>CP136868.1:29564615-30312115 GCA_033000465.1 Sciaenops ocellatus | reverse complement strand
GTACTACGCAGTATAATACGCATGCACTCAGTAAATATTTGTAAAGCCCAATATACTGCGCGTGCACTCAGTAAATATGTGTACTGCCCAGTATACTGCGTGTGCACGCAGTAAATATGTGTACTGCCCAGAATACTGCGCCTGTGCACTCAGTAAACATGTGTACTGCCCAGTATACTGCGTGTGCACTCAGTAAATATGTGTACTGCCCAGAATACTGCGCGTGCACTCAGTAAATGTGTACTGCCCAGAATACTACGCGTGCACTCAGTAAATATGTGTACTACGCAGTATTCTGCACGTGCACTCTGTAAATATGTGTACTATGCAGTATAATGCACGTGCACTCAGTAAATATGTGTACTGCCCAGTATACTGCGTGTGCACTTTGTTAATATGTGTACTGCCCAGTATACTGTGCATACATTCAGTAAATATGTGTACTGCCCAGTATACTGCGTGTGCACTTTGTTAATATGTGTACTGCCCAGTATACTGTGCATACATTCAGTAAATATGTGTATTGCCAAGTATACTGCGCATGTACATGTACTGAGTAAATATGTGTACTGCGCATGTACGTGTACTCAGTAAATCTGTGTACTGCCCAGTATACTGCGCGTGTACTTAGCAAATATGTGTACTACCAGTATACTGCACGTACATTCAGTTAAAATGTGTACTGCCCAGTATACTGTGCGTACATAAGTAAATGTGTGAAATTCCCAATATACTGCGCGTGTACGTGTACTCAGTAAATATGTGTACTGCCCAGTATACTGCGCGTGTACATGTACTCAGTAAATATGTGTACTACCAGTATACTACATGTACATTCAGAAAACATATGTACTGCCCAGTATACTGTGCGTACATCAGGAAATGTGTGAACTTCCCAGTATACTGCGTGTGTACGTATCCTCAGTAAATATGTGTACTGCCCAGTATACTGCGAGTAGAATGAGTAAATATGTGTACTGCCCAGTATACTGCGCGTACATCAGTAAATATGTGTACTGACCAGTATTCTGCGCGTGCACTCATTAACATGTGTACTGCCCAGTATGCTGCGCCTGTGCACTCAGTAAATATGTGTACTGCCAAGTATACTGCAAGTACACAGAGTAAACATATATACTGCCCAGTATACTGCGCTTGTGCACTTAGTAAATATGTGTACTGCCCAGAATACTACACATGCAGTCAGTAAATATGTGTACTGCCCAGTATACTGTGCGTACACAGAGTGAACATGTGTAGATGTACTGAGTAAATATGTGTACTGCGCGTGTACGTGTACTCAGTAAATATGTGTACTGCCAAGCATACTGCGCGTAAAATGGGTAAATATGTGTACTGCCCAGTATACTGTGCACGCACTCAGTAAGTACGTGAACTTCCCAGTATACTGCGCATGCACTCAGTGAATATGTGTACTGCCCAGTATACTGCGCGTACACTCAGCAAATATGTGTACTGCCCAGTATACTGCACGTACACTCAGCAAATATGTGTACTGCCCAGTATACTGTGTCTGTGCACTCAGCAAATATGTGTACTGCCCAGTATACTGCACGTACACTCAGTAAATATGTGTACTGCCCAGTATACTGCACGTACACTCAGTAAATATGTGTACTGCCCAGTATACTGCGCCTTTGCACTCAGTAAATATGTGTACTGCCCAGTATACTGCGTATGCACTCAGTAAATATGTGAACTTCCCAGTATACTGCGCGTACACTCAGAAAATATGTGTACTGCCAAGTATACTGCGAGTACACAGAGTAAACATATATACTGCCCAGTATACTGCGCTTGTGAACTTAGTAAACGTGTACTGCCCAGAATACTACACATGCAGTCAGTAAATATGTGTACTGCCCAGTATACTGCGCGTACACAGAGTAAACATGTGTAGCTGTACTGAGTAAATATGTGTACTGTGCGTGTACGTGTACTCAGTAAATATGTGTACTGCCAAGCATACTGTGCGTAAAATGGGTAAATATGTGTACTGCCCAGTATACTGTGCACGCACTCAGTAAGTACGTGAACTTCCCAGTATACTGCGCATGCACTCAGTAAATATGTGTACTGCCCAGTATACTGCGCGTACACTCAGCAAATATGTGTACTGCCCAGTATACTGCACGTACACTCAGCAAATATGTGTACTGCCCAGTATACTGCGTCTGTGCACTCAGCAAATATGTGTACTGCCCAGAATACTGCACATGCACTTAATTAATATGTGTACTGCCCAGTATACTGTGCATAAATTCAGTAAATATGTGTACTTCCAAGTATACTGCGCGGACACAGAGTAAACATGTGTACTGCCCAGTATACTGAGCGTGTACATGTACTCAGTAAATATATGTACTTCCAAGTATACTGCGCGTACACAGAGTAAACATGTGTACTACCCAGTATACTGCGTGTGTATGTGCACTCAGTAAATATGTGTACTACCCAGTATACTGCGCGTGCACTCAGTAAATATGTGTACTGCCCAGTATACTGCGAGTACACAGAGTAAACATATATACTGCCCAGTATACTGCGCTTGTGCACTTAGTAAACGTGTACTGCCCAGAATACTACACATGCAGTCAGTAAATATGTGTACTGCCCAGTATACTGCGCGTACACAGAGTAAACATGTGTAGCTGTACTGAGTAAATATGTGTACTGTGCGTGTACGTGTACTCAGTAAATATGTGTACTGCCAAGCATACTGCGCGTAAAATGGGTAAATATGTGTACTGCCCAGTATACTGTGCACACACTCAGTAAGTACGTGAACTTCCCAGTATACTGCGCATGCACTCAGTAAATATGTGTACTGCCCAGTATACTGCGCGTACACTCAGCAAATATGTGTACTGCCCAGTATACTGCACGTACACTCAGCAAATATGTGTACTGCCCAGTATACTGCGTCTGTGCACTCAGCAAATATGTGTACTGCCCAGAATACTGCACATGCACTTAATTAATATGTGTACTGCCCAGTATACTGTGCATAAATTCAGTAAATATGTGTACTTCCAAGTATACTGCGCGTACATAGAGTAAACATGTGTACTGCCCAGTATACTGAGCGTGTACATGTACTCAGTAAATATATGTACTTCCAAGTATACTGCGCGTACACAGAGTAAACATGTGTACTACCCAGTATACTGCGTGTGTATGTGCACTCAGTAAATATGTGTACTACCCAGTATACTGCGCGTGCACTCAGTAAATATGTGTACTGCCCAGTATACTGCGCATGCACTCAGTAAACATGTGTACTGTCCAGTATACTGTGCATACATTCAGTAAATATGTGTACTGCCAAGTATACTGCGCGTACACAGAGTAAACATGTGTACTGCCCAGTATACTGCGCATGTACATGTACTCAGTAAATATGTGTACTGCGCGTGTATGTGTACTCAGAAAATATGTGTACTGTCAAGTATACTGCACGTACAATGGGTAAATATATGTACTGCCCAGTATACTGCGCGTGCACTCAGTAAATATGTGTACTACACAGTATACTGCGCCTGTGCACTCAGTAAATATGTGTACTGCCCAGTATACTGCGTATGCACTCAGTAAATATGTGAACTTCCAAGTATACTGCGCGTACACTCAGTAAATATGTGTAGTGCCCAGTATACTGCGTGTACACTGCTCAGCATACTGCGCGTGTACGTGTACTCAGTAAATATGTGTACTGCGCAATGTAATGCGCGTGCACTCAGTAAATATGTGTACTGCCCAGTATACTGCGTGTGCACTCAGTAACTATGTGGACTAAGCAGTATACTGCGCGTGCACTCAGTAAACATGTGTACTGCCCAGTATACTTCGCATACATTCAGTAAATATGTGTACTGCCAAGTATACTGTGCATACATTCAGTAAATATGGGTACTGCCAAGTATACTGCGAGTACACAGAGTAAACATATGTACTGCCCAGTATAATGCGCTTGTGCACTTAGTAAACGTGTACAGCCCAGAATACTACACATGCAGTCAGTAAATATGTGTACTGCCCAGTATACTGCGCGTACACAGAGTAAACATGTGTAGATGTACCGAGTAAATGTGTGTACTGCGCGTGTATGTGTACTCAGTAAATATGTGTACTGCCAAGCATACTGCGTGTAAAATGGGTAAATATGTGTACTGCCCAGTATACTGCGCATGCACTCAGTAAATATGTGTACTGCCCAGTGTACTGCGCATACACTCAGCAAATATGTATACTGCCCAGTATACTGCACGTACACTCAGCAAATTTGTGTACTGCCCAGTATACTGCATCTGTGCACTCAGCAAATATGTGTACTGCCCAGTATACTGCGCGTACACTCAGTAAATATGTGTACTGCCCAGTATACTGCGCCTGTGCACTCAGTAAACATGTGTACTACCCAGTATACTGCGCGTGTACGTGTACTCAGTAAATGTGTGTACTGCCCAGTATACTGCATGTGTACGTGTACTCAGTAAATGTGTGTACTGCCCAGTATACTGCGCGTGTACGGGTACCCAGTAAATGTGTGTACCGCCCAGTATACTGCGCGTGCACTCAGTAAATACGTGAACTTCCCAGTATACTGCGCGTGTACTCAGTAAACATGTGTACTGCCCAGTATACAACGCGTGCACTCAGTAAATATGTGTACTGCCCAGTATACTATGCCTGTGCACTCAGTAAACATGTGTACTGCCCAGTATACTGCGTGTACATCAGTAAACATGTGTACTGCCCAGTATACTGCGCATGCACTCAGTAAACATGTGTACTGCCCAGGATACTGCGTGTGTACATGTACTCAATAAACATGTGTACTGCCCAGTATACTGCGTGTGTACATGTACTCAATAAATATGTGTACTGCCCAGTATACTGCACATGCACTTAGTTAATATGTGTACTGCCCAGTATACTGTGCATAAATCCAGTAACTATGTGTACTTCCAAGTATACTGCGCGTACACAGAGTAAACATGTGTACTGCCCAGTGTACTGCGCGTGTACATGTACTCAGTAAATATGTGTACTGCCAAGTATACTGCGCGTAGAATGGGTAGATCTGTGTAATGAGCAGTATACTGCGCATGCACTCAGCAAATATGTGTACTGCCCAGTACACTGCACGTACACTCAGTAAATATGTGTACTGCCCAGTATACTGCGCCTGTGCACTCAGTAAATATGTGTACTGCCCAGTATACTGCGCATGCACTCAGTAAACATGTGTACTACCCAGTATACTGCGCGTGTATGTGTACTCAGTAAATGTGTGTACTGCCTAGTATACTACGCGTGCTCTCAGTAAATATGTGTACTGCCCAGTATACTGCACGTGTACGTGTACTCAGTAAATGTGTGTACTGCCCAGTATACTGCGCGTGTACGTATACCCAGTGAATGTGTGTACCGCCCAGTATACTGCGAGTGCACTCAGTAAATACGTGAACTTCCCAGTATACTGCGCGTGTACTCAGTAAACATGTGTACTGCCCAGTATACAACGCGTGCACTCAGTAAATATGTGTACTGCCCAGTATACTGTGCCTGTGCACTCAGTAAACATTTGTACTGCCCAGTATACTGCGTGTACATCAGTAAACATGTGTACTGCCCAGTATACTGCGCATGCACTCAGTAAATATGTGTACTGCCCAGGATACTGCGTGTGTACATGTTCTCAATAAATGTGTACTGCCCAGTATACTGCGCCTGTACACTCAGTAAAATGTGTACTGCCCAGAATACTGCACATGCACTTAGTTAATATGTGTACTGCCCAGTGTACTGCGCGTGTACATGTACTCAGTAAATATGTGTACTGCCAAGTATACTGCGCGTAGACTGGGTAAATCTGTGTACTGAGCAGTATACTGCGCATGCACTCAGTAAATATGTGTACTACCCAGTATACTGCGTGTGTATGTGTACTCAGTAAATGTGTGTACTGTCCAGTATACTGCGTGTACACAGAGTAAACATGTGTGCTGCCCAGTATACTGTGCATGTACATGTACTCAGTAAATATGTGTACTGCGTGTGTACGTGTACTCAGTAAATATGTGTACTGTCAAGTATACTGCACGCAGAATGGGTAAATATGTGTACTGCCCAGTATACTGCGCGTGCACCCAGTAAATATGTGTACTGCCCATTATACTGCGCGTGCACTCAGTAAATCTGTGAACTGCTCAGTATACTCTCGTGTACGTGCACTCAGTAAATATGTGTACTACTCAGTATACTGCGTGTGCACTCAGTAACTATGTGGACTAAGCAGTATACTGCGCGTGCACTCAGTAAACATGTGTACTGCCCAGTATACTGCGTGTGCACTCAGTAATTATGTGTACTGCCCAGTATACTGCGCGTGAACTCAGTAAATATGTGTACTGCCCAGTATACTGCGTGTGCACTCAGTAACTATGTGTACTAAGCAGTATATTGCGCGTGCACTCAGTAAATATGTGTACTGCCCAGAATATTGCGCATGCACTCAGTAAATATGTGTACTGCCCACAATACTGCACATGTGCACTCAGTAAACATGTGTACTAAGCAGTATACTGCGCCTGTGCACTCAGTAAATATGTGTACTGCCCAGTATACTGCGTGTGCACTTACAGTAGTTAATATGTGTACTGCCCAGTATACTGCGCGTTAGAATGGGTAAATATGTGTACTGCCCAGTATACTGTGCATACATTCAGTAAATATGTGTACTGCCCAGAATACTGCGCATGTGCACTCAGTAAACTTGTGTACTAAGCAGTATACTGCGCGTGCACTCAGTAAATATGTGTACTGCCCAGAATACTGCGCATGCACTCAGTAAATATGTGTACTAAGCAGTATACTGCGCGTGCACTCAGTAAATATGTGTACTGCCCAGAATACTGCGCATGTGCACTCAGTAAACATGTGTACTGCCCAGAATACTGCGCCTGTGCACTCAGTAAATATGTGTACTGCCCGGTATACTGTGCATACATTCAGTAAATATGTGTATTGCCAAGTATACTGCGTGTACACAGAGTAAACATGTGTACTGCCCTGTATACTGCGCGTGTACATGTACTGAGTAAATATGTGTACTGCGCGTGTACGTGTACTCAGTAAACATGTGTACTGCCAAGTATACTGCGCGTAGAATGGGTAAATATGTGTACTGCCCAGTATACTGTGCATACATTCAGTAAATATGTGTACTGCCCAGTATACTGCGCGTGCACTCAGTAAATCTGTGAACTGCTCAGTATACTCTCGTGTACGTGCACTCAGTAAATATGTGTACTACTCAGTATACTGCGTGTGCACTCAGTAACTATGTGGACTAAGCAGTATACTGCGCGTGCACTCAGTAAACATGTGTACTGCCCAGTATACTGCGTGTGCACTCAGTAATTATGTGTACTGCCCAGTATACTGCGCGTGAACTCAGTAAATATGTGTACTGCCCAGTATACTGCGTGTGCACTCAGTAACTATGTGTACTAAGCAGTATATTGCGCGTGCACTCAGTAAATATGTGTACTGCCCAGAATATTGCGCATGCACTCAGTAAATATGTGTACTGCCCACAATACTGCACATGTGCACTCAGTAAACATGTGTACTAAGCAGTATACTGCGCCTGTGCACTCAGTAAACATGTGTACTGCCCAGTATACTGCGTGTGCACTTACAGTAGTTAATATGTGTACTGCCCAGTATACTGCGCGTTAGAATGGGTAAATATGTGTACTGCCCAGTATACTGTGCATACATTCAGTAAATATGTGTACTGCCCAGAATACTGCGCATGTGCACACAGTAAACTTGTGTACTAAGCAGTATACTGCGCGTGCACTCAGTAAATATGTGTACTGCCCAGAATACTGCGCATGTGCACTCAGTAAACATGTGTACTGCCCAGAATACTGCGCCTGTGCACTCAGTAAATATGTGTACTGCCCGGTATACTGTGCATACATTCAGTAAATATGTGTATTGCCAAGTATACTGCGTGTACACAGAGTAAACATGTGTACTGCCCTGTATACTGCGCGTGTACATGTACTGAGTAAATATGTGTACTGCGCGTGTACGTGTACTCAGTAAACATGTGTACTGCCCAGTATACTGCGTGTGCACTTACAGTAGTTAATATGTGTACTGCCCAGTATACTGCGCGTTAGAATGGGTAAATATGTGTACTGCCCAGTATACTGTGCATACATTCAGTAACTATGTGTATCGCCCAGAATACTGCGCATGTGCACTCAGTAAACATGTGTACTAAGCAGTATACTGCGCGTGCACTCAGTAAATATGTGTACTGCCCAGAATACTGCGCATGCACTCAGTAAATAAGTGTACTGCCCAGAATACTGCGCATGTGCACTCAGTAAATATGTGTACTGCCCGGTATACTGTGCATACATTCAGTAAATATGTGTATTGCCAAGTATACTGCGTGTACACAGAGTAAACATGTGTACTGCCCTGTATACTGCGCATGTACATGTACTGAGTAAATATGTGTACTGCGCGTGTACGTGTACTCAGTAAACATGTGTACTGCCAAGTATACTGCGCGTAGAATGGGTAAATATGTGTACTGCCCAGTATACTGTGCATACATTCAGTAAATGTGTGTACTGCCCAGTATACTGCGCATGCACTCAGGAAATATGTGAACTTCCCAGTATACTGTGCATCTACTCGGTAAATATGTGTACTAAGCAGTATACTGCGTGTGCACTCAGTAAACATGTGTACTGCCCAGAATACTGCACATGCACTCAGTAAATATGTATACTGTCCAGTATACTGTGCATACATACAGTAAATATGTGTACTGCCAAGTATACTGCGCGTACACAGAGTAAACATGTGTACTACCCAGTATACTGCGCCTGTGCACTCAGTAAACGTGTACTGCCCAGTATACTGCGTGTGCACTTACAGTAGTTAATATGTGTACTGCCCAGTATACTGCGCGTACACTCATTAACATGTATACGGCCCAGTATACTGCACGTGCACTCAGTAAATATGTGTACTGCCCAGAATACTGCGCATGCACTCAGTAAATATGTGTACTGCCCAGTATACTGCGCGTGCACTCAGTAAATATGTGTACTGCCCAGAATACTGCACATGCACTCAGTAAATATGTGTACTGCCCAGAATACTGCGCATGTGCACTCAGTAAATATGTGTACTGACCAGTATACTGCGTGTGCACTTACAGTAGTTAATATGTGTACTGCCCAGTATACTGCGCGTTAGAATGGGTAAATATGTGTACTGCCCAGTATACTGTGCATACATTCAGTAAATATGTGTACTGCCCAGAATACTGCGCATGTGCACTCAGTAAACATGTGTACTAAGCAGTATACTGCGCGTGCACTCAGTAAATATGTGTACTGCCCAGAATACTGCGCATGCACTCAGTAAATATGTGTACTGCCCAGAATACTGCGCATGTGCACTCAGTAAATATGTGTACTGCCCAGTATACTGCGTGTGCACTTACAGTAGTTAATATGTGTACTGCCCAGTATACTGCATGTACACTCAGTAATTATGTGTACTGCCCAGTATACTGCGCGTGAACTCAGTAAATATGTGTACTGCCCAGTATACTGCGTGTGCACTCAGTAACTATGTGTACTAAGCAGTATACTGCGCGTGCACTCAGTAAATATGTGTACTGCCCAGAATACTGCGCATGCACTCAGTAAATATGTGTACTGCCCAGTATACTGCGCGTTAGAATGGGTAAATATGTGTACTGCCCAGTATACTGCGCGTGCACTCAGTAAATATGTGTACTACCCAGTATACTGCGCGTACAAAGAGTAAACATGTGTACTGCCCTGTATAGTGCGCGTGTACATGTACTGAGTAAATATGTGTACTGCGCATGTACATGTACTCAGTAAATATGTGTACTGCCCAGTATACTGTGCATACATTCAGTAAATATGTGTACTGCCCAGTATACTGCGCATACACTCAGTAAATACGTGAACTTCCCAGTATACTGCGCGCGTACTTAGTTAATATGTGTACTACACAGTATACTGCGCGTACACTCAGGAAATATGTGTACTGCCCAGTATACTGCGCCTGTGCACTCAGTAAATATGTGCACTGCCCAGAATACTGCGCGTGTATGTGTACTCAGTAAATATGTGTACTGCCCAGTATACTGTGCATACATTCAGTAAATATGTGTACTGCCCAGTATACTGCGCATACACTCAGTAAATACGTGAACTTCCCAGTATACTGCGCGCGTACTTAGTTAATATGTGTACTACACAGTATACTGCGCGTACACTCAGGAAATATGTGTACTGCCCAGTATACTGCGTGTGCACTCAGTAACTATGTGTACTAAGCAGTATACTGCGCGTGCACTCAGTAAATATGTGTACTGCCCAGAATACTGCGCATGCACTCAGTAAATATGTGTACTGCCCAGTATACTGCGCGTTAGAATGGGTAAATATGTGTACTGCCCAGTATACTGCGCGTGCACTCAGTAAATATGTGTACTACCCAGTATACTGCGCATACAAAGAGTAAACATGTGTACTGCCCTGTATAGTGCGCGTGTACATGTACTGAGTAAATATGTGTACTGCGCATGTACATGTACTCAGTAAATATGTGTACTGCCCAGTATACTGTGCATACATTCAGTAAATATGTGTACTGCCCAGTATACTGCGCATACACTCAGTAAATACGTGAACTTCCCAGTATACTGCGCGCGTACTTAGTTAATATGTGTACTACACAGTATACTGCGCGTACACTCAGGAAATATGTGTACTGCCCAGTATACTGCGCCTGTGCACTCAGTAAATATGTGCACTGCCCAGAATACTGCGCGTGTATGTGTACTCAGTAAATATGTGTACTGCCCAGTATACTGTGCATACATTCAGTAAATATGTGTACTGCCCAGTATACTGCGCATACACTCAGTAAATACGTGAACTTCCCAGTATACTGCGCGCGTACTTAGTTAATATGTGTACTACACAGTATACTGCGCGTACACTCAGGAAATATGTGTACTGACCAGTATACTGCACGTACACTCAGCAAATATGTGTACTGCCCAGTATACTGCGCCTGTGCACTCAGTAAATATGTGCACTGCCCAGAATACTGCGCGTGTATGTGTACTCAGTAAATGTGTGTACTGCCTACTATACTACGCGTGCTCTCAGTAAATATGTGTACTGCCCAGAATACTGTGCTTGTGCACTCAGTAAACATGTGTACTGCCCAGTATACTGCGCATTTGCACTCAGTAAGCATGTGTACTGCCCAGAATACTGCGTGTACACTCAGTAAATATGTGTACTGCCCAGTATACTGCGTGTGCTCTCAGTAACTATGGGTACTGCCCAGAATACTGCGCATGCACTCAGTAAATATGTGTACTGCCCAGTATACTGCGTGTACACTCAGTAAATATGTGTACTGCCCAGTATACTGCGTGTACACTCAGTAAATATGTGTACTGCCCAGTATATTGCGCGTGCACTCAGTAAATATGTGTACTGCCCAAAATACTGCGCATGCACTCAGTAAATATGTGTACTGCCCAGAATACTGCGCATGTGCACTCAGTAAACATGTGTACTTCCCAGAATACTGCGCCTGTGCACTCAGTAAATATGTGTACTGCCCAGTATACTGCGTGTGCACTTACAGTAGTTAATATGTGTACTGCCCAGTATACTGCGCGTTAGAATGGGTAAATATGTGTACTGCCCGGTATACTGTGCATACATTCAGTAAATATGTGTACTGCCCAGAATACTGCGCATGTGCACTCAGTAAACATGTGTACTAAGCAGTATACTGCGCGTGCACTCAGTAAATATGTGTACTGCCCAGAATACTGCGCATGCACTCAGTAAATATGTGTACTGCCCAGAATACTGCGCATGTGCACTCAGTAAATATGTGTACTGCCCAGTATACTGCGTGTGCACTTACAGTAGTTAATATGTGTACTGCCCAGTATACTGCATGTACACTCAGTAATTATGTGTACTGCCCAGTATACTGCGCGTGAACTCAGTAAATATGTGTACTGCCCAGTATACTGCGTGTGCACTCAGTAACTATGTGTACTAAGCAGTATACTGCGCGTGCACTCAGTAAAAATGTGTACTGCCCAGAATACTGCGCATGCACTCAGTAAATATGTGTACTGCCCAGTATACTGCGCGTTAGAATGGGTAAATATGTGTACTGCCCAGTATACTGCGCGTGCACTCAGTAAATATGTGTACTACCCAGTATACTGCGCGTACAAAGAGTAAACATGTGTACTGCCCTGTATAGTGCGCGTGTACATGTACTGAGTAAATATGTGTACTGCGCATGTACATGTACTCAGTAAATATGTGTACTGCCCAGTATACTGTGCATGCATTCAGTAAATATGTGTACTGCCCAGTATACTGCGCATACACTCAGTAAATACGTGAACTTCCCAGTATACTGCGCGCGTACTTAGTTAATATGTGTACTACACAGTATACTGCGCGTACACTCAGGAAATATGTGTACTGCCCAGTATACTGCGCCTGTGCACTCAGTAAATATGTGCACTGCCCAGAATACTGCGCGTGTATGTGTACTCAGTAAATATGTGTACTGCCCAGTATACTGTGCATACATTCAGTAAATATGTGTACTGCCCAGTATACTGCGCATACACTCAGTAAATATGTGCACTGCCCAGAATACTGCGCGTGTATGTGTACTCAGTAAATGTGTGTACTGCCTACTATACTACGCATGCTCGCAGTAAATATGTGTACTGCCCAGTATACTGCACGTGTACGTGTACTCAGTAAATGTGTGTAGTGCCCAGTATTCTGCACGTGCACTCAGTAAATATGTGTACTGTCCAGTATACTGCGTGCGCACTCAGTAAATATGTGTACTGCCCAGAATACTGCGCATGCACTCAGTAAATATGTGTACTGCCCAGAATACTGTGCCTGTGCACTCAGTAAACATGTGTACTGCCCAGTATACTGCGCATTTGCACTCAGTAAGCATGTGTACTGCCCAGAATACTGCGTGTACACTCAGTAAATATGTGTACTGCCCAGTATACTGCGTGTGCACTCAGTAACTATGGGTACTGCCCAGAATACTGCACATGCACTCAGTAAATATGTGTACTGCCCAGTATACTGCGTGTACACTCAGTAAATATGTGTACTGCCCAGTATACTGCGTGTACACTCAGTAAATATGTGTACTGCCCAGTATATTGCGCGTGCACTCAGTAAATATGTGTACTGCCCAAAATACTGCGCATGCACTCAGTAAATATGTGTACTGCCCAGAATACTGCGCATGTGCACTCAGTAAACATGTGTACTAAGCAGTATACTGCGCGTGCACTCAGTAAATATGTGTACTGCCCAGAATACTGCGCATGCACTCAGTAAATATGTGTACTGCCCAGAATACTGCGCATGTGCACTCAGTAAACATGTGTACTTCCCAGAATACTGCGCCTGTGCACTCAGTAAATATGTGTACTGCCCAGTATACTGCGTGTGCACTTACAGTAGTTAATATGTGTACTGCCCAGTATACTGCGCGTTAGAATGGGTAAATATGTGTACTGCCCAGTATACTGTGCATACATTCAGTAAATATGTGTACTGCCCAGAATACTGCGCATGTGCACTCAGTAAACATGTGTACTAAGCAGTATACTGCGCGTGCACTCAGTAAATATGTGTACTGCCCAGAATACTGCGCATGCACTCAGTAAATATGTGTACTGCCCAGAATACTGCGCATGTGCACTCAGTAAATATGTGTACTGCCCAGTATACTGCGTGTGCACTTACAGTAGTTAATATGTGTACTGCCCAGTATACTGCATGTACACTCAGTAATTATGTGTACTGCCCAGTATACTGCGCGTGAACTCAGTAAATATGTGTACTGCCCAGTATACTGCGTGTGCACTCAGTAACTATGTGTACTAAGCAGTATACTGCGCGTGTACTCAGTAAATATGTGTACTGCCCAGAATACTGCGCATGCACTCAGTAAATATGTGTACTGCCCAGTATACTGCGCGTTAGAATGGGTAAATATGTGTACTGCCCAGTATACTGCGCGTTAGAATGGGTAAATATGTGTACTACCCAGTATACTGCGCGTACAAAGAGTAAACATGTGTACTGCCCTGTATAGTGCGCGTGTACATGTACTGAGTAAATATGTGTACTGCGCATGTACATGTACTCAGTAAATATGTGTACTGCCCAGTATACTGTGCAGGCATTCAGTAAATATGTGTACTGCCCAGTATACTGCGCATACACTCAGTAAATACGTGAACTTCCCAGTATACTGCGCGCGTACTTAGTTAATATGTGTACTACACAGTATACTGCGCGTACACTCAGGAGATATGTGTACTGCCCAGTATACTGCGCCTGTGCACTCAGTAAATATGTGCACTGCCCAGAATACTGCGCGTGTATGTGTACTCAGTAAATATGTGTACTGCCCAGTATACTGTGCATACATTCAGTAAATATGTGTACTGCCCAGTATACTGCGCATACACTCAGTAAATATGTGCACTGCCCAGAATATTGCGCGTGTATGTGTACTCAGTAAATGTGTGTACTGCCTACTATACTACGCGTGCTCGCAGTAAATATGTGTACTGCCCAGTATACTGCACGTGTACGTGTACTCAGTAAATGTGTGTACTGCCCAGTATTCTGCACGTGCACTCAGTAAATATGTGTACTGTCCAGTATACTGCGTGCGCACTCAGTAAATATGTGTACTGCCCAGAATACTGCGCATGCACTCAGTAAATATGTGTACTGCCCAGAATACTGTGCCTGTGCACTCAGTAAACATGTGTACTGCCCAGTATACTGCGCATTTGCACTCAGTAAGCATGTGTACTGCCCAGAATACTGCGCATGCACTCAGTAAATATGTGTACTGCCCAGTATACTGCGTGTACACTCAGTAAATATGTGTACTGCCAAGTATACTGCGTGTACACTCAGTAAATATGTGTACTGCCCAGTATATTGCGCGTACACTCAGTAAATATGTGTACTGCCCAGAATACTGCGCATGCACTCAGTAAATATGTGTACTGCCCAGTATACTGCGCATGCACTCAGTAAATATGTGTACTGCCCAGTATACTGCGCGTTAGAATGGGTAAATATGTGTACTGCCCAGTATACTGCGCGTGCACTCAGTAAATATGTGTACTACCCAGTATACTGCGCGTACAAAGAGTAAACATGTGTACTGCCCTGTATAGTGCGCGTGTACATGTACTGAGTAAATATGTGTACTGCGCATGTACATGTACTCAGTAAATATGTGTACTGCCCAGTATACTGTGCATACATTCAGTAAATATGTGTACTGCCCAGTATACTGCGCATGCACTCAGTAAATATGTGAACTTCCCAGTATACTGCGCACGTACTTAGTTCATATGTGTACTACACAGTATACTGCGCGTACACTCAGCACTCTATACTGACCAGTATACTGCACGTACACTCAGTAAATATGTGTACTGCCCAGTATACTGCGCGTGCACTCAGTAAATATGTGTACTACCCAGTATACTGCGCGTACAAAGAGTAAACATGTGTACTGCCCTGTATAGTGCGCGTGTACATGTACTGAGTAAATATGTGTACTGCGCATGTACATGTACTCAGTAAATATGTGTACTGCCCAGTATACTGTGCATACATTCAGTAAATATGTGTACTGCCCAGTATACTGCGCATGCACTCAGTAAATATGTGAACTTCCCAGTATACTGCGCACGTACTTAGTTCATATGTGTACTACACAGTATACTGCGCGTACACTCAGCACTCTATACTGACCAGTATACTGCACGTACACTCAGTAAATATGTGTACTGCCCAGTATACTGCGCCTGTGCACTCAGTAAATATGTGCACTGCCCAGAATACTGCGCGTGTATGTGTACTCAGTAAATGTGTGTACTGCCTAGTATACTACGCGTGCTCTCAGTAAATATGTGTACTGCCCAGTATACTGCACGTGTACGTGTACTCAGTAAATGTGTGTACTTCCCAGTATTCTGCACGTGCACTCAGTAAATATGTGTACTGCCCAGAATACTGCGCATGCACTCAGTAAATATGTGTACTGCCCAGAATACTGTGCCTGTGCACTCAGTAAACATGTGTACTGCCCAGTATACTGCGCATTTGCACTCAGTAAGCATGTGTACTGCCCAGAATACTGCGTGTACACTCAGTAAATATGTGTACTGCCCAGAATACTGCGCCTGTGCACTCAGTAAATACTGCCCAGTATACTGCGTGTGCACTTACAGTAGTTAATATGTGTACTGCCCAGTATACTGCGCATTAGAATGGGTAAATATGTGTACTGCCCAGTATACTGTGCATACATTCAGTAAATATGTGTACTGCCCAGAATACTGCGCATGTGCACTCAGTAAACATGTGTACTAAGCAGTATACTGCGCGTGCACTCAGTAAATATGTGTACTGCCCAGAACACTGCGCATGCACTCAGTAAATATGTGTACTGCCCAGAATACTGCGCATGTGCACTCAGTAAACATGTGTACTTCCCAGAATACTGCGCCTGTGCACTCAGTAAATATGTGTACTGCCCGGTATACTGCGTGTGCACTTACAGTAGTTAATATGTGTACTGCCCAGTATACTGCGCGTTAGAATGGGTAAATATGTGTACTGCCCAGTATACTGTGCATACATTCAGTAAATATGTGTACTGCCCAGAATACTGCGCATGTGCACTCAGTAAACATGTGTACTAAGCAGTATACTGCTCGTGCACTCAGTAAATATGTGTACTGCCCAGAATACTGCGCATGTGCACTCAGTAAACATATGTACTAAGCAGTATACTGCGCGTGCACTCAGTAAATATGTGTACTGCCCAGAATACTGCGCCTGTGCACTCAGTAAATATGTGTACTGCCCGGTATACTGTGCATACATTCAGTAAATATGTGTATTGCCAAGTATACTGCGTGTACACAGAGTAAACATGTGTACTGCCCTGTATACTGCGCGTGTACATGTACTGAGTAAATATGTGTACTGCGCGTGTACGTGTACTCAGTAAACATGTGTACTGCCAAGTATACTGCGCGTAGAATGGGTAAATATGTGTACTGCCCAGTATACTGCGCATGCACTCAGGAAATATGTGAACTTCCCAGTATACTGTGCATGTACTTACTTAATATGTGTACTACCCAGTATACTGTGCGTGCACTCAGTAAACATGTGTACTGCCCAGTATATTGCGCGTACACTCAGGAAATATGTGTACTGCTCAGTATACTGCACGTACACTCAGTAAATATGTGTACTGCCCAGAATACTGCACATCCACTCAGTAAATATGTATACTGTCCAGTATACTATGCATACATTCAGTAAATATGTGTACTGTCAAGTATACTGCGCGTACACAGAGTAAACATGTGTACTGCCCAGTATACTGCGTGTGCACTTACAGTAGTTAATATGTGTACTGCCCAGTATACTGCACGTACACTCATTAACATGTATACTGCCCAGTATACTGCGCGTGCACTCAGTAAATATGTGTACTGGCCAGTGTACTGCGCGTGCACTCAGTAAATATGTGTACTGCCCAGAATACTGCGCATGCACTCAGTAAATATGTGTACTGCCCAGAATACTGCGCATGTGCACTCAGTAAATATGTGTACTGCCCAGTATACTGCACGTACACTAAGTAATTATGTGTACTGCCCAGTATATTGCGCGTGAACTCAGTAAATATGTGTACTGCCCAGTATACTGCGTGTGCACTCAGTAACTATGTGTACTAAGCAGTATACTGCGCGTGCACTCAGTAAATATGTGTACTGCCCAGAATACTGCGCATGCACTCAGTAAATATGTGTACTGCCCAGTATACTACGCGTGCACTCAGTAAATATGTGTACTACCCAGTATACTGCGCGTACAAAGAGTAAACATGTGTACTGCCCTGTATAGTGCGCGTGTACATGTACTGAGTAAATATGTGTACTGCGCATGTACATGTACTCAGTAAATATGTGTACTGCCCAGTATACTGTGCATACATTCAGTAAATATGTGTACTGCCCAGTATACTGCGCATGCACTCAGTAAATACGTGAACTTCCCAGTATACTGCGCGCGTACTTAGTTAATATGTGTACTACACAGTATACTGCGCGTACACTCAGGAAATATGTGTACTGCCCAGTATACTGCACGTACACTCAGCAAATATGTGCACTGCCCAGAATACTGCGCGTGTACGTGTACTCAGTAAATGTGTGTACTGCCTAGTATACTACGCGTGCTCTCAGTAAATATGTGTACTGCCCAGTATACTGCATGTGTACGTGTACTCAGTAAATGTGTGTACTGCCCAGTATTCTGCACGTGCACTCAGTAAATATGTGTACTGCCCAGTATACTGCGCCTGTGCACTCAATAAACATGTACTGCCCAGAATACTACACATGCACTCAGTAAATATGTGTACTGCCCAGTATACTGCGTGTGCACTTAGTTAATATGTGTACTGCCCAGTATACTGCGCGTTAGAATGGGTAAATATGTGTACTGCCCAGTATACTGTGCATACATTCAGTAAATATGTGTATTGCCAAGTATACTGCGTGTACACAGAGTAAAAATGTGTACTGTCCAGTATATTGCGCGTGTACATGTACTGAGTAAATATGTGTACTGCGCGTGTATGTGTACTCAATAAATATGTGTACTGCCAAGTATACTGTGCATACATTCAGTAAATACGTGAACTTCCCAGTATACTGTGCGTGTACTCAGTAAATATGTGTACTGCCCAGTATACTGCGCATGCACTCAGGAAATATGTGTACTACCCAGTATACTGCGCGTGTACGTGTACTCAGTAAATGTGTGTAATGCCCAGTATACAACGCGTGCACTCAGTAAATATGTGAACTTCCCAGTATACTGTGCCTGTGCACTCAGTAAACGTGTACTGCCCAGTATACTGCGCCTGTGCACTCAGTAAATATGTGCACTGCCCAGAATACTGCGCGTGTACGTGTACTCAGTAAATGTGTGTACTGCCTAGTATACTACGCGTGCTCTCAGTAAATATGTGTACTGCCCAGTATACTGCACATGTACGTGTACTCAGTAAATGTGTGTACTGCCAAGTATTCTGCACGTGCACTCAGTAAATATGTGTACTGCCCAGTATACTGCGTGTGCACTCAGTAAATATGTGTACTGCCCAGAATACTGTGCATGCACTCAGTAAATATGTGTACTGCCCAGAATACTGTGCCTGTGCACTCAGTAAACATGTGTACTGCCCAGTATACTGCGCATTTGCACTCAGTAAGCATGTGTACTGCCCAGAATACTGCGTGTACACTCAGTAAATATGTGTACTGCCCAGTATACTGCGCATGTGCACTTAGTAAACATGTGTACTGCCCAGTATACTGCGCCTGTGCACTCAGTAAACATGTGTACTGCCCAGAATACTACACATGCACTCAGTAAATATGTGTACTGCCCAGTATACTGCGCGTTAGAATGGGTAAATATGTGTACTGCCCAGTATACTGTGCATACATTCAGTAAATATGTGTATTGCCAAGTATACTGCATGTACACAGAGTAAACATGTGTACTGTCCAGTATACTGCGCGTGTACATGTACTGAGTAAATATGTGTACTGCGCATGTATGTGTACTCAATAAATATGTGTACTGCCAAGTATACTGTGCATACATTCAGTAAATACGTGAACTTCCCAGTATACTGTGCGTGTACTCAGTAAATATGTGTACTGCCCAGTATACTGCGCATGCACTCAGGAAATATGTGTACTACCCAGTATACTGCGCGTGTACGTGTACTCAGTAAATGTGTGTAACGCCCAGTATACAACGCGTGCACTCAGTAAATATGTGAACTTCCCAGTATACTGTGCCTGTGCACTCAGTAAACATGTGTACTGCCCAGTATACTGCGTGTACATCAGTAAATATGTGTACTGCCCATTATACTGCGTGTACATCAGTAAATATGTGTACTGCCCAGTATACTGCGCGTGTACATGTACTCAGTAAATATGTGTACTGCCAAGTATACTGCGCGTAGAATGGGTAAATATGTGTACTGCCAAGTATACTGCACGTAGAATGGGTAAATACGTGTACTTCCCAGTATACTGCGCGTGTACTCAGTAAATATGTGTACTGCCCAGTATACAACGCGTGCACTCAGTAAATATGTATACTGCGCCTACATCACGTGAACTGCCCAGTATACTGCACATGCACTCAGTAAATGTGTATTGCCCAGTACTGCTGCGTATACTGTGTGTGTGTAGTAAAGATGTGTACCAGTATACTGCGCCTGTGTCTACACTCAGTAAATATGTGTATGTATATCTGTAATGCTGAGCATAATGTATGTGTGTACTGCTGTGTGTGTGTGTGTGTGCAGTAAATATATACATATACAACAGGAGCAATCATTTCACTCAAAGCTTCTTTCAAACAGAGACTGTCATTGATCAAAATCACATCATAAAAAAAAAGAATAAAATCTGCAGACCTGTCTGTCGACCTCATCGCTGTGCCATGACACCAGTTGACAGGTTGAGTCTCCTGTATCAAGAGACGAGCAGCTAAATACACACAGCAGACAACAATCTGATCTTCAGTTGACAGTTAAATATCAGCACTGAGGAGATAACTGTTATAAGTATTTTTCAGAGTGACCCTTCAATAAAGAAGATTGGATTCGAAGTATCAAAGTTTAAGTTGAATTTAATATTCTTGTACAAGAAGGAGCGTTTAACAGTGTAACACCCAGAAGGGGTTACAGAGAAAAAGGCTCCCTGTGGAGCTCTAACAGTTGGTTCTTATACAATCGATAAAAGGGGACGTCTTAACCCTTGCAAATTGTTAACAGACAATTTACATACTTAGCATCCAAGCATCTTCTTTAGTTCCCTTAATCAGTAGTCAACATATACTCAAACCTAAATGTCACCTCTCTGGCCTGTCTTTGACCCTGAACAGAACTTCCTCTATTTATATATTAACCTGAACTTTATCTCATCCTGCCAGCCTTAGCAACAAGGTCTCCTTAGAGAAGTGCAAACGAGACATGTAAGAAATAGGAACTCACATACACATTTTAGGATTAAGACATCTGAAACACAGTATAAACCTAATTTTTATAACAACCACAGACAATCTCCTGGAACACAGAAAGATCCAGCCTTCAGCTACTGCTGGCACACGTCACATCAGGAAAACCTTTACACTTCTGTGGACCTACGTTAACTATGTTGACTGGAGGACTGTGCACGAACTCTGACATTTTAGGAAGGCACAAACTGTCTGCAGCACATGTTAAACTGTGAGGAAGTGATCCAAATCATATTCATCTGTATCTTCAGTTTAATGAGCAGAGTGTAGCAGTAATGATGAACCAAAGAGTTCAGAGATGAAGCTGTATTCAGTCACATTTAGTTATCTGACATTCAGTATGACTGTCACTGCTCAGTGAGGGAACAATCATTTAGTTTAAATCCACATAATAACCCTGCTCACAGTCCTGCTTCTGATTATGAAAACATATCTTGTTTCTACAATAAAATGTTGTCTGAACAATGAGCCATAACTCTGTCACACTGCATCATATTTCAGTTTAATTACTAAAAATGGAATAATCCTGCGTAGGTGGGAACAGGTGGCTCTGACTATATTTGCAATACGCTGTGTTAACGTTTTCATGTCCACTATGGGTCTCGCTATATACCAGTATTGGCCATAACTGAGATATTTAACAACCGAAAGATTCAAATCATATTAATAATACACATCTAATAATGTCTTGTCAATAATCCAGCTCATCTTAAATGATTTGTTTCTTTTTGTAGCTTTGGTTAGAAACTCTCTCTACAGTCAGATTTAGAGTGAAATTCATTTGACAAAAAGAAACTAAACACTTACTAATTATATAATAATATCATAATATCATTATCCTGTGATAACTGTTTAGTGAAAAACCAATACCAGCCCATTGTGTACGTTACCTGGGTACTTTAATGAAATCATCGATAATTAATAACGCCGCTTCTCCGACATAAGCTCAAAACAATGTGTGCTTCTTGACAAATGACAGTCAGATGAAAGTACAGACAGACAACAGTCAGAACAATATTGATCTGTCTGCTGCATCTTCAGCAGTTAGTTCACAAGTGAAACTTTTTCACGTTTCAATGTGCTCTGACTGTACCTGCATGTTTCTATGTGACCATTCCAATCAACTGAAATTTAAATGATACATTTTATAATAAATCATAACATGTTTGCTCCTAAACGTTCCATCTCCATGGTGACAGAGAAAAATAGATTCTTGGTCTGATTCGAAATATGGAACGGTTGCCATCTTCTCCATGAATTTTCATGATAAATGTGTAAAAATTGATGCCCTCATATATAATGAAAAGTATTCTTACATTACTACACAATTGTTGACACATTTTCCAGCTGTCCGGGGACAGTCAGTCATTTTTACCAGCTAATAATCATTTTACAGAGAAAATGTCGAGTGTCACCAAAAAGTGTTTTCCTAACAAGCCGGTTCAAATTCTGTTGAATTTCTATGTTTATATTCAACAATTGACATGAATTAAATATTATTTTTGTCCTGAAACTGATTTAAGACTTTCAGGAAGATGATTTCATAAATTTAAAAGATGTCTTACTTGTCAAATTAAAGATCCACCACCTGACTCTGCTCAGCAGGGGCTCCGAAACAGGGGCTGTGTTAGAGGAAACTTTCCAGCAGGTCCATTTTTCTCTCTCAGAGTTTTTATTCAGCTCAATCCAACAGTTTAGTTTGCAGAACTTTTCCAGTCCACTTCAACTTTCCGACAGAGACCTTTCTCAGCAGCCTAACTCGTGTCCAGTCCAAGCTCGAATGAGCAGTTCCACAGAACTGCTGCGCTGAAGTCTCCCAGGCCACGCCCCTTTCTGTCTCCATGACTACCGATGCACGTGCATACCTAGTTTGCAATCAGTTGTGTTAACGTTTTTATGTGCACTATGGGTCTCGGTCTTATTATTATTATTATTATTATTATTATTATTATTATTATTATTATTATATATACACAAAAAATCCCCTCACCCTATGGTGGGTGGACACTTCTGGATAGAGACCTCAGATGTTGTTCCTGGAATCTGCTGTAGCCACTCATCCAGTTTGTGGGTCACAGCTCCCAGTGCTCTGATTACCACTGGCACCACTGTTGCCTTTACTCTCTAACTCCTCTTTCAGCCCTTGGTATTTCTCGATCTTCTCGTGTTCCTTCGTCCTGATATTGCTGTCACTTGTAATTGCTACGTTTGTTTGGTTAGCCATCACCAGCTTGTTGGTCTGGAATATATATATATATATATATATATATATATATATATATATATATATATATATATATATGTTCAACATAGAAGAGGACCTGCAGCATCTGTAAATACCAAATTGAAGGTAACAAAAACATGATTCTCATTTTCAAGTATAACAATAATATTAAATTATATCACGTTATAATATATATATATATATATATATATATATATATATATATATATATATATATATATATTATAACGTGATGTTGAGATGTTTTTGTTACCTTCAATTTGGTATTTACAGATGCTGCAGGTCCTCTTCTATGTTGAACCTCTATGTATATATATTAAATTATATCACGTTATATATATATATATATATATATATATATATATATATATATATATATATATATATATATATATATATATATATATATATATTATAACGTGATATAATTTAATATTATTGTTATACTTGAAAATGAGAATCATGTTTTTGTTACCTTCAATTTGGTATTTACAGATGCTGCAGGTCCTCTTCTATGTTGAACCTCTATGTTCTGCAGTTTGATCTCAGGTGAGGAGAAGCAGTTGCAACTACACCACTAGATGTCACTACATCCTCCACACTCGTCCTTAAAAACAACAGTCACATGCTCATATGTTAAACAGGTTTTATTAGCTGCTTTCTTTAACATCAGGAGATCCTGTGTGATCCCCGATTGATGGAGAAAATCCAAAGCCCTCGTTCTGTACAAAAATGTATTCAAATATTTAAATGAAGATGCTGTGAAGCAGTCTGATGTAGTCAGATCAGGTATCTTCCAAAGGTCTTGTAACTGTAATATTCCCTCTGTTTCCTAGACAGTGTTTCCATGTTGAGCTGGTAACAAAAAGAGAAAAACACACTATGAAAGTAACTTTGTAAGCTCTCTATGTGATCTGTATAATGCAGGAATATTAATATATTCCAATATATATCATTTAATATATTGGTAGGCTGTTGGATGAAGCTGATTTTCTGTAGAAACTGTTTCTAACCAGTCTGAATTATACAAACTACACCACAACATATGTGATTAAAGGCACACAGGCCCTTTTTGGGTTAGATTTATGGTTTAAGAAAACATTGTTTGTTCAGTCATATGCTATCTGCTGAAATGCTAAACGGGCTCTTACTGAAGAGAGTGAGCATAAAGATACTGTCATTTCCAAATTTTCACAGTTTCTATTAAGACTGACCACAGACACTACAGTACATATTAATATACATATATTAATCATTATACTCAATTAATATGGATGCAGCTACTATAAACTACGTAAAACATGCATTTGTATGTCTTGTTGTCTTATTATTATTTTTGTTTGTCATACAGAGCTGTGAACTTAAGATGACCTACTCCATGTGTGTTCTAAACTCATTTGGAAATGGAAATCTTGTCCAATCAGGTAACGCTTGCTTTTGACCACACCTCACAGTGATGTCATAGTGTACTGACACACCCAAAAGTACACTTTTACATCAGCACAGCAAGATGAAGATAAACCACTGAAGGCAGATGCTGGATAATGTCAGCATGTGTGTCAGATACGTGAGGTGGAATGAGTTTGATGATGTATTTCTGCATTTTACTTCTTTTCAGTGGTGAACTGTATTTCTGTCAGCATGTCTCATTTGAGAGGTAAATCACCAAGAAAAATACGCACAGCCACCTCTTTAGATGTGGCACTTTGACATTTTTCATCCTGATGGCAGGAGTCAGTTAGGTTTATAGTTTTAGATGAAGTTGTGTGACTGCTGTTAAGTCCTAAAGCCTAAAATCTAAGTGGAAATACAGTAATGACACAATATGACAGAAGGTGCTGCTGACTGCTTTCACTGTTCCATCCTCTGCATGGCCCGATAAGCAGGCTTTTCTTTGGCTCACTGTGTTAAGTAATTATCTGATTATTCCTGCAGAGCGCTGCCAGAGGCTGCGTTGCATTTCCACAGTTTATTGAGATAAGTCGGACTCACTGTGCAAGCTTAGCAGATTGGGCTCTGCTGGACCATGACCAAGAAGAGAAGCAGCTCCAAGCAGACATCTCCACCGCAGGACGAGAGCTTCCACACGGCACTGAAGAGGAGACGGCACTGAGGTAAGACCACATATGACACACACACACACACAGGCGTGTTTACATCCTGTGATATGTACGAGGACATCAGCGTCTGTGCTGGGGCTGAGGACAAATCAAATCAGTCACACTGATCAGGATAAATATCCTGACGCACCTTCATCTTAAGAGTGGATTAGCAGTTTTTCAAGCATTCACACACACATTTTTAAGTAGTCTGTTCATGCAACTATTCTTGAGGATGATTTGTAATGAACTGTTCTTGTTATTTCAGTTTGCATGAAGTCTTTAAAAAAAAACTCCTGTTGATATCAGAGTGATCTGTCTTTTTCTGAAATATCTGAAAAAACAGGTGGACTTGCAGTTGAGGTTGGTGACAGACTTGTAGTATTTTACTTGTAACCAAAGAAAAAAAATACATTTACTGACTGGATTTCCAGTGCAGGCATGCTCTCTGCAGGAAAGCTTACACTGCATTTGGAACAAGTTCTGAATGTGTCTAAAAGAACTCCACGTTGCACAGAATGGTTGGCATTTACCAGGCATGCATTTGCACTTCTTATTTTTCATCATGAAGTTAAATTATACATGCAAATGTTCACGTTGTGCATTACATTATGCCAACGTTTGCACTTTCTTCTTTCTGACAGTCGCTGCAGGGAGAGAGGAGATGCTGACTCAGCTGCTTTTGGGATGGACTGCCTTGCTCAGTGGCCTCCAGCTGGCTGCTGCCTCTGTCACAACCAGTGAGTACAAACAGATCAAGCTGGATCTGAATATCCAGATTGGAGTTTGTAGATTTTCCCTGACAGTGAGATAGTGTCTGTGGATTCATCTCCTCTCATAACAGGGTGACAAAGATTACAGTACATCATCCCCACCCATGCATCGCCTGTGTGCTCAGAGGTTTAGACGTGTGCACAGCTGTTCTCACAACATTACTTCAACAAAAGTCTGATTTTCACGAGCTGTTGGATGATGACGTTAAATGGGCAGTTTAGATTTTTTGAAGGAGGGTTATGTGAGGTATCCACAACAGACAGGGGTCAGTGCACTCCCAGTTTGGAGAGGCAGGCAAAGCACTGCATCTTATAGCCACATAAATAAAGGCTGAAAAAAAATCAATATCTGTTTGTGTACACAATCATGAGCTTATTCTCGCTGCTTCACCTTCCTGCCATGCAGTCCTTTCCTTTCCTTTACTGTAGAATTTACATATTCTTACACCCAGCTGTTGCTGTCAGCTGTGACGCCAAGGTGAAGCATCTCACTATGGCGTACACTTAAACAGATATTGATTATTTTTGGTTGGACCTTTATTTATGTGGCTGAAACATGTTTTTTTCTGCTGATCCCTTCCACAGCAATGCTTTGCTCTACCTCCATACCAGGACCTCTGTCTGCTTCTCCAAACCGGGAGCATGTTGACAGCTGTCTGCTGTAGGTAACAAACAGACTGTGGTACAAGCCCACCTAAAAAAAAAACTGAAGTGTCTCTTTAAAAAAGAGAGATGAAAGTTTGCTGAGTTTGCAAAGTTCTATTCTGACAATTGGACAAGATGGAGCACTTACAAAATGCTGGCTTTGATTTATTATTTTTCTAAACTATGACCTGGATGTGTTTGGTAATTCTGATCCAAGTGTGGCCATGCCCCTCTGTCTGTCTGTCTGTCTGTCTGTAGGATTTCCATCTAGCAGCAGGTTGTCAGCTCGGAAATGTGAAGTCTTCATCCCTCCTCCTCTTCCTCCACCTCTGTTTCCTCCAGTGAAACGGAGAGCAGAGCTGATGGTGAGGCCAGAGTCTGACTCGAATCCTACACACGTGACTTCAATTTGAAATGAGTCAACAGAAAACAATTTAATATATATATTTATCCAAATATGGCACACACAAAAAAAAACACATGTACATGACTTCAAACTCAAAAGTCACTCTGATGCCTTTGACTCTTCAGGTGGACATAACAGAACACATCACAGGAGAGAAAGGGGAGAAGGTACGACATGACAGAGAGCATCACACAGGAAATGTGTATTTTAAAGTAGTGAAACAGTCTTCATTCACAATTTACTGGTGTTTGTGTTTAAAGGGCTGCAGAGGACCCAGAGGACCCAAGGTACAGTGTAACACACACACACACACACACACACACACATAACCGTTCATACACACAACACTTGACTCCATCTTTCTGCGTCTTGTGTTCATGTGTGTTAAGTGATACTGTATAGGTGAAAACTGACAGAAGGAAAAGCTGTTGGGTCAAACTGTTTTTGTATTTCAGGGCCGGCCCGGTGTGACGGGTCCAGAGGGAGAGGTCGGAACACAAGGAGCCATGGGACAGCCAGGCCAAAAGGTCACAGAAAGATTAACTATGTCTATCAACCTGACAACTACCATACACAGACACACAGTGTTCTCACATCTAGAAGATGAACTTATGTAACTTTAATGACTTCAAAAGTTAAAACCTTCAGTTTATTGAGTCAGCTCATGTTAGGGCTTATTTTGTTTTAAGATACTGAAGATCCTCCAAAGTGAAGAACAGAAAACTGAACTAACATCCTGAAAACTCTGTACATACAGTTGAAATTAGTCCCACAGTCGATTTTCACTGTGAAGTGTTTTACAGCAGCTCCTTTGGAATTTCGACCTCTGCCAGTGGGAAGAGTCAGGAGATGAATGCATGTTCAACTGCTGCTCAACTGTCTAATTCTGACACAGCAACACTTCCCGTGCTGTGATCTGATGTCTCCACAGGGAGAGAAGGGGGACAGAGGCTGGAGGGGTCTGTATGGAGACATAGGAATTCCGGGCATGATAAAGGTACATAAAGTAGATTTATGCTGAATTCACCCAGCCTTTGTTGACTCATAAATTAAGAAAATGATCATCATCAACTCTCATCAACTACTGCGTGCTCATGTTAGCATCATCGCATATAGGCTGTTATTAATCACATTATGACAGAGAAATGAATACAGTTGGCATTTTTCCTTCATGTGTTCAAATCATACAGAAGAAAAGAGTTCATCTGTTATATGTATCACCTCTGTTCCAGTACAACTTTGAAATATGTGATCTGATCAGGGTTAGCTGACTCATGACAGCAGCTGGAGAGCAGATGTGCTTGTCCTCTGGCTTTAACAACAAAAAGTGTGCCTAATAGAAGCGGTGCAGTGTTGTGTAGTTGATGTATGGTGGAAGAACGACTGAAATGATTGTAGATCAGGAGTCATGTATTAGGATCATGAACAGCACAGAGTGAAAAACAACAAGAAAGAAATCAACCTGCTGCACCATTACTACAACTCGTTTCCAGTTCGTCTTTTTTTTTAATACTGAATGTGCACACGTCCAAACAGTTTGTATGAAACTACCAACTTACTGCACTCACTGCACAGAGATGACTTAGATCTTGATTCTGAGTTGCACTGATATCTGATGGTGATTCATTAATTGACTTGAATTATAATTATTTTGCTCTCTTACATATAGATATATTATTAGCATATTCACATGAAGCTGTCCCTGTAGTTTCATCACCCCATGTTTGCACCATTGCATCGTTTACCTCACTGAACAGTGTTTCTTGTCCTATTGACTTGTTTGAGGTTTGACGTTTCCACTTTACTTGTGGCTGCATCTTTTCTTTCCTCTGTCCAAAAGTACCAAAAAAAGTTCAAAATGAAGTCCAATTTGACCATGGTTGGCATGGCATGGTTATCCTCTGTTGTGAGGACACACACACACACACACACACACACACACACACACACACACACACACACACACACACACAGGTAATTAGTTCATCATTTTTTGCACATCTGTGTTCACAGGGAATTAAGGGGCGTAAAGGATTCAGGGTAAGTGACTGTTACACTGCATGTCTTCTTGTTTGAATAAACTGATATTTTTCTACAGGGCAGCACTTATGATTGACACTCATGTCTCATCTGTCCATCAGGGAAATAAAGGTGTGAAAGGAAGGAGGGGACCCAGTGGAGAGATGGTGAGAATTATTTTTTTCTCATTTGTTCTTGGTAGAAATGTGACGTCATACAAAAGACTGATTTTTGCACCGATCGATGTGTGTGTCTCTTTAGGGTGAGCAAGGCGTCCCCGGAGTGCCAGGAGAGAAGGTAGAAGACCGACTGACAAAACAGTCAAACATTATGAATGTCAGTGCAGCTGTGAAGACATGGTGTTCTGTGCTGTGCTGTTCCAGGGCGACTCAGGCCAGTGGGGTGATCCAGGGCTAAGGGGTGAGGAAGGAAACAGAGGAGAGCCTGGAGGCAGAGGAAACATGGTACGTGTATACAGTGGATAGAGGTGTGTGCTGTGTTTACAGGATGGTGACAGGAATCAAATGTTTTTGACAGGCAAGTGACAATTAATCACGCAATGAATAAATGACTGTGCACAGGGTTTAAGGGGATCTCGTGGACTGACGGGAAAGCAGGGTCTTCCTGGTCCTTCAGGACTGCCAGGTCTGACTGGAGAGCCTGGACGACCTGGACAAGGTGTGTGGCAGCAAGAAGTGTACAGATTAACCAACGGGAGATAATAACAGTCTGAAAACAACTCTAATAAACGCAATAAAGTGTTTCCCAGTGTTGGAGTCAAGACCAACTAAACCAAGACCAAGTCATGACCAAGACCAGAGTGTATTGAGAGAAGATCATGACCAGACAGTATGTAGTCTACTGAGGTAGCTAATATTCATGGAACTCTTTGGGTAAAGGTTGCTATACAAAGTCACCTCATTAATCCAGTCAAATTCAACTTTATTTATATAGCGCCAATTCATAACAAAAGTTATCTCATGACACTTTTAATACAGAGCAGGTCTAGACCGTACTCTTTATAATATTATTAACAGTTCCACCATGAGCAAACACTTGGTGACAGTGGCGAGGAGAAACTTCCTTTTAACAGGCAGAAACCTAGACCAGAACCAAGCTCATTGGTGGACGGTCGTCCGACGCAATGATAATCCGATGATAATATATGTAGTGGACGTCGTGCAGGAGCAGAGCAGCAGCCACGATCCATGAGACAGCATTCTGAGAGTGCAGCATTCTAGAGGGGTAATAAAGTACTATGAGCTCTTCTAGATATGATGGTGCCTGACCATGAAGAGCTTTGTATTTAAGGAGAATTCTATTCTTGATTTAACAGGTAGCCAATGCAAAGAAGCCAAAATGGGAGCAATATGATCTCTGATCTTGGTTCCTGTCAGAACACATGCAGCAACATTCTAAATCAGCTGCAAAGTCCTAAGAGACTTATTGGAGCAGCCTGATAACAAAGAGTTACAATAATCGAAACTAGAAATATCAAATGCGTGGTCTAGTTTTTTTGCATCCGCTTGAGACAGGATGAGCCTGATTTTTGCAAGTTTAGTTAACTGATTGGTTTCAGGCTTGATTGATAGATATATTTGGTCAGTATTAATCATCAGCATAACAATGAAAGTTAATGGAGTGATTCCTAATAATGTTTCCTAAAGGAAGCATATATAAGCTGAATAAAAGTGGTCCGAGCACAGAACCTTGTGGAACTCCATGACTGGCTTTGGGGTGCATGGAGGATTCATCATTAACATAAACAAACTGAGATTGATCTGAAAAATAAGTCTTAAACCAGCTTAGTGTGGTTCCTTTCATGCCAATTAGATGCTCTTTGTTAAAGAATTTTATGGTCAATGGTGTCAAATGCAGCACTAAGATCTAACAGGACAAGTACAGAGATGAGTCCTTTGTCTGATGCCATTAGGAGGTCATTTGTAACTTTGACTAGTGCGGTCTCTGTGCTATGATGCACTCTAAATCCTGACTGAAAATCCTCAAATAAACTGTTCTCATGGAGAAAGTCACACAGCTGATTGGCTACAGCTTTCTCAAGTATCTTAGAGAGAAAGGCAAGGTTTGATATCAGTCTGTAGTTGGCTAAAACCTCTGGATCTAGAGTGGGCTTTTTAAGAAGAGGTTTAATTACAGCTACTTTAAAAGACTGTGGTACATATCCTGATAATAAAGACAGATTAATCATATCCAATAAAGAAGGGCTAACTAGAGGAAAAACATCCTTGAGCAGCCTGGTTGGGATGGGGTCTAAGAGACAGGTTGACGGCTTAGATCAGGGGTGGGGAACCTGTTCCACAAAGGGCCGGTGTGGCTGCAGGTTTTCTTTCCAACCAAGCAGCAGCACACCAGACTTGACTCCTTTAATCAACTGATCTCAGTCTTCAGAGAGTTGATTGGTCAAACTGTGTGCTCTTGGTTGGTTGGAACAAAAACTTGCAGCCACACCGGCCCTTTGTGAACAGGTTCCCCAACCCTGGCTTAGATGAAGAAATTATTGAAGCTATTTGATGAAGCTGTCACCAAACTTGCTGTGTAAGAAGGCAGAGACCAACCCAGCAGTCCAAGGCAAACATCCCTAAATTCCCAACCTTCTTGGCTGGCTTTGAATCACCAGTTTAAATTAAACTGAAATTGGAATCAATCAAGAACTGAATGTTTATAACAGAGAAACACTAAATACACCATGAATATGTTGTCATTTTGATGACATTGTACAGATCTGCTCTGTTGATCTTGTGTTGTAGTGTACGTCCTACCAGGTCTGCAGGGAGACATGGGAGATCAAGGTTCTTCAGCCGAATGCAACTGTTCACAGGTTCAAAGCCCGAAACAACTGTGGGACAGTGTCCAGACGGTCAGTGCCACACACGCTCAAACACACTTCCTAATGTTGTTATTTTCACTGATCACTACACTGTAGAAAATGTTGTGTTATTGAGCTTGTGTTCAAAAAAAAGTTGTTCAATGTTGCTTTAAGAATGAATAATCAAATGTTCACAGTATAAAATATATCTGTCTCTCCAGATATTTATTGCAGACGGAGAGAAACAGATGAGGAGGCTGCGGGCGGAGAACGTGATGGTGCTGCGGACAGACAGAAGAGCTCTGTACATCTACACTGAATCTCAGTGGATCAACGTCCTGGTAACTGCTGCTGGGAGAGGATGGAATCACCACATACATAAACACAACATAGTGCATAGGTTCAGGGGTAATAGTTGGCTCATCAATAAGGGCTGACAGAAAGGACATTCTGACTCAATTATGGCTCTACTTTAAGCTAAATGCTAACATCAGCATGCTAACATGCTCACAGTGACTGTGGTAACATGCTAACGTTAAGCAGATATAATGTTTATACTATGTTCACCACCTCTGTTTAGCATTTGCTAATAAGCAATAACCACAAAGTGCAGCTGAGGCTGAAGGTTGTGTAATTCTGAGGGTATCTGTACAGTATGATAGTACTAAATGAAAAGTCAGGGGATCACCAAATATATTACAATTCATCCTGAAAGAGGGGTGTAGCAGCTGTCATGGCAACCGATCTAACAATCAACACTCAAAACCACAAATGTCAACATCATGGTGGCTCGAGAAGAAAAATCAGGAGATCACCAAAGTCCCAGAGAGCTGAAGTGAAACCAGAATGTCTTGGTTCTGTTCCAAAAGCTCGTTCAAAATCCCACTAACATCTTAACAATTGAGCCTTCCTCAACATATGTTTTATGGCTAGCTTTATGTCTCATAAGGATGATATAAAAACACTGTTTCCATCAGCAACAGCAGAACAAAGGGACTGATGAACAGAGGGGGATATAGCAAAGCTTTCATGAGTTATATTTGATGCATCTCTTTATCCTCATTACTTTTTCCTCTTTCTGCTCTTTCATGCTGCTTCCTGTTTGGACCATAAGGAACCCAAACACTGAGCCCACTCCATCACACAGGCTGAAGTGCCCTTGCAAGAAGACCAAGAACCTCAAAGCAAGATGCCCAACTGCTTCAGAGAGGCTGCTAAATGGCCAGCAGCTCAGATTGTGGTTAAACTGGGAATCTTCCAAGTGTGAGCACGCGTAACTTGCTGATCAGAGTGTTCTTCATTCATGCCATGCAAATCTACCCACGTTACATGAAGATCGGCCTGTCCTCTGCACAGCTCCTCCATATAATTTAACATTGTTCCAGCATGTTAGCACATTTAAACACGTCTCATCCAGACGTTTCTCTTGACTTTAATGAATCATAACTGTATTTTCATTGTATGTTTCATGTGAGTGTGGTTTGATTTCATAAATCTGTAACATGATTTATTTCATGTATGCTGCTGAGGTGATCAAGTTCTGACTGAAAGAGAAATAAAAATTAGATTACTGTCTCTTACCTTGATATCACAGTCATATATCATTCAGTCATATTGAAGTTGTTCTTTTTGGCTTTTCTGTTATTCAGTCTCCATCTTCAGTGCTCGGTGCTCAGTGGACTAAATGGATAATAAATATCCTGAGAATGTCTATCTGTGTGTGACATAACATAATAATAGCATAAGGGTTTGTGGTTGAACCTAGCAGCAACCTCTGAGAATGTGAAGTGAAGCCAGCGCAAAAGTGCCAAAAACTGCAGTTCCTCAACCATCCACTTGAGGCTGGCTGCAGAAGTGGGTCAGTCTCCATAAGTCCCTATATTAAAATGTCCAACTTCACAGCAGAAATAAACATGTTTACAGCCTGGTACAAAAAACAGTTTTGGTCTCTATAGCTAATTTCCCCATTCATGACAACTGTACTGAGGGTTAATTTTTATACAACTCACCTGTTCAAATGATGTTAAGGCTGAAAGTTATGCAGAATTAACAGCACGGCTGCTTTGATTGACAGGTGGGTGCCATTACAGATGGCTTGTTTGAGCAACCAGGTGTCATACAGCCCGCCTCACAATGATCCACGTTCAATTTATTGCAACCAATTAAGGTTTTGTTCCATTTAGTGCAGCAGAGACTTTCCAGTGAGCCAACATGCATCACAGCAGCACCCTGACTCTGTTTGACCTGAGTGGAACTGAACCTTCATTAGTATCATTGGTAACACCTGTGTTGACCTACTACTTCATGTCAAAATGGCTGCTGTGAGAAATGGTCTATTAAGAATATTTGCAGCATTTAAATGTTAGTTTTGATATTGCAGTAAAATAATTAGAAATATTCTATGAAATTAAGTAAAGCTAACCTATTCTATTTTAAAAGGGTTTAATTAGTGTTAGTGTTTTTACTCATGTCAATTATTATTTTTTTAAAATGAAGTCAAATAAGTCTAAATTAATCGTTATTACTAAATTATCAGTAACTATCAAAAGTGGTCCAAGAAAGGAAAAGCAGTGAACCAAAGACGGTCATGGGTCATTCATGCACGTGGGGAATGAAGGCTGACTGGTGTGAGCTACTGTTGCTCAAATTGCTGAAAAACTTAATGCTGGTTCTGACAGAAAGGTGTTATAACCAGGGCTGCTGCCAGCCAATTTGGTGCCCTAACCGTAATTGCTTTGTGGTGTCTTTTGAGACACCGTGGCCTTTATATGATCACACACTGTAGCCTACACTGTACGTTTATTCCTAACCTAACTCCTGCAGCTCCTCCATCCATACACATTGACTCACTCGCTCATCTCTGCCACTCGCTCTCTCTCACTCGTCCACTCACATCTGTAACGCACATCTGTTAAGCACAGCTGTATTCCCAAAGTGAATTATGCTACTCTTATAACATGATCATAATTGGGCCATTTTGGTGCCCCCTCCACCACTTGGTGCCCTACGCACAGTGCGTAATGTGCGTAATGGTAGCGACGACACAGTGCATCACAGTTTGTTGTGTATAGCTGGATGAACTGGACAAACAAGTCCGATCCATGGAGACCCCACCTCACATCACAGGATCTGCTGCTAACATCTTGGTGCCAGATACTACAGCACACCTTCAGAGTTCGAATGGAGTCCATGCCTTGATGGGTCAGGGCAGTTTGTTGGTGCCTCACACAAGTCTTCAGTGAGAATTCTAGTCTGACCTTTAACCTTTCTAACATGTAGCCTGTAAGTGAGAATCCATTTGAATAACACTTTGATAAGGCATTCAGCATGTCAAACCTCTGCCCAACCCAAACCTTATCAATACGTGAAAACCCATCAGTCATGTTTGTGCTGTGTAAAAACTGAATCTGCACTTCGGTTTGACTCATTTTTATTTTAAATGCAACAGCAGGTTTGACACCAATAACAGCCATGTGCTCTGCTGGGTGTCCTTTGAGCAAGACATTTCAAGACATTGATCAGTTTTAAACTGTATGTTGTTCTTCAGTGTCACTGACGCACACCATGATGTAGTGATTCTTTTCCTGCAGGGCAGTGAGCATTGGAAGTCCTTCTCTCGGGTGAATTCTCCCCTTCAACATCATTACGGAACACACAGATTTGATGGTGAAACTCACTGAAATCATTTTGTAACCATACTCATACATGAAATCATTAAATTACTTCAAAAACAGAAAGGACTGCACGTTAGAAATCAAAACTGGGGCAGTTCTATCAAATATTTGGCATTGGTGCTGTTGCACTGGTGTTGACATGTCATGCAAATCATTTTAATGCTAGAAACAGGAAGGTAGAAACAGACTTCAGGTTCAGCTGCACATGAAATGTAAAACTTTGATCAGAAAATGTATTCAGGAAACCTTAATCAGATAAAAATGACAAACCGTGTTTCCGTAACTGTGAGTGTGGAACGATGCTTGGACAGAGCTGCAGACTTAACTTCACTAATCTGATGAAGCTGCCCCACAAGCATACTACTGTGACTACCTAACTGAACCAGAATCAGCCCTGTGTGACTTGATGCACTGACCAGCTAAACATACAGCTAATTCTCAAAATGACTCAGGGTGTATCCGTTGAGTGTCCCTCTGTAAGTGCCACTGTTGTCAGAGTGCTCGCAGCCGCCTCCTGACACCTCCAGGTTCTATTTTAAGAGCTCTCTTCCTCTGTTGTGTGGGAATCGCCAAGCACTTAAGGTTAATGTCAGCAGACTGCGTCACAATTTCCCAGGTTGATGTGTTTCAAATGACCGCTTTGGCCAAACAGTGCGAAAGGTTTTCAGTTCATCATCATAGACGACTGAGGAGATGCTGCAACCACTGATGTCGTTTTTAAAAACATTACTAAAATAATTATAAAACTTGTTGCAGGTTGATTTCCTGTCATGTGATTGACTAATCAGTTAATTAACTCATGATTTCCACATTAAATATCGGTTTAAAATTTGGAGAAAAAAATCACAGTGGTTCTGTGCACATTCATTAAAGGTCCAATGTGTAAAATTTAGGGGGATCTACTGGCAGAATAGATCTCCCTAAAATGAATAGAATATTCACAAGTATGTATTTATTAGCATATAATCCCCAGAAAATAAGAATTACTTTTGTACCCACAGAGGGAGAGGGTCCTTTTCCATGGAGTCCGCCCTGTTGGAGTGCCATGTAGAACAAACAGATGAACCAAAAACTGACTTTCAAGAGGGCTTTTTGCGCTTTTTCCATGGCCACCACAGGTTCTCCCACAGGGAAGGGTGGGGCAAGGGATATTCAGTTGGTTACAATGTGCAATCTCACCACAAGTTGGTAATAAATCTTACACACTGGACCTTTAAAATACTTCTGACAGTAAAGACGGCTGAAGACTAAAGTCACAACAACACACTGTCTCATTGTTCAGCAGAGCACAAAGACACAGAAATGATCCAAAGAAAGAAATAAAGAGGAGACTGGAGATGGGACCTCGTCAGAGTTAGAACCGTAAAGAGACTCCTGTCATTGGCTGTCACAATTGTTTTTAGAATCACTGTTTAATTCATTAGAAATTAAGGCCTAAACAGGTGCACTCTCTTTCCTGTCAGCTCTTAGCTGCTGCTTGTTGTCCCACAGACATCAGCTCCTCACACGATTCCTTCTTTTTGCCCAAATTTGGATTTCCTGGCTGCAGTATCTGACAGAGATGGCAGTGTGTGAGTGGTAAACCTAAACTCCGGGCTTCAAAATGTCAGCAGTTTAACATCAGTGTCCTGATGTAACCACACACCTGTGAGCAGTTTGAGCAGTTTGTTTATCAGGCACTTGTTCTCAGGACATCCCTTTGGGCCTCTCTGATCATTTCAGATGCTAAGTGGACACACACCTTTAATGACTAACTAGAGCTAACTAGCAAGATTAAGTTAAGATGACAAACGAGTGACTGATGATGGTCTACTGGCAGACAATTACTGAAATGAGTTTGTTGTTGCTGGCCTGCTCAGGCTGAGCTCAGATTAAAAGAGGTTCTGGCTGAGTCAATGCGGGACAATCCTGATAATGCATGTTAACAAACTTCAGTGTGGTTATTTGGTGAAGGAGGGCAGGCCTAAATTGCAAGCGCTGTCCTCATGGCCTTCACAGTTGTCCTCAACTTTACAGAGGTAAAGCAAGATGTGAGAACAACATGGTGTAAAGTTGACACTTCCTATGCTCCGCCCCTTTCTATTCTGTGCTCCAATCAAAGTTGAGCGAGCTTCAGTCTGTACTTAGATCTGCTTCGTGTTAGCTTGTCTGTGTTGAAAATAAAAACAGATATTAAAGACGATTAAACGATAAAAGCAACATTTATATATAGTCACAGCTTAAGTTATCTACTGTTAGCAAAATGCTAGCTAACTAGCTAGCAAAAAACTGATTTAAAATGCAGTTGCTTTTTCACGTAAACACGCTAAAACGTACCATATCCAAAGTTCAACTTGCTCAACTGTGATTGGAGCACAGAACAAAAGGGAAGGAGGCGGAGCCAAACGTCTATAATATTGTACGACGCAATTTGATTTCAAAACAGTCGTAATCTGAGCACAGCCCAACAGGCTGATCCATGTGTTTAGCTATTAAGTCTGTCATCAACCGATCAGCTACAATGTTCTAAATTTAAAAAAATATGAATTGATGAAATGTTTCAAACATGACTCGTAAAACTAGCTGCTGGACGCTTGTTTGTCTCATGTCCAGTCAAACTCCTTCTCTTTTGACACTTCTTAAAAACTTCAAATAATTATAATAATAACAATATCTTTCCAGTATTAAATAATCTTATATAAAAACACACACACAAGAGGTTGAAATAAATGGCAATGCTCCCATCCCCCTCCCCCCCAGTTCACAACATACATTTCTATACACATCATCCCACTTTTTACGTCTCTTGTTCCTTCCATTGATCCCTCCTTCCCTTCGTCGGTAAACGCTACTTCCATTGCCACGGCTCCATGCAGTACCAGTTATTTTGCAGCAAATCGTCTCTGTTGCTGTTGTCGTTCAAGTCTTGTCTTTTGTATATTTCAATGCAAAGCTGCACAGACGTTGTGAAAAAAGCTTGATAGGTGATTTTTCTGGCTTGCTAGTATACAGATATATATATATACATATATATATATTTTTACTCATGTCATTGGATTAAACATGTATTGGTAATGATAGTAATGATGGGGATGATAATAATAATGAGGATAATAGGAACAATCATAATCTGAGATTAAGAGTAGGAAAGACGGCTCGCTACTTGCTCGGAATCCCCGGGTAGATGATTTAGGATGAGGACAGACGGACACGTCAAGACAGACATTGATTACTTCTTCTCTGCGGGAATGATGAGACCTAAATAGTCAGTTCAGTTTTTTTAGGCTCCACCCACTGTCCCTTCCTCCCTACCAATCACTGGTCAGTTTGGTGCTTTGGTCCCGTTTCGGAGGAGCGGGAGGCGGGCCTCGCCGCAGCGTTGCATAGCCTGAGATGTTGGCATGTTTGGTGGAGTGGGAGTGTGTGTGGTGGCGAGACAAAGTTTGGGAGTGTCCTCGGACACCCTGCTGCTGCTGCTGCATGAGCTCGGGGGGAGGAGGTGGGAGGAGCGCCATGTCGTCCATGGTGCCCACAGGCTCCATCTTGGAGGATGGGATAAGGTGGGTAGAGGTGAGTGAGCCATGGCGGGACACTGACTTCCTCTTAAGGGTGCGGTTGAGGTCTTCTAGGAAGAGAGGCTTTAGTGCCAGGGAGCTTGGCCCCGCTGATTTCGGGGAGGTTGGGGGGACAGGAGAGGAGGAGGAAGAGTAAGAAGTCAGGGAGGGAGGTGGGGTTTGAGATAGAGGAGGTGGTGAGAGGGGCATTGACGGTGTATTGTCGTACTGGGTCGTGTTGCTGGTCCGCCGGTTTAGCATTGGAGGAGCGACTGCCCCCTTTTTCAGCGAGCCTTGTTTCCATGACGATGATGATAAGGACGAAGTTGCCAACTGTTGAGGTGGCTGCATCTGAGGCTGGGGGTTCACCACGGCAACCTTTGGAGGGTGATGGAACTCTGACGGGTGGGGTGGAGGAGGGAAAAGCTCAAAGTCACTGGGGGGAGGCGGGAAGTAGTCAGGTGATGAATCGAGGTGAGGAGGCTGGGAGGGGGGAGGTGGTGGAGGAGGGGACGGGAACTCAGAGGGCTGATGGTGCTGGCCCGTTTGCAGCCCCTGGAGCGCCAACGGGAGGTTTGCTAAGTTCAACTTCCCTGGCTTAGGCAGCGGAGCAGGAAGAGCAGAAGAATCTTTTGAAGGAGACCCGGTCACTGAAGAGGAGCTAGATGAGGTACCCGTTTGAGGAGCTTGGCCAAACTTGTTGACCAGACTCTCCACCTTCTTTGGTCTCTCATCCTGGGTCTCGCCTGACGAGCTGCCCCGGATAGAGGAAGCTCTCTGTGGAGTTGGTGGAGGGCCCCGCTTGGTGGATCCTGTGGACGAGGTGGAAGGCGACTTCTTTATGGGGGAGCCTGTCTTGGAAGAGGATGAAGAAGGAGGAGGAGGGAAATCTCCTAGGGAGCTGTCAGGAGGAGGCGGAGGAAACTCTGGAGACTGTGGAGCCACAACGCCTCCTGGCTGCCACTTTGGTTTGGCTTTGACCGCTGGAGGAGATTGAGGAGCGGTGAACTTGGATCCTTCCATGGAGTTGGAGGCAGACAGGGAGGAGGAGGAAGAGTTTCCTGGGAACTGATTGACAATTTGTTTGACCAAAGAGGAGGTAGCTGCCGCGATGGAGACCGAGGGAGAGGACGAAGAGGGAGAGAGGGCGAGGTTTTTGGAGGAGAGGCTGTGCTGCTTTGGCAGAGTTGGGGGTGGCTGATTTGGGGAATGTCCAGTTGAGAAACTTTGCTGCTTTTTAACTGGCCCGTGGCCAAATTGGGGCTGTGTTGGTGACACAGGCGAGAGGGCAATTGGAAGGGAAGAGGGACCAGAGGGTTTAGGAGCAGTTTGAGGGGGAAAACCACCGGTGAAGGTTTTCGGAGGTGCAGGAGGAGGCGCACTGGGGGACAGAGGCTGGAAAACTTGCAGGGAGGTAGGAGGAGAAAGTTCACCTGGAGGTGGAGGAGGAGGAGAATTGTCCTCAGACATGGGTGGGCTGAAGTCATACACCATGTTGGGAAACTTCTGTGCCAGGAACTGCTGGAGGCCACTGTTGGACAGTTGAGGGCAGGAGTTGAGGATGGTCTCTGGAGGTGGGGGAGGAGGCAATCCATTGGTCTCCAGGCTCTCTGGTGGAGGAGGTGGGAGGTAGTAGGGCTCCTGCAAGTCCTCCTCCAGTGGGGGTGGCAGAGGCAGAGTGGAAGGGCTTGATGGACCATATTTCAGTGCGGCCATAGCTGAGCCAGGAACTGGCACTGTGGGTGGAGGAGGAGGGGGAGGAGATGGTGGTAGTGGAGGGGAGGTGCTATAAGCAGCTGGAAGGGTATTGTAGTTGGGTTTGGTAAACTGGATGGGAAGGGTAGGTGGGGCGGCTCCTGCTTGCTGTGTCCTGGACTGGTTCTGACTCTGCAGGCGAGCCAGCGTGCTGTACTTAATGTATGAGGAGGTAGGTGCTGGCTGGTGGGCTACGCACACGACAGGGGGAGGAGGCGGAGGTGGAGGAGGCGAGGGTGGTGATGGGGACGAGTCTTCAGATTGGACAAGGCCGTCGGTGTAGCTGCTCCGGGAGGGTGGGGTCTGAGGCTGAGAGAGAGGGAGGGGCTGGGGAGAGAGGGAAGGTATCTGAAGAGGGATAGGCCTACTGATAGGGTCGATCTTCATCATCTGGAGAGAAGAAGGTGAAAGAAAAGAGAGAGGAGAGGAAAGGGAGGAACCGTGAGAGGGAGAGAAAGCAGAAGGAGGAGGCGAAGAGACATGGGAAAGAGGGGGTGATGAGAGAGAAGAAAAGAAACAAAATTAGATCAAGTAACAACTCCACCATTGTCATGTTTCTGAAACCAAACAATCCAAGACAAGGTGCAAGAAAACAAACCGCCAACCAGTGCAGTCTGAGAACACACAGCTAATGAATCTACAACACAGTGCAACACTGAATAAAGTCAATAACAATCAAACCAAACGTTCTCACCCACCGACCAAACTCTGCTGTCCTACATTAATCACAAGAGCTCAATCTCAAGAGCTTTGTCAGTTTTTCACTGGTAGCTGCCAGGAACGTGATGGAGGTACTGCTGATGGACTACAGTGAGTCTGTCTATCCGTTCATGTCCTAAACTGTTTAATCATCAAACAATATTTACATCTAGTCATTTAGCTGATACCTTTATCCAAACCACAAAAAAGGGAAACAATCAAGGCCATGTTAGTGCAGCAATAAGTACTACTCACATAGAATCAAGTGGATAGATTTATCATGTCCAGTTGGTAATGCTTGGAGAGGAGGTACTTTCTGAAGCTGGGCTGAGCTGGGTCTTCAGGAGGTTTTAAAAAGGTAGGTTCTGGTAGGAACTGGTAAGACGTTCCACCAACGGGGAACAACAGACGAGAAAAGTTTGGATCGCCCTGAGCGTACAGGTGGCAGAGCCAGGCGTCGTTTATTAGAGGAGTTAACATATGTCTGTGTGAGGACATTCAAGTAGGTGGGTGCAGAACCAGAGATTGGCTGGTAGCCAGCCAGCCAGGTAGGATGAGCAGGGGGGTAACACGACCTATTGGGTTGATCGAAGACCAGGTGTGCTGCCGCGTTCTGGATCTTCTGAAAGGGTTTCAGGCTGGGAGGCCCGTCAGGAGGGCATTACAGTAATCAAGTCATGAAATGACCACAGCCTGTATCAGGAGTATTGTAGCATGTTGGGTCAGGTAAGGCTGATTTTTCTGATGTTGTAAAGTGTTAAACAGCACGACTGCGCAACAGAGGCAATGTGATCAGAGAAGGTTAGTTGGTCATTGATCATGACTTCTAAGTTTCTTGCTAATCGATGCTTAATGCGTTCATCTGAAAGACTGTGGGGGCTTTGCCTATTAACTGCAGGACAGGTTCAAACCTGTGAAAGAAATGACATGGTCTCTAAGAGGCCACTACTGTGTCCTCAGTCAATAATAATGTAATAATGTGACGTTCTTTAGAAACTCCTCTGTTGGGTAGACGGACACCTCATGCCACATCCAATTTAGCTGGACGTGTGCTCAGTTTGGGTTTGGGGGGCAGACCCTCTCCCCACATTAGGGTTAAAACATTCCTTTTTGATAGAGCCTATAGTTAGGGCTGGTTCAGGTTAGTCCTGCACTATCCCTTAGTTATTCTGCTATAGGCCTGGAGTGCTGGGGGACTTCCCATGATGCACTGAGCTCTTCCTCTTCCAGTTATCATTATTTTATTGCTGCTGTGCACCCCCTGCCCTTCTCCTCCATTCTCTGTTTAACTCAACCTGTCGCAGCAGTTCTGCTCGAGGTTTCTGCCTCTTAAAGGACATTTTTCCGTGCCACTGTCACCAATTGCTTGCTCTGAGAGTAAAGTTTAGACCTGCTCTATATGGGAAGTGTCATGAGATAACTCCTGTTATGATTTAGCACTATATAAATTAAACTGAATTGAATTCTGACACAGAAATCATGTCCAATGTAGCAAGCAGTTTTTTAACCCCTGTAAGTTTTAGCTGGACCTGTTCAGACTAGAGACAGACAGACTAAGCCTGGTCCAAAAGGTTGTGTTAGCTAAACTGGATCTAAATTGTGACAAACGTGCCCATATCATGTCCTAGATGTTTGTTATATCAGTTGTTGGTTAGAACATTCCATCACACCATGAGGTTAGAACAATCAACAGTTCAGCTGCAGCCATTTAAAAACAGGGATACAGCACACCGGACGATTCACCTCAAACAGCATGTATGCTGTGTATCCATTTATGAACAATGATAATTTAATCATTTCTGTTTCTGTTGGAGGTGACGAACGTCTGATGATCAAGAACCACACATCTTAGTTCATCCTGGTTTAATGTGATCATCAGTTAGAAGTATCCACCAAAGAGCAGCAGCAGCTGTTTACCTGTATCTGCTGTGTCTTTGGCTAAAGTTATTTTTTTAGAATCAATGTGCAGATGCTCAGCTGGGGGGTTGATGACATTACCGACATGTTGGATAAACGGTTCAAAGCATCGACACTTTGTGTTTTAAAAAGGTGCAGCGAAACTGTTACCATGCCTGTTACATCACTTCCTGTCTAACCTCCACTCCCTCCTCCTCCTCCTCCTGCACAAAGAGGAACTGGCATACGTCCCTTCACCTTTGACCGCTGGCAGGGAAGCAGAGGGGAAACATGGGAAACGTAGTCCACAAGTGAACAGGACAATGACAGGAAAGGATAGGACAGTGTTCGTATGTTCACACCTCTCCTTGTGTTCCTCTCCTCCAGGCGTCGGAGAAGATGGAGCTGACGACACTCTGGGAGCGGGTGTGGCCTGATGATGTCATCTCTGATACACCACTGTCTGATTGGCTGGAGTGGTTTGATTGAGACTCTGGAATGTGGACACAAAATCAGTTATTACTTATGTTGAGCTGAATTCTATTTGCTGTTTTTAATAATATTTTATAACATTAGAGCAGACAGACAGACAGACAGACAGACAGGCAGACAGGCAGGCAGACAGACCTGGAAGGCTGGAAGAGCTGGATCCTGACTTGATGGAGGAAGAAGAGAGGGAAGACCAATCATAGGCTGCCTCTGTCCTTCTCATTGCCTCCTGGAAATTGATGTACAGCTGCTTCCCATACTGACAGACAGACAACAAGCATCGTCAGATATGAAACACATTATGTGTTATTGGAACTACACGTTCACCACACGAACACAGCGCAGCGTGGAGACTGTTGCCGTCACGTGTAACGACAGGACGGGTTGTTACCTTGGCGATGCGAATGCTGTTGATCCATTGTTGAAGGGTTCTGACATCATCACAGCACAGGTACTTGATGTACTGAGACTTCTTCTGGATCTGAGGGTGCTACACACACACACACACACACACACACACACATTATATTACTCTACTGATTCAAAGCCATCTTGATTTTAAGGAGCTAAAAGTACAATGGCCAAATGGCAAGGAAAAGAAAAAGTTATCTGAATTCATCCAAATCACTCGTTTGACACAAACTTTCTGCAGTTACTGTGTTCATTATTTGTGGTTATTCATTGTTTTTATTATTATTGTTATTCATTGAATATAATATGAAATATCCATAACATATGTCTTCGTCTGTCGTCGCCAGTTCACTCATTGATAAAAAGAGCTCCCCTTTATCCAGATGTCTTGATAACAGGATGTAAAAAACAGAAACAACCAAACAGAATTCTGAATACATTTTCTTACTTTTATAAATGTAATAATTATTTATTAGATTGAATGTTTCAGGTCTCAATTATAAGCTTTGTTTGTCAGTTTAGCTTCACAACATTCATTTAGTTTAATAGTCAGTTAGCTGACGCTTTTATCCAAAGTGATTTCCAAAAAGGGGATCAGTCAAGGTACAGAGCAACAAGGACATGTTAGTGCAGCAATGAGTACTACTCACATAGAATCAAGGTCCAGTTGTAGAGGGGGATAGATTTATCATGTCCAATTATTGGTAGTGCTACTACACACAATAATGTGTGTGTGTGTGTGTGTGTGTGTGTGTGTCTGAGTAAGATCTGTCAGGTCTTTTCATAAATGTGTCCATTTTTATGAGTTAGCACTGGCTAGCTAGATGCTAGCAAGCTAACTACCTGGAATATGACGAGCAACAGCTTTTGTAGCAGTGACAGCCCGTTACCACAGCAACACTGAGAGTTTATGTGATGAAAGTTATTTTGACTAAAAAACAATGAAACAGAGCGCAGGGCAAACAGTTTTCGTATGTTACATATCATTATAAATGATATAGATTATTATTATTATATTAGAATAATACAGATAATAATGACAATTTGACTTCATTTTTGTATTATTTTCCCTCATTTTCAGGACCCTACACACATCTACAGGATTATTGCTGCTACTACTTTTGGAATTACCACAAGTACTGTGGCTGCAAATGAGAATCAATACTCTGAAGTATTACCACATAAATAATAAATATTATTGCTCTATCGATTTTGTTCTGTCTTTTCTATGAAACAGAGGTATTACTACTCTGTGACGCCACTAGGTGGCACTGCAGGGCTGCGGCGCCACAGTTCATCTCTACTGTGTGTACATGTATGTGTGTACATGAATGTGTGTACATGAATGTGTGTGAGCATACCTTCAGCACCATGCAGTAGTCTGTGGGAGCCTTGTACTTGCTCTTATAGTCCTGGCCGTGGTAGACGTTAACGTGATCCAACTGAAGAAAACACACCAGGTCTCTGGATGCCTGCGCGCGCGCACACACACACACACACACACACACACACACACACTGAACTTTACGTATCTGTTTTTTCAGTGTTACAATAAAAAAACCTTTTCTCTTTAGTCCACGTCGCTCTCTCAGCTCAGCTCCATGACACACACCTTGGCCTTTCCCTTGGGAACATAGTAGATTCCAGAAGCCCTCAGCAAGAAGTAACGTTTCTTCCACGACTTCTTCCCGTCCTCCTTTAGCCACAGCACTCCCTCCATCTCGGGGACAGACACCGAGCTTCCACCGAAACACTCCTGACACACACACACACACACACACACACACACAGAAACAACAGATTATTGTTCAATTTCAGCCTACAGCACATTTTTACCAGATGAACTGAGCACACTTTGTTGACAGGCTGGCTCGGACAGAATTACTCAGCACTGACACAGGTTTGTACCATACCAATATCATCAATTTCTACATAACTACTACGCTAAAAGAAGAGTGGCCGAACAACGTGGAAACAGCAGTCAGCGGTTTGTTACAACAATGTCCACGATGACTGAGCAGAGGCATGGTGGGTTAAGACATTGGTCAGTGGTCAATGTGTTTCCAAGATCGTGCTGATTGTGGCACTCGACAAAAGTCATCGCTGCTCGTCTTCCTCAAGACTGAGACGGAAACTTTCCAGTGGATTCCTGGGTGAAGATGCATTGGAGGAAGCAGCTGTGTGCAAGAGGAGAAAACAAACTAACCTCCAACAGAGCCTCTTTGTTTCTTTCAGCCATCTCACATGTCTCCTTCCGCCCCAACAAATAGTTCTGTAGCAGAAAAGGGAGCAGGTATGAGACCGGCAGACAGACAGCTGGTTAGAAAACATCTGTGTAGTTCATGTTGAACCCTCCCATGTGTTCATGTGTGTGTCTGAATCTCACCTGGGGGTTTTTGAACAGAGCGTACTTCTCGATGCGTTCGGTGAACATCAGGCGGTTCTGGCTGTCTCTGGTCCAGTTGAGCAGGTTCTCCACCAGGTTCTCGTGATCCTCGAAAATCCTCTCTGCCAAGATCGAGTTTGATATTGCAGTCAGTTTTGAATTAAGTCAGGTGAACCGAGATAGTAACCCAGGTATACAGCAATACATGAATGCACTGTTTATTAATCAACATCTTACACATCCTGTTCTGTACGCTCTGACACTCATTCCCTGAGGTCATCAGCAGATGAACTTATCGTCCTGTCTGTCAGCTTGTCTTGGCGATACTTTGAACCTACGTGTACTTCACGTACTTCATTTTATATGTAGCATTAACAGCTCTTCATGTTAATGTTCTGTATTTATTATGTGGGTCACTGTGTGGGTCTGAAAGGACAAGCTGTCTGTGTATAGTCTATTTCATCAGTTGATTTTTTATTATTTTTTTTTTTGTGGACACTAGGGGGCACTAGCATGTAGAAATAAAGGTAGCAGGTGTATCAGAGTGAGGTTTATACCAGTGCAAGAGAGAGGCGGGACGATGAACTTTGAGTTTGTTCTTAATCTGGAAAAATAAATCATCATAAACTTGAATCATTTCTGGACAATGGAACGAGTAAAACGGTGCATCAGCGGCGTTTGGACGTTATTTTTGTTTTTGAAGAAACTTTTGACAAACTGCCACAACAATAAAGATTTTGACACCAAACAAGGAGTTTAATTCCACAAACATCTTTTGTCTTTGGAGAGGGTGAGTGGGTGTGTCTGTATCACTATAAGTTCTCATTTTAATGTAGTCATATGACTACTATATCATTTAACAGCACAGTGGAGTTATATTGTGTCCAACAGTAAGATTTTTTTTTTGAAGTTTTTGTTTCTATAATTTAGAAATAGTTTTTCTAACTTTGCTGTGTCATACAGAGCTTCACACTACAGTAACCATGAATGTCATCAACAGTTCAAACAGGTCTACAAAGTTCAGCCTTTAATTAGAGCAGAAGTTTATTTCCATGTTACTACAATGCTTTCTGTGATCTTTAACACTCTGATTTCTTTGTGACTGGAAACATTGTAAAATTAAGAACAACAGAAGACGGCGGTCTGCAGAGCCACCAGCGCAGGAGCTAAAGAGCCTTTGTGCTTCTCCAAGAACTGTATGTAACACACTAACTCTGAATGAACACAAACATTACTAACCAGATACTAAACACTCACTTCAGACTATGCAGAATTATTGTGTGCTACTGTAATTTCCTGTAGGGTACGCAGCAGGAGGTCAGAGGTTAGGATGTGACAGGAAGTCAGTCTCTTGCTAAAGGGCGCTCAGCAGGGTGCTGGTGGTGCTAGTGCTGGTGTATGTGTGTGTTTGTGTGTATGTGTGTGTGTGTGTGTGTGTGTGTGGTGTGTGTGCATGGCTTTGTCTCCTCTCTGCAGCCGCAGACAGTACTTATTCCCTCTATGAACACCAGGGTGAGTTTAAATCTTTCTAAAACCAGGTCAGCCCAGGCTGCAGGTTTTACACACACATGGAGTAGGTGTGTGTGTAAACGGGGAAAGGTTTACGTTTGATCGTGGCACAACCGGCTTCTCTCTCTCTCCCTCTGTCTCTCTTTCATAACGATGCTTGCTCGCTGTTCAGCAGAAGCCCTGAAGATGTAGGTTAGATCACACGCATCGCTGCACCGGACCTACATAAAGACTATGTGTGTGTGTGTTTGTCAAAGAGTGTTAAGTGGAGTTGAAGCTTGTAGTACAGTGCATGCTGGCAAACCCATATCACATCCCCCAAGGGAGTGTGTGTGTGTGTGCTCACATCTTTGAGTGCGTGGCTGAGTATCTGTGCTGTGTGATAGTCACTGCTGGGTATAATGTTACAAACCTCCCCTCCACACACCTGGAAATGTGGAGTAGGTAAATGTTGGATCATTTTGATGTTTCCATCAAACAATGTGGACAGCAGCACATCAGAACACACCACCTTCATGAGAACATGGCTATTGTTCACTTACCCTTTCTATAGCCAGCTTATCCAATTACACCATCTAACAGTCATTCATTATTCATTCAGTCAGCTGAAATGTGCCATCTGTTTTACATTATTCTCTATAAATATATAATAATGTATACATCTTTGTATACATCCACTTTGTGGTTGAAGAGCTGCTGCAACTGCTGCTTACTGAGACCTAGCAGCCACAAATAACTGTATATATGCTTAGTAATATGTGTGTGTGTGTGTGTGTGTGTGTGTGTGTGTGTGTGTGTGTCCGCTCACCCATTTGCAGCTCATTGATGGTCTCCACCAGTGACCAGTCTGGACTGTAACCACAGTGAGATTTCTCCAGCAAACTGTCCAAAACCTGAAGAACAGGAGACACTGTTAGCACTGCACTGACATCACATTAACATCATGCTAATGATGCTAGTACTACTGTTAATGATGCTAGTACTACTGCTAATGATGCTAGTACTACTGTTAATGATGCTAGTACTACTGCTAATGATGCTAGTACTACTGTTAATGATGCTAGTACTACTGTTAATGATGCTAGTACTACTGCTAATGATGCTAGTACTACTGTTAATGATGTTAGGTGACTACTGTTAATGATGCTAGTACTACTGTTAATGATGTTAGTACTACTGTTAATGATGTTAGTACTACTGTTAATGATGCTAGTACTACTGTTAATGATGTTAGGTGACTACTGTTAATGATGCTAGTACTACTGTTAATGATGTTAGTACTACTGTTAATGATGTTAGGTGACTACTGTTAATGATGCTAGTACTACTGTTAATGATGTTAGTACTACTGTTAATGATGTTAGTACTACTGCTAATGATGCTAGTACTACTGTTAATGATGCTAGTACTACTGTTAATGATGTTAGGTGACTACTGTTAATGATGCTAGTACTACTGTTAATGATGTTAGTACTACTGTTAATGATGCTAGTACTGCTGCTAATGATTCCATTATGGTTATTGTTAATGAAGCTAGTACTGATGATGTTACTGATACTAATCATAATAATAACTGTTATATAAAGTAGATCTAAGCGCGCATTCAGACAGGACCAGGGAAACCGGTGGTGGGGGAGTGCAGTAGTGGGGGGTGAGGGGAGCTGAGGTGGGTTGCTGTGGGTGTGTCTATACGTGCTGAATGTAACCGCTGTGAAACAATCAGGAAATAACTTTATTTCTCTGATTAACCGACTTTATATTCTCTCTCTCTCTCATCGGACACAAATCAAATTAAATTTCTTCATGTCATTATTTTACAGTGTAAGTTGCGAGTCAGATTTAGAAGCTGGTACATGAAATAAACAAAGTGAGAACACACACACAGGTAGATTATCAGAGTTTAGTCCATGAATCCACCTGGATAGTCTGTGCTTCAGAGACATTTCAGGCTGTCTGTGGAGGTTTGACCGACACTACTACTGACCCAGCTAATATCCTATAAGTGTAATGTGATCCAGTCTTACCTGTCGGACTGTCTGTCTCTCGTCCACCATCATGGTTTTTGAGCTCTCGTCTGACAAATGGACGCGAATCACCAACTATGAAGAGAGACACAAGACAGATCATCATCATTTACATCGTTACTGTCAAGTGATGACGCCTCAGTGTTAAACTGTAGATTCTGTTGTGAAAGTTATCGTTAGGCCTCCACTGTATGTACACACAAACAACAAACACAATGGTTGATTCAGTGAGGTGGAATGGTTGAGAGGACTGCTTTATGTTTGTGAATGGTGTCTGTCTATCCTTCAAACCTGGCTTTGGTATTGTAGGAATGGATCACAGAACATCAGTGAACATACTGTATGACAGCTGAACAGTTTAACCCTCTTCAATCTAAACACCTGATAGACTGCAGAGGGCTCAAAGAAACGGGTTCCCATAAATATATTAAGAGCCTACTGTATATAACTCAAACTGAAAATTGAAGAATATCTGGAGAATATCTAACATTAAGGTGAACAGTATTCTGGCCTGTCATGCAAACACTGTGCGGACTAAATGGAAGTTTTTTCTTTTGGGGCCAAAACAGTTTGAAGTGATCCATTCATGTTTTGTATCTATGTTAAAGAAAAACATCAATATTACAGGTGATCATACAGAATATGATTTAATACACTATAATATAATATACTTGCTTTTATATATTACAGAACGGTAACTCATTTTGAAGAGATTCAGGTTTAAAATAGAACTATGTTTCATGTATTCACTGTGTGCACGAATGAAAACACTTATGAAACACAGTGTGTTCATGGTTTTTGTGCCTCTGTATCACTTACATATGTGATACTTTAACAGCTGTCAGCCAATCAAATCAAACCATTCCTCAAGCAAACAATGAAAACGTGTTTGTGTGTGAGATGGTGTCACTGTCGTTGGAGCTTTGTTCAGAAACAACATGCAAGCGGTCTCTCACACACACACACACACACACACACACATACACACACACACACACACACATTGACAGGTATCTGGAGTTCCGTCTCTGTGTGAAATAAATCCAGGTTGTTAATCCCGTCCCTCTCTCTGAGGGATTGGGACTTAACTTGTGATGGTCATTATGTTGAGTGCTGTGCGTGCGCGTGCGCGCGTGCGTGTGTGTGTGTGCTGACCCCAGCTGTTATTGACTGGAGCTTTCAGTGTAGAGTAACACTGACCTGACCCAGAAAACTGCTGGACACGTGCCAGGGCACACACACAGTCAGACACACACACACACACACACACACACACACACACACACACACACACACACACACACACACACTTTCTACACGCGTCTGATTCCTCTCTTCTTATGTGTGTGAACTTGACTCACCTTTTTAACCTGAGCCTCCTTGATCTTCTCCAGGGCGACTCGGATATTGTCTGCCTTCAGCTTGGCAGCCTGCTCCTCCTGCACACACACACACACACACACACACACACACACACACACACACACACACACACACACACATTGATGACAGCAACAGAAATGATACACCAGTCAGTCAATACAAACCAATAAGGACACACATTAAAATCCACTCTGGTCCTCTCACGTACCTGATTCCTCCAACAGGAATTCATAGTTTACTGTTTCACTCAAACAACCAACGCTTCTGTGTCTGCTTCCATCAAACTAAACCAACAGATCTGCTCCAGCAGTGAGTGTGGATAAAGTATCAGTGTATTCCAGTCTTGTCAGCTGACTGTGCACCTCTCGTCCTAACACATTGTTTGCTCAGGTTTCTTCCATTTTAATATAGAAAAATAAGCTGATATGAAAGCAGAGCCCGAGCCCAAGGTTAGTAGAATCAGACACGTACTCCTCTTTGTCATCATCATCATCATGATCTCTGTATTATTGTGACTGCAGGAGAATGAGACTGGATTAACGCTCGGACGCTACATGTTGGTAGATAGTTATTGTCTCTGTCCAGGAGGATTATCCAAATTTCCCAAGCACACACACAGACGCTCGAACAGGAAGCAGTGCCAGTGCTTCTCTGGCCCTGCAGACGACACACCAGAAGACAGATGGACACACGACAAAGTGGGGAAAAAAAAAAAGTCCAGTCTGTTTTCCCTCTGACAGCCCGAGCCTGTGATCGCAGCTTCCTTCAGTCGGATTCAGCGCCCGGCTCGTCAACCTTCAGAGCCGAGATGATCAGCTGTGAGGAAAATAAAGAGGTGGTGGAGGAGGGGAGGAGCAGAGAGCTGGAGCGCAGGCACGAAGAGTGGAAATAAAAAAGTAGACACAAAGAGAGTAAGAATGATGGGAAATGAAGTCCTGACCACCCGACCGGCAGCTGCAGGTTGACTAATCTAGACTTACACACTGACTGACTCGTGCCTGACTGAGCTGAGCGCCAGGTTTGCTGACTAATTAAATCTACTGACTGAGCAGCAGACGGACTGACCGCCTGGTTATGCTGCAGCTGACTGTTTAGTTTAGCGACCACTGACTGACTGACTGACTGACTGACTGATTCCACGACTGGCTGGTAAATCAAAGTGAAAGCTTCTCGCTCATCCTGTCACATCCTCATCGGCAGAGCGAGACGGAGGAATGAGAGGGAGGCAGAGATGGAGGAGAGGTGAGGGGGGGAGGGGCGATGCTGCTGTGCCAACTTCCATGCAGAGGCACTGATCTCTTTATCTGGAGCTCTCTGCTCCCTCCTCACAGCCTCTCTGCTCCTCTCTCGCTCCTTTCAACACAGCCTCCTCGTCTTGCCGGAGGAGTTTGAGGACGAACGGCGATGCAAACACTCCGTCTCTCTTAGTATGATCTCTTCAGTCGCTTAACATGAGTGTCTGAATGTGTGTACATGCCTGAGCGGAGGTGCTCCACTTTATCACACACACACACACACACACACACACACACACACACGCACGCACGCATGCATACACACACACAGGATACATATTGTGAATAAGAAAAAGGGCAGAATGAAATGAAGATGATGGAGACGAGAAAGAGGAGATTAGCAGCCAATCTCCTTATCGGCATCCCCCAAAACCCCCTGAAATACACACACACACACACACACACACACACACACACACACACACACACACACACAAATTCCCAAAGCAGCAGCAGCAGGGAATCACTCTCTGTTTAAGCTCATAAACAGCTTTTTAATGACTAGTCTATGTTTGGTTGTTTGGGGTTAACGCCTGAAGCTAAAGCTGACAGACGGCTAAACGATCATAAAGTATAGATCTTCACCCAACAAGCATCATAATCAGTTTTTTTTCTAAGGGAGGGTTTACAGTAAAGTCAGTGAGGCATCCAACATTCTAAATGTAGAATTTAATGTGAATAAATCAGTGATGGTGTTTAAATTTGCCTGCAGATCATAGAAGGAAAAAGGCTTGTATCTGAATCACTGAATGGGCTCAATGTGGATAAACACACTGTACTTGTGTTGGATGTGTTTGGAAAAAGAAATATTCAAAATCTATCAAAAATACTGTGTCAACACACATATGCACAGATTTTAAATAGCCAGTTTGTTTGTAGTAAACCTGAAAATAAAATGGTCATATGACAGAATACATGTGTGTTAGTATTTACATGAGAAAAGATGCTAAAATAAAGAAGTGTTACAGAGCAGGTCTGATTTATTAAATCTAATGGTGGTTATCTAATGTCAGTTAGCATTAGCTGCTGTTAAGGTCGTTGTGGTGCACATCAGACTTGCATAACAATGTCTGAGCTTAAATACAGATACAAATTATAATCTGACAAAAAGTGGATCAGAGGATTAAATTTGATAAAATAAATTATGTAAGACATCATTTGAACTTTTGAACTGAGTAACTGCATCAACTTTTTAATGACTGCTAAAAAACATCAACATTAAAATATTAATGTTGGCATGTGAATGAGAAAACAGAGGTAGCCAGCCAACGTTAAAACAGCAGTCATAGAACGTTACTCTCTGTTGTGTATATTAGCATTTTAATGCTACGCTTTAGCATTAATGCTTTGAGCTTCACAACGGCTCTTCAGAAACTTATGGATACTACGTCCATGTTGACCATCTATAGCACTCACATTCAATATATTTTATTGTAACTGTGTTACTCTGGATCACGATCTGAGATCTTTCTGAAATGGGAGCAGAAGATAAACAGAATTCCAGTGCTAGCATGGATCAAATAAAGTGTTGCAGGTCTGGCTTCTATGCATGAGTATACATGAGTACTACAAGGTGTTGTTTTACATCCCAGAAGCACCCTTACCTTTGTTTCCCTCGTGGAGTTTTAATCTATACAGTGTGTTTTCCTCTCAGCTGAAGTAATATAATGTAAAGTGTCAACTAACTCTGTGTGTTAGTCAAACACTGTGTTTAGCTAAATATGAGCAGAATTCTCCCTCCATCAGTATGACACTGAATCCCTTCATATGTTCATGTAAATATAATATTCATTTGTCTGTGAATGTTGATGTCATTAAATAATTTTAGTGGGATTATAAGGGTTAATTTATTAATGAAAAAAAATCTCTCCATCCATTCAGAAAACCCATTCATATGATAATCTATTAATTCATCCATTAAGCCAAAGTCTGTCTGTACTGTCCTCTTTTGGTCTGTAATGCTCTGTTATGAAATCAGTTTTTATTCAATAGAAAGGATTTTTTTCAGCAGTTTTCTTCTCCACAACATGCAGCATGAACGTTTTCTCTCCCTCTCATGGATATTCAGCTGACCTACATTACAGAGTCACTAAAATTAGCTTCTGCCCAGGAAAGATCCTGCTGCCTTTGAAGCTAGAAGGAATGTGTCCCTCCTGAGCCGCCATAGGCTCAAAACAGAGCGGAGAGATGAGACTTATATAGAGGCAGAAGTGGGCCAGCAGTGTGTGTGTGTGTGTGTGTGTGTGTGTGTGAACGAGAAAATGTGTGGGTGGACTGCATTTATTGCTGAGGCAGTGTAACACTGACACAGAAAGAATATGCTACATACAGTACATACACACTCTGTGCATGCAAACAGCTTCACATACAGTACACACACACATTACAGAGTATGTGCCCCCCCCCCCCCCCCCCCCCCCCCCCCCCCCCACACACACACACACACACCCAGCTGTGCTCTGGAAGCAAAGTGCACGAGTGTGATAATTACACCCTCAGCCTAATCACTGCTGCAGGAGTTAGACTGGCCCCATAGGTCATAATCTGCTTGGAGTCTCAGGCCCCATTATGGCCCTGCCCCCCACTCTAATTCTAATCTGGGACCACAAATTAAAACTAAATCTCGTTTTTCAGAGGCAGTTCAGAGCATTTCATGCCGTGAATCAGTGGAGTCAGAGTTACTGCAGGAAGGAAAGAGTGGAAGAAGATGGGCTGGATTTGAAACCAGTGGAACCTGCTGAGATAAATGGGTGTTAAAAGTGACTACATTAACTTCCTTTGGACTCACTGGGCCTGCAGTGCTGCCATTTTGATTTCTCATGGATGTCTCTTTGATATTCTACTACAAATACTAACATATTCCTTTTTGTCCAACCTGAGACAGGCTGATAAAACGTTGAGGACTTGCAGCAGATTTATGTGTCCACGTGCTGCCATTACAAAGACGGCCAAAGCCAAGAACTCCAAATGAGACGGCCCGTTGCCAGCCAATCGCTGTGAGTGTGTGTGTGTGTGTGTGTGTGTGTGTGTGAGTGTGTGTGTGTGTGCACGTGCAGTGTGTATACGATGCTATAGGGAATCACCCCCTCTCTGCACCAAAAAAGATTATCCCCGCAGAGCTGCCACATCCAATCAAAGTATCTCATCTGCTTTATCATCCAATCAAATCATGACATAGCCGATCCAATCAGAATAAAGCCTCCTTACTTATACTCCATCTAATGCCCCACCCACCCTCCACACACACACACACACAGATAAATAAAACTTTGCTCTTAGCTATTAAGAAGCCTCCAGCTTCAGCTTAACAGCACAGAGACACATGATGCAGTGTGACGGACATCGGACATGGCTCCTAAACATCTTCTCCAATGTTCAAATATGATTTGTTTTATTTTGTTATAAGTAATTCGTTCACCCAGAGGCCAGTAGAGGCTGATCTCCACCAGCATCCTGACCTTGGTTGAACAACACCAGCAGCAGCACCAGCACCACCACCAACAACAACAAAGAGGAGTAGCTAGTCCCATTATCTGCATTGATCCGTGTTAGCACCAGGCTCATCTATTAGCTCTGTTACAGCAACTGGCTGAGCTCCAAACACTCATTAGCATTAGAACAAACCAAGGCTGCTCAGCAGCTTCCTGTCAGGTCTCCACTGCAGCTGAACTTAACCATTGTTGGGCAAAGGCGACTTTATCTAGCAGACTGTGCCTCTTCTTTTTAAAAGAGTGCAATGAGTCATTGAGGTTTCCATACAATCTCTATGAAAGACAGTACCTCCTCAGGTGCTCAGATTCTTGTGGATTCCTGCGGGATGGAAGTCAGTTTGACTATTCATCAAGTTACTAGGACGGGACAGAAAAAGAAGTCAGCGAGAGTTGAGTGGGATGAGAAATAATCTATGGAAAGGATGCCGAAAACATGGGATCAAAATCATTGTATTACTTAGAGACTACCAACATTGCAAGGTAGCTGGACTCAAAGGACCATGAGATCACAGGAGATTCCATCAGACTTGAAACTTCAAACTTGTGTCCAAAACACTACAGACATGAGAAGTGACTGTTTGCTTTAAAACAACAATGGTGCCTGTTAAAGAGGCCACTGTAGATGCTGCTAGCATCAGCTCTGTCAGAGTATTCTTCATTGAAAGAAGAGCTAATCATTTCCTGAAGACTTTTCTGGATGGAAAAGATGTTTTTGCTCTACTGTTGACTAGGGCTGAACGATTTGGGAAAATAATCTAATTGCGATTTTTCCCCCCAATATTGCAATTGCAATTTAATATGCGATTTTTTACTTATTTTTTATTTTATCCTCTTTTTTTTCCCCCAACAAAACATAATGAATGATTTAAATATGACCAACACAATATTAGATACATTTAGTGTAAAATGTTCTTTCCCATAAGCTGGGCCTATTTGTTAGAATTAAATTAAAAGATGTATGACTTGAAATAAATGACATTTTTATGTTACTGCTCATTACAGAAACATCTGTGCATTTAAGTAATTTAAACAAAGGCATGCAGTTGGAAACACTGTGTGCAGAATTTACAGTCTTAAGAAAAAAAAATGGCTGTGTTGAATGAATATAGCTCAAATTTGCCAGATTTTACATTTTTCTTAGAATTGTCATCTCAGTACTTTAATTAAGCCTAAAATGGCTAAGCTACACAAAAACTTCCTTAAATGTTCCTAGCGCCAAAACGTGTCCCATTGAAACCCATTAAAACCACAATTTTTGATCCCACGTTTATCTTAACATAAACTAAGGCATTCCTTTATGTTAGGGTTTCATTTTGGACCACTGGCTTTCAATTTGTAATTTTTCTGTATGTCCACCAGATGGTGCTACTTTTCCCCATTCAAAGCATGAAGCACTTTTTACTTTTGGTTTCGTTTCGTTGCTACTTCACGGGAGCGCGGCATGCTCTGCACAACACCTGACGCTGCGCAGCATCTTCTTTTTTGAAACCGAAATAGTTCCACACCACCGACGTGCTGTTCCTCTTCCAGACTAAAGTCTCAGCTGTGTCAGTTTCTGACTGTTCCGTCGAGCCAGAGGCCATTGTGCAACAGGTTAAAGGGCAGCATGAAAAGTTGACGCAGCCGAGTTCTCCCAGTTCTCCACTCTTTCGCTCGTGTCACGTGACCACCTTGTAATCGCGCACATTGCGGTTAGAAAATCGCGTTTTATCATATCGCGATATTATCGCAAATGCCATTAATCGTTCAGTCCTACTGTTGATTGACTTCAGTAGTTTGAATAAATTATATGGTTCATTTATCTAATTGGTTTGTTTGCCCCTGATAGAGGATGATAGACAGACAGTCCATCCAATCACCTGCTAAGTATCTTTGAAAGTGCATGGCACAGTTAGGTTAAAGGACCACTCGGAAGTCATTCTTCCAGGACAGGAGTATTTTTGTGGTACAGCGGTGTCACCCTTTACTTCTCAACATCGATTACTGAAACTTCTAAACACACATTCTTTCTTTTATTTTCACACAGGAAGTACTGTGTTAGAAAAATGATACAACAAACACACTGAATATTGATCTTGGGCTTGATATATTGATCCTGCAATGTAAACCAAATAAACTGATGCTAGTGAATAAAAGCAGACACAGAAGCGCTGGCTGTTACACTTACCTTTAGTTAGCTTCATTAAACATGAGTAAATAATTCCACCATTAACTATTATCATTATTATCAACCCAAACATTTCATCAGAAGCAAGCAGTGTCGTTGAAGCAGTCTTACAGCACAATCACACAGGTGTGTGTCAGCAGCTCGGGATGACATGCTTTGCAATGTACAGTCTTTACCTGTTTACTGTCCAATCAGAGGCAAGACTGCTGTGATCTAAATGTAGGACCAGTTTGTCTTTGGCAGTACTCCTCAACAAAACTTACATTTAATATATTCTCATAGGCAAACAGGCAGAATGACAGCAGACATGCTGGCAGAACCTTTGGTAAAGACTTCTGTGTGATCGCACCCTTGTTAAGACTCTTCAGTCCTTTCAGGCACCGGCACATGATAGCAGTGAAACACACGGTGCATGTGGTGTCAGGTACAGTTTGCTTTACTCATGCCTTTTCTTATTCACCAAACAGACCATCATGCTGCATAGAAAAACTAAACAGAATGGCCTCTGCACTCTGACTGAAGCGGATCAACTCTGTCGTCACTGTGACAAACTTCACCAGCAAACAGGAAACGAAGCGGTGCAGACACAGCATCACGTCACGGCACATGCCTCTGCTGACACTAGAAATATTCACCTCAACCCCTCGAATGCACAGGTGAACACAGTGATGGCCAGAACTCACAAAGCTTTACAGAACGAAGGCTCAAACAGTGACAGTGATGACGAGTGTGTCATCAGTTTGTAGTTGTATTAAACAGACAGTTACTCTACAGGACATCTGATCATGGATTGATGAAAATGTTCAGACTTTGTCCAAATTTATGTTTGGTCACTCAACACTTTTGATCCTTTGACAGTCGCCCAAGACTGAGACATTTCTTACACAACAACTGTTGAAGGCATAACTGTCACAGCACAGTATGACTGGATAGTTAGCTATCTTTGGTAAGACTTATTGCTACTCTGAAATCTTGATTCCACCGGGCACTTCTTAAATAAGATTGGTGCTCTAAAAAGTCTATTTTTTTTACTATCATCACTATTTGTTCATGTATAGAAATCAAGTCATTGCTCCATTTTATTTTAGAGTCTGTTCAATGCCTTCAACATTTCCAGTGTATTTTTGTATTGCAGTCACATCATGACAAATCAAACACTGATTGATTGTTTTAACAACAGTGTTGCACAGCTAGATTTTTCACTCCAGTGCTGTTTGGTCCGCTTTAAACTGACCAGAGTTTGTTTCTTGTATAGTCTGGTTCGTTTGGGCAGGTGTGAAAGCTCATCCGAACTCTGGTGCGGATCAAACAAGCGAACTCTGGTCCGCCTGAAAACGTGGGTCTCAGTCCGCTTGCAAGTGAACCCTGGTGTGGTTTGCTTACGGTGGGAAAGCAAACAGACTATCCAGCGAACCAAGGATCAGAAAGCCAATCAATGAGCTGGGTTTTCTTCTTCCTGGTGCTTCTTTTCTTTAGTGTCAGTGCTTATTTTGGGCAACACCGCCCCCAAACGAGCAGCTGTTGTAACTGCATGACGTTGTCCAGATGCTTTGGTCCACTTTCAAAAGAAAGCAAACCAAACGAAAAGAAGGTGTGAAATTTTTTGGCATTCCCCGCCCAATCGAACCGAATCCACCGGACTATCCTGGTGTGAAAGCAACATAAGTTGTATCACAGCCCAGTGTTGTAGAACTCCAGATCGGTCTTGGTCTTGGTCTTGGTCTTGAGCTCTCAAGACCACTCTTTAAAAGCTTCAGTCTTGTCTCAGAATCGACCGCATTTTTACACGATCTTATCTTGGTCTCAGACTAAGAGGACTCTGGATTTTAGTTCACAACCGGTCAAGACCACAACTGACGGGTCACTAAATTGCCTGTGCATTGTCTGATTTATTTGTTAACTGTCCGGGAGAAGACCTTAATGAGGTGACTCGATGTAGCAACATTCACCCAAAGAGTTTTCATTTATATAAGATACCTAAGCATGCTACATACGGCTGGTCTTGACCTGGTCTTGTAATACCTTGGTCGTGGTCTTGACTTGGTCTTGACTACAACACTGTCACAGCCTCTGTAAAGCTTTGAGATTATACACCAGCATCCTGCTGCCAATCAGAACATGTCATGGCACTGTGCACACACACACACACACACACACACTGCTCCCTCTTCAACACTACTAAGGAGACGGTGAAAGAGGGAGGTGAAAAGAAAAGGAGTTAACATCCCGAGTAAAACCACATGCACAGAGCCACAAAGGAGGGGAGGGGCAGGGTGTTGCCATGCGAGAGGAGAGGAGGGACGTGTGTGTCACCTTTGTCAGCAGGTGTGAAGGTTTTCCTGCAATGTTTCTCAGAATCAGAGAGGTTTCCCTGTCCAGATAGGAGTGCTTTAAAGAGAGAGACAGACAGACAGAGAGAGTCCTGGTGAATTAATCTGGTGTTTGATTGACTGGAGGTGGCAGTTTAGCAGAAAGCTGTGCAGTGAAGCAGAGCTCAGCAGCAGAAAAACATCAACATCACTGATTTAAGTGTTCAGAGACCAAAACCTGTGAAGGAGAACGGCACACATAATAAACAGATTACAGTAACCACATACAGTAGGTCTGCTGGAATGGAAAGAAAAACGTTAAGACACATTAACCAACAGTCAACCATCAAGTCTGTTGTATATCATCTGTCTGTGACACTGGCTGGTCAGCTGACCTGGATATGAATTTGCTGCTCTGTGAAACTTTTTGTCCGTGTCTGGATCCAGATAATTCTCATTTAAATGATCACCACAACAGAGTGTGATAAGCAGGGACTCCCTGTCAATAAAGCAAACACCTTCCCAAACAGACCTCTTGTGGCTAGTGTTTGGTTTTCCTGTTCCCTTCACCGAGAGGAACTGCATTTACTGTTTGACCTTTAAAAGCACCTTGTGTTTAGGCAATCTGTCCATCCATTAAAGCTGCTGCACTGCAGTCTGGTCCACCTCCTGTTCTTGTGTTTCTCGTCTTTCTTCTCTCCCTGTATGACGGTTCAATGTCGAATAGGTTGATTTTGATTTGGAAGGACTGACACCAGAGCTGACCTTCATCTTTCATGAGATGTTTTGTGCCACCAAACTTCACTGGAACGGCTGAAATAAATTAATAACTCTTTTAAAATGTTTAAATTTGGCCACGTCTTCATATTTAGAAACACACGTTATTACTGTTCTCTTTCTGGGAGAAGAGTGTGAGATACAAACTGTACTGGGAGGCTCTCACTCAGTGTTGATTATGCTGTTTATACACACACATACTGATAAAACCTAAAATCTGTTGTCTCATTATACTTAAGACTACAAACTGAAGTGGACCAGAGCTCGTGCATACAGTCAGTACTGCTGGGAGGAGACGGCAAGGTCTGCGGCTCACTGAGTTGAACGTAATCCTTCATACATGTGCAGTCGTGCTGTGAGTCACCAGTCGACTCCGAGCGGGTCCTGAACAGAGCCCCAGTGAGAGACAAGCTGATGTTTGTGGTGGACAGAAGGCTGTTATATTAAGACCTCGGCCCAGTTCCAGTTTGGTTTTCTGATCGAATAACTCACAAATATTTAGTATTTTTGTTTTGGGAATAAAAATATCCACTTTCTTTATTTCATTTCATCTTTCATCTTTTTGTTTCAACCGAAGATAATGTTGAAAATCTCTCATCTTTCATAGCCTGTGTGTGTGTGTGTGTGTGTGTGTGTGCGCGCGCACTTCAATTTCACCATTTTATAGAAAGCATTAGTTTGCTCTTGATAACCACAGATTAAAAATAATATTTAGGTCAAACACACACAGATATACACACACGATTATGGTCAGCTCTTCCCTTTGGCCAAGATCTGACCGATGACATCCAAGTGTGTGTGCACGTGTGTGTGCATGTGTGTGTGTGAACACAGTAATCAAGAAGACAGCTGCTTTATTCTGCACAGACTGCTCGTGTTACGTGTCGTACATTGTTTGGTGATTCTGCATGTGGACTACCTTTATTTTGTTGTTGTATTTCATTTTAGATGTTTGCCTTTACTTGATAGTGAGACTAAAGAGGTCACATGAAATGACGACCAACAAAGAATTTTCAGAGGACATTCTGGTTAGTTTTCATTTCATTTGTTAAACCCAGAGACAGTTCCCAGCTTTTGTTGATCCCGTCAACACTGTCAAATCCGAAAGTCTTAATGCTGGGAGTTCCAAATGATCTGAACTATCATGCAAAAAGAGGAACAACATTATCTTTTATTTGTGGTGGTTGCTGCTTGCTTGGCCCACCTCAGCTACATCCCTTTTAGGGTCTTCTTGCTGAAGTAACAAAGACGGTGGACGGAGTGCAGATTAGGGTTGACTGATTGGACAAACATATCAGCTATTGGTGATTGGTCCATCAGCGGCTGTTTTTTTGATTTTTGTCATTAATTTAACGGTCTGTCTCTGAAGAATGAGGACGCTCCACAGCTCAGTGAGCGACTCGTTCAGCAGCAGAGTAGTCAAAGAATCTCTAATCTCTAACTCTGTGGATTAAGAGTTTATTTAGATCAAACCAGAGATGGTGATTGTTGGAACAGCGGAAAGTCTAACCTATATGTCGAGTTTTCTTTGGTTTATGTCTGTCGTTTGAATAAAGTGTGTTTTACAATGAGTTAGCGAGGCAATTAAAACAGTTTTATTGCCGTAAAAGAGACTATTTCTGTTTAATGAGGAAAATATGGATGAGAATATTTCCTTTCTTGACATTCTTTGACTTTATTTTGTTTATTTCTTGGAATTTAGTGAACTTGCTGCTTGCTCACATGCACGAATTTATCGGCAGTCGCTGGCTGTTGGGCTGAGCGTGGTCGGTTGGAAATTTTGAACATATCATCATACAAGTCCAACTGACTGCTTCAATTTAAACTAACATAACCTTCTAAAGCCTGATGATGAAAGGATACTGTGTAGTCAAAAAATGTTGAACTTGCTTATATCTGATGATCAATCGTCAACTTAACCTTTGCTGCTCCAAACAGCTCAACAGGGATTCAATGAGACCTCAATGTGTTATTTTTACTGCCCTTAATAGAGACTCAGAGGAGACAAAGACTCTGATTCAAACTGCAGCAGTCCCAGTTTCTAATGAGCTGGACTCACGGGAGCAGCTCTGTGAACATCCTCTCTTTTTGTTTTCTCTCTCCTTTTCTCTTCTCCCTCCTCTTTTTCTTTTTATTTCATCTGCGTCTTCTCATTTAGTTTCCATCGTCACCTTTCCCTCCTTCCTCTATCATCTCCAGTCATCTGCTGCCTCACTCTGGCCTCTCATACCACACAAACTGGAGCAGTAACCCAGTTTCGTCACTGAACAGGGTTTGTGTCTGCAGTGCGGCTCACTGGATTGAGCAAGGCATTAACACAGTTCAGGGTTAAATGTCTTCAGCAGTCACCAGGGTCAGAAATGAAAGACAGATGGAGGTATAAACGATAAATAAAGCCGTGTGAACCAGTCCTCATACATGCTCTGAGCTCTTTGTGACGTTTTCTGCGATCACGGTGTGAATTCTTCACATCTGACTACATGAGCTGACGAAGGGGAGATTATGAGCAGGCTTTGTTTTCAGTGGTTTTGACTTTAAAAGAAGCGAGGACAGCCTGAAGCAGCAGAAACTGTCAGCAGCCCACAGCCAGCAGGAGGGAAGGAAGACAACAAGAACACTGCTGCAGAAAAACCTCAAACAAACTCAACAGCAAGGAAGAGATCTATTAGGACAGATCTCTTATATATCTAGGACATATTTGGAATCTTAATAAACTCTTTTCACACATTCCAGGAAGCAGCTGAATGGTGACAGAAAGCAGCGAACGTCAGCTGTTATTTCTGTGTCGTGGCGGTCACGTGATGTTTGGTTTGAAAATCTCTGCACTGCATCACACTGCAACACCTCACAAACACAACGTGAAGAAATCATCTGAAAACTGGTCACAAGCTCCAGGCGGTGAAGACGTTCACTGTTTGGACTGTCTTACCCGCCAACTGTCTGTTTCAGTTTAACTTCGGAACTAGAATCCTGAAGACTTCAAGACTCAAGGCTGCTTCATCAAATACTTTAATGATCCGTGCCTTCTTATAGATTCAGCATTCAACACATTAACTTGTTTCTTTCCCTCTAAAACAGTTTACCACAGCCACATTTACACTAAATCTATGTAAAAAAAAAACATTTTTATTGACAGTAAACGTCAAATTTTTCAGATACAGCAAAAAGTGAGCAGTATATGGCTACTTCTTTGTTGTCTTCAGACTTCCTTAGAAAGAGTTGTTCAGTTAGTAAATTCAGCAAATGTTTTACATGAGGTCATTTCTTTCTTGAATTGTGTCCGTGCTGGCTACTTGCATTGAGCTCCTTTATTTTAATTGCAGTTGACTAAAGCACATCATCTCTTCACAATCAACTTGAAACGGCAGACTCAGCAGAATCCCAGTCAGTGGACTGGTTTTATTCCAGTCAGTGCTGCTGTTAAACACCTGAAACATCAAACTAGCACTGACAGTTCCTGTCAGCAACAAAAACTGAACATTTGAACCTTTATAAAGGCAGGAATGAGTCAAGAATGCTGATTAGGCTGTGTTAGTCTCAGCTGGGTGTACCTAATAAACTGGAAGTGAGTTGAAGTCGAAGGGGAAGATGGGTACGGACCGTAATGTCTGGAAGAAGCAGACTGAGGGCCAAACACACAAATCATTCATGAACTGGCATGTACCTCTGTGTTGTGATGAGCTTGACTGGCTCCAGCTGAGGGCGGGACTGAAGACTGCTGACCGTCTGAGTCATTGGAGCGAAGAACACTGTCCAACGAGTCCATGGAAGAAGCAGAGTTAACAGAAACCCCGGATGCAGAGGTGACAGAGGAGCGCGAGGAGTGAACAATTGAGCGCGCCTAAAGTAGCACAACAAGAGAGAGAGAAGAGACTTTATGACTCCAAATCCCACAATCCCACAGTCCCACTGCAGTGACATAGAGTGGATAAAGTGTAGAATGTACTACAACGTGTCTCTGAAGCTTAGTTTACCTCATGTTCGCTGACTGTGCCGACCGATCCTGTGCGTCGATGTTGCCGCTGAGACGATCCGGGCCGTCGCATCGTGGCGGACGTGTAGGAGGAGGCGGAGCTCAGAGAGTGAGAGGAGGTCTGACGAGCGGCTTCATCCATACTGAGAGAGGCCTGATGGGTAAGAAGAGGTCACAGAGGATGGAAGGTAAAGTTTGGGCTCGTAGATCACTCAAAACAAACATGCTGGCCGGTTTAACACAACTGATCTGTAGACATGTCATCCCTGCACATGATACAGGAAAAACTCTTGATGACTGAATCTTTTAAATCTCATCAAAATGTTGTGTGATCTCACAAAGGCATCAACAACTGTAAAAGACGAATCAACACTCTGCTGGTGACTAGTCCTTCGTCTTCCCCAAACTTTAAATCTTTTAATCTTGTTGTGACATTAAAAACTCAGAACCCACCAACCCTGAGTGACGTAACTGACAGTACAAACACAGACACGTGAAGAAACTTCTGATCGTGGAACGTCACATCTGGCTGGTCAAAATGGATCCAGAAACGAATCTAGTGGATCAGAACATCCCCACCTTTCTTTAAAACGGTCGCCTTCACGACCTGAACCTCTGTGTTGTGTTCAGTGCTCCATGTTGTCAAAGCTTTGCCTTTAGATGACAGCTACAACAGTGTATCCAGCACAATTTGTCTGTGTAGTGTTGAATAACTGATACATACAGTTCTCTGTCAACACACAACATGTTGGATGTTTAAGCATAAAGCATGTCGCTCTGATGACTGTACTCTAACACTAACTCTAATGTTTCAATACACCAACGCTGACGACCTCATGAAAGAGCTGGTGTACAGCCCAGACAATTCTGTGCAACAAGAAGAGCAGGCAGCATCTAAACAGGAGCACAGCTCAGAGGAAAGCTTTTGTTCAAACAGGCTTCTGTCTTTGCTGAGCTCCAGCATGAGGATCTGCCTCCAGTTCTCCCTGACCTATTTCTGTTGGTCTGCAGTGTGAAGAGAACCCACTGATGAGGCAGCGATCGCTTTATCCAGTTTAAATGTTACCTCTGGCTGATAGCGCCACCCCGAGGCCAGAAAACTAGTTTCTTTTGAGGGATATGAGTTTTTGAATGAATGATGGGTATGAAAACACAACACACACTACATATAATGTTACACACACACCTTCTCCAGCTGTGCAGTGATGTCGTCAAGACTGAAGTTAGAAGCCAGTGCCGGTCTCCCATGATGCCCGGTGGGCGCTCTGATGGTGCCAGCCGGTGAAGCTCTAGTGCTGCTGCTGCTACTGCTCGCACCGCTGCTGCCCCCCCCACCACCGCTAACACTGTTATTACTACTGCCACCACCACCACCTCCACCACCAGCGCCGCTGCTCCCTGCTGGCTGCTGTCTGCTGCTGCGGCCTGCAGGAGGCTTCTGACGGACCTGGAGGGGGAAAGAAAGAATGCGTAAGGTTGAAGTGACTACTCTGGGCCCCTAATAGAGAAAAAAGTGAGCTGGTAGAACAAAGTAATCTGAATAAGTCTGATTTCAGTGTTTTGAAAACGTCGTCATGAAACATGATTATAACTGAAACATGATCTGTCTGTGATAATATTTTCATAACATTGAAATCTGAGACTGTTCTGTGTTTTTCCTGTTATGGCCAGCCATTTTGTGTCATATGTTTGTTTTCTGGACCAGAGTGTGACCTCCTGTCCTCATGTGAGGATCTTTGTCTAGGTGCCGATCAACAGCACAGCTGATTCCAAGCCAGGTGATCTGGGTGAGGCCGACTTAAGACCCAGTTCCTACCAGATACTGTGGGAAAAGAAAGAGTTCCCTGTGCTTTGGTTACTTGGTTTGTCTTGATATTGAGAATTTGCCTGCTTGTGTCACTCGTCACCTTAGGATGGTGTACCCTGTATTTCACTGACTGATGCAGTGTGAACTGCCTTTTCTGTTTTTGGTTACATTTAGGAAGTTAGGTTTAGCACGTCTCTTTTTGTCGTTTCCTTTGGTGTAGGGTTTAAAAAGGTAGTTTGATGTTTCAGCCTGAGTTCACTCTGAAGAGAAGCTTCATTTTTCAGTTTGTGTTTATTGTATTTGTGTATTCATAGCAGTAACAGACTGCCTGTTTCTGACTGCTAACAAGTGTGGACTCCTATTCATCTCATCCTCCCTACACAGGGACATAACATTCCCAAACAAATCAGAGACTGCACCAACCTGTCTACATTTAAACATGACTCCAAATTGTCTTTTAGTAACTCTCTAATTAAAATGTATTGTCATTAATAATCCTTCATATGGGAATTGTCAGATATAGTTTATTGTACCTTGGTGTCAGTCAACCCCAGACGAGCCATGCCGCCAGCGCTGTTGGGTTTGTTGTTGATGGTGCTGAGTTCCTGTTCGATGGAGCAGAGGTCGGCCATGAGAGCGTCCAGATCCACGTTCTCCCCCTGATTCAACGCCTCTGAATACAAAGAGACATCAAGGTGTGAGACGAGAGCAGGAGTGTGTTTTAAAATGAATTAAACTGCAGTGTGTGTGTCTGACCGTTGATGTTATAGATGGAGAATCTGTAGGAGAAGTTGGCCATGTTGGTCTCTTGTCTGAGGGGAGCTTTCTGCTGAGGGGGCTGCTCCGGGCGTCCATCATCCAGACTCTGGATGGACAGAAGGACGTAAAGGAGGAGGTGAACATGTGCAACTCTTTCATATTTCATGACACGGTAAGTCGGCAGTTTACCTGTGTGAGCTTGTCCAGCTCTCCCAGCCAGGCTCCAAACATCTTATCCAGGTCCTGGTCCTCCTTGTCGCTGTCCTCCTCTTCCTCCTCCTCTTCCTCTCTGACCTCCACCTCCTCATCTGACACCTGCTCCATCTAAAAGAAGAAAGACAAGCTGGTTCATTTCTCTGCAGCTTCACTGATGTCTCGGCTCCACCTAGTGCCCAACAGTCTGTACTGCGCCCCATATTTCATTCTGATTTCATTCTTTCCTGTCTCTCTCTGAAGTCGACAGCAGAAGGCGCTTCAGCTCTCGGATCACTACAAGAGAGGAGGAAGGAAGTCAAGCGTCACAGCAGCCTGAAGTCAGGTGGTCTCTAAAAACCTTTCTGAAGCTTCTTGCCACTGAGATCAGAACGCATTTAAGAAAGCTGGTGAAGATTATTAAGATATAATAAATATAATATAAATGGACAAAATGAAAATGACATGTCCAGCTGTATTTATTAAATCAGACAAGATGTAGTTATTAAAGATATGTAACATTTCCTAATGTGATTTTAAGACATTTAAAATACTTTTTAGAAGCTTCAGAGGAGACGGGGACAGAGCGACAAGCTGAGACTCCCACGAGAGACAATTTTGGTTGAATGGTCAGTTGGACAATCTGGGGTTCAGTATCTTGCTCAACATACTGGAAACTCCATGTTTCCTTTCCAGCCTTCGGGCAAAGCTAAGTTAACCGTCTCCTTGCTGTGGTTTTATATCTGACAGACAGACGAGAGTTATTCGCTCTCTTGCAGAGAGTTCAATGAAAATGGACACCAGTAGAACTATTTCTTTACAGACAGTGAAGTATCAAAAGCTGTTGAAGCTTTCATACATCCCTGTAGTACGACATGAAGACTGAACAGCTGAGCCACAGTCACATCAAAGTCAAGAAGGCGACCCCGGCGGTAAACTTCCACGACAAGTGTGAAAAAAAATGTCAAAACTGTGAGTTTATGTTCAGCTCGTCCATAAACACTGCAGCCACTGATGTGTTCTCCGACCAAACACTCTTCACTGTGTCATTCTGCATTTATGAAATCTGTATTTAGAGATCTTTATTTATATAACTAAATAAAACATTAACAATGTTTCATTACATTAACAATAGAGTGGCGTGTTTCAGTCTAAAAATAATCATCAGAATCACGATTAAACAAAAGAATACAAGTATACTGTATCTGATGTGTATTCCAGCTGTGTGTGCGCGCATGTGTGTAAACACAGTAACACTTTATGTAACTACACTAAGTACAAGTTAACACACTTTTGTGTGAACGATGCTGTGATTAATGACTCCAGTAACGATCCTTCACTCACACACACACACACACACACACACACACACACAGCTGGAATACACATCAGAGAACACAGCAGCTGCAGAATCTGTGGTGACAACTAGTAGCAAACATTTCTTCAGCGTTCACGTGATGTAACAGGACTCAGTGATTCATGAGGGAACACGGAGTGCTGATTCATCAACTCTGAAATATACATAAATAAAAGTGTCACAAAAAGAACACGACCCTGTTCATTAATGTGAAGCTAAGGACAGTCAGATGAGATGATGATGTCACCTCTGGACAGAGCCTGGCTTCTGCTATCAGTCCATGTCTCCAGTCTTTGGGCTAAGCTAAGCTGACGGTCTCGCTCTCTTGTAGAGTTCAAAGCTTTCCTTGATCCCCACATTATTGTTCTAAAGTATCTTGGTACATGCCAAATGTACGATAAAATATTATTTTTGAATGTTTATTCATCAGAACCACCTCTCTCTTTTTCTCCCCTGTAAGAAGGTCTGGATTTGGGAGTCCAATCAGAATCAAGGTCCAGTTGTAGAGGGGGGTAGATTTATCATGTTCAGTTGTTGGTAGTGTTGTAGAGGAGGTCCTCTCTGAAGAGCTGGAGGTCTTCAGGAGGTTTTTAAAGGTAGGTTCTAGTAGGAACTGGTAGGACGTTCCACCAACGGGGAACAACAGACGAGAAGAGTTAGCCCTGAGCGTACGGGTGGCAGAGCCAGGCGTCGTTCATTGAAGGAGGTAACATATGCCTGTATGAGGGCAGAACCAGAGGCTACTTTGTAGTCAGCATTAGGGATCTGAATTGAATGTGGGCTGCTACAGGTAGCCAGTGGAGCTCGAGGAGCGTGTTCTGGATCATCTGAAAGGGTTTCACTGTGCAGGCCGGGAGGCCGTCAGGAGGGCGTCACAGTAATCAGGTTATGAGATGACCACAGCCTGTGTCAGGAGTTGGGTAGCATGTTGAGTTAGGTAAGGCCTGAGGCAACCAAGGCAACATAATCACAGAAGGTTAGTTGGTCATCGATCATGACTCTTAAGTTTCTTGCTACCCTGATAGGGGCAAGAGTCAACTTTAATGTGAGCCTGTGAGTGAGTGTGGCTGGATGTGTGATCTGGATATCAGTTACAAGAACGTTTACATTACCAAAAGAGCATGTTACTATGATCTGATCAATGATCAAATCAATTTCATCAGCTGCACCTCCTTCTCTCAGTCCATTCACTTTTGTCCAAGCTCCAGTCCTCTCTGCCCTCCTGCCTCCTGCTCCGTTCTCTCCTCACCTCCTCCTTTTCCTCTCCTCCAGATCTCCACCCAGGCGACCCCAGAGTATCGCCCGGGGCACAGTGTGCTATTCCTGGGTAGCCGTTTTGTTGTCGCCCCCCTGCCCCGCCCGGCCATCCCTCTCTGGGGAGAGACAGCTAGCCAACACACACACAAGATTAGAGAGCAAAATGTCACACAGCCACATACAAACACATTGAAAAACACATCACACACACACACACTAAGGAGCGGCGCTACAATTAGATCCCTGTGGTTAGCAAGGTCTGTCATTTGGACCAGAGGATAAGGCGTGTGTGTGTGTGTGTGTGTGTGTGTGTCTGTGTGTGTGTGTGTGGTTTGGGGACTGCTGAGGGACTAGAGGAGCGTTGTGAAAACTCTCACAGCTGCGCTCTTCTACAACAATCTGCTGTTTCCACGCAGGCCAACATTAGATGGAGGCCAACAAATGAAGCTCTTTCCTCTGCAGGAAAGTCTGAACATGGAGAATATTCCCTTCACGTTGTGTCTGAGCTCAGACTGCTCTGATCTCTGAGAGAACACGGATACTCCGACCTCTAAAAACTGCTCCAATCCACCACTGATAAAACATGTGATCCATGTCTCAGCTCCACAGTGCTTCTGGCTGTGTCTGCTCATTGAAATTGATTTAGTGACATCTAGTGGTGTAGTTGATTGCAACCCCTCGCCTCACCCTCTCCTACCTAGCGTGAATGAGAAACTATGGTAGCTACAGACGCTGTGGGTCCTCTTTCATCGTGTCCTATGTTGTACTGCCATGTTCCTACGGGAGCCCAGAGCAGACAAACTAAACACTGGCATAAAAGTTTTTTGCCCATTTCACAGCCACTGTAGTTTCTCATTCACACTTTAAACAGGAGTGTGAAGTGAGGGGGTTGTAGTCACTGACTGCACTGCTAGATGCTACACAATACTAAATGTAATTTGACCAAAATCTGTCACAGTGTGAAGGCTTAAAGCTGCACTGACTAATATTATCAATAATTGATCTAATATATAAGTGTGATGTCAAAGGTGTCTTTGACATCACACTTATATGTGAATTATCACCAGCTCTGAAGTTCCCTAAAACACAACAGAGTCTTTCAGCTCCGCTGAGCTGCTGCAGTGAAAAAGCCCCAACAGACAGACTGATAGAGTTTAGCTGCTGAACATAGTGGAACATTTAGCAGCTAAAGAGGCAGAGAGATTTCCCTCAGGAGTTGGTTGAGAGAAAACAGCAACAGAGTTAACAGGAGTAACAAAAAGTTAAAAATTAGCCAACAACACGACTGCAGAGAAATGCTGAGGCTTCTCTGTGTCTGCTGGATGTGTGACTCATTTTAATACTTTAAAGAACACACATTTATTTAAAGTAACTGGATTTTGTTTGAAGAAAATCAAAATAAAGTAAAGATTTGATTCAATAGAATAAATATGGCCTTGTCCCCGATCCTGTTGGTGATATTCATGGACTGGATCTATAGGCACAGCCAGAGTGAGGAGGGTGTCCGGTTTGGGGACCTCAGAATTGCATCTCTGCCTTTTTGCAGATGATGTGGTTCTGTTGGCTTCAGCACTCACTGGGCTGATCTGCAGCTTAGTGTGAAGCGGCCCGGGATGAGAGTCAGCACCTCTGAGTCTGAGGCCATGGTTCTCTGCCAGAAAACAGTGGAATGCTTCCTCTGAGTTGTTGCCCCAAGCGAAAGAGTTTAAGTATCTCTGAGTTTTGTCCACAAGTGATGGGAAAAATGGGACAGCCAGGTTGGTGCACCATCTGCAGTACTGCGGACATTGGATTGGACTATTGTGGGGAAGAGCTCTCTATTTTCAAATCCATCTACATTCCAACCCTCACCTACTGTATGGTCATGAGCTTTGAGTAGTGACCGAAAGAATGAGATTGTGGATACAAAATGCCGAAAAAAGAGCTTCCTCTGGCAGGTGGCTGGGCTCAGCCTTAGAGATAGATGGTAAGGGGCTCGGACATCCAGAGTGAGCTCGTAGAGCTGCCCCCTGAGCGCCTTCCTTTGGAGGTGTTCCGGGCACGTCCAACTGAGAAGAGACCCTGGGGCAGACTGAGAACTCACTGGAGGGAATATATAGTCCATCTACGCTGGGAATGCCTCAGGATTCCCCAGGAGGAGCTGGGATGTGTTGCTATGGAGAGGCACATCTGGAACACCCTGCTACATCTGCTGCCACAGTGACCCGACTACGGATAAGTGGAAGAAAACGGATGGATGAAATAAATATGGAATTAACAGTTAAACATGTGCTTTTGATTAAATATACTGGAGTTATAATTTATATCAATACCAAGATAATAATCATAATTTAGATTTTGTCCATACCCCACACTTGTATGACTGTGACTGAGCAAAGTCAGATGAAGCACAAGCAGGGACTCGATCTCCAGACCTCATCATTGAGTATTCAGCAAAGAAATGTGTCAGAAGATCAAACCCAGAGAGAAAACAAGACAAAAACAGTGTAGTAAATGATCCCATGAATTTGGCCCTCTCTGTGTATACTGGTTGCTGTTCAGTTACAGATCTGGACTCTCAAGTGTCAGATTGCAGTTGAACGCACCACCAGAAAGAGTCTTAAAACCAGCACTCTGTCAAACAGAGCTGAGACAGCAAGTCATAGTGATGGGCTATAAGTGTGTGTGTGTGTGTGTGTGTGTGTGTGTGTGTGTCCAAAGTAAACAGTAATTACTTTGCTGCTGCAGCCACACTCCTCCTGTCTGTCAGACTGAAACCGTGCAATCATACTCCCATCCTTCATTCCTCCTACGTCTCTCCTGCTTTTCCTCCCGTTCATTTCTCTCCCTTCTTCCTCATCCGTGACTCCTCTTTCCTTCCTCCTTCTCTTCTATCCTTCACTTCATCTCTCCTGGATTTTAATCAGGGGGAGTGAGACGATAAATACCAAATTTATTGCTGCAGTTTTTTGTCTCCTGTAGCAACGGCAGAACATTCCACTCCGGAGGAGAGGACACAAAAACACTTCAAACTGTTGCCAACTGTTCCTCCTCCCTCTTAACACCAACATCTGCTGCTTTAGTGCCCTTCAGCAACACACACTGCATCTGTACTGGACGGCTCCCAGTTTCCCACAGTGCAACACAGAGCCTCAACTGGTCCACGGCCACAACAACAACAACAACAACAACAGAGAAGGCTTTAAAGTGCCTTCAACTGCATTCAATGTGGCCCGTTCCCACGGCTCTATATCAGGACATCACACACACTTTCTCCCTCTCTCTCATACACACAAACACAAACATGCATGCACACACGCACATGCACACAGAGAATGGTATTTTTAGGCCTGGTTTTTGTGAAGCTCAGCTATAAATCAGATCCAGAGGAAAAAGAAGTAATGAGTGAATCCAGACAGCAAGTGGAGATGTTTCTCTCTCTCTCTCTCTCTCTCTCTCTCACACACACACACACACACACACACACACACACACACACACACACACACACACACACACACACACACACACACACACACACACACACACACACACACACACACACACACACACTAAAAGACTGACCTTGCAAAAACTTTAACAGACTTTTCTATAATTGAGAAAACATTTCCGTTCCTCCATTTGTCTCAACAATAACTTCAAAAACAACATTCCATCTTATTAAGAGTAGATTTTGTGAAAGTTTCCTCTGCAGGAAAGTCTGAACATGGAGAAAATTCCCTTCACGTTGTGTCTGAGCTCAGACTGCTCGCCTCACCCTCTTCTTCTTAACGTGAAAGAGAATGTATGGTGTATGGTATAAATCCTCTGTCTAGATCCAGTGTTTAGTTTGTCTGTTCTGGTTCATGGTGTTTGTCAGATTTAGAGGGCTGCAACAGTCTAGATAAGGAGTTTTGAGTTTTTCGCCCATTTCTCATTCACATTTGAGACTAGAGCGTGAGGTGAGGGGGTTGTAATTTACAACTACACCGGTAGATGCTACTCAGTCCTCACACGCTGGCACTTTACTCGATACTCAAATTCAGTTTGACCAAAATCTGACACAGTGTGAAGACAAGGCTTAGCTGGTTAACATAGTGGAACATCTAGCAGCTGAAGAGTCAGACATTTCCTATAGGAGATGGTAGAGACCAAAAACAGAGAATGTTGTAAATATGTGACTCAATGGAACAAACATAGGTCTTATAACCTTGTCTAGACATGTACCACATTCTTATCACCATGTATCTGTACGGAGAAATACTGCACATCATTTTATACAATCCAATGGCATTCTGGGAAATGTAGGACAAGTAGAGAACAGGGATGAACTATGTCCATGAAGGAGAAACTACAGAGGCTGCGTTAGATGCAAAATTTTAGATGCAGTGTTTGGTTTGTCTGATTATGTTCTATAATCAGTGTACTGGGTTTCTTTTTTTTTATCAGTTTCTTTAGTTTTGGGCTGTTTTCCACTTTTAGTATCAGCTTTGCTGTCTCTGAAATCTGATGTTTATACTGTATATAATGAATCTGCAACAGCAAATAAGTAATGTGACCAAATTATGTTTGAACATATTGAGGAAATGTTATTTTACCTATCAGGGAAGTCACAAAAATGTTGATCAGTTAACATTAATATAACAAAAACATCCACTCACGTTATTCAATGTTTCTTTTATTTTTATGGTCACTGGTAGTGCTTGGTGACAGTTTGGGAAAGTTTTTGTTTTAATAGAGAAAAAGTGAGTTTAGACTTTTTATCTTTCCCTGACTGTAACAGAAGTGCTTTCGTTGCCTGAACCTGACCAGAGACCAGAGTCTGGAGGAGAACACAGGGTTCTGGTGTCACAGTGCTGCACTTTGTACAGCCGCCATCCACCACAACCACCTCCCTGTGAGTCCAGCGTGTTACATAAATGTATCATTAAGTCAAAGAAACGTCGTCTATGAACACAATCTGGGCAGGAGTTACGTTTGCCACCACAGTGTAATCATGAAAACAGCTTCGTAACGAACAAACGGAATTTCTAGGAGACAGGGCAGCTATGGAGGAAACCACATGTGACATTAGAGGACAAAAGTAGATGGAATAAAATCATTTGATTTCCTCGCAGACTTCAAGTTTTAATGTCATCTTTCACGCTCAACTACATGCTGTAAATAAACCACACACAGAGCCTGTGTGTGTGTGTGTGTGTGTGTGTGTGTGTGTGTGCGAGCGCTTGTGTCTCGCCAGGGTGCATAATTAGCCCGAGGATTCACACTGTGACATCAATTACAGGAGCTGTGTGTGTGTGTGTGTGTGTGTGTGTGTGTGTGTGTGTGTGTGTGTGTGTGTGTGTGTGTGTGTTCTGCTCGGCTCGTGTCATGTCAGCTAATGCACTGAATGTGTAGAGGCATGCTGGGAAACACAGGGAGGATGTTCTACGACCACGTTTCAAAACGAAGGAGTTTGTTAGAAGATCGAGTTCTCACAACCCTTCAGCGTGCCGCCTTGACCCGGACCACTCGCACACTTGAAGCTGGTTTGTTGTGTTCACTTTTTATGGAGGGCTACAGAGTGAAGCAGGGATCGGTTGGCAGTTTTTGCACTTCCAGTTCCCTCGCCCTGAAGTCAGTACTGTAGTTTGGTTACTCACAGAAAACTAAAGGTGCTTAAAGGAACCAAAAAAATGGTTCTTTGGAGTGATGCCACAGAGGAACTATTTTTAGTTCTACAAAGAACCTTTTAACAAGAGGTTTTAACAATAGTTTCTCTGAGGAACCATTTTCATTCAAGTTCTTTGTGGACACCAGTGGTTCAAGGAAGAACCAGTTTTACCTCATTCAGACTGTCATCTATACATTATCATACATTCTTTGCAAAACACAAGCGTTTACAGCAGCTGGGTTTCTGCAGGGTTCCCAGATAAAACACACCAATTTTCAAGGTTTACAGGTAAAAGCACCTTGAGTGGTTGGAAGACTAGAAAGACAATAAATACAGTTCATTTACCATTTACATTACTACACCACAGTCGCTTGACTAAGTGTTCGATGTGATGACGTTGAAGTCCAGCGACTGTGGTGGAGTGTGATTATAGCCTGGTGTCATTTATTAAACTTCTGGTGATTCTATTTACGCTTCAGAAATCATAAAGTGGACTTTGTTGAGGGAACCAGGTGGATGCTTCTGGTTGGGGCTAGAAAACTACGTCGTCCCTGCAGCACTGCTGTTTCTGAATAGCGTTTGTTTGATTTGATTTAGTGAGTACTAACTCACCTTAAGCCTCCACACGTCCTGCTATCCTCCTAAAACCTGTTCGATGTGTTTCACCCATAAGAACTGATGAGAATGTTACCATGCCTCTACCGGTGTCTCACAGCATCATCTGTGGTCAACAGGATGCCATGAACTATCACACCAAGGTGTCGAATGAATGTGCCAGTGACGGCAGCCAGTGACAGTCGGTCATTTGTACAGCCGTGCACACGAGCCTGAACACTGGAGCTGAGCATCACTTGTTTCTGTGGACGCTTCCCTAATTACAGCAAGGCTGACATGTTTGTCATTTTAAGACAAGGCAAGAAAAACCTGATGTCCGGCTGATCACATCCAATTTTGGGGTGCAGCTCTGTTAGAGCTGTCTGACTCGTTAGTGAGCTTCTCATTACACACTCAACACAAACAAACATGAAACATGAAGTAGACGGCTCATTTAGTAAATGATGTAAAACATCTAAAAGCAGCAGTTTACTTTCTTATACTTTGGTTTGTTTGTGTCGCGCAGGAAGAAGAAAGAGAGAGGCAGAGGAAGCGGAGGACGAGCCTGCTGATCCACAAACAATGATATCACTTCCCCTGAGACCAACAGCAGGGATTACATCATTTCCTTTTTGTTTCCCTGCCTCGTATCGACATCTGCCTCTGTCCTTCAATGCGAGGAAGGGAGATTACACAGGGAAAGAGTGGGAGGTGGAGGCACACTGTGCTGCCTCTCACTCTGAATGCTTCATGTTAGTGCGACCTCCCTGCTGACCTACACTGATGTACATGTTGAACGGTCAGCCTCTGCTGAGGACGGGTTTCTCTTCGTTCTCTCTCTTCCATGGCTCACGGTGCCCGACATTTTATCAATGTGAGCTAAAGAGCATGACGGTGTGCTCATGTCTGCACCGCTCTTTAGATTTACTGTGCACTTCCAAAGGTAGTTTCACTGTGTGAGTCACAAACACATGCACATGGCACGGCACGTGAAACACACACACACACACACACACACACACACACACACACACACACACACACAAATGTATGTATGCATGTGATGTGGCCCAAATTATATCCCATTGTGTGTGTGTGTGTGTGTGTGTGTGTGTGTGTGTGGATTTGAGTCCCGAGGCTGGACCCAGCAGGTCCCAGGGGTACTCAGCTGCTGCTGTGTAACATGATACACACACACACACAGTAGTGTGTTCCAGATTTAGGGACAGAACAAATGACTTCTATTTTTGCTCCAAAAGAAACAAACAAGCAGCAGCAGGAAGTTGATTCTACTGGAGCTGAATGGATTTACCATGGATGTACTGGATTGATATGGTGTGTGTGTGTGTGTATGAGTCACCTGTGTTGTTAATTTGCTCCTGTGGCCCATACACCAGCAGGCTGGAAGAAGAGGCGATGGCAATGTGTGGCCGCCCCCCACAGCGTTACTATTCAGAGACGCTGACCACCACTGAGGACAGATATATACAACCTGACCTGAGGATGGTGCCAGAGGATGAGGGTTCATCATGTGGTGACATACTGTTAGCTATGGCTAGTTTTTGGCCTGAAGGTCGCCTGGTTACATGAACATTTAATGGTCACAATCAGCATCATTGACAGGAGTGAAGTGAATCTGCTTCACTGTCATGGTGGTGCTGAACTATGAAGAGCCTGAACTGCTCCACAAAAGAGAGGACAGACAGGAATCACTGGACACCAATGTGAACTTATTGTCCCGTTAGCAACCGAGCTAACAAGCTTGCTAGCTGATGGTTGCCAAGCTAGCAAGTTTGGATTGTTCCTGGTTTCCATGTGAGTTTTAACTCCACCAGGCACGTTTCTGCTTTGGTCCGTTCTCCACTTGACTTCAGAAGCAGAGGGTTTTTCCCACCAGACTTTACCAAACTGGCTCAGATTCGGTACTTTTCCTTGGTTTTGTGCTTAGAAATATATGCTACATTGTTTCCCATTTGGCTGTTTATGATTGGAAATTTGCACAGGGTGTTTTATTTTGAAAATCGACTGGCTTCTCTGGGCCGTTTCTGACTTCCGGCTGCTCTGTGCAGATTGATGTGGACTGTTCGCGGCGTTACGTATTCAGACTGACTCCTGGGATGCGTCTGAAGTGGACCACGGTGGTTTGGTGGGATTTGAAGGTTTTGAGCCACAGCACACAAGGAACACGTCACATCCGTGCCCGGAGGAATTTGGCCTTTGGCCAGTTATAGTAGATCACCAAATAGCCCTGCAAGCAGACATCAACATCAGCACCAAGCTTATTTTGGGTATCCTTACTCCTGAGGATGATGGCTGTGCCATATTTCAAGCCAATCCGCCCTGAAGTTGTTGATATTAATATTTCATTGTGGGCTGACATTGCCTTTCTTGGAGCAACTGTGCTGCTATAACACGGCTAAAAATACTGAGTATCCAATGAGTGTGGTTCACATGTGAGCTGTCATCAGCTGCAGTCACATCATCTCATCATGATTAGATATGAGTTTCAATATGTTTCCAAACCCACATCTCCTTATAATAAATGTAGGAACACGAGCCACTCCTTCAAAATGCCCACAACCAAACCTATACCATGTATATTTATGTATACTGCCATCACTTTGATATGATCATCAGGACAGCAGCTGTGTGTGTGTGTGTGTGCAGCTAAACTGAATGATAACAGAGCAGCATCCCGCACACACACACACACACACACACCACAAAAAAGTGTTCCCAAACCACCTCAAAGACAAATAAATGCTAATCTCATCTAAATGCTTGTATCTATAGATTTACCATTTTTATATACACACACTCAACATTATTACTCATGTTTTCTTCAGTATACTCGATCTATAATTCTAAAAAATATTAATATTCACAGCCTCCACCTAGTCACAGTAGAGTTCAGCGAACCTGAACAGCAGCCGCCCCACACTACACTTCTATATCAATGTGCTCTGATAGTCAAATGTTTTCATAGTTACGTGTGTGGGAGTCACATGGGTGTATACATGTAGCGTACAAGCTGTTTTTAATGATCGTTTTTCAGCTCACTGTGGAACAGAGGTCTATAAAGGAATATGATCTGATCTTATTTGACCCATCTTATTTTATATTATATAAGTATATTGTACATTATATTATAATATTAAGTGTTGACATGCAGGGGACACAATGCAGAAAACATGAACAAAGCTGTAATGTGCTTTAATTTAAAGCAATCACCCCTTACCATTAGATTTTTTATAATATATAATTTGGCTGAATAAACTTTTGATCCATGGTACTGTTTTAATAGCTCATTACATTTTTAATGATGGTACTTTTTTTCTGAATCTTCAGCAGTGCTAAATTATCTATAAAGCGTGTGACGGATCTTATCTTGATTAAAGGTCCAGCGTGTAGAATTTAGTTGCATTAAGTGGTCCAATCACTGCATTGTAATCTCCTCACATCACCCTCACCTTCCTAGTGTAAAGGAGAAACAACACTTTAAGGACCCTGTTTAGAGTCAGTATTTAGTTTGTCTGTTCTGGACTACTGTATAAATAAGGTGTTTCAACATGGCGGCCTCCATGAAAGGGGACCCTCTCCCTCTCTAGATATAAAAGGATATTTTTTAAGTAACAAACATAAAAAGATTCTTATTTTCAGGTGATTATACATGCATGAAAACATAGTTATGAATATTATATTCCATGTTTGCCCCTATTCTGAAAATAGAGGCCCCAAATCTTACACACTGTACCTTTAAAGGTTAACAGTGTTTTGCTACGTTAGCTGGCAATTCATTTGTGTTAGCAAGTAAGCTAATGTTAGCCAGCTAAAAGCACAATATCACAATACATTCTACATGATATGCAGTAATGTTAGCTTTGGACTGGGTGTTTTTGGTCTCTGTGTTGTGGTGGGTACTGGTTGTCTGTTGACATTAGCAGACTAACGTTAGCTAGTGTTTTCACGCTAATTTGTTGTCGCCTTTACAAAAGCAACCAAGGAAGATGTGGATTAGCAATGAAAAGTGATTAAAACCTAGATTTAACACATGAAATGCCTCATAATCTTAGATATAGCACATTTAAAAAGCAAAAATGCTTTTTAATATTATAAAAATTTCTGACTTATACCATTGGGAACCACTTGACATAAGCTAACAAGCAAGCATGAGGCTAAAATATCTAATGCTAACAGTAAGCTGTTTTAGGGACAGCAAAGAAACTCTTTACTCAAGTGTGCAGGATCTAGTGGTGTCGTGGTGAGGTTGCAAATCACAACCAACTGAATACCTCTTGTCTCACCCTTCCCTTCCAAGCGTGAAGGAGAAACTATGGTGGCTGTGAAACTTATAATAACATGGTTTGTCTGTCCTGGTGGACGTGCACTTTCTCTATATAAGTTAACAAAAACACAACACTCTTATTTTCCGGTGATGATACACAAATGAAAACAGAGTTATGGATATTACATTCCATTTCTACCATAGTCTGTAAATAGATCGCCCTAAACCTGATGCACTGGACCTTTAAAAAAGAAAATTCCACACACAGAGGGTATCATGTCACTTTCCACTATTCATACCAAAGGCCTGCAGGCTGTTAATAAAATGACATGACTTCTGTCATATGTATCCAGGAATCATTTTGCACTGACCACACATTTAAAATTCTGGCACGCGAGAGTTGGTTGTGGGTTAAAATTGGAGCCTCTCACCACGGAGACATTCAGTTTTCCATGAAGCTCAACAGGGATGAAACACAAACAAAGAATACAAAAGTCCACAAGAGGTTTGGAGTGATTCATTTGTCATATTCACTACGAGAACATTTATTTTGGAAACCTCCACATAGCTCTGTAACCATCAGTTGAGTGCTGGACTGATGTTTTTAACAACTCGTTTGATATTTACGAACTAAAACAGAATAAGTGACATGCAGGACGTTAAAACTAAAATATTGCATGCTGTACTTGGGTATGCCTCAACTATGAACACCATGCTGCTCCTCAACTGCTGCTCAACCAGATGTCAGCAAAAGCTTCTCCAGACACCAAAGACCAGTTTAAATAGTATAACAGCCAAGACATCATAACCATATTTTACATTATTGTTGAACATCTTGTTCCATTAATCTACTGCTAAGAGCCTCCTCTGGTTTGGAACCTAGCTGCAGGGATTTGGCTCCATTCAGCCACAGGAACATAAGTAAAGTCAACCACTGATGATGGGTGATGAAGCCTGGCTTTGGTCTGCGTTGGACGGGGATGTTGATGTCAAAGGTTCTGTGCAGACTGGTCCTGTTCTTCAACACATCAATGATAACTTTGGTGAAACTGGATCATATTATTTGGAGAAAATGTTTTCTTGTTTTCCCTCTGATGTCCTTCGGCTGCTCTGCCTCAACTCTCTGTGATTTACAGAGTTTCCTGATGGACAGTGAAGTAAACTGTTGCCAACTGTAGCTGCTGTTAGCTCAGTTTGTTAGCTGGGCTGCAGGACTGTGAGCTCAGAGCACCGGGGGAGTGTTAGTACCACAGGGGTTTTGGACCACTGGGAAAAAGAGGAGGTTTTCAGGCTATGGGCTCAGCACCCTCTATGGACATGATGGCAGAGCAGAAGAGAGCAAAGAGGACGTTGATGGAGGAAGCTAAGACTTGTAGTCATTTGCGAGAGCTTGGTGAAATAAAAGGCTGAAAGACAGACTAGTAAGTAATATTAGCTGGCTGCTATGTCTTGTGCTGTTGATCTTGCTTGATGTTTGGCTGTTAGCAAAGATGTTGACTCGCTAGTTTTTGTAAGTAATGTAATCAGAACAAATACTCAAGTACAGCTGTCCATATTTACCATAGTGGGATTACTCTTCGAAACAGGGGGCAACAAATCACAACCTAAAAAGGGGGTTCCCAGAACTGTTTGGACAAAGTTTTAGGAACACTATTTTCTAAAATATAATTTGTGTCAAGATTCCTCTTTAGTGGAACCCTGGAGTCTAGCCCAAACCAACCCCGACAGCCCCAGACAAGAAACACCCAAAGTATCCACATACTTTTGGTCATGTAACCGTTAGGGCATGTGGTGTACAGTGACTGTTGAAGAATCAAACACAGAACTTTCCACAGTGAGATATGAAATGATAAGAGCTTTAATGCTGTTTACCTTTGGTCTGCGAACACTGCTCAGTCCAGCTCCAACAGCGCAGGGTGGATGAATTCAATCACCCTGCAGAGACACACAGAGAGAGAGAGAGAGAGAGAGAGAGAGAGAGAGAGAGAGAGAGAGAGAGAGAGAGAGAGAGAGAGAGACCATGTTTTATTATACATGATCAGATTTCCTTTAGACGGACATAGAAGCAGGCGCATGGTCTTCCTTCCTGCTGACAGAACTATATGAAAACCACACGGGGCTTTGGTTAGACTGATGCCTGAATACGTGGGGATTGTTTTAAAGGAACATTCCGTCATTTTGGGAAGAAAAACTTGTTCTTGATAAGTGCTCTGGAGAACCTTTTTGTCCCTGAGAACCCTTTTTGCTGTTTGAGGTTCTTTGGAGATCCGAATGCCAAAAAGAGTCACAAGTGCAGCACTTTTGGTGCTTTGAAGAACCTTTGTATGTTTATTGATCTTTGTTTCTTTTAAAAGGGTTTTTGTTATCAGATTACTGGTTCTTTAAGTCAGCCTTCCAGCATCTGGTTCTTGAGGAACCAATATGTAAAAGGTTCCTTGCAGAACTGAAAAAATGGCTTCACCATGACCAACTTGAACTTTTATTTTTAAGGGTGTAGATGAAAATGGAAGTACAGGTTCCATCTTTGTGGGAGATCCACGCATTGCTTAGCACCAAGATTTAAGCGCACACACACACACACACACACGCACACACACACACACACACACACACACACACACACACACACACAGCTGTCTACACACCAAATGTACTGTCAGCAGGTGGCACTAGTGTGTGTGTTTCTATCACGCTGAGCAGGCTGGATGTGGGTGACCTAAAAATAACTGACACACCAACATTTAAATACACCACTGTAGTCTCTGTCTCCGTTTCCCAAAGTGTCTCTGTCCCCGTCGACCCACTGCTCTCCTTTACGCACACTCCCCGCGTCCTCTCCCGTCTTTTTTCCCTCCATTTTGATCGTCCTCGCTCACTTTCCTTCGGTCTGCATTCGCTGACTCAGCTGAAATTGATGACATTTCGCTAAATCATCACAGCTCGTTATATCAAAACTTTGTCCGGTCGGGTTCGCTCGCGCTGAAATTACGTCTGAGCCTTTCAGGAAGAGAGTGTGTGTGTGTGTGTATGATATCATCTGTCACATGAAGGTGTGTGTGTGTGAGTGTCATCATAAACTAACCATGCCATACAAAATACACTAAAATGTAAACACATCATCACATGCATAAGAAAATGACACACACACACACACACACACACACACACACACACACACAGTCCAGTCCTTGCTTGCATAAGATCATTAACAGCTCTCATATGATCAGTAGCTGATGGCTGAAACAACAAGAACACTGTTGTTGGGAGAAAAACAGTTATCAGCGCTCCACCAATCATGGATGTCACAGTGCAGACCATTTCAGCCGGTCTGTGGAGTCAAACCAGCACCTGTCTGCAGCTGACTCCCAGCGTGCATCCCCTTTTTTTAATAGAAACAATGCTGGGATTATGTAACCATTTGTCAGTGTGAACAAATCTCATAAAGACCTGATGTAGCTCATGGCCTTGAGCTACGGACCCTCACTGCAGCCTGCATAACAAAAGTGTACGCCTCAGCCTGAACGCTTTCACTAGGTAATCAAAAATCATCAGGTTTTACTGGAAGTAAGGTGAAAAGAGTATTGGATGAAACCACCGTCAGTATATGGCTTATGCATGACATCACCTACAAGAATCTGAAGAGCCATTTTGAAGCTCAGTGTGGTGGCTCTGGCTGCCGCCATATTGGCTGTCCTGTCTAAAAATCAGCAAAGACATGGATCATCAGCTGACCTGAGACGGGCTGAATGACGCCTGGTTGCTCAGCCAGGCCATCTGTAACAGCACATACCTGTCAATCAAAGCAGCCACGCTGTTAATTAGCTATAGAGACCAAAACTGTTTTTAGTTCCAGGCTGTAAACATGTTTATTTCTGCTGTGAAGTTGGACATTTTAACATGGGGACTTATGGAGACTGACTCACTGACTTAAGCGGCCGCTTGAGGAATTACAGTTTTTAGCACTTCAGTATTGGCTTCACTTCCCAGCCACAGAGGTTACCGCTTGGATAAAGTACCACAGATTAAATGATGATGACTACAAATCATACAGCAAACACAAGTAAAAAAATAAATGAAAAGAAAGGTATTGTAAAAAAAAAAAAATGAATTGGAGTCCGTAAGATTACAGTACATAGAGTAAAATACATAACAAGAAGGCTAGCTTAGTTTGCACAAAACTGATCACGGAAAAACTTAAATAAGATAATGCTCCAGTGGTATTGATAGAATGGATAAAAGCTGCTTGTTCACAGATGTGACAAAATGGTGGACATAACATTGGGCCTCATGCAGCAACATTTATCTTAATTCACTGTTAATAAGAGAAGTCAACTCCAGATGCATCAAACGTTCTGAACGATCCAAATCTGCTCTTACCCAGCTGTGCTGAGGAATGAATCCCACGTGTGGGAATTTAGAAGTTATTAGAATCAGTAAATACTGTACATTAACAGGAGTTGTGCCGTGTGCAAATACTCCAAGGATTGGAAAAAAAAGGCTGTACGAAGGAGACTGTTGCTAAAATCTAAAAGCAGTTCTGTGAAACAGCTCAGCAGCAATTCATCCGCCTCATCAAATAGAGCTACCAGATCTCTGAAACCAGATTTTCAGCATAAGGACGTGACGGCCAAAACATCTAAAGAGCAGTGCGTAGGCCATTCAGAAGGTTTTTATGATCTTAATTGGGATCATTGGATCAATAATATTTCTTGAGGGCACAAGTTTAATAATCCAATCATTATAATTACTGTAACATGCAGTGTAATAATACATTTTTTCTAAATTTAAATCTTGTGTTTCCTTGTGTTGGACAAAATTTGTGTACCATGAAAATGAGATGTTCCCCACCACTCAGAAGATAAAAACATTGGTGAATCCCGGAAATCAATGGGTACTAACAAATAAGAACAAATCTTCCTGAGTCCCAGTGTCAGTTAAACTTCTATGGAACTGTTAGTCAGAGACATGTTGTTCATGCTTAACTGGAAGCAAGTGATGGTACCAGAACAATTTGCACTCTCCATGATCCGTCACTTCATTTATCCTTCCTTGTTGTGGTAAGGTTTTGGTGGAACTGATGTGGTTGTGACACAACTTTAAACTTCCATCTCATTCCAGGAATTAAAAACTCATGTGTCATTTAAAATAGTTCCTCAAGCCGCTGTGTTGCAACCGATTACTACACAGGAAAGTATTAGGAAGAATCAGCTAATAACACGGTTTCGAAACAGCTCGTGGTTGACCATCTGCCCTCCGTAAATAACTCTGAAGGGACTGGTGTGCTGAACGTCTTTGATTGTGGCTTAATCACAACCTCTTACTACTATAAATAGCATTCTTTGTGGTTCGTCTCTCCTAATGAATGTCATTGATTTAAACCAATCACAATCGTCTTGTTTGACGCTCTCCAGCAACATCCAGCGACAGAGATGGAACATCGGATACATGGAGAGGTGAGGCTTGGCATAAAAATGTCCAAATATGTGATTTAAATGAATTTGACAACTTGGTTAGAAAATCAACAACTTTATAAACTTGGATTAAAAATGGGTAAATGAGGCTTGGGCAGCTTCAGGTTTTGATGTAATCTACTAATCTCAGTGGAGCTCTGTGAGGCCTGCAACTAATGACTATTTTCATTATTGATTAATGTGTGATCTGTGTTTTATTTCAGATTTGGTTAGCTTCCATTTGCAGAATTTTGCTTCTCTGATTTTGAGTTGGCGTTCTTCGTTTGGCAAGTATCACTTTACCATTGAGGTCATCTTCTCCTCCTGAAAATATGTTTCTAATATATTCGCTGAGACCTTGTGATGCTGAGGCTCTGCTTCTCCTTCCCAACAGATTTATGACTCCTCTGTTGCCCAACAGGCTGCATTAAAGAGTATTATGAAACAACATGGCCGGCCAAAACAGAGGCTTTCAAATCTCAGACTGAGCACAACGGCTTTACCTCACCGTTAATTCACTCATAATGCGTGCTGGAAATCTTAGAGGAGGGCTGCACGGTTAATAACGTGTATAATGTCATGATTATAGTTTCCACAATAAATGATGGAAATAATTGGCAATCTGGGAAACATTTAATTGAAACAATAAAGACACTGTTGCAACATTTCTTATGCATTGCTAAATCACTTAGATTCTTCAAAGCATGAAGAAAAATCACAGCACAAATCATTAACCACCAACATCCACCCAGGTCTCATTTTATTTTGGTAGTTCAGGACTGCTTTGCATCCTGTCATGTGACATATGACTGAGCCGTCTGAAACATACTGTCACTCACCTGACGGAGGACGCGACGAGGATCACGGCAGAGCAGACAGATGAAACATTTCACTCTATAAATGAGATTATTGTTAGAAAAGCAGTGAATGTGTTTTCAATGCTGTGTGAAGTGTGACTGCAGGTTTAAACTAGTCATGCTGCAGTCTGGTGCTCGTACTGGGACTGTTCACTGAACACCACATAACTGGGAAATATGAGTTCATTTGAGCCTGGAGGACATGGTTGCTGTGTGTGTGTGTGTGTGTGTGGGCTTGTATTGCTATCTTTGTGAGGACAGTCTCTTTGCACGTGAGGACACTTTGGCGGGTCCTCACTGCTTCAAAGGACCGACTGAAGGTTAAGCTATAGATTTAAGTTCAGGTTAGGGCTAAGGATCAGGGTCAGGCATTTAGTTGTGATAGTTTGGGTTAGAGGCTGGGGAGTGCATTATGTGAATGATGGTCCTCGTGAGTATAGACAGACATTTATGTGTGTGTGAGAGAGATTCTTGCAGCTGAGAAGCTCGTCTCCTGACAGCAGACAGTTCAGTCAGCAGCAGCAGGTCCACGTTTTCAATCCAGTGTCACTGAGAGCGCTTTCCATTCATTTGAGTGGGGGTCGTCACACTGCACCCGCCACAGTCAGCAACACTGGTTGAGGGACATAGACAGTGAATGAGAGTGAGCGAGCGTCAGCATCGATAAAGCCTGTTTATCAGTGAAACAAACAGTTAGTTCCTGATTGTTTCACAGCGTAACGATCAGCACACATATAGAGCAGCCTCACACGCCGAAACACAACCATGCGGAGATGCCCACAGCGCCGGATTCCGTCTGAATGTACCCTCACTCTGTGTCTGTGATGCTGGAAATTCAAACATCAGATGTCATTACTGAAGCAACTTTTACCTCAGTTTAACTTTTCTGCACTGCCAACAAGGAATCAAATCAAATCAAATCAAATCAAATTTTATTTGTATAGCCCAAATTCACAAAACACATTTTGCCTCAGAGGGCTTTACAATCTGTACAGGGAGTGACACCCTCTGTCCTTAGACCCTCGGTTCGAGTGAGGAAAAACTTGCCCACAAAAACCCTTTTAACAGGGAAAAAAGGTGGAAGAAACCTCAGGAAGAGCCACAGAGGAGGGATCCCTCTCCCAGGACGGACAGACGTGCAGTAGATGTCCTGTGTACAGAACAAATGAATCAAACCCTCAACCCTGCCAGAGTCAGTGACTCCCTGCTGAGCTGCAACAAGTAATTATACACAGGTCTGCTGGTATCCAGCTCACACACACACCTAATGCAGTGATGTGTACTGCGCACGCACACACACACACACACACACACACACACACACACACACACCTGCTCAGGTCAAATCTGCAGCCTGAATTTTTTTAGAATAGAATAGAGCTGGCGTTGCTCTGTTGGCAATGACATGATGGATTTTGTAACCGCCGGGTGTAAAACATCAGCACAACATCAGCTTTTCAGTAAGTAAGAGTGTGTTCACGCTGCAAGCGGCTAGGTTCATGTGCTGTGGTGTTTCCTCTGAATCCAATCTGGCATGGAGGGTTCCTGAAATTTTCGCTGACTCACCAAATTTGTGCAAAAACAATATATTCTTAGTAGATGTTTGCACAATGTTTGCACAATGTTTACATGATGTTTACCTGTTCACAGGGTAACGAGGGAGCAATAAAGAAAATCTGACTGAAATACATTGCCCAGGGTGAGTCAGGATAAGAGGTCAACCTGAACCTGCAGCACAGTCTGTGTGCATCTACACGCTGAAGTCTGATTGGTGGCCGGCCTGCTTGTCATGCAATAAGAACACAGCCTGGTTTTAAGAATGAGCAGCTACGACTACGAGCCCACAGAGATCCCCTCAGAACCAAGACTGGAGTTAAGCGGTTTCCTCGTAATCACCATTCAGATTACTGCAAGCATGAATGGAAAAACACACACACACACACACACACAAGTCTAGTGTTGCTGCAGTGGAGTCGGTCGCACTGCAGAACTGTCAGGAAGAATCACAGCGCGTGCACACACACACACACACACACACACACACACACACACACACACACACACACACACACACACACACATTACAAGGTCACTGAGGGTTAAACTCCTGCTCAGAGGAGGATGGAGAAGGAGAGGAAGTTACAACGATGACACTGATGATATTTGTGTAGTTGCTGTTGTCATCATTAGGGATGACTACACATCCTCCTCCACCTGAACGCTCCACCCTTACACCACCTATCACTGAGTATTTTCAGTAGGTGAGAACACATCTGACAGTGTCCGGACTTCATTCTCTGGAGTTCATGTGAGAAAAAACAGCTTAAGACTGACAGGATTGACTTCATCCATGTGTATGCAGTCCACACTGCACGCCTGACAACAGAACTCCACTTGACTAAACGACTGGATCCAGAAAAACAAAAGAAAAAAGTTTTACTGTGCTTTTATTCTGAAGAATTCAATCTTATCTCTTCCTGACTCTCTTCCTGAAAACAGTGTGCTGCTTACTGTAGACTTGTCGTGGCAGTCTGTCCAGTGACTACATGACTCACACAACCAAAATCACCATTAAAAACACTGAGGGTTAAACACACCTGGTGACAAATTCAAATACTGAAGACATTCTCGAGGGACATCTTTGATGCTCAGGATACACCTCGAGATCTTACTGTGGCTCCACTTAAAAGTGTGAATGGAAGGACCAAGAAACACCTTTTAAACATGTGACTTACAGCAGGCCTGACGTGTAGAACCATTAGATGACTTGAAGTGACCCCCCTACATGTAACACATGGATCCAGAAGGTCTGGACCTCTATCAGAGGGAGCATGTTACATATTTATTATCTTTGTCCTGTCATGGATTTATTAATACAATGAGATTGATCAATGAGATTTCTTCCTCACTCTTATACACACTTCACGCAACGCCTCACTGCTTCTTTAGAGTAAGTACTGTTTGTTTCTATGCAATATTATACTATGGAGCGGACTATTATGATCTGGGTTTGGTGCTTGTTTGTATGGGTATGTATATATATGAATGTTTGAACATGTATATTGAATTTAAGATTTAAGTGAATTTGAAGTGGATATTTATGTTGTCTTCTTTGCTTAGAACTAAAATGTGTAACAATGTTGACAGCTGGAAAGAGAAAATGAAAATGTTGTTGATGAAAACTAATAAAGGATAAGTTAAAAAACACGATGAGGAATGAAGAAAAATAAAAAAGACAACAGATAATAGTATTAAACTCTCCATCTGTGCACATTAATGTCCCATTAATACATGTTGCTTCTTCTGAGGGTTCTGCCTCTTAACCCTTTATCGGGCAAGGAACCATATATGATCAATTCCACTGGCTTTTAAAATGGTGCCCCATGTCTCTCAGTGAAGGAGCAGAATCATGTGACTTTCTCCAGCCAATCAGTGAATGCCAGGCTACGTCACAGGTAGCGTTGCTATGGCCTCTAATGGATCCCACTCTAACCCTAACCCTAACATATTCTGCACTGTATCACGTGCGTATTATGTTGAAATAAGTGTCATAAGTTCCGTAAATAAATGTTCCACAGATTTTTGGGAATTATTTTACCCTAGGTGGGCGAGTGACTGTATACAGTAACTTCTTTGACTTTGATGTGCAGCCTAAAACTGAAACTTTTTTAAAAATTCAGAAAAGAAAAAAATGTCTTCTTATATCCACCAATAACACTCCAGGGTTGAAATTTTAAATTTACAAGTATTTCAATGAGTGCCTATAAAGGGTTAAAGGAGGTTTTCCTTGCCACTGTCACAAAGTGCTTGCTCATGGTGGGAATTGTTGGATCTCTGTAAATAACAGTCTAGACCTGCTCTAGAACTTTTGTTGTGATTTGATGCTAGATAAATTATTCTGCCTATGTAGTTGCACTGGATGACTTAACCTGTCAGGGTTTTTATTGTTTGTCAATAATGTATTAATTAATGTAATTGATGTATATATGTAAATATGTAGCATATTCTGGTGGTCATATTTAGGTGAGATGAGAGACTGATGCTCCTCTCATGTCTACATAACATTCATTCAATAAAGCATCCACCCCGAGTGTCCCACTATACTTCCACTGAAAAAATAGACCAGTTTTAGCTCCCATTACATGACAGTGGTTAGAAAGTAGAATTTTCCTTCAACACACACACACACACACACACACACACAGTGACACCCAAACTAAATGCCTCGGAGTGTAAAAGAAGTCAAACTTTCCACTTGTGTCTGTCCTCGCCTGAAATGGTTCCTGCCAGAAACAACATCTGCAGTGGGAACCAACGAGAGAGAAACAGGAAGAGGGCGAACAAATATGAACATGGAGTGTGTTCTGTGGGTGTGTTTGTGTGTTTTTCATGCACGTCTGAATCTGTGTTTGTGTGTGTGTGTGTGTGTGAGTGAATGTTGTATTTAATATGGTCGACCCTTTGTCCCTTTGAGGAGCCACACAGAAGGACGTGCACACACTCCTACACACACACACACACACACACACACACACACACACACACACACACACACACCACAGTGTTCAGTAAGTGATCTCCTCTGAGCTGTAGGAGGAATAGACGAGTAAGAAGTCTTTGACTGCTGCAGACCTGCTCAGACACATATGGCCATACGTAGAAATGACACACTTGTATAATAGAGTTATGGAGCTAATCGTATAATGACAGAGCAGAGGATGAGCAACTGAGGCTGACTCAGCTAAAAACCATCAGACCAGCTCCAGTTCTAACAAGTCCTCAGCTAAGACCGTCCCAGGCCCGGCTTCACCTCGCTGTCAGCAAGAATTAAAGCACACCAATGTGTGCGCTTAAGGAGTGGAACTGGCATCATCAGTGTGATGGCACACGTGATGCTTCACTCCTCACCTGTTCTGGCATGAATTTGGATTCATCCAATGAGAGACAAAAAGAAGCTCTCAGAGATGTCAACCCTTCAGGGGGTTAGCGGTTGCTAAAATACGCTCAGCTCTGTCTGCAGCACATGGAGTGTTAGCAGAGTAGCATAGCTGCAAGCTAGCTTGTGAAATGCATTGCTGGAAAGTTAAACAATGACCCCGTCATTTAAATAAAGTCAAGTCAACTTTATTGTCAACGCCGCCATATGTACAGGACACACAGGGAATTAATATCCCCTGTTCAAAGCGAATAAATCATAATAAAAATAAAAAGCTCCATAGGGTGGCCAGTTCATGTGCTAATGGGCCACAGCATGAAGTGACTGGTAGCTGGAGAGGTGCCAGTTCACCTCCTGGACACTGCTGAGGTGCCTTTGTTTCCCCACTGAGGGATCAATAAAGTTAATTTTCTTCTTCTAATATAACTCTGTCCAGTTGCAGCAGATGGCCACCCACCAGTAATCTAGGTTTTCCACAAAGTTTCTGTCTCTTAGAGGAAGTTTGCTCATGGTTGGAATGGTTAAGTCTTTGTAAATAATATTAAAAAGTGTATGGTATAGACCTGCTCTATACTGACAGCGTCATAACTTTTGTTATGATTTGGCGCTATATAAATAACATTGAATTGTCCCCAATAACTGTCGCTCATCTTTATCAATTCTTTTTGCTATGTTAGTGAGCTAGCTAGCCAGCTAGTACAGTTAGTAACGTAGCAGAATTTTGAAACCTTGTTTGGATCTGATCATGTTTGCCATTAAAGTTACTGCATTATGCTGTTATACGAACTCAACATTTTCTGTATCCATTTCAAATTAAAAGCCCTCTGGTGTTCCAGTGGGCTGAAACCCTCTTAAAAAGGCTTTTATTGTGAAACATGCAGGAACTGTGCAGCTAATATGTTCCACATAAAGCAGCTCGTACGGCACCTCGTAGTAATATTTGGTATTATAAGTCTGGTCTTTAGCTCAATATCAAACTGGTTTGAAAGCTTTTCATTGGCCCAATCCAAACCATGGTAGACATTCTGTTTCTGATCTAGTATTGTTCTGGTATCGAGTATCATAATACTAAACTCTGTATCGGTATCAAACTTAAATCTGTGGTATAGTGACAACACTAGTTCAACGTGACCGGAAAACCTCCAAAGGAGTCATCCTGATCAGACACCTGAACCCTCTCAGCTGGTTCCTTTTGATACATAGGAGCAGCAACTCTACTCCGAGCTCCCTCTGGATGTCCCAGCTCCTGACCCTATCTCTAGCCATCCAGCCATCCTAGGAGGAAACTCATTTCGGGCACTGATGATTGGTCACTACCCAAAGTTCATGACCACAGGTGAAGGCTGAAACTCTCAACTAGGCTTCTTCCATAATGGTCCAATAAAACACCCATTAGGGATGCCCAGATCGATTGCCTGCTGTTTGTTATCGGCCAATATTGAGTAAAATACGTGATCGGGACGTCAGCATCAATGCTTTCGAGTCACAGATCACAACTGTGGAAGTTTACTAGTGGATTTTGACCTCTCTAATATAGCAACCGTGCAGATGCATAGTGGTGACATACAGCAAGTTTCACTCAAGCTCTGATTGTGGATGACAGTGGATCATAAAATATTAGGAATGGAATTCATTCAGTTCAAGTAGAGCTGAAGCTTTCCTTGGATATCAGTCTCGAGCCTGGACGCCAACATTAGGTCTGCAACTGAGTAGATATGAAAGCCGGACCTGGGAGACAGACTTCTGCACTTCTGAAACTCTTTCCTCCAACACCTCAGACGTTCTCTCTCTCTTATCATCTCTTATCAAAAACAGCATGCAAATCCAATCTGCTATTGTCTTTTAGCTACCATGTGAAGTTCACTTTTAAAGTGCTTGAAAAAAATATGACTGTGTATGCATGGTTCGACTCTATATACAGTCACACCATCAGTCCTTCACCACAGGAAGCAGAGACATACACTTAACAGCTAAACAGGGTTCAGTCTGAATGCACTGCATCTGCTTTTCCAACAGACTGTTCCTCGCTGAAACACCTACACAGTAATAGCTGAAGTGGGCGAGCATATTCCTCATTCACTTTCCATCCCTGCGGTTTTCCAAACCAGTCAAAGCGTTTGGGCTGGTCACAAGCTAACTACACTTGACTCCTGTGAAATTTACAAGTAACAAGCCAATTATGAACGTTAATTTCTGCATCTACAGTACTGATGCTGCCTCGAGTGGTTAGAGTCTGACCTCGCTGTCTCTGTTTAAATCCACGTCCATGCTGTTTTGATTCACACTGAGACAAAAGTCAGCAGACAGAGAGAGGACTCACATACTTTCCATCTCCACTGCAGAGCTGTCTGGATATAGGAGGTAGCTGTGGTTTGGTCTGGACCCGGTTCACGTGCGAGTGTGCACGTAAAAAAAAGCCAGTATAAATAAAAACAGTAGCTGTTCCAGGCGTACTCCAAGCCATAACACTGACACACGTATCCAACCACACGCACACACACACATGCACACGCACGCACGCACGCACGCACGCACACACACACACACACACACACACACACGCACACGCACACGCACATGCACACATGCACACGCGCACGTACACATGCGCGCACACACACACACACACACACACATACACACACACTCTCCCTTGTATGAGCAATGGAAAACAGACAGGCTTACAGTATCAACAGCCCCCCCCCCCCCACACACACACACACACACACAACTTACTGTGTCAACAGTTACTTACAGGCAGACCAACCAGCCGACAAACCCCAAACACACTCTCACTATGTTTCGCCCTCTCGCACATATAAACACACACCGTGTCACACACACTCACATGCTACATACTACACAGACACACACACTTTATAATAATATCAGTGACACACACATTAAAGTCTGTGTGGCAGATTCAGGGTATAATTTGTGCTGCTAACTTTGCGTGTTCATCTGTAATCATACTACTACAACTTCTGTGGCTGTGTCCATGCTTGGCTCTTCTTTTTAACACAATTTTTATTATTGACGTGATTTTTTTAAGAACCACACAGTTTATGGGGCAGATACTGATATTGCTAACTGAGCCTAATAACCTAACCCTGAAGGCAAAAAAGCCCCAAAAATATTCTTAAATTATCTGATAATGTCACTTTTTTTTCTTTTAGATAGATACAACATAAGCAAACCATGAAAAAAATGTAGGCCTAAGTAAACTACAGAAAAACAGATAATCCACCTGGCATATGTTAGACAACCGGGAATGTGCTAGCTTGCTAACTTTTGGTTAATTAGAGCAGACACTAACTGGATAATAAGTTCATGCAGTTTATTCAACAGACATATTCGTACCATCAACTCCTGCATCACTGCAGTCTACATGTGGATCTTTTGTGGAGCAATTTATACTTCCCACAGAACAGTCAGAAGTAGAGAAGAGGTTAAATGCTGTGACACAGCGACGTTCATTTTTGGACTCTATGGCTCTCTGTTTGAAGGTCTGCAAAAAAAACTGGATTACCAACATGGCGTTGGCCAGATCCACTTCAAAACAGCACTTCAGAACCCTGTGGGTGACGTCACATACACTGTCCATTCTTTATACTGTCATTGGTCTGCACAGTTAAACCCGCACCCCCCAAAAAGTACTACCGCACCATCAACCCTCAACTCCAGTGAAATGAATTGATAGCACACAAAATGATTTCTTTCTACGTAAACACAGAACATAAACAAATATTTTTAAACTGAGCATTCACTCCCTTATTAAATAATTATGACCACAAAATGTACTGACGACATTTTATTGTTAAAAATGTCAAACTGTCAGTGCCACCTGGTGGACAAACTGTGTAACTGCATCATTTCTGAATTACTGTGACGACAGCTTTGCAATTTCATGCTGCATGTCTGCCTTCGTGAATTATTTTACTTGTTCCACTTTCTTAATAATACAAATCCAAGAACTCGTCTTACATTGTGGTGGAAGTGCCAAAAACTGCAGTTCCTCAAACGTCCACTTGAGGCTGGCTCCAGAAGTGAGTCAGTCTCCATAAGTCCCCATGTTAAAATGTCCAACTTCACAGCAGAAATAAACATGTTTACAGCCTGGTACAAAAAACTGTTTTGGTCTCTATAGCTAATTTCCCCGTTCATGACAACTGTACTGAGGGTGAATTTTTATACAACTCACCTGTTCAAATGATGTTAAGGCTGAAAGTTAGGAGTGTGGCTGTGGTGGATGCCATCACAGATAGTTTGGTTGAGCACTCAGGCATCATTCAGCCTGCCTTAGGTCCAACATACGCTCTGTGTGTATTCGTTGAGAGGCGAGTCAAATACAAATTTACATTACCATCTGATGCACAATAAAATTTTCTTGAATTTAAATCTTACGTAAAGGATTTGAATGCACCTTCGTCACTTCTAAGACTGTTCTTGGACAGTCTAATCATTAAAAACAAGGGGAGCGGAGTCAGCCTCCATTCCACACAGTCAAAACGACAGTCCTGATTCCCAGCTGCACAGCCTGCCCCTGGATCTCCACGAGGGCCGAGGTACAGACACAGAAAGACAAACGAGAGAGAGAGCGAGAGAGAGAGAAGGAGAGAAAAAGTGCCTTGGCAAGAGTGATGCAGCTGAGGAAAAACACGAAAGGGAAAAATAAAAGAATAGAAGAAAAAACAGAAGAAGAAATGAGATTAAATTTTCCAAGAACGAGGGCTGAGCAGTACCACAGCCAGAATGAGTCTACATCTGTGTGGAATTAACGAGAGACAGACAGTGCTGCTGCTGCTGCTGCTGCTGCTGCTGGTTCAAAACTGTATTTGAACCTCAGTGTTTTCATCAATCTGCAGTCTGTACCAAACCCTGTCCAAATCCTCCTGACACAATAGATCCACACTAAAGCACTTAAGGAAAACTGAAAAATCAAGCAAAGCCACGGTGTCATTTCTCAACACACAACTATTAAATCTGACACTGAATTTCTTCAGACAATCAGACTGCGAACATCCTTACAGCCGAATGTTCAAACTCTTAAATCGACCGTGCTTTGCTTTGAATATTAGCTCTGGTTAATCATTTTTAATCTTTGATGAACTATTTCTGTTCCTGATGTCTATCAAACTTTTTTATTACTAGGCAAGAAGTTCATATTTCTCAAAGTAAAACATTTGCTGTGTCTCAATTCACAAACTTCCATACTTACACAGTCAGTGTCAAAGAGCAGTGTACTGTCAGTACCCAGATGCTGCACTCTTAATGGTTCAAAAGCTGAGTGTGAACACTGGACACTTCTCGCTCTCACTGTTTGCCATTTTGGCCACGAAGAGGACGGGAGCACCGGCACTGAAAGTGACGGTCGAGAGAGCTGCCGGAGCTGAAGCGGTTCCTGTAAATGCCGCAATAGATGAATGGAAGTTTTGGTGTTCAAATGTTGGTGCTGCTGCTCCACCTGGCAACAATTCCACAAAGAAGTTGAAGTGGAAAAATCATTATTTCCGTACACATTGTATTACATATAATTTACAAATGGAAGTGTCCGAATTGAAACACAGCATTAAATCTAGCAGTATTTGAGTATCTTTCTCGTCTTTTGATGGATGAGCGTGGAGCCTGTGTTGTTGCTGCTTGCATGAACAGCTGACTGCATTCATCACAGTGAGTGAAACACAGCTCCTGGCCTGTTTGTTCTTTGACCACGTCACTGTGGACTGTGACAGGAATGTCCTTCAGACCGACACATCCCTGACCTCTGAACCCTGAGGGCTTTCAAAAGGTTCCCCTGCTTTACATACCACAGAAATAGTTCCACAGGACCAGTGAAACCCGCTGACGCTGACAACCACTGAGTCAGAGTTTGTTCAAAATGTACTTAACACACGGGCAGGCTCTTTGACTGCTCTGCTGTTTGTCCATGGTGTTTAGTTTACAGAGCGGTTCACTAAAAGGAAACTTGAGCAGCATTACCTCATCTGGATACTCCATTAATAGTGTGTTTGTCGCTGTGTGTGTGTGTGTGTGAGTGTGTGTGTGTGACTTCCTCACGCAAACCCAGACTGAGTCACTGCATTCAGCTGCCAGTTGCCTGTTTCAACAACAAACAGCAGAAAAAACATTTACTGTTATCAGTGCGCGCGCACACACACACACAGACACACGGATCACCATTAAGATATAAGAGGATACAACTACAGATGTAACTCTATAGCTGGTGTGCTGTGACCAAACATCTTTAAACAGAGTTTACTTACTGCCTTTCATCCTTCTCGTGTTATGGAAGTTGACTTTTAAGCTTCGTTATTGCACATATGAACACCTTTAATTTTCATATACTGGTATTCTGTCTTCATCTAATGGATTTTGTTGAGCTTTCCTTTAAAATTTTATCCAGTATCTAATCTCAACCCAACTGAGACGAGCCCATTTCAAAATGTTGTTGTGAGACATCAAGGTGCTTTGGCCAAAAGTTCACCCGAGTTATCCAAGGTGCCAGAATTTGACTCATAATTGGTTGACAGGTCAAAATAAATCTGTGCAGAGAAAATGAATGACATGAATGCATTACCACGTTATTAGTAATGGATAGACCATACATCCATTTAATCGCTTATACTTATCAGGGTCGCAGGGATTTGAGCCTATCCCAGTTTACATCGGGTGACAGGAGGGGTACACCCTGGACAAGTCACCAGTTCATCACAGGGCTGGCACACAGAGTTTATGCCATGGGTCGACTGAAGGCTAAATTCCACCGGGGACGGATGCGACGTGTTCCATGTGTGGCACGGTCACCAGAGCCAATTGCAGCCGTTCTATGTTGTCAATGATTCAGACCCCATCGGAAATGCTGCCATCCATTTTATTACAAGGAGCCCACGTCAGCCTGCACAGAGCAGCTCGAGGTGGCACAGAAACGGCACAGAGAAGCGGGTTAGATTTTCAAAATAAAACACCCTGTGCAGATTCATAAAAACAGCTAAGAGGAGAACAATGTAACATAGCATATTTACATACGCACATGAAGCACAAGAACCAGGAAAAATGACCAAATATGAGCAAGTTAACTGCTGGCAGGGTCTGAAGTGGTGTGGACAAAAATCATTGAATGCAGACAGACAGCATGACTGCACCTCCATGTTGAAAACAGCCATCCTAGACTCAGGTAGTTACCCTCCAAGCCTCGCGTTCATCTGCCAAGAATGCTTTGCAACCATTACCACTGCATTAGCAGACGAGCACTCTGCATCACTGCCAACCAGACAAACTGGTCAGCGGTCCAACAGACACAGCCATGAATGAAGAACACACTGCACAAACACACACACACCATCTCCAGTTTCCTGCTCCACTCCTGATGCCGTTTAATGCCAGTGTCTCTGCAGGGTTAGCACTGACGCAGCAAAACACACTGCACTGTAGAGTGGTGCTGCATTACACTATACACCATGCACCACGCGTACGTTACATGTTCTTGCATGCATCATATGGTGAGTTCCCATATGGACACTCGTCTGCAGTCTGACTGAAGGTGGTGGACATGTGGAAACATTCATTTCACGTGTGCTTTCTTGTAGCCATGTTTGTTTCTTGCATCAAACTGATGGCTTCAAAGGGGCAAAACGTTCAATCTAAAACTTCTGAGGCGTCTTGAACGTGCCGTGGAGGAAACGTGTCCACGTTCTGCTTTAACACTCAAAGACAGAGCAAAAAAATAGAAGAAACAAAGACAGAAGAATAAAGTAAGGGTCAGTCTGGAGTGTCCCTCCGTAGCAGATCTGCTCTGCTGCTCTTTCACACCCTCTCTGTCTGTCTCACCCCTGGGACGAGGTGGAATTTCCTGAGAGAAGGAGGGATGACTTTTCCATACACTTGGAGAGAGGGAGACACAGAGAGACGGACAGGAAAATGGGAAAACAACATCAGATGGTGACCCGGGTTGACCTCTCGAAACCCACCGGTGAGAATACTTTGACAGGCTGCACCAGAGCAGCTGATACAGATGTAATCAGTGCATTGAGTCTGATGTTTACAAGATGACTGCAGAGCTGCCAGAGGAAGCACACAAGCCTGGAAATGCAGATGTGCATATCCCACAGCAGTCATGTGTCCCCGAGCTTCATCCAAACATATTATTCTTATTACTTCGACTGGGACTGTAATGCATCGCTAATATCTTTAATGCAAAGTGGACATCTCGCTCTGTAAGTGATCCTGTAGGAAAGCTACATCTCCAGTGTAAAGGTGACGGAGAACAACAACAAAAAGATCCATCCTAATTCCATACTACATACTTACTCTTACCGGTGGTCATGTCGTGTGTTCATGCTGGAAAAAAATGACATTACGCTCAAAGATATCTTGATTTTTGAATGTGCAGTTGATGTGCAAAGAGGAAATGGAGGAGCTGCTCACATCTACAAACCATGAAAACAAAATGTAGATGGAGATCTGGGAAAAATCTCAGAAAACAAAAAAGTCCAAAACATTTTGTTTGTTTGAGACGTTTAACTGTTAGTGACATTGCAAAGTCACACTTGACTTGATGACTCAAGTCATTTCCTGTTTGTGCAAAACAGAAGAACACTGATTTTCTGTACACTGTACTAGAAAAGGACATAGTAGTACACAGTACATATATATTTAGTATGTAGTATGGAACTTGGGCCACAGCCAATGAATATCCACAGCTAATCAAACACAAATCAGTTGTTCTGGTGTTAGAGAAAAGATCAGTGCGGCATCGCCCTGCGGGCACCGCAAACACCAACAGCAAATTATGAAGGAATCTGTCCAGACGCCACCATATCGTGGTTTGGAGCAAAGCGGACAAATTAACATTGCTATCTTTGGGGTGTACTTGAGCTAAATGTAACCAGATATAGGGTTGACACCTTCTGCTTGGTTGGTTGGTTGGTTGGTTGATGTGTTTTCAGTGGTTGGACAATGTCTAGTGTTATCTTCAAAAGAAAAAATAAAGACACTCCAGTTCAGGGGTGAATTGTTAGAAATAACATTTAAATATATTTTACTCACCAAATGTGGTTTGGAATGTTTGGAATCCACCCAACCTAATGGAGACTGCTAGTCCTGACTTACTGAGCATTTACAGTTAGGTTGACACTGACTGTCCATGACCAGACTTCAGACTTGAAGGTTTTGTGTTTCATGTTGTTTTATGCTTTCAGTGCTTATTTTGAAGGTTTGCCTGTGGGTATTCCCCCAGTTTGGGGCGATGTTGAACTAGATAATGTAATATTGAGGGACAGTCCAGAGGAACTGTGTGAATGTTCAGCCTCATTTGAAGGCAACGATAAAGAGGTCAAACTGCCCCCATCAACCAACTGATTGATTGAAGAGTAGGTAGAATTTCAGTCGACCAAGATTTTCTTTGGTTGACTACAACCCTATTAATCAACATCGTCAACCCTAACCCTAACCATCTCTAACCATCTAACGCCAACCTTTCAAATTGTATCAGGATTTCCCAATGATTCACCTCCCTACTGCACAAATGGCATCAATGAGAAGACATGAACACCGCCTACAACAACTCAAACACAACCAAGAGAACATCCAAAAGATGATGTCTCACTGCTTGATTATATCAGACGGACCGTTGGGAAGTACAGAGCAGAAACACCATGGGGATGAGCACTAACCAACAGTGAAGGATACTGAATCAGGAAACCAGGACCCGGCAGGTCTCAGATGACTGGCTGGCCGGATACAGTTGGAGCAGCCTTTAGCTGAAGTAGGGCAGCAGGGATTTTTATACTCCAGTTAACCCTCAACACTACTGGTAGACGCTGACTCCTGCCCCACTTTGCAGCACGCAAGTGTGTTATAGGGGTGGGACGTCTCAAGCCTGTCCGGATGATTACACTGCAGCTCTTATGGACCTGGTTACAAGATTACGGCGCTGAGACAGAATGTCCCATCGTCACTCGGGACTGTGAACTCTATTTGGTTCAAAGAAACACACTTAAAATCACCATGCAGTTCACTGTGTAGGATATCAGTGTGATTATTTCGTGAGCACTTGCAATATCAAGGTATGAGAAAGAAATATAGCAGTCTGAGCATTTAATCATCGACCCCATTTTCTAGACCCAAAGGCCAGTGTAGTTGCATTCACGTGGACCATATATATACATTCCACTAAAAATAGCACCTCAATCAGAAACGACTGGCCCGATTTCGGAGGATCAGGTTAAATAAAGCGATAATTACCACTTAATTACCACACAAACACTTCATCCAATCGTTTCTCATTCTTCTGTGCTTGCTTACCCCATGTGGGGGTAATGTAAGCAAGGGTTATGAGCTTTGCCTGTAATTATGAGGGTTATAAAATAACAACACAAAAGGTCCCTAGTCTCGATCATGATGGCAACGTTAATGTCCAACTGGCAAGGCGTTACATATCCACTCCATTTTCTACATTCCACAATAAAAGCCCTTGACATATATATACATATACTGCATATGACTGCCTTTCAGAGAGAACATTTAGACAACTCAATAAAATAGTTTGCAGTAACATTAGGTGACATGAACGAAGAAGAACTACTTCTTCTGTTATAATTCCATCAGATTGGACACTTTACATCAGGAGGTAGCAGTTTGCACATGTCAAAACACATGATATTCTTATTAAAAGCTTTATAGACACTGGATACAACATCGCTGCTCAGCCTTACTTCAACTCATGGCAACTCATGGTATTCCCCTTCAGCCCAACTCAGAAGAGGCTGAGTCACATGTAACATCTTGTGGTATCAAATTCAGTGTCACCGGTCCGGTCTTTGTCTGAATGTCAAACTGGTTGTGTTTTGTTTACATGGGCTCAACCCTAGCATCCAGTTCTACAATACATACATAACTGAGATCACTCAGATCACTTGATTTAGTGTCCATGTAACAGTTAACTTGGAATCTCTAATTAGAATGATTAGAAGAAATATTGTGCATATAACCACAGCTCCTGAGGTCAATGTCAGATAGATTTCCATAGATAGATAAAATGTATGGATTTTAGAGGAACTGTCAAAGGAAAACCTTTGACCATGTCCTCCTACCTCTTGTCCAAAGCAAACAGGCACAGGGCCAAATTCTCACCAGCTTCCTCTAAAATCCATACATTTCCATCAAAGACAGTTGGGTATAAAATCAACCGACTCATTAATTTCAATCAATCCTGACCCTACTCTTTATTTTTTGCCAAAGCGCAGTCCGACATCGTCTGGCAACTTAAATGTATTGTCCAGTCAGTCTTCAGATGGGACTTCTTGGCTTGTGTTTCATTATTTCACCAGTACACAACACACCCACCGCTGCTATCAATGCATAGAACCCTTTGCTGACAGGTCTTCATGCATGGTCCCACATATTACTGACATCTTTAATAAACACGTTCGACCTTATACCTAAACGTAACCACTTGATGACCTTTAGCTAAATGAGCCAATTCTTAAGTGGTGTAATAAACCCTTCATGTTCAGTGATGTTAATCAGCAATATTTTTTTGATGTTGTTCCTAATTTTCAGACAGACAGGTTCAGCAGGAAGACATGACAGAGAGAGAGAGAGGTTTACCTTTCAGAAGACAGACAGTAGAACAGTGTAGACCGTAGACAGACAGACAGACAGACAGACAGATGGCAGTCCTGCATGTCTGATGATGCTGAATAAATATTAAATGACTTGTAAATGAGGCCTGGGGTAAACTCTGACCTGGCTGCTTGTTGAAGAACATAATCATTTATGATTGAGATGGATGAATGATGCTGAATTAACCACACATTTCTATAAGTGAGTAGTGTGCGGTGGCAGCTGCGGGGGGAACACGCCCATGGCTGAGTAATGCTATATGAATGCCACGCCTTGCTTGTGTCAGCCCCGCACGCCTGGCCTCCGAGCTGCCGCTGACGCCGCTGCTGCTGCGCTAAACGCAAATATCCCGGCTGGGGAAGGCGCTGTCAGCCGGCTGCTGCGCCCCGGCGAACCTGCGCATCCAGGCCGGGAGAGAGAGAGAGAGAGAAAGAGAGAGAGAGTGTGTGTGCTCTCTCTCTCTGCAGGCCCTGCGGCGTTTAATACAGCGCCGCAAACACACACACACACACGCACGATGAATAACGGCAGAAATGAACCGTGCGTGCATGCAGTCACCGCTGAAATGCGTTTAACCAGCTGAAGTGAATCAAAGCCTCTTTTCTGTGGAGCTAGTCGTTTTCTCTGTCACCCCCTCCCCACCCACCACCACCCGTCTCCTTTCTCTGCACACACATGCAGCCACTAACGGGATTAATTGGCTCTTATTCCAGCGGATGTTAATTAAAGGTTCCGCTCTCTCCGTTCGCCGCACAATAAAAGCTCCGGTGTTGCGGTTTTAACCGCGAAGACTTTCAGGAGCGAGGTGCGGGCAGAGCAGGCTGAATGCGGTGGACAGAGGTGCGTTTATGTGAAGGGGAATTGGGCTACTCACTGTGCGGATCCAGGGAGACCTCCGGGAGGAGACGATTAAAAAAAGACCGCAGCCAGCAGCGGGAAGACAGTGGAGAGGTGTCCGCTGGGAAAGCCCGCGCTGTGACGGCCGAGGCTTCGTCGGGATTTCAGCCGGTTTAGTCCCGGTTTACACCGACTGACTCCCCTTTTCCCAGATATCCCAGATATCCCAGATTTCCCCCTGCTGCCACACTGAATGCAGCACCGCTAACACTGGCTCAAGGTAGAGGCAGGCAGAGCGGAAGACTTCCGGCCGCAGCTTTCACAATAAAAGCTCCTGACAGCTGCATGAAAACAGTTCAGCCTGTAAAACAATTCACTATAATGATATATCCAAAATAAAACATATTCTCAAATAAAAGCAATTTAAATTTATTTTTCACATTTTAGATGTCATGTGACTCCTTGAATCTATAGATAGATAGATAGATGACTTTATTAATCCCCGAAGGGAAATTAGGTCGTCATAGCAGTCCGGTATATTTGAATACAATAAGAAATAAAACACAGAATGGGACAAGGACACTTAAAAAACACAAGATCAATAGGTAGATAAGGTGTAGTTGCAAGATGATGGTAATAGTACTGATGATATGATGGTAATGTTATTGTTAACAGCATATAATGATAATAATAATAACAGTATATAATAATAATAATAATAATAACTATATAATAACAACAACAATCATTACATCTATAGAGATACACATAGACATGTCGTATATTTAGCCTTAGGACTGCAATATATAACATGTACACATGTAGCTGTTGCCTTAGCTTGTCTACTGTATGTATTTAAATATGGGTTCAGACAGCAAAACCTTTTTTCCCGCCTTTTGTTTGATTTCAGTTATTTCAAAGGCCTGAGTAATGATCATGTTATAAGATAACAAACAATATAAATATAATTTCTAACAGATTTTTTTTCCTGCTTCATCCTGTTCATCATCCTTTTACAGAGTGACTTGGTGGGTTTAGAACCCCTCCCTCACTTGTGTTAATAAAAGAACAATATTCAATCATTTGTTTTAAAAAGCAGTTTTTGCTTTATTAAAATTGTACAAGCCCAGTCAAATGTCGAGTTTCTAATTTGTCGGTCGGTTTATTGTGAAGCTGAAATTGCCTCACTTCCGGTGTGTTCGAGTCTGGCTTGACGTATCTTTTAGCTCGACACCGGATCCCAAAAAACTCGCGGGAGCGCGTATTTTTTGCCCTGCGCGTTCACGGTGCCTGGTTTCCTGTCCTGCCCAACCCAGAAATCAGCCTGAACCAATCCGATCCGTTCAAACCGCCAGTGATGAGATGAGGTCTCTCTCTCTCTCTCTCTCTCTCTCCCCCTGTTCTATGGTTTCAGCTGCTTTTTATGCTAAAGTCTGACCTCTAGTGGTCTGAGGCTGCAGTGACGTAAACAGACAGGTACTCTGACATACCCAGAACGAAGATGCAAATATTGAATAAGTTTAGCAGCTGTACTCAAACGTCTCCTGAAAGTGTGTGCAAAACTTTCCTCCTTCAGCTGGTGAATGTGAAGACAATCTTTTAGAAGTGATGCACTCAAAACACATGAAATATGTTTTAACTGAGAAATGGACCCAGCTCACACACTGCTCTCCTTTATACAGTTATAGAGTTACAGGAGCATGGCTGACCGCACCACCACACTGACGGACAGTTTTTAGCACCAGGCCACCAGACTTCTGAACTCTTAATCTAAGACAGGGGTGTTTTTAAAGAGGGCCAGATTTGACGATGTGAAGATACCCGGGGCCAATACTAACATTTAAAAATGAAAAACAATAAAAGTTACATACAAATGCACTTAGTTTGCATGAAGTTGATATAAATCTTAACCTCATGTTCATTCTAAACATGACTTATTATGAGTAATGCAAAGTCTGTTAACATTTAAGTTTTAAACGTGTCACTCTTGCTCTTGTCTTTCCCAAGATCATTCAGAAAGTCATATTTTGTGTCACATCCACAGGTACATAACACCAGCAGTCATGTCCTTAAAGATTCAAATGCGTCGTTATGTCAACCAAAAAAAGACAAATCTTCCAGCCATACAGTATCTGACAATCCTAGCGGGCCATAAAAAATATATTATAAAATGAAGCTTCGGACAGCATGAAATCTGACCACGGGCCGTGATTGGCCCCCAGGCTGGACTTTGGACATCCCTGATCTAAGAGGACTGCTGTCTGCAAAATATGCACAACCAACAATGACCGCTGCTCCTGTACCTGTACCAGGACAGATTGTTTATATAGTACATTCATTTATTCATTTATTTTAATATGATACTTCTTCAATAGACTTTAGACTTTATTTATATGACTTTTTTTGTGTTTTATTATATTGTATTTCTTTAGCTTATATAAATATATATATCTATCTCTGGATCAGCAGCTCCTTAGGCAGGTTGAGCTCCCTGAGCTGATACAGGAAGTACAACCTCTGCTGGGCCTTTTTGATGATGATGTATGTTCTCCCGATTGAAGTTTCCACAACAGACACAGTGTTGTTGGTTATGGTGATGGGCGACAGGGTTGGGGAGCTCCCCAACCCTCGTTGGTGTGAAAGGGAAAAGAGCAGTGGGGAGAGGATACACCCCTGGGGGGCGCCAGCAATATATATATATATATATATATATTACTGAAGAGTCATTTCCTGTCTCTGTGTTACGTGGGTTTAGTCTCTGCCGCCCTCCTTTAGGAAACCAGCAGCTCCTGAGTCTGTTGACTCCAATGACTGAATTTAATTGGAACATTCTTCACAAGCCACATATCTTCTGAACATTGACACTAAAAAATTTTCAGACAAATCATTGGTGGAGATTGGAATGCGCCATCTTTTCTATAGAAAATCTTTGATTTTACACAGCTATCCAACTTTTTTGGAATCAGGGTGTAGTCTTCAGAGGGCCCCCCCAAAAAGGAAAGGAAGCCCTGAACTGAAGAACTGCATGCAGTGCTGTGGTTCAGTGATGATCTATATGGAAACCAGGAGTTATTATCTTGAAAAATGAGCTCTGTTATCTTGACATAACAAGATTTTATCACAAGTAAACAAAAGGTATATTCCTCTTATTACTTTTACTGATTTAAACTGAAAATGTCAAAACAAGGAGTACTCATTACTGATCAAGACATTCTTTTCTAGTTCCCCTTTTCTAATTCAAGTTGTAGCTACAGTTGACAACTGTATGTGAGCACATCCCCATACAGTAATTAAGTTAAAAAATATTCCACTGCTATGCAGATGACACACAGCTCTATCTGTCATTTCCACCTGATGACCCCTCGGTCTCTGCATGGATCTGTGAATGCCTGTCAGACATATCTACATGGATGAAGGCACACCAGCTCCACCTGAACGGCGGCCCTGTTAATGTCATAGTCTTCAATACACCATGACATTAACATTGCAATTGACTCCCTTTCTCTCGCCCCTACCAGGGTAGCAAGAAATTTAGGAGTCATGATCAATGGCCTTACTTAACTCAAAATGCTACTCAAATCCTAATACAGACTGTGATCATCTCACAACTTGATGATTGTAATGCCCACCTGACGTGCCTTCCTTTTCTTTTTCCTTTTTTAATCTATGTTAAAATAGCCAATTCTGAAGGAATGAAGAAAAACATCTATATAAAAGGTGATGTATATACATAAATTGTACACATCTAAGTGTATCTAAGTGTGTTGAGGGTGTCCTACGGTAGAACAATCAAGCAAGAGAGGAAGGAAGAGGAGGTGATGCAAGCTGCAGCTGAAAACCACAGAGTTAACACCCCACTTCTGTGTGTGCATTATTGAATTAGGTGTAGGTGGGGACATTCATTGTTGCCAAAATCTCATGGGTTTTTCACTGTAAATTTAAATCAAAATAATTCAAAACCCTAAACCGCCTTAAGGTTTCAGTACAAAGAGACTCCATGTCAAACAAAAACGTCATTTTCCATCATTCCAAAACACTGACGGAACGCGAGGAGCCGCGATTATACATACAGAGACAAAGCAGAGTCACACACAGGAGGCAGGAACACACAAATCTAGAGGTGCTGTCAGATGAAGCGGGACGTCCCCTGAAGAGAGTTGATGGAAAAAGGAATTCAAATGTTCCACCCAGTTCTCTGTTGAACCTTTAAATAATAATAATAAAAAAAACTCTGCATGACGTATATCAGTGCCTCGACAACCCAACAGCTCAGATTGCTCTCGGCCTATCAGAACACTCATTTGTTCGTGCAAAGTAGTTTGACAGGTGATTTTTTTGTCACTTGACCAGAGAGAATGGAAGGTTAACGCTTTCAAGCTCAATGTATGCAAGTTTTCACCAGCAGTAAAATAATTTACCACTTTTTATTGTCCAAATTCAAAACACACATCAAATCAGCTGGTATAAAATGAACCAAATCATATCGAGTGATGATTTAACACAAAATCTGGTGAGAAAAGCACTGCTGCAATGAGCTGTGGTTTAAAGGTTTAAGTCTGTTGCACTTCTGAGAACAAATTCTCACAGTTGGGTCCAGTCTGGTCTGACCCACGACCAACTTGGATGTAATGTCGTGCAAGCTATTTCACAGTTGTGCTGAGAAGCTGCAGAAGGTGTGAACATTGCATGCAACACAATCAGTGCACCCTTATGTGCACCTTCATGTTAACACCCATGCTCACCTGAAGGTACACGTGTTGTCGATATGAAGGTGAATGTTGTCAATGCTTATATTTTGTAGTGACTCTCGAAAGAGCAACTTCCCTGCTACTATTTTTTTATGTAGGTGGGTGTAATCAAAACACTGCGGGTGTGATCAGAGGTGAAATGCTCATGAAACTTCCAGCCAGAAGAGGTCAGTGAAACTGTGTTTTTAAGTTCTGATTGAAGTTACTCTTTAAAATATATAACTGCGAAGCTTTTCTATTTTACACCCCCATGGTGAGATGGCCTGATATATCTTAGCTCATACTCTTAAACTCTTAACACACATGATGAGCCACAGTGGTGCATCGGGTGATGCAACCATCACTCACAAGCACCAAATGTCTATGAACAACAATAGTGCATTTGTGAGGACGATAAAGTATTTGTCACAACTTTACTCCCTTCACCTCCATCAGAAGTCATTATCATTGGCCTTGAATGCCAAAATTAAAAGATCGTTTCACCCAAATTACAAAAAGACATCTCATTCACAATCTAAGAAAAATGATTTCCAGGGCTGTTCAATAATACAATAAATATTTTTTCAGCATCTGTACAGCCAGTTGACAATGCATTTTAAGAAATGAAAACAAATTTAAACAAATATTTTTGCTTTCATGCTAAGTTAGTGGAACTTCTAAAAACTGTCAAAGACAAGCCTGACTAGTTTTGCTGTTGGACTGCGTTTACCACGAGAGTAAAGAGGGTGACACGATTTTGCATCAGATATGAATTAAGTTATTCATGTAACTACTAACTACTACTAGTAACTACTTTTACTTTGTTTTAATTACAACAGGTTCTAAACATATCACCAGACTGCAAGAAATAATTTTTACACAGCACTAAACTTGAGTAAAATTACATCTATCTCTATAATTGAACACTTCTAAAGTTGATAGAAAGGTACTTTAGGTTAGCTAACACGAGTCTGTGTAGCATAAGCTGCAACACTGCAAAGGTCAGAGGATTATGACTATCTGAGTTAACCCTCCCATTTGACAGTGAAGAACAGGTTCAGTCTGTACTGTTGGAAATGGGCATGTGTACACAGATGACAGTATACAAATTGTTCATGGCTGAGTTTTATAATAAACTGAGATAAACTGGGATGTGTGTTATTTAGTCTGAAATAAAATGATAATCAGAAATGAGAGATCAGATAAAGTCTTCCCACATCTGTTTCCTGCTTCACAATATGTGTGGCTTTTATGAAACAATAGATTCATGTTTTAGAGATTTTACACTGTTGGTAGGACAAAATGCAATTTTAGAAGATAATGACATACAGTTATATAATAAAAATATAAATAAATACATCAATAAATAACACTGTTGTAACAAAGGGTTTTCCTTTACCACCAACTAGTTGATAAAACAAATAAATACTACATTTATTTAACTGTATGTCTTATTTTTAACTCATTAACTCATATTTATTTGGTCTTTGCACATATTTAATCAATGATCTTTTTCCCTACACAGCCTTTCTCATTTTCCTTAATACACTTCATAACACTGTGTGGCTGTTAGTCATTTCAACCTTTGCGATTAAACTCCACCAGCCAGTGCTTCATGTTAATAATCCATATACTCAGTATATGTAAGAGATCATGCGTATGAGGTGTGTATAAGCAGAAGTTAATGAGCTACAGGAGAACCATTGGCGCTCTACTGCATGTTGGATGGTTCTGGCCTCTTCTTGTTAGAAGCATAGACATTTTAAAATCCATAAAAGTTTTCTTTACAGGCGTAAAATGTCACGGCCCATAGAGAAAGTGCACGAGAGACTCTGGTTTATCCCTCTGCTAACTTGAATGGGTATGAAATGATTTAATCATGCAGCTGTTCTAGACTTAACAAATGTTATTGGACAGAATTAGATGGTAGGGAATGAGTCATTTCACAGGGGTCATGACATTTAAAATAATGTATCCACTGTTTTAGAGCTGCTTCTTTCATAATATAAGCTCACTGGAAAAAGTTTTTTTTAGGCCAGTGTGCATCACATGACGGACATTGTTGTCATTGCAGACTTACATCCCCTTTCATAACTCATACTTCTACTTTTAATCCTGTCACATCATTTGATTTGAATTTCTCTGAGTAAATAAAAAGTGGGTGAGTGGTGTGACATGATTCTCTTTCACCTAAATGCTGTTGATTGTGGTCTGGTGTTCTTGTAACCCCCGTCACCCACACTGTGTGTGTGTGACTGTTTGTTCAAGGTGAGACTGTCTTTGTGTTTTACAAAACATTTCTCATTTTCCTTTTCTGCTACTACACTTGACATGTTAATCATTCATATACAGCCTGATTGTTCTGGAGTGTTCTGGCCCACTTTAACTCCTGACTCTAGAGGCCAAAACTGGTCTTTTTACCAGACTGTAAAAAATGTTTATTTTTGCTGTGACTTTGGGCATTTTAGTATGCGACCTATGGAAGTGAACTCACTTCTGGTACCTGCCCATGAAAGTATAAAATGAACTGGATACAGTGTTGGAGGCTGGGCTCTGTTCATTGCTATGTAAACTGCACAGTGGCACACGAAGCCATAAAAGTTTGGGAATACAACAAGTCAATTATGCGGCTCGTCTAGACCTTCAAAATGTTATTGAACCAAATTAAATCCTGATAGTGAAAGGAGTCATTTCACACAAATTCTTATGGGAAAAGGTATTTTTGGGCCAGTGTGCCTAACGTAACAGACACCACTGCTGTCATTATACAGTTTGGACACTATGTCAAATTGGCTTCAAAGCCAAGTGCAACCTCCATGGCTGTAAAGTGAAGCCAATGCAGAAGTGCCAAAAACTGCAGTTCCTCAAATATCCACTTGAGGCTGGCTCCAGAAGTGAGTCAGTCTCCATAAGTCCCCATGTTAAAATGTCCAACTTCACAGCAGAAATAAACATGTTTACAGCCTGGTACAAAAAACAGTTTTGGTCTCTATAGCTAATTTCCCCGTTCATGACAACTGTACTGAGGGTGAATTTTTATACAACTCACCTGTTCAGATTATATTAAGGCTGAAAGTTATGCAGGATTAACCGAGTGGCTGCTTTGATTGACAGGTAAGTGCTGTTACAGATGGCTTGTTAAAGCACCCTGCCCACCTCAGGCCCACTGATGATCCACGTCTCTGTCGATTTTTAGATTAGCCGGGAAGTGGGAGAGGAAGGACTACCAACATGGTGGCATCTAAGGCCACATATTTTGAGCTTGCTCATGCTAATACACGTGTTAATGGGAGTGGCCTGTTGCAAAAAAAAAAAAACTTTATAAATTCTAAATGGATTCACGGAGTGGCACATGAACCAGAGGACAGCTGGAGGTTGGCAGTCAACAAAAAGAAGTGTATAACTTCTAAACTGGTTCACTGAACATGAAGAAACTAATTTATGTAGAAAGACACACACACCATTTTGCTGCATCCCCTTTCATAACTCATACTTTTTATTGTGTCACATCATGTGACCTGAATTTCTCTGAATAAATAAAAAAAGACCACCCCCATTCTAGAAAAAAGTGAGAGGTGTGACATTGTTATCTTTCGCCTAAATGCTGTTGACTGTGGTCTGTAATCCCCCTCACCCACACTGTGTGTGTGTGTGTGTGTGTGTGTGTAGGTCAACATGCTTATATCGTAGATGTGCATGTTTTGCTTGCACATCTACTGTATAAGTATGTTGGCATGCAGGCATGCATGTTTGTGTGGATATATAGACATGTAAGTGTTTATATTTGTATGCATGTGTATGCAGGCTTACCTGTAAGCCTGTGTTTGTTTGTTTGTGTGTGTGTGTGTGTGTGTGTATGCATATGTGGGTGTACAGTTTCTGGTATGGTTTCACACAGGAAGTGTTCATCAGAAATCACACATTTGTCTTAACACCCATCTTTGTGATATTGAACAGAGATGACAGCTGTGTGTCCACTCGCCTTTTTACACACCGACAGTCCCATCGCACCTTGAAGGAGAAGAAGACTCGTCTTGCTGTAAACTATCAAACACTGATAATCAATAAGAACCGACCAGGAGGACGAGATGAGAGCCGGTGTCCTGGTGATGGTGATGGTGTGTTTGAGTAATGGAGAGCTCACCAAATGCTCAGGTAAGACGATGTTGGAATTGCTTCAGAAGTTAAAAACGGTTACAACTGAAAGTGCTGAGACAGAACATTTTGAAGCAACATCACAACTTTCAGAATGACTGCGAGCACTTTCATGTGCTCTGTCAGCAATGTGGAATCAGGAAAGGAGTTTGATAAAATACATCCTGGAGCGATTTGATCTGTTCTCTGTACACTGCAGTAACACTGTGAGAGGACTGTTCTTCACCCCGCAGTGCTCTGAGATCTGCAGAAAATATTAAAATAGACTATTCAGAAGCAAAAGAAAATCTGGAAAGAATTAAGAGACCTCTGCAAAATTATCAGTTTCTCTGGTTTTTACTATTTATAGGTATGTGTTTGAGTAAAATGAACATTTTTGTTTTATTCTATAAACTACTGACAACATTTATCCCAAATTCCAAATAAAAATATATTTTCATTTAGAGCATTTATTTGCAGAAAATGAGAACAACAAGATGCGGTGTTTTTCAGACCTTGAATAATGCAAAGAAAACAAGTTCATAATCATTTTTAAACAAATCAATACTAATGTTTTAACTTAGGAATAGTTCTGAAATCAATATTTGGTATGAACAATCCTGATTTTTAATCACAGCTTTCATGCGTCTTGGCATGCTCTCCACCAGTCTTTCATATTGCTGTTGGGTTACTTTATACCCCTCCTGGCACAAAAATTCAAGCAGCTCAGCTTTGTTTGATCGCTTGTGATCATCCATCTTCCTCTTGATCACATTTCAGAGGTTTTCAGTGGGGTTCAGGTCTGGAGATGGCCTTGACAGGGTCTTGATCTGGTAGTCCTTTATCCACACCTTGATTGACCTGGCTGTGTGGTGTCGAGCATTGACCTGCTGGAAAAAACAGTCCTCTGAGTTGGGGAACATTGTCAGAGCAGAAGGAAGCAAGTTTTCTTCCAGGATAACCTTGTATGTGGCTTGATTCATGCGTCCTTCACAAAGACAAATCTGCCCGATTCCAGCCTTGCTGAAGTACTCCCAGATCATCACCGATCCTCCACCAAATTTCACAGTACGTGCAAGACACTGTGGCTTGTAGTCCTGTCCAGGTCTCCGTCTAACCATTAGATGTCCAGGTGTTGGACAAAGCTGAAAATTGGACTCAGAGAAGATGACCTTACTCCAGTCCTCTACGGTCCAATCCTTTTGCAAACCTCAGCGTGGCTCTTGTTTGCTTGATGATGGGCTTTTTTCTAGCTTTGCGTGACTTCAGCCCTGCCCTTAAGAGCCTGTTTAGAACCCTTTTGCTGTGCATGCCGTTTGCCATTCTTTTTTGTAGGTCACTTAATATCATTCTACGGTTGTTGAGTGACATTTGAATGAGTTTGCGGTCATCCCGGTCAGTGGAGAGTCATTTTCGCTATCTGCCAGTCTGTAGTTTTGTTGTCCCCAATGTCTGCTGCTTGACCTTGTTTTTATGTCTTTGAAATGTCTTTATGTCTGTCTTTGAAATTTTAAGGATGGAAGCAACCTGATACTCACTCTGTCCCTCTGCCAGTAAAGCCAGAATTGAACCCTTCTTTTCCTCACTTAAAACTTTTCTTTTCCTCTTTGGTCAATAGTTATTTTTTGATTCCAATTACTTTTGAGGTACTACTAGCACTGTTTTCTGCCATCCAGATTTGGTTCAGGTTATCACTTAATCGGTACCTTATTAAGTAGAGTGAGGTGTGTTTGTGTTGAAATTCAACAGACACTGAATTGCAGATTTAAGAAAAATATGGAGTGGTCTCTTAATTTTTTTTTCCAGAGCTGTATATACTTATACTCTATATATCCTAAAACATATTCATATTTATATCTGCACTATATTCATATATCCTTTTCATATGTACATACTCTGTACTTTACTACTTCTGCACGTCTGGTTAGATACTAAACTACATTTTGTTGTTTAAGTACCTGTACTTTGTGCTACAGTATGACAATAAAGCTGAATCTAATCTAATCTAATCTAATCTAATCTAATCTAACCTAATCTTCCACTATTTGTGACAGTTTTGAAACTATGGTAATCATGATATTTAAAAAATAAAATATTGATATCATGTTAATAATTCAAGTCTGATAATATTGTTTTAACATCGTGTTCCCTTTCTTTAAGTTGTCACCTTATAGTGCCTCCAATATTTGTGTGCATTGCATCTTTGGACAACAGCAACAAAAAACACTTCTCATGAAGTTTAAGCAAATGTTTCACGCGTCATATTGACATATTTCATGTCAATATCTCACTGTTTATACTGTTCATTCTGTTTATACTGCTATATTTGCCATATGTGTACTGTTTATATCTTTTAGATTTGCCGTATTTTTTTTTCAGAGGTGTTTGTAATATTTTGGCCACATCATTTACTTACAGGAAAGAGTCAAAATATTAGAATCACCTTTCAAAATAATACGGTCCAGTTTAACACCACTGCAATCTACAACCTGAATAGTAAATACAAGAGTAAAATGAATACCCTTTCTGACCACTCTGCTCTACTCTCTGCTTTTGTGATTCCATAGAATATATGGAAGAGTTGTTGAATTGGATCTCAAACATTGTTGTATTATATATATATATATTATGTTATTATTGTAAAGCTAAGAAAATGCATATATATATATATATATATATATATATATATATATATATATATATATATATATATATATATATATATATATATATATATATATACACATATATACACATATATACACATATAATAGATTAGGATGTCATGTTAGGATATATATATCTCAGGGTGTCAAAAGTTTTTTAAAGAGGGCCACCAGATTTGACAATGTGAAGATGCCCGGGGGCTTTCCTGGACTTCCCAAAATCTAAGATTCCAGTAAATCATTTTTTCTGAAGAACATGAATGTAAGAAATGGATAACACATTTTGATAATACATCTCCATGCTTCTTGTCTGTTGTCTGTCAGTCAGCTCAGTCGTCACGGTGTCAAAGGACAGTAGCACATCCATCTCGTGTCCGTCTATCACGGCCACCAGCTCAGAGATGAAGTACCTGCTCCTCTTCAATGAAAGCTACATCAACCATATACATATGAGTAAGGTCAGTCAGTGTGTGTGTGTGTGTGTCTGTGTTTGTGTGTACTCATATGCCTCTGTATTTAGAATATATTGCAAAGGTCTGACTGATTTGCAACTGTGAGAGCAAACAAGACATGAGCTTGACACGTTCTTCTGGCTCTCAGACATTTGGAGTGGACTTTGCTGAACTTGACGTGGTATTACAAGAAGTGTAATTGCAACATTAGGAAGCCACAATATCTCACCTCTGCTCCACAGTTGCACTGCACCGAGATCTCCTGCAAGTGTGGCTTTCTTTATAGAACAGTTTCACACACGCGTATGCCGCACAAATCGTGAAGCTCTTCGTGATATTGACCCAAATAAATAAATAAAAATTTGACTTGAATTGAAAAATAAAACTTGCATGCACGGGCTGCGGTACACAGTTCCATTGAACTTGGACAATGCATGCAGCGACCCAACAATAGTTGGCAGCACGGACTGGATTTTAAAGCAGAGTATAGTTACTCTTCAGCAGTGGTGGACTCAAGCTGCTCGACGTGTACTCAGTGTGAGCAAAGCACCCTTGACGTCGCGGTTGGCTGTACTTACAGGACGACGAAGTAGCAGGGCACGCGTAATTATCTCATCACCCCCAGTACATTACGCTACACTGACCACCACTGCACCACAAGGTGGTGTGAAGTGTAGCTTGCTGGTGTTGATGCTTGTGAAACTGTGGGCACAAACTGTGCACTGGGAGTCTGCAATTAATCTCTCTCTCTCTCCCACACACACACACACACACACACACACACACAGCAGTTAGATTCTGCAGACAGTGTGTTCTCAGGTCAGTTTGAAGTCACAGCCAACCACAGTGGAGTGTACATCTGCAAGAGGGAGTTGATTTACCCTCCACCACAGAGAGAGGACTGTCACATCACTGAGGTCATAGTGGCAGGTAAAATGCTTTGTATAACGTGATCATATATCTATCTATCTATCTATCTATCTATCTATCTATCTATCTATCTATATCTATATCTATATATATATATATATATATATATATATATATATTCACAGTATGTGATATATTAATAATGTAATGTAATGTAAATTCTGTTCTGATCAATTCATAGAAAAGCAGTACTCGCCGACAGTCAATGACACTCTCCCGGTAACCAATCAGAGCTGTGCAGTCAGGCCTCAACTCATCCCAGATGTGGCGATGTGGGCGGGATGTGGTGTTTTATTGGCCTACAGCCTGACAGTCACCTGCGTTGCCATTGTTATATGGGTAAGAATGAAAACATGGAGTCACCTGCACACACTGTGAAAAGTATTTGCTACTGTAAGTAAACTTCTCGCTCTTTTTCTGTGTTGTGTTCCTCAGAATAATAAGATGAAGAGAGAAGAGGATGATACGAACATATACATCAACACCAGACCAGGAGGGGGCCCAGGAAACCCTGCAAAGTTTAACAACAACTTTTGACAACTATAAAAAAAACATCACTGCTATCAAAGCAGCTTTATAAGAGATGTTTTTTAGTGTAAATCCACTGTGGTATATATGGACAGCTGTACACGTGTATTTGTTCTGATTACATTACTTACAGCCAAACATCAATAAGGTCAACAACAGCAGACATAGCAGCCAGCTAATATTACTTACTAGTCCTACAGGAGTCAGTCCAGCTCAGTGTCTGTCTTTCAGCCTTTTATTTCACCAAACATTCGCCAACGACTCCAGCACTGACTGTAGTCAATATATGGAAAACAGAGTCTGTAGTTGGAGAGGAGACAGTATGAGAGCTGGTGATGATAATATAATATAGCCATCCATCCATTATCTGTAACTGCTTATCCTCATCAGGGGCTGGAGTCTATCCCAGCTGACTCTGGGCAAGAGGCGGGGTACAACCTGGACAAGTCGCCAGCTTATCAGAGGGCACATAGAGATAAACAACTCACACTCACATTCACACCTATTTAAAAGAATTTAGAGTTATTAAGTTAATATATTGTTAATGTTAATAACCTACATATCTGTATATCTGTGGGAGGAAGGTGGAGTACCTGGAGAGAACCTACGCAGACACGGGGACAACATGCACACTCCCCACAGCCAGGCTTTGGGAACCTGTGAGGTGACAGTCTCACTACTGCACCACAGAAAGATGTTACACTAAACAGAGATCGTACATCATGCAAAACATGCAAAACTCAACAATAACTTGAATGTGTTGGAAAATAGAAAAAGCACACACAAGGAGGAACAGAAACAAACAAACAAAATAAACTCTTAAAATATGTTAAAAATCTAAAAAAAAAAAAAAAGTAATCTGTAGTTTATGTTATGTGCAGTCTGTATCTGTATTATGTCAAATACAGTTGTTTTGACAATTAATCAAACTGTTATAAGCTATCTATCACTGACAGGAATGAAAATAAATTGTAATATTTGCAAGGAATACATTTTTCCAGCCATCTTATTTATTTACCAACTTATCCTGATAGAGTGACAGTATATATTATATTATATTATATCATATTATATTATATTACATTATATTGCTGCTGAAATTGACCAAAACCTTCATTTTATAAATATTTCAGTATATCTGATCATTTTTTGAAAATGTGCTGATGCATCTGTGCTGATGTGTCTGCTGACAGAAACAGATAAAACAGCTTTGCTTTACTGTAAAGAATTGTCATCATCATTCTCACTGCAATATTTTTAGGATTCTGATTATTTCCTTTTTAAATGGTGCCACATTTGTAAGGAACATGCATTTGTGGGATGAGCAGCAGAGCTGGTCATTGTGTAAAATAAAATTAATAGTACATTTAAAAAATGAATACTCAAAAAAAAAAAAAAAAACTCAAAAAGCACTAAAAAAAAAAAAAAAAAAAAAAAAAGCTACCAGATATAAGTTACCAGATATAATCAAATCACACATCCTGATGTACTAACGGCCTACATATGTGACTGTGTGACCTGATGTGCCCTGATGTTAGTTACTTCACACTTGACTCCCTGAAACAGCTCATTGGTTTCTTGTGTGATAGATCCATGATCCGTGATGGGCGTTGGAAGTAGGTCCATCCAGTGCTGAGGGGGCTGCAGCACCCTCTAAAGTCAGGCATCATAAAACCCATCAGTTAAACTTAAAGTTAAAGGTTCTCCTTTTTCTTTACTGTACATGCACTATCAAGACAACGTCTATCACGTCTGGTCCATCATCAATGGTAAATGGACTGTACTTATATATCTCCTTTCTAGTCTTGCAACCACTCAAAGCACTTTTACACTACATATCTCATTCACACACATTCATACACTGATGGCATTGACCAACTTACATGGCAGTTATCAGTTTAGGAGCAAACCATTCATACATATTCACACACCGATGGCACACCCTGGTCCCAAGGACACTTCGACTTGCAGACTGGAGGAGCCGGGGGTCATCTGATTGGTGGACGACCCGCTCCACCTCCTGAGCCACAGGCGCCCTATGTGAGCACATTAAGTTCTGGGGAGCTCAGAGTGTCAGTGGGCACATGGTCAGACAGAGTGAGAGTTCAACTCAGCCAGCTACAGCTAGAGTACATAAGGTAACTGCAATTACTGTCATATCCAGTGACACATATAGGCCATTAGTACAAGAGTATGTATGATTAGGTCTAAGTAATAAATATATTTAGTAATTAGAGCTTGCTTTGATTTGTTTGTAGTTTAAAAGTACTGTACTCTCCCGAACTATAAGCACTATCTTCACTTACAGCAGTGTGACAGGTGTCTCATATGAACAGATATATCGTTGTTTAAATGAGCTTGTACGTCCCTCGATAGATCTGACCTGCTTTGCCTTCATTGAGGTTATTTCTGTGTTATAGATGTATCATAGCTTCCTGAAAATAGAGTCAAACCTCTCTCCTACCACAAGGGGTGAAGGTGGTACATAGCAGGTGGGGGAGCGCTAACTTTCTGTGTAACTGAACTAGGGCACATCTGTTTCCTGCTTCACAAAATGCGACAATTCGATATTTTCATGTATCTTCTTGTCATTTCCCCTCCCTATGTCTGTCTCTGTTTGGGTACGGTTGAATAGTCCAAAAAAATGAGCTCCTAAGTCCTTTCCTAACCACTTTTCCTTGACCTCAATGAGAAACGTCACGAGGTCAAGGAAAGATGTGAAGGAGAATTCATAAGGACTTAGGAGAAGATGACCGTGGTGTTCAGAGAATTTGACTGCACTTGCACTTAGACTACGTCATCATACGACAGCAAATGTTATTGACGTGATCTGTGGTCAAACTACAAAGTCCAGAAGATGGACTACAAAACGTGCATCTGAGATACTTGCTAGATACTCCCCGTGTGCTCTGACCGTGTTGCTTCATGCAGGAAATATAAACGTGGACAACCTACTGAAAAATATGACTCCATTATCAACGTCAGAATTCAAATAATAAATGAATATTGTCCACCTGTCACAGAAGTTAAATGAAGTGTTTGTTACGCTGGTATGGTTGCTCACCCTCCTGTCCACTCATATAGAAACATATCAGCAAGTTATGGCAAAGATATATGATTAATAATCAACGGTAACTTCATGATGATCTGCAGGATGCTGGATGTCACAGTTAGAAACAGTTTTTACTCTGTGTGTGAACGCAACTCCACAGTCAACAACAGAACACACTTCATGATCAAAGTTTTTACATCACGTCAGCAACATTCAATACATTAATGTTTCTTTCTTATGTCTTGTTGTGAATGACCGAACGGTGCATCAATTTTTTGTAGCTGCTGCAAGGAATTGTGGGACAGCATTACCTCCTTTTCTTTTGTAAAGGATGGTCCAGTGTATCCTATGCTAAAGGAGATAATAAAGGAGGCATTGAAGCTCCTTTCCTTAACAGTTAGAGAATTTGAACAGCTCTTATCATGGCAGCTACATTAATACTTCGGGTCATTTCACTCAGTTAGGAAGGTTCCTAAGCAAAATTGACTATTGGACCACACCCTCTGTGTGTGCTGCTGGGCATGGCCTTTGGTTCTCCCTCTCACCTGTCTAATCACGATGACACCTGTTTCCTATCATCCAATCAACCTGCACAGGATAAAAGACCGGTTCAACCCTGGAGATGCTGCTGGATAGTTTGATGTTCGTAGTAACAACCTTGGAGTGAATTTTTGGGAACCAGTTTTATGATATTTGGTTACTCATGGTCTCCACATCTGTTGACACCACCAGCCTTGGCTGCAGCATTCTGGATCACCCTCACCTCAGTAGTCACCCAATCATATTCACTTGTGCTGAAACTTTTAAAACACGATGGCCCTTTTAATAATTAAGGTTCCGCTCCATTTGGGTCAAACAGAGTCAGGGTGCTGCTGTTGTGCATGTTGGCTCACTTAAAGTCTGCAATAAATGAAACAGAGCTTTAATTAGTATCATTGGTGACACCTGCATTAACCCTACTATTTCATGTCCAAATGGCTGCTGTGAAATCGAATGCAAATTGGAATATTTGGGGCAGTTTCATTCTTTGTCAGAATAGTGTTTCGTATTCTTTCACCAAAACAAACCTATGACGAACCTGGTTAACTTAGAATGTAATGGAACAAACCCACAGACTGCCACATGGCTCTTTTTCTACAGGGAATAGCTAACAGTGTCACTGAATGAGCTGTGTGCGTCTTTATGCACAGTTGGGACACTTTTGTAAAACATGGCCTTGATTTATTTTTGTATTTTTTTCTCTCTGTCCAGGGGGGTATTCCAGAAAGCGGGTTATGTGAAAACTCTGAGTTTGAGTTTGTTAACCCTGAGATGAGGGAAACTCTGAGTTATCCGTTCCAGAAAGAGAGGTAACTTAAACTCTGGGTCTGTTACTGCGGTAACTTACTCTGTGAACATAACCTGCTCGCTGGCAGGTTTACTATAAGAAACCCAGAGTTTCTACCTGTCTCCTCCCACACAAAGAAAGCGGTTAGACATGGATTTGGCCATTCATTCGAAATCCAATTGACATCGAAGCCGTATTGATTCGAAATGCTTTACGTCGCGAGAGAATCTTCCGACCCAGATTAGACGTCTTATCATTTCCAGAGGAATATCTTTTCGAACACTACCGCTTTTCATCCAACAGTATCATTTATCTCAATAACATTATCCGGCCATATATCACCAACCTCACACACCGCAGACGAGCACTCACATCAGAGCAAACTTTATGCATAGCGCTACGTTTACGTTTTACAGCTGCAGGGTTTACAATTGTTTCAGTCGGAGGCTGAACCAGGCAGATGACACCATCCACAACTGTTGGGTGGGTGGATATATATTTGTTAAAAAGTAGGCTATATATATTTATATATTAGTTTTACTTTTTAAAAAGACATAAGTGTATACTTGCATCTGATGTAGGCACTTGTGTCCTGGGGGGTGACAGGCTCAGATGAGCTTCCCCCGGGGATGCCTTCAGCCACAGGGCGACCCCTGTTTTGGCTGAGGGCCAGCTCCTCAGCCTCTGTCAGAGGTGGTGGAGGTGGCCTTCCACCCGTTTTTCAGGCCTCTGCCTTCTTTCTGTTGGCTGAGCAGAACTCAATGTTTGTTTTTAATTAGTATTTTAATTACTTGAATAGGTATAAAATATAAATGTGTTTGTATCAAGTGTTAATCTACTAAGTGGAGTATTAAGTGAGAGGACGTTGAAAAACAGCATTTTGTTAGGGGTTTAAATTACTATTTTAAGTAGCCACTGAATTAATATTTACTTTGTTTAATAGCCTAAGTCAATTTAAAAAAATAAAATTAAAATCAAAGTGAGGTGCAATCATAGCAAAATATGTCTTACCTATTTGAATGATGTTTTTATGTTTCATTTTGAGCTGCTTCCAAGTCCTCTTTTCTCGTGTTGGATTGCACCGAAATGAAAATCAGAATTTATTCCTACTTATATTCATAACTATAGGCTATGCTACGATCTTACGGTTAAATGTTACGTCAATGGAATAGTACATTCAAACTTACGCGCTGACTCTCCCATGCTGTCTCTCTCTCCTTCGCTGCTGCAGCTGTGTTAGATTTGCGGCGAAATATGTGGTCATACTCGCCGTAGGCCAGCATAAGGACCTCCAACTCCATCGCACTGAAATAAGTTGATCTTTTTTTTTCTCAGTTGTCATGGTGACTCGTGGTATCGGGGCTCCATTGATGATGGCTTTTTATAGTGGTTGTGCACGCGCGTAACTCGAGGTTAACATACTCAGGGTGCGGTCGAATAGTCAAATTTGCTTAGGAACCTTCCTAACTGTGTGAAATGACCCGGAAGTATTTATGTAGCCGCCATGATAAGAGCTGTTCGAATCCTCAAACTGTTAAGGAAAGGAGGTTCAATGCTTCCTTTAGTATCTCCTTTAGCATAGGATACACCGGACCATCCTTTACGAAAGGAAAGGAGGTAATGCCGTCCCACAATTCCTTGCGGCAGCGACAAAAAAAAAAAAAAAAAAAAAATCGGCGCACCGTTTGGTCAGTCACAACCAGAAAACATTAATGTATTTAAACAGTGTGATGCAGACTGCAGCAGAGAGAGCGTGTGAATATGAACATACCTGTTGACGTGATGTAAAAACTTTGATCATGAAGTGTGTTGTGTTGTTGACTGTGGAGCTGCGTTCACACACAGAGTAAAAACTGTTTGTAACTGTGACATCCAGCGTCCTGCAGATCATCATGAAGTTACCGTTGCTGATTAATCATATATCTTTGCCATAACTTGCTAATATGTTTCTATATGAGTGGACAGGAGGGTGAGCGACCATACCAGCGTAACAAACACTCCATTTGACTTCTGTGACAGGTGGACAATATTCATTTAATATTTTAATGCTGACGTTGATAATGAAGTCACATTTTTCACCGGGTTCTCCACGTTTATATTTCCTGCATTAAAAACACAGTAAGAACATACGGGGAGTATCTAGTAAGTATCTCAGATGCGCGTTTTGTAGTCCATCTTCTGGAGTTTGTAGTTTTACCACAGATCATGTCAATAACATTCGCTGTCGCATCATGACGTAGTCTAGTCTAAGTGCAGTCGGATTCTCTGAACACTGTGGTCGTCTTCTCCTAGCTCCTTATGAACTCTCCTTCACATCTTTCCTTGACCTCGTGACGTTTTCTATCGAGGTCAAGGAAAAGTGGTTAGGAAAGGACTTAGGAGCTAATTTTTTTGACTATTCGACCGTACCCTCAGAGTCGATTGAACTAACTCAGATCAGCTGTTCTGGAACCGGATACTCAGAGTTTCCCATCTCAGAGTAAGTCAACTCAGAGTTCAGGGATAGACTCAGAGTTTGTTGAACCTGCTTTCTGGAATACCCCCCAGGTGTTACCCACAAGAGACTGCTGTACCAAAACAGATTGTATTTACAATGTATTCAATGAAATACTGGTCTCCATTCCACCAGGGGGAGTAAATTATATAGTTAATACATGAATGAATAAAACATGAAATGAACAAAAGGAAAATAAACATGGGACTGGACTGCACAGTTGAGGAGGCTAATGTGGACTTTATTATGTTTAAGGAATAAAAAGTATTTTAAAATATCTCAGTGTTGCCTGTGTGTACCTGTATCTTGGCCTATATAATCACTCCAAGCATTAGTCCGTCACAAACAAGTCATTTTTGTTTAACAGATACTATAAACTAAAATATTTCATGTTCTTACAGTTTCAATATTAAAAGTATTTAAATATATTTAAAAAACGAAACTGCAAACAAAAGCTGCTTTCAGCTGCTATATATATATATATATATATATATATATATATATATATATATATATATATATATACACACACACTGTCCTTTTGCCTGGGTCATAGTGCTACACTTCCTGTTACCTGTTACCCTCCCCTCCACATGTCTACGGACACTCCAGGGCCTCGTACGTTGGCGTGCTGAAAGTTGATTTCATTATCTGTTTACAGTGAGACGTGAGTCATTTCCTCTCATGTTTCGTCAAATTACATCTTGAACGGTTCAGAAATGTCTCAACATGAGGCAATTTACTAAGAAGTCACTGCAAGAAATGTTATCTTATGACAAAAATTAAAATTGGGTGTGATAAGATGCAAGTTATCACAATTCAAAGTAACTGCAGGAACTGAACAGATTACAGACTAGACTACAAAAACAAGCAGCTGAATGAATACTTCTGACCTATCTGAACTTTCCTTGACTAACCGTAGAAAGTGGTGGTCGAAAATGTGAATCCCCCCCAAATATGCTGTCGACTGCATTCGCTGAAGACACACAAATCAAACACTCTCCGACAAACACACGTCTGTTTGTTCTGTCTTTGTCTGGAATATTTTGGGGATCTTTTCAATATACACTGCTCACAAAAAGTTTGGGATATTCGGCTTTCAGATGAAATTTCAGAATGCAGTTAAAATGCACTCTACTCTCTAGGGAAGTTACCAACAAGCTTAGAGTGTCAGAGTGTCATCAGCAGATTGCAACGTCTAGTCGAGCTGTAATCGATGCTGAAGGATACATGACAAATTACTGAGACATTGACATTTTTTGTTGTAGTGTACCCACCACTGTTGTTAGCTTTTGTTTCAATAAATTGTTTGAGATAAAAAAAAATGCCTTTGCATACTTCTACTTAAATGCCCTACTTTCATGATATAATATCACTGTAGCATGAACTTTTTTCCATTTTCCATAACTTTCACCTGAAAGCCGAATACCCCTATTTCTGTGAGTAGTGTAGATGCGCTAGCATGTAGCATAGGTATGCAGAGCTGACTGACAAGTGCTCTGCATACCTATCTGCTCTGGTACAACTTGAGAGAATGTTACAAAACAAAGATAAAAAGCTCGATCTGACTTTCTTGAGATATTTTCTGAAATATTTGCTGCGTGTTTGAAGACATCTTACCACTAATACAAGAAGGGTCTTTAAATTAAAGTAGATATCCACCTTACTCTCCTTTTTGAGGGTGAACTTTTGGTTTGGATTTGTCTGATCAGTGTGTCATGTTACCCCACCGCTCATCGAGCTCCACTGGCTACCTGTAGCAGCCTACATTAAATTCAAATCCCTAGTAGTAATCTCTGGTTCTGCACCCATGTCCTTATACAGATACATGCTACCTTCTCCAATGAACGACACCTCGCTGTGCCACCACATTTAGGGCAATCCAAACTTTTCTCCTCTGTTGTTCCCTGTTGGTGGAACGTCCTACACCTGTGACTGCATTACATCAGTTTGACTGAAACAAACTAATTGTTAAAGTGTGATTAACTGGGTGGGCTAAGGGTGGATGAGTGACTGAAAGAAGGATGGAGGAGGAAGATGAAAAAGAAAGACACTAAAATAAATGAGCTGGAAATGTCAATAAATGAAGCTGGGAACCTCAAACTGACAGACATATGCAATAGTCACGCATCAAATGTACAAAAATGTACATGCAACTTCTGCTAGCTTGCAGTCTACACTAACTTCTGTCTGAGAGTAGAGAAGGAGGAACACCACTGAAGAAGAATTGCTGTGATTTACTGTGACTATAGAACTGCTAAGAGATGTAATTTTCAGCCTTAGTGCTGCTTGTGCACCTAAACTGTGTGAATGTTATTTATTAGTGGTGTAGAGCGGGTGAGTGGTAAATAAAGGAACATACTCAAAACAAACTGAATTGCCCATGGCTGCCAGAACAAAAGAGAGAGCGAGCCTCTAAGATGGCTGCCCTATTTATATCCTTCAGCTCCACCCTCTCAAGGTGCAGCCAACCAGCTAATGGCCTGGAAGATGCTTGAAGGCTACAGAGAGGTAAAAACATAAGGGAGGGTTAGAGAGAGACCGTCACAGTCAGTATTAGAACATTCTCTGTTATTGGAGAATGTTAGAATCATGCGCCATAGACTTAAAGGTGTGTTTCGTACATGAAGCTGTTTGTGTTTTTTTACCATGTCAAAATGTTGACGTGTCTTTTGTGGAGGTATTTCATAATGAAGTGTAAAATTCTTGGACAGAGAGAGATATACTATAATGTGAATGACTCTGACTCTCTGAAAGGAAGCAAAATTCTTTCTTTTTTTATTGTCCAATAAGGTGTTATATGATACACAGTAAGATGATGAAACATGATGAATACCACATGAGTTCAAATTCCCTTGTTTCTCTGAGACTACAGAGATGTTTCATAATCTTTTCGGTTCCCACAATACACAAATTTTCTGTTCTCATGACAGAGAGTCATAAAGTTTTTGAGTAAAAATGAGTATTGAATGTTTAGAGAAGAAGGCAGCGTCACATTTAGAGACGTTTATCTGTATAATCATTTGTTTTCCTCTTTGGAGGATGTGGAGGGGAGGGTAATATTCCTCTTTCTTCTTCCTGTTTATACACATCAGGTTAACTGTGGTTTAATTTTCACTGCGATATGTTTGGAAGAGATTGATCAATACATTTTTGAGGAGATACACTATCTATCAAGAATAAATCACATTGTCACAATCATTTCATGAGAAGAGGTAAAAATATTTTATTCCAATTCTATTCCAACTTTGTACGTAACAGTGTGTGTGTGTATGTATGTATGTATGTGTGTGTATATATATATATATATATATATATATATATATATATATATATATATATATATATATATACACTACCGTTCAAAAGTTTGGGGTCAAAATTCCATGTTTTCCTTGAAAACATACAAGAAATGAGTTTAAATAGGACATATTACAAATGAATATGAAATATAGCCATTGACAAAGTTAGAAATAATGTTTTTTAATTGAAATAATAATTGTTTGCTTCAAACTTGGCTTTAATCAAAGAACCCTCCATTTGCAGCCTTGCAGACCTTTTTCATTCTACTTGTCAGTTTGTGAAGGTAATCTGAAGAGATTTCTTCCCATGCTTCCTGAAGCACCTACCACAAGTTGGACTGGCTTGATAATAATAATAATAATAATAATAATAATAGATCGGTTTTATATAGTGCTTTTCTTGGTACTCAAAGCGGCTTTACATAGAAAAATTCACACATAATCGCGCACACACACACACACACACACGATGAGTTAGGTGTCATATGCAGAGTTGAAGAGGTGGGTCTTGAGATGGCGTTTGAAGGAGTGCAGGGAGTCAGCGTTACGGATGGTCAGGGGGAGAGAGTTCCAGAGGGTGGGGGCAGCAATGGCAAAGGCTCTGTCCCCAATGGTCCGGTATTTAGTCGAGGTGGTGGGGGTGAGGAGGTTGGCGTCAGCAGAGCGGAGTTGGTGGGTGGGGCTGTGGCGGTGCAGGAGGTCAGACAGGTAGGGGGGGGCAAGGTTGTTTAAGGCCTTGTATGTGGCGAGAAGGATCTTGAAATGTATGCGCTGTTTTATGGGAAGCCAGTGAAGTTGACAGAGGACAGGGGTGATGTGCTGTCTGGAGGGTGAGCGGGTGAGCAGTCGGGCGGCAGAGTTTTGAACATATTGTAGTTTTTGAAGGACAGTTAAGGGGAGACCATACAGGATGCTATTGCAGTAGTCCAGTCTGGAGGTGATAAATGCATGAATTAATGTCTCTGCCGCAGGGGTGGAAAGAGAGGGTCGAAGGTGTGCAATGTTTCGTAGGTGAAAGAAGGATGTTTTGGTAACGTGGTTGATGTGTGGTTTGAAGGAGAGTGTGGGGTCCATATAAATTCCAAGGTTTCTGACTAGGAGGGAGGGAGTGACAGAGTGGCCGTCAATACAGAGTGTGAAGTTCTGGTAGGTGGGGAGGCTGGATTTAGGACCAAAGATGATGATCTCCGTTTTGTTACTGTTTAGTTTGAGAAAGTTGTGATTCATCCAGTCTTTGATGTCTGTGAGGCAGCAAGTGAGGGTGGAGAGGATGGCAGGGGAGATGGTTTTAGTGGTGATGTAGAGTTGTGTATCGTCGGCGTAACAGTGAAATTTGAGACCATGGCGGCGGATGATGTGTCCAAGGGGAAGCATGTACAGAATGAAGAGAATGGGGCCCAGACCTGATCCTTGAGGGAGTCCGTGTGCAACAGGGGTGGTGTGGGATTTGTGTTGGTTGATGGTGATGTAGTGACATCTGTCAGACAGGTTTTGATGGGCTCTTCTTACGTACCATACGGTCAAGCTGCTCCCACAACAGCTCAATAGGGCTGAGATCTGGTGACTGTGCTGACCACTCCATTACAGACAGAATACCAGCTGACTGCTTCTTCCCTAAATAATTTTTGCACCCAAAGCACAGCTCCAAATTGAGCTGTGCTTTAATCTTTTCTTTTTATTGGCCAGTCTGAAATATGGCTTTTTCTTTGCCACTCTGCCTAGAAGGCGAGCATCCCTGAGTCGCCTCTTCACTGTTGATGTTGACACTGGTGTTTTGCAGGTACTATTTAATGAAGCTACCAGTTAAGGACCTGTGAGGTGTCTGTTTCTCAGACTAGATACTCTAATGTACTTGTCCTCTTGTTCAGTTAGGCCCTGGGGTCTCCCACTCCTCTTTCTGTCCTGGTTAGAGCCAGTTTGCGCTGCTCTGTGATGTGAATAGTATACAGCATTGTACGAGATCTTCAGTTTCTTGGCAATTTCTCGCATGGAATTTCTGGCCATTTTGAGCCTGTAATGGAACCCACAATTGTTGATTCTCCAGACACTCACCTAGTTACCCAGAAGTTACCCAAAGAAGGCCAGTTTTATTGCTTCTTTAAACAGCACAACAGTTTTCAGCTATACTACCGTGATTGCAAAAGGTGTTTCTAATGACCAGTCAGCCATTTAAAATGATGAACTTGGATTTGCAAACACAACATGCAACTGGAACACAGGAGTGATGGTTGCTGATAATGGGCCTCTGTACACCTAGATATTCCATTACAAATCAGCTGTTTCCAGCTGCAATAGTCATTTACACAATTTACAATGTCTAAAATGTATTTCTGATCAATTTGATGTTATTGTAATGGACAAAAGAAAATTGCTTTTCTTTTGAAAACATGGAACTTCCTAAGCGACCCCCAAACTTTTGAACAGTAGTGTGTGTGTATATACTGTGGTGTGTTTGTGTGTGTGTGTATGTATGTATATATATGTATATATATATATATATATATATATATATATATATATATATATATATATATATATATATATATATATATATATATATATATATAATATTTCATTTACTCATTGATACAGTGATGGCATTGGCTGTCATGCAAGTTTTTGGGCTCAAGGACGCATCGACCCACTGATCATCTGATTAGTGGACCAAACGCTCTTACAGACCAATGGTATATGTTTGGTCTTAACATTGGTAGGGACACAACAGAAAAGTGTTTATTTGCAGTGATGGAGAAAAATGCTATATGGACTTTAAAGCTTCTGTTTAAAAATCAAACAGTGTATTTATTAATTACAACACTCAAATGAAAGCAGAACACAGCTAACCAACAATGCAAAATGTTTTTTTGATTTTATGAACGATTCTTTGTCATCAGGCAGAGGTGTGTAGAAACTCATTTGGCTTGCATCACTCGCTTTCACTCCTAAAATCCCCTGGGCAATGTGTTAAGGCTGGCCAGAAGTCAGACACACAAATGATGCAGAACATTTTCAACATTTAACACATAAGCCATATGGGGAACAGACCAAAACAGTGTTGCTGCCAGAACATCACAGAACCATGCCCCATGGAATTCATGGGTAACTCTCTCTCGCTCAAATTTTGTTAGGGACAATTCTGTCCTCTGCAAATATTGGAAGGGACATGTCCCTGCTGTCATATGCAAACCTTCACGACACACCCCTGAGACAATTTCCTAGATTAGCGCACCTTTTTGTAACCCCAAGACACGTTATGGTTTGTCATGGTCATGTTTGTGACCAAACCTGACGAAACTGTGACCATTTTGAGAGTGTGTCATGTATTACTGTGGTCCCGCAGAGCCAGTGTTGAGTTTGTCCATTCTGGGCTTCTGTGGAAGCATGGTGGTTCATGCTGGAAGAGGACCCGCGGTATAAAAGGCTAATTTTAAAGTAACAAAAACACAATTCCTATTTTCAGGGGATTATACACTATTGAAAACAAATTAATATATTCTGCCGATATATCCACCCAAATCTAACAATTACACCAACAGGAAAGATACCTTACAGTACAGACAGTTATTGAGCTTCCATGTAAATCCACCTTAACTCAGAGTTAATGTGGAACTTTTCAGACTAGGGCATGCTTTTATTGCAGCATCATGTGATGAATTTTCCGCATGTGCTGTCAAACTTACTGACAGCTTCTGATTTTATTTTTGCACTTTTGCACACCATACTGAAGCAATGACACCAGCGAAAATAAACCAACGTTTTCCGCGTGACTGAAGACTGTAGTGCTGACTGCAACTTCTGCAAGTCAGCTCTGTAAGATTGGGGCTTAACCCCACAGAGTGTTTCCAGGCAAAACATATATGTGACGTCAGGATGACACAGAATGTCATAACATCAGCACTTTCAATTTGATTTGACTAGAATTGCCTATTTTCCACTCTTTGCAAATGATTACTTCATATTAAGTTTGTTGGGACGTGAGAGAAATGCAGATGAGAAGAAACCGAAAAATGATTCTAATATTCTAAAGAACCGTGGGGAAATGACAAATATAAACCATCAGATTAAAAAAACGTAAAAATTAGCTTGATTACATCACACACTCCATTTCAACACAGCATTTTTTATGGCATTATAAGGCTTTATAGGTAATGATATCAACAAATACACAAAGGTTTGAGGGTTTTAAATTGACATGATCCACATTCCCTTTGTTGCATCAGTAAATAGCAGAGCTGATGTGAAGAGAAAAATCTGTTAATATGGCTGAAATAGAGCCTATTGACTTAAGAAAGGCCAATGAACCTGAACTTGGCCTATGAGAAACGTTATCCAAGTTCATAGGGTTGATATAACATCAGCGTTGACATTTTCCCTTCATGGGATGCCCATTTTTTTATCGATTAATGTATAATGCATTTCATTGTTTAATCAGCTAACTGCTCATGGCCAGTTTCCAGAGCATACTGTAGTTTCTGGATCATCCCAAATCGTGTCACGTGACGTTATTGTGGAAGTGTCAGTTTCTGTACGTCCCACTCAACACAACAGTTGTGTAATCATGATACTCCTGTACACTTTTTCTCTTCTCCCACTGAAAGAACATCGCTTTCCACTCCATTCAAAATTATTGTGTCAGAAACTGTCAGAGAGAGGCTCCAGTAATATTGATTCAGATATTCATCGCATCTGTTCAAAAATGTTCAGCTAACCTGTGTTTTAGCAGGAAAGACTTCTGACTTCATCGCATTCTTAAATATATGGATATGGGATGTTTTTTTTCTCTGAAATTAAATATATATCATATTTGCTACAGCTCCAAGGAAAAACCATCAGACAATTTCAGAATAAAGTGTTGCCCCCCCATCATTCACAGACACTTTTAAAACTTAACCTGTGAAAAAAGACATGTCACAAACAAAATAGATAAATAGAAATTAGCTAATGTACTGTACTTCAATAGAATCCCCTTTGAATATAAATAGCATATTCACATTTTCCATTTCATTTTCCACTGTAATCTCAAACAATCAAAATTCATAGAGTTTCAGCAGAAGGTGATTGATGGAAATCTAAACTAAATATTAACCCTGTAAAAGTTTCCACATGACAAGTCATTTGAGTCTGGGTGCATGTCTTTCCACCCTGCTCAAAGGTTGAACATATTTCTTCAAAGGAATATCAAACTGTCTTAAGAAGTTCTTGATTGAGCTGATAAATCTCATAAAACAGTAAACTGAATCTGAACAGGACAAAAGAACAGAAACTTCACTGTGCGATGGATGGACTTTAACTGTATGATGACTTTGTACACAACACAATACATTGTCACAATAGACTACAGTGTGCAAGTCTATTGTTCCCCAATGCTTCTTCCTTTTGTCAGAAAAAGTCTGTTCATTGACATTAAACTGCTTTATTAAAATCACTGAAATTAGCTCTTCTCAGCGTTCCTGCAGAACCGCAGCCGTTTAAACTTGCCGTCTCTCTTTACCGGCAATCATCATCATTTCCTGTGGCACAGAGTTTCCATGACATCTGAAGGAAACACACCACTATAAAGGTACCTTCTACTCTTTTTTGCTGTGTTTTAATGAAATTTGTTCACTGTGAGGGTGTTTCTGTGTAACTGTAAGAGACACTGTAGGATGTTCCTGGCCCACTGTGTTATGGAATGGATTGTGTTGACAGTCCTCAGCCTCTGCCTGCCTGTGTGGAGTGGTGAGTATAAACAGACTTATGCTGATGCTTTGACAGTACCATGATTGGTAACACTTTTTTGCACTGTCCAGTGTTAATACTCAGTTATCATGTGACAAAAGCCACAGCCTGATTAACACTGAATGTGGCAATTATTTTTCATACTAGAAAAACATTTTTTGTGATAGTTCTGTACAAACTGATGTACTGTGATGGTGGAGCAGACAAGTCTCCTTCCTATAACAAATGGTGAACATAGATAGTAAACGCCAATCAAGACATTGTTAAAAGAGTAGTATCAATTTTAGGAAAGAAAGCATTTCCAATGTTAGATGAAAAGATCAATATAATATAACATCTAACTCAGCACGAAATCAAATATTTCCCAAAACGTCGAACTACTCCTTTAACCCACTTACGGGTGGAGATTATGGTAAAAAGTGCTTATGGAACAAAATGCATTTTAGCATTATTGTTGCATCAGTTTGAGATGTTGTGATTGCATACTGTATATTTGTATATATATATCTCGATTTATGACTGTTTTGTGTACTTCTGCATTATCCTTATCGGGATAATAATGTTTCTCTTGACCTTTCTGTGGTGGGCCTAGTAAAAGCAATGTAGCCAGTTCACTGGCTAAAGGTGGTTACAGATCAGTGTTTAACATAGAATATGTTTAAGTAACAAGTAGTCAATTCAACTTTTCAGTTCAACTTTATTGATATAGCACCAAATCATAACAGAAGTTATCTCAGTTTTCATACAGAGCAGATCTAGGCTGTACTTTATATAATATTATCTACAGAGACCCAACAATTCCCAGCATGAGCAAGCACTTGGCTACGGTGGCGAGGAAAAACTTTTAACAGGCAGAAACCTCGAGCAGAACCCGGTCCATTGGACAGTCATCTGCTCCAACCGGTTGAGTCAAAAAAAAAGGATTGCAATTTGAAATTCAGTAATTTCATTCCAGTATTTTGAGGTGATGGCTTGCTTGCTGTCTTGTTTGCAGACTATGGGTTGTCTGGGAGGGTTGAGATCATTTTTTTTCTCTGTTTGTCCAGTGAAAAGACTAGACTGAGAGTGTTTGCTTGTCTTCTTGCCACTTCTTGACTAGCCAACATTAAAGAATTACCTGGTTTTATTTAGCATTGGTTAGCATGGTTAAACCCTGCAGCTTTACTGCAATAACATGACTTGTGCAGAGAGATGCTGTGTGCATTCAAACCACCATGTTTCATTTTCTAATGTCGCCATATGTTAAACAGAGGAAGTGACGTGTGGGTGTGGAGAGTTTTGACTTTGTAGGTCACCTTTGACAGAGATTCCGAAAATCAAGCAAAAATGTGATGCAATTCCATTTTTAGTTTACATGATTGGCTTACATTTTTAACTCTCAACAACACAAACAGTGAATGAAAAATTTCAACTTCAAGTGTGGCTGTGAAATGTTTGCAGACTGTTAAGTTGTTATTTTTCTAAAAAGAAAGGTCTTATCTGTCTTGGCTTTGCTTTTTGGATTCAGTACAGCAGGACACAAAAACTATTTCACCCAACCTTCCTTTTTTTCTGCCAGCTGTGAAGGTGATCCAGCCCTATAGAGTGGTGAGCACCAATGGTACAGCACAAGTCCAGTGCTTCATCCAACCGCGACCCTCCTACCACCAGATCCAACCCCCCATCGACCAAAGCCAGCTATACCCCTACCCCAGTCCAGAGGAGCTCCGTGTGACTCTGCTGAAAGGCCTCCATGGCACAGAGAAATTCTGCTCGTCCATACTCAACTTCACAGAGGAGAAAGAGACCGGAGTGGAGAAGGAGGAAGAGGTGAGTTGTGGATGAATGGGTGTTAACTTATTCCAACTTTAACCAACATAAAGTAATATACTAACACGTTTTCTAGATCAGATTCTAAGACATGAAGATCCTACATGAACACATATTTTTTTTGTTGTTGCCACAGTTAGAACCCTTTTGCATATTCCATTAGAGAAATTTTCCTTGAAACAATGATGTCACTTACCATGTGCACCAATCACAACATTTGAATCAGAGTCTGATGAAAGTTGGGTCTGATGAAGCAGATCAGCTCAGTGTTGGACGTAAAAGAGTGTAGAAATGACCATGAACTTTCCATGAACTATTATTGTTGCTTATTTAGTCATGAACATGGTTTTACATGTATGGACATTAACCGCTTAAATCAATGACAAAACATGTGGAATGCTGTTATTTAAACAGCTAATCAATTTGCTTTCAATTCAATCATGGCAACATGGAAAATGTTTTGACTTCTGCCACATTAAAGGTGTAAGGAGAAGGGACATATTCTGACAACATACACCTTTAATATTCTTAGTTTTACTAGAAACATTGTTAGTTTAGTCCTGAGGTTGATCCTGAAGGAAGGTTCATGTCAATGTTCAAATCAATTAGAATTTATTTATATGTATCTGTCAAAGAGGGCTTTATAATCTATACAATATATTTAACCTTTGAACTTGATTCACAGACAGTCATGGGATCATTAAAATCAAAGTGGTTCATCCACTAATGTGTTCAATAAAATGTATGCCAATATATCCATAATTCAGATACAGTTTGGCCTGAAGGTGGTGCTAAAGTTCATACAGTTCAACAGGACAGGGTAACATTATGTGCTTATGTCGATCTGCCCATTGGATTTTAAGTATTTATGAGAAACATTTAATTTTAAGGAGCAAAAGATGCTTTATGTAGAAGTAGGCTAAATTAAATCTAGTTCCAGGCATTCAAAAATATGGTTAAGAATACGTCTTTGATAAATATGGGCTACAACATTTTAAAAGGTGTATTGTGTGTTTCAGGTGCAGTGCTCTGCTCATTTGAAAGAGGGGGCTGTGGAGGTGACAGTATCCGGATTGCAAGCCACAGACACAGATATATATCGCTGTCAGGTTGAGGTCTTCTACCCACCACCGTACCTGCAGCTCACGGGCAACGGCACGCTCATTCATGTCTTAGGTGAGACGCCCACAGATGACATGCAGAGTGAACTCACAGGTCACGTGTCCCTGTCCTTCTTTCAGTCTAACTCTGTCCTCATCCTTTGTCCACAGACAGCCCTGACTGTCCCATGCAGGGGGCTCAAAGACAGACTGCACTGCAGGGTGATGAAGGAGAGGATGATGAGGGCGATGAGAAGATGGAACCAGTCAGTGTTCCTGTGGTTGTACTGGTGATACTGGTCATGTTTGTACTCATCATCATTATCTACTTCCAGGTCAGAGCAATATTATTTTGTTTTAATCATGTCATGATTGTGATGATAATTAATGTTATTAATAAGTAGCACACATAGAACCAATAATAATAATAATAATAATAATAATAATAATAATAATAATAATGATTGTTATTATTATTATTATTATTATTATTATTGTTGTACTTTTTTGTTATTTAGTGTTATTTACTAGTATTATAAGTGTCATTCATGTTTCATGCCAAAGTTAAAATTGCAACATGCCACCTGTAGTACTGCAGTAGCAACAGCTGAAATAACAGTAGAGTGGTTTAGTGGTACTGCAGTTGTCCAAGCATGAGTTGTGCCGTTGTTTGTGAATGTTCTAATATCCAATATTGGCAAAATAAGGGCCCTAGTGGGCTCTGCTTTATTGAGGCCCTAAGAAGGGCTCCTGTGAGAAACTGTAAAAGCTCCAAAGCAGGCTGGTCTGACCACAGTATACAGTCGTAGTAGTAGCAGAAGCAGCCATTGTAGTAGCAGTAACATTATTTGCAACAGAGGCACTTGCAGTCTGAATGGCTAAAAGACTAAATCCGTCCACGAGCTCCCAGTGTCTCCCAGAGACTAACTCTAACCCCAACCCCCCTAACTCTAACCCAGGATTTAACGCAGTCTTTCTTTCTGTTCCAGATACAATCTGATAAAAGCTAACTATCCTCTGTTGTTTATTGCATTCAAATCAATGTGTTTTCCATTTGCAGACACTCCAGTGTGAACGAGGGAAGAGGGACATTGTAAGACCCCTGCCTGGCATGCTTCACAAATTGGATCCTTCTGCATTTTCACGTGACAACATTGCATGAAAAACACTCAAATGTGTCTCCTCTACCCCAAGAATACTCACCTTTGGGCCATCATGTCCAAAGCAGCCTCGTATCTGCCTATATGCATGAGAATACCATTGATTAGAAAGGAAGGTTAGAGGGAAATGGTCATTATTAGCTGTTTATGAAATATTACCTCTGTTATGAGGTTCTTTTTTTTTTCTTTCTTCTTAAACACCAAAATGACATTGAGTGTCTGTGTATATTTTACTTATTAAGTATAAAAATAATGTTTACGTTGTTGTAAACACAGATTATAATAGCAGGTTGGAAGGCTTGTATGGCTACTACTGTGTAACTCAGCTAAACGCTCCAGCTAAGAAAATGCAATGCTTTCAATCATCATTGTGGCTATTGAATCTGCCTGTGAGTGTATTAATAATTACTATATTTGTATATTTTGTTGCCATTGCAATGTTAAGCGAATATTCATGTTGGATATTTCCTTAAAATTAAGTTTCTTAACTTTAAATTGTAGTTTTGTGTCATCTTTTATTATTTCAGCTTGCTCAGGGATGAACCATACAGCTCCAAAATTTAATCCAGCATATGTATTATTAGCTCTTTTGCCTAGCCTAGTGCACACAGACCAAAGTAACAACATGAAGAAAAAATGTAAGGGTTTAATTATTGATCTGAAGTTGTGGATCCACAATGAGAACCGCTTGGTTGACAGAGTGGACCTTCCTGTCAGTGGGTAAGTAGGTATGTAGTAACAAAAGTGGGTTTCTAACGCAACAAAAGTTCTTTATTTTTTAAAACAGGTTGATTGAGAAGCATGCAATCTGTAAATTAAAACACTTTCAATCAACTGTATATACCACAGAATTTAAACTTTAGCGGTAAAAATACATTTATTGTAATCTTTGGACATAAAAGCATAAAAAGACAGTCAAGCTGCCACCTGTAACTTAACAACTGAGGAAACACACAGAGCAGGGTGGACAGCACCATCCTCAGGCAGGGAGCGGAAACATCACAACAAATCATATAATAAATAAATAAATAAATCATACTGCAATATAAATAGACATTATGACTCAGGGTCATAACTCTGGTATACAGTGAACCAAGAATTCAAATCTAACCGAACAGAAATAAAAGCATGAATGACCTTCTTGAAATCAGGTTGAGAGAGAAATGATCTGTATCTGTATTGAAAACAAAATACTAAAAGACTATAAAATTCTAGCCACTTACGGTCTAGCCACGGTCTTTAGATAAAACACAGCAAATCAAGTAAAATGGCTTTGCCATTTGTCATAAAACCAACTCAAATGGAGAATCATTTCTGTAAATGGTGAACATCTAAAACTGTGAGAATCATAGCCAGGTCACCTCCATGACCTGAAATCCTACAACACAGTGCAGCACAGTCACCAGAGTGTCTCAGTTAGTCTCAGGAAACATAAAGAAATCTAACTGATTTGACAAAAAAAGTGATCCAACATTTAACTTGACACTATATAAATTCTATTGAAATTGAACTGATAACATTTGCACCCCTAATCTATTTTCGATCGCCATGACTACGACCCTGATTTCTGCACAATTCATACTTCCCGGAGGATAAACCATTTTGATTAAAATGAGCCACGTTATGGACAAACTTTGCTTCAATTTGGCCTCAAATGGACTAAATCAGTAAAATCTATAATTACATTCTGAAGGTTTCACAATTAATGAATCTATTTATAAAACATATGATATTTTTTTACAAATTCAGTTGTTTTTTTTATTATTATTTATTTCGACACCGGAAAAGTATTGGGGAAAGAGGTAATGGAAGTCATTAGTAGTAGTTTATCAGCTTGTTTTTGGGATGAAGAGACAGAGATGTACAGCTGTGTGTCATCCACCTATGAATCTAAAGTAGAGCAGAATTCCTTGATGTTTCCAAATAGGAGCATATGTTAATGAAAATAAATTGGTACAAGGATTGACCCTTGTGGAACACCTGATATCATTTCCACTTCAGCAAATCTAACTTTGGAAAGAGACACTCATATATTCTTGGTGTGTAATAGACATATATAGTGGTCATATATAGGATACTTATATTTAGGTTGCTTCTAGGATGCATTCTTTAATACGGTTTTAATTTATATTCTTATTTATTTATTTTGTACCATATCCTGTATTATCTGGTTTTATACCTTTTCTCCCAAGATTATTTATTTATTTAGTTTGACATTGTGACATTGCTACTTTTACCTAAATAAAATACCTGAATACTTGTCCCATCTTTGATTTGATTTGTTGTTTGTTTGTCTCTCTTAATGTGGAGAAGAGAAGATAATGTAGAGAGCCTCCACCCAGCACCCTCCACTGACCATCAGTGGTGCTGCTGTGGAGAGAGTGAGCAGCACCAAGTTCCTGGTAGTGCACCTCACTGAGGACCTCTCCTGGAGCAGCAACACCGCATCACTGGCCAGGTAAGCTCAGCAGCGCCTCTACTTCCTCCGCAGACTGAGAAGAGCCAGAGCACCTGTGTCCACCATGTGCACCTTCTACTGCGGAACCACGGAGAGCATCCTGACTGGTTGCATCACTGTGTGGTACTGTGGCTGCACTGCATTCTGACGGAAGACCCTGCAGTGCATAGTGAGAGCAGCTGAGAAGATCAACGGTGCCCCCGTCCCCTCCCTCCAGGACATCTACAACACACGCCTGGCCCGCAAAGCACTCAGCATTGCGGGGACACCATTAAAAAAAAACTGTTTACAATACTGTTTACACTGTACACATCTTTAATTTTTGATAGATCTCACTGTTTACACTGTTTATACTGTTCATTCTGTTTATACTGCTGAATCTTTCTATATTTGGCTTATTTATACTGTTTATATATTTTAGATTTGCCATATTTTTCTTACATATCTTTTTAACTTGTATATATTTTTACATTTTATATTTCACGTATATTGCTGTTTGCACCAGGGATATGAGGGAAACACCATTTCAATTCTCTGTATGTCCGGTACATATGGCAGCACTGACAATAAAGTTGACTTGACTTGACTTAACTTGACTTTTCAGTGCTTTGACTATCAGAAACCCTGTTCCATTCACCCTCATGTATTAGGCTAGAATCTGATTGGGGGAGAAGACCTTGGACTACACTTCTGAGAAAGCCCAACATCTAGCCCAGAAAGATAATCCACTACAGGTATGCACAGACAAAGATACACAGTATAATTGTCTGTACCAAAGAAATGAGCCAAAGGAAGTAGGGGAATTTGCACTTTGCTTTTTGCACAGCATCAAAGTGAGTAAAAGCTTCACACACACCTTATCTGATCTTATTCTGCTTAGAGTTAAAAAAAAAAAGAAAGAAAAGAAAATAATAACTGAGAGAACTACCCGGATAAGAACCTTTTCTCTCTACAGCGCTCAGAAAGAATTATTACACATTATTACCCATTTGCATTACTTCACATAACCATTAAGATTTATTACGTTTTCTGTTCTTACTTAATCTTACTTTCTGCATTCTTTATGCACTCTCCAAGGGGTCCTGATGGGTCTATTGAGCCTAGCTGCTTCTCACAAACTTCTCTTTTTGTTAATAAATCATTTAAGCTTTTGTTTATTGAATTGAATTGAATTGAACTGGATTGTAGGCAGAGCATTTCGGGGACTGACATTTGCTTCAGTAAAATGTTTATTTTGTCACTGGGAGCCAGTGAAGTAATTTAAGTTGTAACACATTTGATCTTGCCTGTACATGTTCGTGTGATGCCTTCCTATAGTTTATCTTGGTAATCAGAGAGCATTACAGTAGTCTCTATCCTGTCTGAGATGTCTGAGACTATGTAGTACTTTCTCAGAATATGCTTGAGATAAATAATATAACTTCTAAAACATATTTTCAGCTGATAACAGTTGCCCTAGTTATGTTATGTGACTTTGAGGTTCCTGACTTGCCGTCTGTATGCCAACCACAAGAATGCTGAGTGTGACTACATTTCTTGTCTCTGGTTTTTAAGAACTACCACAAGTGTGTCAGTCTTAGGGTGGTAGTCCGATCAGAACTAGGTTGTAGGACATGTCTGACCCTGTTAGAAATCAAAAGTATATAATAATTTTGAATAACAACACTTGAAGGCAACGTGAAAAGCCGGCTGTCATAGAGAGGGGTAGACCTAATATTCTTTAAAGGCAGAGATAATGGTGCATATTTTAAGACAGTTTCTGAGAGATGACATTCATAATGTCAGTTGTTCACATGGAAAGTGACTAAAGAGAGCTACAGAGAGTTGAAACACAGGCTCTTCTCTCACTAGAGACCAGGTCAACCATAGTGTGAAGTGGGTGTAAATGTCAGATCGTCTTTTTTCCTTAATCTGACACCAGAAAGGTATGGGAAGAGGGGGTAATGGAAATTATCAGTACAGTTTACCAGCTTGTTCTTGTTTTTGTTTTTATCTCCATTTGCAGTTGCTCAAGTGGGGGTCCCCATAAGGGATGTGGTGTAGTCATGGGTCGACCCGTAAGCATCTCATGCAGGGTCAAATGCGTTACTCTGTTTACTTGCACGCAATAGCTCATTAGTGCGAATGGTAAAGCATCCACCCAGTTTAGCTTCATTCTAGCACAGATTTTGTTAAGCTTAGCTTTGAGGGTTCTTTTCACTCTCTCAACCATGCCTTGCAAATATGGTGACCAATATCCTTGCTGTTTTATCTTTCTAATTACTTCCCTCCTCGCACAGTGGTCAACACTGTGCTCTTCAGAAACACAAAGTAAAACATTAAACATTAACTAGCTTCAGCTCTATGCTTAGGGGAGAGAAAGAAAAGACATCACTGCAGCTCACACAGGATGGGAGGAGCTGTCTGAAACAGGCTAGGAGTGTGAAAAGAGGGGGAGAAGTTGTGTAAAGTACTCAACACATTAATTTAACTCGCTTTAACAGGAATATAAGCAAAACTGCACCGAACAGAAAAGCAATGATTTACATAAACTTCAGGGTTATGAAGTATTTTAGCACAACAAACTCCATCACTCTCAGCAGTCAATCACTCTCAGCGGCCGCTCACACACACACACATGCTTTTCTCATGCATCTCTGTTCTCAGACGACTAACATGAACACACATACACACTTGGCGCCCACGCACACTGTTCACTGTATACTCACACACTACTTTTATTTTATAAATGGTATCTTATAATAAATTTTCAGAGACATTAACCCTACTTAACACAGCAACTCACTTTTTTGTGCGTTCTCTGTATCACAGTCTGATCTACTTCTCCTTGCTCATAGTCACAGGTTACCTGGGAGTTATTTATTAAATTCTTACTACGCTGGTTCAGTCTTCCATTTTAGAAGTTGTAACGGCGACTCTGCACTGGGCTCAGTCCTTCTTTTTTCAGGAGCGGTAACCACAAGTTACTGAATTTATTATCCCTGTACCTACAGTCGATTATTACAGATTGCAGTCTGGTCTCATCTCTCTGACACCCCCCCCCCCCAACATAAAACACAAAGCCTCAAAACTTCAGCAAGACACGCATGCTTCAACTCTTTCTATTTGCTCAGGTCCAATTCACAGTTTTGACTCAAGTCCAATTTACTAAAACACTCAAAAGCCCCCCACCTACTATCCCTCTTGAAGGCTCTCACCTCTACGGGGGAGCTTTTGTATGAGTGGGCTCAGATCAGCAGCTGTACATCCAATAACCTATATAACTTCGGAATTTCTTTTTGGAGAAAATATTAGATACTACTTACTACACTTAGGTCTGGGTGAGACTGCAATTACAGTGTCACCCAGTCCAAGATGCAGCCAGCAGATCAGTTCTTCTCTTCCAATCCCGTCCTCGTCGCCAGTTATGTTGTGGAGAAAACTCCCAAAAACTTGATGAAATAACAACACGGAGACAGCTGCTTGTGAATCTGAACTCCTTTACTTAAAATCTCTTTTTATAACCATTCTTACATCACTGTTACATGACCCAACCATCCTGTACTTTGTTATGATCATGTAGTAAATGTTCTGAGCATCACGCAAATGTGTAGTAATGTATGTGTGTTTCTCATGAGTGTGTATGGTGTGTGTGTGTGCTTGACTTCTCCCTAATCTGGTCAAGGCGACCTGAAAACAGACTGACTGAATGTTATCTGGCGGAACAGGAACGTATTACATATTACCTCATCTGTGTGTCTGTATGTTTGTGTGTTTGTGTGTCTATATGTGTGCTTCTATTATATTACATTTAAATGTATATATATATATATATATATATCGCTCAAAACATGACACTATATGTGTCATCCACCCATGAATAGAGGAGCTTTCCATATAATATTACTAAAAAGGAACTTGTGTTCATGAAAAGGAAATGGCCCAAGGATTGACCCCTGAAGAATCCCTAATACCATTTTCACCTCAACAGATGTTACATCAATGTTGGAAACAGAGGCTCATATATTCTCTAAGTCAAATATTTGTGTTTAGGTTGTTTCTGCAATCTTTCATGATTTTAAATATTTCATTGTTTAGAATAGAAACTGTGTTTATGCTGTTTGTCTGCAACTCACTGTTCTGATAGGCTGTAGACACTGAATGACCAGAAATAAGTGCAAATTGTCTATTTTCTATTGTCCTTCCTGCTATTACTAAGAGCTGTTGTACAGTCTTATGGCAAGGGGGACGAAAGAGTTCTTGAATCTGTTAGTGGAGCAGGATTGGGACAGAATAGAGAAATCTACAGAGAACAGAATACAAATCTACAAAGACCAGTGTGTAGGATTTAGTGGCATCTAGCGGTGTAGTTGCTGCAACCCCTCACCCCAAAGTGCGAAAACTCCTATTCAGAGCCGAGTTTGTCCATACTGGGCTACTGTAGAAACATGGTAGTTCAACATGGTGTACTCCAAAAACATAATGATTCTTATTGTTGGTTAATTACACTAATGAAAACATAGTTATGAATATTATATTCCATTTCTAGCATGTTCTGTAAATAGAGCTCCTAAATCTGACACACTGGACTTTTCAGTAAATAAACAGGATTACAATTTACAACAAGTAAGTAGAGTGTATGTTGAAACAAAATGTGATGATGTGTGATGAGAAAGCTCATACTACTGTATATTTGATGCCAGCAACTCATATCAAAAAGTTGGTACAGTGGCACCAAAAGACTGGAAAATTTGTGAAATGCTAAAAGAAAACACCTAGTGGAACATCTCACAATGAGGCCAAAAAGCAACATTTGATGGTCGTGATCTTCAGACTCAGAGGGCACTGCATCAAAAACAGACAGGACTCTGTCATGGACATCCCTGCATGGGCTGAGGAACACTTCCAAAAATCATCATCCATGAACACAGTTCATCGCTGCATCCAAAAATGACAGCTGGAACTCCACCACATGAAGAGGAAACCGGATATAAACCAGATGAAGTGGAAAACTGTCCTGTGGTCTGACGAGTCCACATTTGAAATTCTGTTTGGAAATCATGGATGTCACGTCCTCTGGGCTAAAGATGAGAGGGACAGTCCGGCTTGTTATCAGAGCACAGTTCAAAAGCCAGCATCTGCGATGGTATGAGGGTGCATTTGTTCACATGGCATGATGGGTAACCTGCCCATGTGTGAAGGTACCATTAATGCTGAATGATATATGTACAAGTTTTGGAGCAACATATGCTGCCAAGGAGACAACGTCTTTTTCAGGGATGGCCTTGGTTATTTCAGCTAGACAATTCCAAACCATATTCTGCACAGATTACAATGGCATGGCTACTTTGACATGCAACACAAGAGGAAGTTAACAAGATAATACATATAAAAAGAACAAAGAAAACTGATCAATCAGAGAACAGATTTCAATGTGCTGATGCTGATTGTGTCTGTGGTTTTATTCATCACACACAGTCATGCACAAAGATTTCACAGAAGCACAAACTCAGAAAAACAGGATGTGAGTTAACACTGCTGATTCTGGTTATGACAGAGGAAATAAGAAAAAATGTATATTTTCTTTCAAAGTAACTTTTTGCTGACAGGGGCAACTGGCAGACCCATACAGCTATGTACAATACAGCAGTGATTGGTCGCACAAAGAAAATGAACTTATAGTTTTAACTTGTGATTTTTCTCAATCACTCAAATGTAGACAGCCACAGACATAAAACACATATTTTACCCTTTATCCCAATACAGAACTCTCTGTCATTATATACATACATGTTTTCCCCTACATTTCAGAGGCGTTCTTTGTCCTGTCCAGGCGTCTGCTTTGAGTAATAATTAGTGTCAGATATGTTTGTTTTTTTCAAAGAATTACAAACTTAAAATTTTACAAAATTTTACAAAATTACATCTGCTCTTTCTCTGTCACTGAAAAATCCAGAATCTATGAATATGCAGATGTTTAAGTTTGTGTTTAACAGACGATGTCAGGATGTCAGCTACTTCACTGAAAGGTTCATGCTCAGCATCTGTGACCTCAAGTTTCCACAACACTCTTAGTTGCATTTTAGACCACAACTGGCCTCAAAACAAATTGTGACGTCATAAAATCCTGCCCGTACGTACATACTGAGATTTACGGTGAGGGCAGAGGAACTTTACTCATTCATTCTGCACAGCGAAGCTCAAATATCCAAGTGACGGAACGACAAGTAAAATACATGTTTCAGTGGAGGGGGAATTTACAATGATCCACGTATGTATAATTGTACAAAATAATGCTGTGGTATTGTTACTTAAGTAACAACAGGCCACTAATCTTTCCCAACCAGACATTGTTTCTGGAAAGAGAATTCAAATCCACATTTTAGTTTTCAGTGCTTCAGTGAATCAGAATCTCTGTTTCATTCACCTTTTTACTTTTAAGGCTGGAGGCAGAAGTCTTATTGGTGAAGATGGCTTTAGATTTTCATTTCTGAGAAAGGCCAACATCTACCAGAACCAAAATCCACAGAGACATCAAGAGACAAACACTGTAACGAATCATGAACCAAAGAAAGCAGGATAGGAAATTTGCTTTGGATGACCAGGCAATTAGTTATAGAGAACAGCATTGAAGTGAGTAAAAGCTTTCTGCACCTTATCAGATCATATTATGCTTAGTATTAAAAAAAACACCACATGAGACCACATAACACCACTGAGATCTGAAAGCAGGTCACATGAATCATGTTTGCTTTAGAATCATGTTTCTTGAAGTTGGGGAGGCAGTTGCCCATTTTTTGGAGGCAGATGCCCAATATCACAAATCATAAACATGTCTCATCTCAAGGCACTGTACAGTCGGGGCAGTGACACCGTCTATGCTTAGACCCTCAATTCAGGTAACAAAGAACCCCTTAAGAAAAGTTTACAGAGAAAAAAAAAAGGAAAAAAAAACTCAATAAGAGAAACAAAGGAAAGTGACAGACATGGAACAGATAACGTGTGACAGAACGGATTAACACATAGTATGAACTGTATATTTTCATCACATTCATAGTATACCCAATCCAGGTAGCATTATGTTTCTTCAAAATTGTATTTATTGGTGTAAAATTAACGTCCTGGACCGTGAAATTTTATGACTTTTTTGAAAACAGAAATAAATGCACATACTAGGTCATTGAAAGCGCTTGAATATTTATTTTTATCTATCGCTCAACTTACACAGTCAACTGTTTTGCTGTGCTATGCTGGAAAAGGCAGACGATCACTGTCACACAGCACGCCTGAAGTGTTCACGCATTCAAGCCTCTGTCGATCTTTTAATTGTTGTCTTGGAGCTTCTGTAAAGCCTGCTAGTTCTAAAAATCCTCAGTGGTGTAACAGTAATTCACGTTGGTCCGTGTCTCAAACTATGCCATCTGGGGTCCTTGAATTAGAGGGAATTGGACCTTGAAATGTCATTCAATTTCATTTTTAAGAACCTTGTAGCATATACACACATTTTCTAGGAGAAAATTGATTTCTGGCTTCTGGAAATATACACACATCATCCAAGTATTTGATCTATTTAAGGATCATTTAAAAGTTGCGAACCTTTCCACAGATTTAAAGATATTTCCAGTTGTACAGGAAGTGGTGTCACTTACACTTTTTATTCTGAAAGACAAAAACGTCCTATAGCACAACGAGTGTTTGCAACAGGAACCCGTGCCACCCACAACAAGTACAGAAAGAAAAACTTTGATTGGCAGTTGATAACTAGAGAGTGTGGAAGCATGACATCAGCGAAGCACAGGCACCACAGGAACACAGAATTTGGCCAGATCAGTGTCTAGTCCAACCTCAAAAGTTCCTTTTTCCTGTTTAATTAAGAGCTCGGCAGCAGAATGAGCTCTGTGATTGTGATGTAGGTTAACAGTACGTTGTCTTTGCGTTGTGATTCTTACTGCGGTGGAGAAGGAGCAGAAACGCTGAGATGACAGCACACAGCTTCAGCAGCTTCATCATCTTCACAACTCATCTGAGCCTCATCTATTGCCATGGTAGGACTCACTTTACATTTAATTTCTATATGAATATACAGTTCTTATTTTAAAGAATCAACCTTTCATTCTTATATTTATTTCTTGTATTATAATGATAATGGCGACCATTCATAAAGATCCACCAAATGAAAGAATCTTATCTGATCTGATGGTTTACATGTATATAGTATAGTAGTGTAGAGTATAATCATTTGTATTTCTGACACACAGCAGCTACACACAAGATATTAACATAACAAACAAAAAATGAGCTAGTTAAATGTGAATGTTGAAGCTGAATCCTTTTCATTTATCAGATTTTGAAGTGATTCAGCCACAGAATCGAACCGTAAACCAAGATGACTTAGCCTCTATCAGCTGTGAACACACTGCACAAGTCACCTCTGTGGAAGACTTTCAACTCCTCAGCATGTCACCGTATGTATTTTAGTGGTGTTTGTGTTTTGGGGGGATAATGTGCTGTGAAATACACAAATGAAGGAGGTTGATGCATGCAGCTTCTTATCGCATTTAACTCCAGTTTGAACTTCTTTGTGTCTGTTTTCACTTTGCCATCAGTGTCATCAGTTTCTCATTTAATTCTACTTCCTTACCGAAGTGTTTTATCTGCAGGTAAACATGCCAAAAATAGTAACTATTACTGTCATTAGTTGCAGAAAAAAATGCTTTATGAGTTCTTATCTAAGGAAGTATAGAGCTGGTTAGAGCTGGTCTCAGCAACTGCCAAAACAAATACCAAAATTGCACTGCACCGCCTTATCTGCATAAACACACTTCACCCAAATTGGCGAATTTGAAACCAGCAAATTAGCATTACAATACAATGTTAAAAGTTATCGTGTTTAAACTGATCTTAGCATAAAGACTGGAAACAGTAGCCTGACTGAAAGTACTGAACAGTGTTGTAGTGCTGCAGTTTGGTCTTGGCTTTTGAGACCACTTTTTGAAGGTCTCGTTTCAGAATCGACCGCATATTTACCCAGTCTATCTTGGGACAGAAAAATAAAGAGAGGAAAGGCGTGTTCTGCTCGTGGTTTAACCACAAGACCACGACCCAACGGCTGCAAAGATCCTCCTCCAGATCTAACTCAGTGCTTTTGTAAAGCAGCTCATTAAACAAAAAAAAAAAAAAAAACAGAAGCAAGGTGATCATTGAAGACATGTATGAGTAAACACTGAGAATTAAGTAAAATCAAATTGGCGAAATAAGAAATAAAAAATACACCCTCCTCCTCAGTTACACTGTCTACACTGGTCTTTTGTTAAACACTAACTACTCCCAATAACCAGGTGTAGGCTGCTCTGAACAGAGACATATGAGAGACTGAATATATTGCACACATTGCCTCCTGATAAACTATTGTCAATTCATGTTGCTTTACTTAATGTGTCGTTAAGAACTGCTTAGGAAATAATGCTCCAAGATAAATGGAAGGCTGTGATCAGCATTGGCCGATACGGCTTCCATTGTTCAGTGACTGGCCCCAGTAAACGTATTGGATTATTAATAATTACCTATAATAATTACCTTTACAACCAGTGTGATTGAGATTTAATGTTTACAAGAGCACAAGGTTCCTCATGGATCTAGCCTCTCAATTTTGTGGTGCACTCAGAGATGAATGCATTTGACTTTAAAATATGCAACAATTTTTTTGGGGTAGCAACCCCTGGACCCCCCTAGAAGAAAACAGTAAACTGCTGTGAATTTACAGGAACTACGGGTAATTATTATGGTATCTTATTAACATTAAGCACAGTGTTTTTACAGTAATATTGTGTCTACTTACTGTAGAAATACAGTGCATTACTGTGGTTCTAATCTATATTAGTGAAAAAGAATTACTGTATATTACTGTGAATTTATTACAATTCATTAGCCAGTAATTTACTGTAAAAGTGCTATAATATATTTTACAGTGTGCAACATTTAAACAAATATAAACTAAATTGCTTGTGCGTTAGCTGATTATTTTTTTTCTTTCTGTTAACATCATTTCTGTGATTGGAAGTTTAAAAAAATCAGCTTCAAATGAGACCAATAACTAAACAACTTATTAACTAACTAATCCTCCCCACACCCCCTTCATGCCCACCAAGGAAGTGATTGCGTCTGTCTGGGAGGAGACATCAGCCAAATCTTCTGTAAAATTTGACTTCTGCAAAACAAATGAAAGAAAGCACACAGCATATAAATCCTGCAATACGCTTAATGAGATTTTGTGAAATGATTGTGAAAATGATAGTTTGCCAATTCCTTCCAGATCCTTTACGAGGACGAGTATGATTTAGTGGTATCTAGCAATGTAGCTGCTGATTGCAAGCCCCTCGCCTCACCCTCTCTTTCTTAACATTAAAAAATAAAGAAGGCCAGTGTTCTAGAGCCAGTGTTTTATTTGTCTGTTTTAAGCTACTGTAGAAACATGGTCATCACGATGGTCCCTGCAGCATCTGTAGATATAAAATTCATTCTAAGAGAACAAAAACATTTTTCAGTTCACAAATAAGAACACATAATAATAATAATAATAACAATAATAATAATAATAATAATAATAATAATAATAATAATAATAATAACAACTTTAATTACATAGCACCTTTAAAAAACAGAGTTTTACAAAGTGCTTTACAGAGCAGTAGACCCAACAGAAGGCAACAGTGTAAGAACATGTGACACTACATATTGACAGATTCAAAGATAATAAAATAAATGATAAAAGGACAATTAATAAACTTTGAAAATTGATAGATGAAAATATAAAAATTAAAGGATAAAAATAAAGTGAAAAGATAAAAAATAAAAATAGATAAAAAATAAAAATAAAAATAGATGACATCACAAAAAGGTCAGTCTGTAAAAATTAGTTTTAAGAAGTGACTTAAAAGAATTTACTGATTCAGCGAGCCTTATCTCCTCGGGCAGGTCATTCCAGAGTCGAGGGGCCCTGATCGAAAAAAGGCGCAATCACCTCTAGTTTTTAACATCGACCCTGGAACAACCAGAAGTGACCCGCCCGAGGACCTAAGGCTGCGAGTTGGCTCATAGGAGGTTAACATGTCAGCAATGTAGTTAAGAGCCAGACCCTTGCGGGCTTTAAAAGTGATCAATAAAATCTTAAAATCAATCCTAAAACGCACAGGAAGCCAGTGGAGTGAAGCTAGAATTGGTGAAATGTGATGTCATCTGTTAAAACCGGTTAGAAGCCTAGCTGCTGCATTCTGGACAAGTTGGAGGAAAGGAGTGAATTACAGTAGTCAGCCAATAAGAGATCCTTTGTGTGCTTCTGAGTATATTAGTATTAGATAGATAGATAGATAGATAGATAGATAGATAGATAGATAGATAGAGTACTTTATTTATCCCCAAAGGGAAATTCTTAAGTTGCAGCAGCATTATAAAATATACATAAGAAAAATATACATGTGGACTCGTGCAATAACTTGTGCAAATTATGTCCATCAGATCAACTGTTCCAGAATGAGTCTCCTCTCTCTGCACAGAGGGAGTCATTATACAGATTTACATGTATTACAGTTGGTAGGAATGACCTCCTGTAGCGGTCTTTTTTACAGTGGAGCTGCAAGAGTCTCCGACTGAAACTGCTCTGTTGTTTAAGCAGGAGGTCATGTAGTGGATGTGAGTTGTTGTCCATAATACTGAGCAGTTTGTGGAGCATCCTTTTTTCCACAACCAGCTGCAGAGGCTCCAGAGCAGTCCCCAGCACAGAGCCAGCCTTCTTGATCAGTTCGTTCAGTTTTTTTGTGTCTCTGGCTCTGATGCTGCTGCCCCAACAGATGGCTGCAAAGAAGACTGCACTCACAACAACAGACTGCTGAAACATCTGCAACATCTTACTGCACACATTAAAAGACCTGAGCTTCCTCAGGAAGTAGAGTCTGCTCTGTCCCTTCCTGTATACAGCCTCAGTGTTGCATCTCCAGTCCAGTCTGTTATCCAGGTGCACTCCCAAGTACTTGTAGTCCTGCACCACCTCCACCTCCTCACCCAGGATGGAAACTGTGCTCAGGTCAGACCTAGTCCTCCTGAAGTCCACAATCATCTCCCTCGTTTTGGCCACATTCAAGTCGAGGTGGTTGCTCCTACTCCACGCCACAAAGGGATCAACCAGATCCCTGTACTCAGTCTCACCCCATCACTGATACACCCAACAACCGCAGTCACCTGAGAATTTCTGCAGATGACAGGACTCAGAGTGGTGCTGAAAGTCTGAGGTGTGCAGTGTGAAGAGGAAAGGTGAGAGCACAGTCCCCTGCAGTGCTCCCGTATTGCTAACCACACGATCAGACACACAACCCTTCAGCCTCACAAACTGTGGTCTGTCCATCAGGTAGTCAGTTACCCAGGAGATTGTGGAGGTATCCACCTGCATCACCTGGAGCTTCTTCAGCATTGTAGGCTGGATTGTGCTGAAGGCACTGGAGAAATCAGAGAACATGATCCTCACAGTGTTGCCAGGTAGATGATCGCGTCTTCAACACCAACCAAGGGGCGGTAGGCAGTAGAGTACTGCATGATTTCATATAAGCATATCACATTTTTGCAAGTGTAAATAACTGCTGGAGTAAAACATGCAATAATTCCCTCTGAAATGTGATGGAGTAGAAGAATAAAGTAACATAGAATATAAATACTCAAGGAAAGTGCGTCAGTAATACTTGTGCAACTTTTGAATAAATAGTTACTTTCGCCAATGTGTTTCAATCATCTCATCTAAATCTTCAAGTATTTAAGTGTTCCCCAAAATATTTATTATTATTACAGTTTTTCTCAGTTGCTAAAACACAATTTCTGAAACCTTGCTCCATTTTCTTAAAACATTAAACACAAAACCTCATCTTCAAGCACTATTTACAAAACCTCTGACTCCTCTTGCAAAATCAAACTTTCGCCTCAAAACAGATTTACCTGTGCTCAAAACCAAACACTGCTCTCAAATCAGAAACGAAGCGATCAAAATGATATACACTATCAAGCAGTCAGTAAACAATGCACCAAAAAATAGAAAACACATTGTTCAAAACATATAGTTCTCAAAACAAATTTCATATTTTTCCGTCATTGTCTTTTGATGAATGAAAACATGTTCCATCATAGTAGCTCAAAATTGATCAGAAATTACTACTCTGCTTTGGTCTTTGCATTTTTTTTGTTCTTCCTCCTCCTTGTACCCCTATTTTTACAGTACTGTACCCTGCATCTCACAGACTTGTCCTTTGTCTCTGTGATACTGTAATTCTTCTTTTTTGTTGATATGAACCTGCAACCAGTCAATATCTATCGAGCAGTCAGTACTGTAAACAAATGGAAAGCACAACGTTCAGGGCCATACAATTTGTTTATTGCAATTCTACAAAAAGTAGATGTGCAGCTCCAAAAAATATTCATGCAGTACAATACATACAGTGATGAACTTTACAAATGTCTATTGAAACAGCTGCATGTAGTGTAGTACAGTAAACTTGCAGTTACAAAAGTACAGTAGTATACTGTACCTGTTCTCTTCTCTGAATGTCCTTATTATAGTGGATGTCTCAAATTGGGTTGCACTCTAAGTCCTGCTTCCCTCATTGTCAGTCCATGGACAAGAACATGGTCTATGATTGTTGCTCGAAATTCATCGGCTATTTCTACTCTTTGTCTTCCTTTTCCTCTTCATCCTCCTCTTCCTCTTTCTTGTCCTCCTCCTCTTCCTCCTCGTCCCCACCTCACATACGCACTCATCCTCTCACATAGTTTCTTCTATCCATTCTCAGACTCCCTCATTCTCACCTTCAACAACCTGTTTGCTCTCTGAACTGGCTTATATTGGTTGTGTCACATTTGAAACAAGTGAAATCAGTTTTGAGTGGTTGTGTTTAATCAATGACATAGCTGCTCTATTTGTATTTAATTGTTGCCCCTTGTTTACCAGTATGGATGACATGGAATGTGTTTTGAAAATGAGAATATGTTTAGAGTTTTGCTGAAAAGTGTAAGTGAGATCTGCAGATTGTGTTTTACCATGTGAAATGGTTTAAGGTATTGACAACAGACTGAACAATTAGCTAAATGAGTTCAGGCAACTGAGAACTTTGTTCAGCCAGTGGGTTTTAGTGTTTTAGCAATTGAGAAAAACTGTATTATTCCTTTAAACTAATAAAAAAATAAATAAAAGACATGCTGGTAGATGTTCTCTGTCTGATAGATCTTTGTTTACTCTCAGAACAGACAATTCTGAAACCATACTCTGCCAGAAGGGAATGAAAAAGTGTGAGAACATCATCTGGCTTGAAGTTAATCTCAAAAAGTTCCTCTTCATCATATTCAACATTGGACCCAAGCACATGAGCATGAACTACGTGTGTGAGTTCACAGTGAAGGATGAAAATGATCTACATTACACCAAGAGAGGGAGAGCAACCACATTACTGCCAGGTATGTCTAACATTATGGAAGGTTTGTAGTCCTGTAAAAACAAACCAAAGATGAAAAAATAAAGTGAAATACAATGCATATGATTAGATGTTGATAATTTATTCACTCATTGGTTATAATATGAAATTCAAATCTGACTGTTGCTGAGCATGAAGCTGTATCTGTAAAACATGCTGACATTGTTTTTGTGTGCAAACTAGTAATGGACAAACAGGAAGTAGACTGACTTTATTATTAATAGGTCAAAAGGAAGTGGTCTCTATATCTCCTCCTCCACCGCCTCCTCCTCCTCCTCCTCCTCTTCCTCTCCATCACTCTCGTCAGCTGTGGTGGATTGCGATTGGTCTGCTGGCTCTGATGTTCCTGTACAGCTGTGTCATCACTTCTTTCTACATCAGACTGAGGGTGACTATTGTGACTTTTACTAAATATGCTGTGCTTAAGTACAAATTTGAGGCATTTTGCTTTGCCATTTTGTGCAACTTATTCCACTGCATTTATATGTGACAGTTTTAGTTACAAGTTACTTTTCCATTTTCATATGCTTCTTTGTCCAGTGAAAACCATGTGTAACAGTATTGACTGGCTGATTGAAAATGTTTATTTTGAACATGTAAAGCCAATAAAAAATATTTAAAGAAATATGCAAAGAAAAAAGAAAAGAAAAACAGGTCAAACCTGAATTTGAATATTTCAAGGATGAAGTGATAGCTTGAGAAAATTCCCCTTCATCTCAAGCTAAATAAACTATTGTCTGCCAATAGATCCTAAATCTCACACAGAGATCCTTTAAGTAAAAGATCTGAATGCTTCCTTCACTGCTTAAAGTCTCTGTCACATGTCAGGTCAGAGGCTTCTTCATTACAAAGAAGAAAGTACCATAAGTTACGAAAAAACGGCTGATAAATTCATGACGTCAGACAACTTGCACAGCACAAATATCTAACAGCTGACTCAAACCCAAATACTATGCAGAGATGACGATGAAGTATAAAAAATAGTTTTGTATTGATGATAGTTTACATTGTTATCAGTAACTGAATTATAAGTTTGAAGCAGTTAATATCTTTACATACTAACTTGTATGGCCTGTACATGAACAGCATTCACTGTCTGAAACACTGTGTTGGGAATAAAAAAGGAAATTTGTTCTTTTTCTGTCTCTGTGTTTCAGTGCAGGGGCATAAATCCTGAGAACTCCACCTATGTAGTAATGAGGAAAGCTCCTCTGCCAAGGAATCAAGATTTCGACATTTATTGTGGGTAACTGATTCATCTGTCTTCGCCACTGGTCTCATGCTGAATGTAATGAGAGGGGAAAACGTGGACATCCTATGAGGCAGCTGGTATCACACTCTCAAGTTCAATTTACCTTTATATTTCATGTCTCTTTTTCTGCATGAGCTGAAAGCCGTTGTACTGCTGAAGATGAACAGCAGGGTGAGACAAAGACCCTCTAAAGTGACAATGCTGCCTGCTGCAGCGCGTCTGTTCATCTCTGCTTTTACAGCTTATTATCCATTAGATAAGAAATATATGTACAATTACATTTTATTTAACATTTTTCAATCAGTGCTTCAAACATTTAACTTAATAGAAGCTCTTTAAATCTCACACTGATTAATTTTATGTTTATCCTTATAGTTCAGCACAAATGCTTTAAAAACATGTGATCTTGACTAAGATTAGCTTGGTTTGCTCTGAGAGCTTTATTTTAGCTTTTCAATATCTTTTTTATATTGATGTTTTTGAAAAAATATGGTTTATAGTATCTATTGTGACTGAGCTGACGCTTAGCTTGATGGTTACAGCAGCTCATCACTAGTCCTGTTGTCGTTGTCACCAAGCGTCCCCACCGATTTTCGTGTGGACTAGCAAATGTCATTATGTGGTGTGACTGCTGCAGAGGCAAACACAGTGAGACACTCTTTACAGCTGCTGTTCAACATAAACAGATCATCTTTCCCCAAAACCTCCCCAAATGATTTTTTTCTGATACATGAATCCATATTCTTAATATTTGCACTTTTAACTTAAGTTTGTTCATTTCCATCGTGAATTGAATATATTTTATTTCACACAGTATAATTTGCTATGCTTCTTTTGATCACCACAGTGTTCATGCACTTGCACATTACATTGTTATTACGGTTTATTAATAGCAATATTTTTCTTTATTATTACCATACATTGCATTTACTGGCCATGAGTTGTCCCAGTAGATGGTCTGATGGGTCTCCATGGGTATGAATGGCGCTCCAGAAAAACAAACTCATGTCTACCACTCATCCTTCAGTGGATGGGCCTCCTCCTAAACATGAGGAGCTTCAAGGTGGAAAGAAAGCTGAGACCTGCAGTAGACCAGCCTACTACACGCCTGAGTCCTGTCCAAAGTGACACTCTGAAACTTGAATAGAGAGAGAAAGGAAGTAAGATAGTCAATAAATACATGGTAAATTAATTTAAATGAAAATGGACTCTTCAGCCAACTCCCTTTCTATTGCTATCAGTCAGGATATTTGTATTCAGCAGCACATTTACCTAACTATCTAACACATTTATCTTGAAATATATTGTCTTGATGTTTGAATGTTCTGTTTTCTTCATGTTTCTTAAATGTAGCATTTATGTCACCTTGTATTTTGTCACATTACATTTTATCAATAAAAAGTCAAGGACAAGCCCATGTCCTAAAAAGTGTAGACATGGAGTATTTATTTTTATGAATTTAGCTGAAATAATCCAGATTTCAGGCCTACAACTACAAATGCATGCATGTTTTTCCACACTTCCAGTCTGTGTCTCTGTGTTTGGTAGGCCATCTACTGTATGTATGTGGTTAATGGACAGCAGCAGGTTGTAACGCTAACAATAGACAACAGAGGGAGACACTGGCAGACTCACATGTATTTTATCTGCATACACAGTACTTCATAACAGATACAAGATCAGCTGTCATTTGTTGATTTGAGGATTGAAGAATTTTCAGTGCATTTACTCAACATCTACAGGAACACCATGTTGTGGATAAATCTTTTTCTCACACCGTGTGTCAGCCTCACAGGTGTAAGAATAACGATACGTTTAGCAGAAACCACGGATAGGAAAAGGATCTATTAACGGGTTTAGACGGCAGGTGGAATAATCAACCTTCAGATGAAAAAGACAAAAATAATAATGATTGAGAAAAACAAAAAGAATGATATTCACAAAGCTACAATAAAAACTCACACAAATACTGTTGAAACAAAATAAGTTCAAAAGCCTCTGATCCACATCTTGTCATTTGTTTGAATGGAAACATTCCAGCTATCATACACAAATAGGGAAATGTAGGAAAAAACCCACTTATTCTTCCTCTTTATTTATTACATGATTTAGTATTCCAAACAACATCTAATTGCATGCACCACACATTTAAACTTGACAAGGGTCTTCAATGCCTTCAAAAAGTTCACACCTTAACTACAGGTTTTTGAGTTCACTATAATATTCTACTTGTTTTCAGGGCTTCCATATAAGTTTATCATATTCTGTTCCAAACCCAATCCATCATCATAAACAAAGCATTATGCATCTGAATTCAACACTGATTTGTTTGTATGTGTGTCAATCAATCAGTGTGTCAAGGCTGTTGCTAGCCTATGAGCCGTGGGCTTGTGGCTCTTTCTGATAGAACCTTATAGCTGTCATGCCAAATTGTCAACTGTGGTTAAGATTTTAATTGACCTTACTGTATGGATTTTGGTTTAGCAGAGGGCTGCTGTAAATGGTCATTTCTCAGTCTCCGTAGCTCCATAAACTAAGGAACTGATTATTGTTTTCTGATGTAACAGAGTCACCGGAGAGTTGCACCATACATAATGAAAATATGGAATTGTTACATAATACACATATTACTACTATTTTTGAACACCTTAACTTTGAACCCTGAGGCTATTGTGAAGTGGGCCATAACATTATGACCACTGATAGGTGAAGTAAGTGATATCGATTATCCTGTTACCATGGCACCTGTCATTGTGTGGGATATATCGGGCAGCTAGTGAACATTTTGTTCTCAAAGGTGATGCACTAGAAGCAGAAAAATTGAAAAGTGTAAAGATTTGGGCAACTTTGACAAGGTCTAAACTGTCATGGCTAGATGAATGGGTCAGAGCATCTCTAAAACTGCTGCTCTTGTGGGGTGTTCCTGGTCTGCAGTGGTCAGTACCTATCAAAAGTGGTCCAGGGAAAGATACCACAGCGCCTTAAGAGGTCTAGTGGGTCCAGTCCCATCTGAGGCCAAGGACTGGTGAGCTTCAGAACCACCATCCAGGATGAAACACACAAGATCCAAGAGTACATCAGGAAGATGGCCCCCAAAGACGAGCTGCTAAGTGAAGCAGCAGAAACCTGATCGTGCAGAGAAGGAGGATGGAGGATGAACCATCATGGAGGAAAAAGACCCTGCATGGCATGTACCACCGACAAATTCAAGAAGTGGCTGACATCAAGAAATCCTACCAGTGGCTGGAAAAGGCTGGACTGAAAGACAGCACAATAGCACTAATCATGGCAGCACAAGAACAGGCACTCAGTGCAAGATCAATAGAGGCAGCGGTCTACCAACCCAGACAGGACACTAGGTGCAGGCTGTGTAAAGATGCTCCTGAGATAGTTCTGCACATAATAGCAGGATGTAACATGTTGGCAGGTAAAGCCTATATGGAACGCCATAACCAAGTGGCTGGAATAGTGTATAGGAACAACGGGAATGAGTATGGGCTGGATATCCCAAGGTCAGAATGGAAGACACCTCCTAAGGTGGTTGAGAATGACCGAGCCAAGATCCTGTGGGACTTCCAGATCCAGACTAACAAGCTGGTGATGGCTAACCAACCGGACATCGTGTTGGTGGACAAACAACAGAAGAAGCCTGTCGTGATAGCATGATGTAGCAATTCCGAGTGACATCAGGGCAGAAAGAGGAACTAGAGAAGATGTGGGGAGTAAAGGCAACAGTGGTGCCAGTGGTAATTTAAGCACTGGGAGCTGTGACCCACAAACTGGATGAGTGGCTACAGCAGATTCCAGGAACAACATCTGAGGTCTCTATCCGGAAGTGTGCACACTCCCTAAGAACAGCTAAGATACTGTGCAGAACCCTCAAGCTCCCAGGCCTCTGGTTAGGACCCGAGTTTGAGGAAGACACACCACCCATCAAAGTGCTTAACAAATGTATTAGATCACCACCCAATGCAAAGTTTATGCCACAGCTACCCTAAATTAACAGCACTGGTAATTACCAAAATCATTTTTTATGTTTCTGTAATGGTTAAAACACCAGCATGTAGAAGCCCTTTAACCAAAATGATATTTTTAATGCTAAAATATAATTATTATTGTATCCATGAATTTTCAAAGTTATTGTTTTACAAAAAAAAAAAGCTGAAAAAATAGTAAAGCACATTATTATTTCTTGATTAGGATGTCAGATTATAATTATTCACTTGCATTCCTGAACAGAAGAGTTAGTTTTAGTGGTTGAATGTCATGCTTGATTCATTTCTGACTTCTCAGAGAAGCCCAGTGAGCCGGCTCAGATTTGGGTACAAAAAGGTGAATTCAGTTTGAAATTCCTCATTTCTGTTCAAAACGGTAAAACGTGGAGAGCTCACTGAAAGTCCCCATTAAAACACTTCATGATGCTGGATGGTCTCTGACATGTGGTCTAATAAATTTGTTAAGCACTGGATAGATAGATAGATAGATAGATAGATAGATAGATAGATAGATAGATAGATAGATAGTGTTTATTGTGTATATATGCATATATATATATATATATATATATTGAAACAGTTTTGTTAACATCGGTTCTAAGATTACTGTAGAGGAACAAAGAAATCTGAAATATTTTTGTAACCAAAAAACATCTAATCTAATGAATACTTTTAAAATTGTTGGTTGTGTTATCCAGGATTGCATCATGTGTTGATATGTTCTGTTTTTTGTCTCCTGACAGAGTTTGCATCATGTTTACTTTGGAACAGAAATGTGTTTTTCTTAACACCTTTGATTTGACTGATCCCTCAGAGGTTACTTGAGTTTGCAGTTATCTGACATAAACACAAGAAGGTGTGAATCCTTGATGAGAGAGATTCATAAGAGAGCTAGTAGCTATATGGGGATGTTTGTTTTGATCCAGTCTCATGGGTTTCAGGCAGACAATTGGAAAGTCTTCTACCTGTGCCTAGCAACAGAGAGTCTGGTGGTTTTGCTCTCCATGATGAACTCAATAATAACAGTGAAGTCCTAATTCAAAGTCCTAATTCTCAACAATATATATATAAAAAAATAAGTAAGAATGAGAATCTAAGATAAAATAGCGCAGAAGTTAATATAAAATGTAGGAATATAGTAAAACACACAGTATATAAAATAAAATCTAATAAAATAATACACACACACACGCTGTGAAGCATGCATGGTATAAAGTATACATAATAAATACGCGTTAATTAAGATCTAAGGGCTGTGGCTAAGGAGGTAGAGCAGGTCGTGCATTAATCAGATGGCTCCTCCAGTCTGCAAGTCCAAGTGTCCTTGGGCAAGATACTGAACTTGAGAAAGGTGCTATAAAAGTACAGTCTGTAAAAACTGTATAAATACAGTCCATTCACCAAGTAGGGTAACAAGATGATCATAGTAATGAGCGCAGGAGTTCAACAGTGGATGTGGGATGAACCTGTACCTGGGCCTGGTGGGCCTGGTGGTGTGGATGTGTGCCAGATGGCAACAGACACAACGGTTTTTCAGGGTCTTTTCTACACTTTCCTGGGTGTAGGTGTCCTCCATGAATGCCAGATTTGTCCTTGTCTCCTTGTGCTGGACAAGTGTATTAAGTGGGTCCAGTGAGTCAGGGAGAGAGGAGGTGATAAGTCGTATTTGTAAAAGACATGTATGAGCTACTCCATTGCCATCTTGTGGTCAAATGTGGGTGCTGCAAAAGAAAATAGTTCTCTGTGTGCGCGTGACATTTCTACATGGCGTACGGTCGACTAGTCAAAAAATTACCTCCCAAGTCCTTTCCTAAGCAGTTTTCCTTGACCTCAATGTGAAATGTCATGAAGTCAAGGAAAGATGTGAAGGAGAATTCACAAGGACTTAGGAGAAGACGGCCGCAGTGTTCAGATAATCCGACTCCACTAGACACCAGACTACTATTCTTATTATGCGACAGCGGATGTTATTAATGTGATCTGTGTTAAAACTACAAAGTTCAAAAGATGGACTACAAAACGCACATCTGAGATACTTCTCTCTCTTATGGTGTTTTTAATGCAAGAAATATAAACGTGGACAACCCGGTGGAAATATGACTTCGTTATCAACGTCAGAATTACAATAATAAAGGAATATTGTCCCCCTGTCACAGACGTAGAATCAAGTGTGACACTGAGAACGGTTGCTTACCCTCCCACCATATAAACATATTAGTAAGTTATGGCAAATGATGGGTGATTATAATTGTAAATGTAATTGTAACTTCCATGATGATCCTCAGGATGCTGGACGTCCATCACAGTTAGAGAAAGTTTGACCATCACACTTAATGTGATATATGTTTTTATATTAATTTGAATGACCATGATAACTTAAAGGTTCAGTGTGTAGGATTTAGTTGCACCTAGCAGTGAAATTGCAGATTGCAACCAAATGAATACGCTCCCACGCGTCACTCTCTCCTTCCAAGCATGTAGTAAAAACTCTGGCTGCCAAATTGACATTAAAAGCAAAAGGCCAATCTAGATCAGGGTTTGGTTTGTATGTTCTGGGCTACTGTAGAAAAATGGTGGCTCAACATGGCAGACTCCATGGAGGAGGACCCGCTCTCACTGTAGACATAAAGGGCTCATTATAAAACAATGAAAACAAACGATTCTTATTTTCAGGTGATTATACACTAATGGAACATACTAATAAATATTGTATTCCACTGCTGCCAATAAATACTCCTAAATTTTACACACTGGACCTTTAAAGCTTTTCTAGTTATTAACAACATTTTACATAAACTTGAGAAAGTTTCTCACTACAGCAGACAGTGAACATGAACACCTCTGTGTGTCAGAGCACCTTGAGACAAATGTAAATCCTAGTTGAGACAACATAAAATGAGCAGTGAAACCAACAAACTTCAACAATAAAACATAACAATAAAAGTTGTTCAAACTAAGCATGTTGCACAATTAACATGTTTTTGTAAGGCAGCCAGGTCACTTTTTCCAGGAATAGTTCAACATAAAAATTATTCTTCAACATCAAAGAACATTCACAGTGCCATTTTATTTGATCTCAAAACTCAATGGCATTTTTGGTATCAATAAACTTAATATTAAAACACTACCATAAGGCAGAGATGAACTATGAAAAATGCCACACATTTGACATGTTTCTCTACCTATTAACATTTACAGAATAATGCTGTGCTTTACCATGCACTTACTGTCATGGAATTAAGGTAGAAGTTGTGAAATATAAAAGCTAACTGCTTAAAGGTTTGTGCAATTTAACTGCAACACTTCAAGTGAAGTACATTATCCTTTAACTGAACATATAACATATTACAACAGTCAACATTTTTATAACATCTGCATTAGGTATTTTCTGTAACCTACAGGCCCTTTCTGACCATAGGCTTTGTGTTGAGTGTTTGTATTATGTGATGGAGTTTTTTCATATATAGACTTGTTTCTAAACAGTGATGGCTGGCCAAATCTTTTTGTATCAGTTTGAATGTGTACTTTAATTTTTTAGTCTGCAGCATGCAGTCCAAACCACATCATCAGTTTCTCTGATGATACAACCTTGGTGGGTTTGATCAGTGGAAACCATGAGGGCCCATACAGAGAGAAAGTAAAACAGCTCACTAACTGGTGTACCACAATTCCTTAAAGGTGGATGAAACAAATGAGGTCATCATTGACTTTAGAGGATCTGAATGTTTGCATCCCACTGACCATCAACAGCTCTTCTGTGGCAATTGTCCAGAGCTCCAAGTTTCTGGGCGTCCACATCACAGAGGACCTCACATAGACCCAGAACACCAGGCACATCACAAAAAAAGCTCAACAGTGTCTCTACTTTCTGCAGAGAACTCACCTGCCACCACCGATTCTGACCAGAGGGACTATTGAGAGCATCCTAGGAATAGCAAGACCAGAAGCATTGTGGATGATCCAACACACCCCTCGCATGCACTTTCCTCCCTACTGCCTTCTCGAGAATGGTTCTGCAGTTTAAGGTTAACTTTACTGTGAGTATGGGAAAAAGTTTCTCCCCACAAGCAATCAGACTGTTAAATGGAGTTTTGTAACTAGGCTACTAATCCCATTTCCGTACCTCAAGTACTTAAACACACCTTTTCCGTTCACTCCCTCTTTGACTCAGTTGTCACATGAATGTCTCAGCGATAACCGCAACCACAATAAACAGGTAGGTCAGGGGCAGGTGCGTCCGTTGGCTGAAAAAGTGCAGACGATTATTGATTTCCCGGTCCCACAGTCCAAGAAAGCGCTGCGCTGTTTTCTTGGTATGTGTGGTTATTATCGTGGTTTCTGTCGAAACTTTTCTGATGTGGTGGCTCCTCTCACAGGTCTTGTAAGTCCGTTGAAAAACTTTGTTTGGTCCTCTGCTTGCCAGGCTGCCTTCGAGTCTGCCAAGGTGTTATTGTGTAGCGCACCTGTCCTCACCGCGCCCTGCTTTAAACGACCCTTCAAATTAGAAGTTGATGCCAGCGTGTGCAGTGCAGGTGCTGTGCTCTTGCAGGAGGACAATCAGACTATTGACCACTCTGTCTGTTATTTCTCAAGGAAGTTTAATAAGCACCAGCTTAATTATAGCACTACCGAGAAGAAAGCTCTCGCCCTCCTGCTTGCCTTGCAGTATTTTGAGGTTTATCTCGGGTCTCGTTCGCAGCCTGTCCAAGTGTACACAGATCACAACCCATTAGTATTCCTTGCACATATGCGCAATTCTAACCAGCGGTTTATGCGCTGGTCTCTCCTCCTGCAGGATTTTAATCTGCAGATTCATCACAAGAAGGGTACAGAAAATGTGATAGCCTTGTCTAGGTGTTCCTCAGATCCGCAGGAATTAAACATTTAGGGGTATGTTTAATTCTAATCCTTTCCTCTTCTCTCAACCCTAGCCTTCCTATTCCCCCTCCCACAGCTACCTCAGCTCCTCCAGCGCCGATCCAGGCCACAGCTAACTCCCAGACCGCACCCTCAACAGCGATCCATTAATTTGTGAGGTTTTCTTAATTAATCTCTCAACCACTGCCGTAACGTGGGGCAGCTGCCACTGACATGCCGTGGCAGCTGCCGGTTTCTGGGCCAGCTGCTACTGCCTTAACGGTGTCTGGGGCAGCTGCCACTGACTGCCACGGCAACTGCTGCTGTTATGGGCATCTGTTTTTATTTTCTATTTTATAAAACAGTCGTCAGAGTTGCATTTGACTCGCTGGCATTTCTGTTAGGTGATTTCTGCATTAATTTGCGAGGTTTTATCTCTAAACCACTGCCATTGTGTAGGGCAGCTGCCACTGACCTGCAGCGGCAACTACTGCTGCTTTAATCATCTGTTTTTATTCTTTATTTTATAAAACAGTCATTGTATTACACTTGATTGAAGTAACATTTCCATCATGTGATTTCTGCATTAATTTGCATTGATTTAATTAATCTCTCAACATCTGTCTCAACTGCTGCCGCTGTGTGGGGCAGCTGTCACTGACATGCCACTGTGCATGTGTGTGTGTGTGTGTGTGTGTGTGCCACAGCAGTTGCCGGTGTCTTGGACAGTTACCGCTGCCCTGCCATGGCAACTGCTGCTGTTATGGGGATTTGTTTTTATTTTATAAAACAGTTGTCAGAGTTGTATTTGACTCGCTGGCAGTAGCATTTCTATTATGTGATTTCTGCATTAATTTGCATTACCCTTTGCATTTCCCTTTGTCTGAGTTGACGCCCCAATGGGCTGTCAGGTATGGAAGCTAATTTAAATATCCCATCTTAAAATCAACCTAAAATGTTCCAGCATAAAAGGTAATGTCAAAACAGTTAAAGCATTAAATTTATACCACTTATGTCATAAAGCGTCATCCTATCATAAGTGTTGTTTCTGCACACTTTTGATGGTCATGTTCGGCCAAGTTTTTATAGATGAATTAAGTGAAAACAAACCCCACACCCACAAACACAAAACATTGCGCTTTTGAATGAACTTTTTAATCAGGGTTAAGCAATCCATTCTCCAAAGTGACCGGAGAAACACAAATCTAGCAACCATTCAAATATTTATTCTTTAAATTAACAATGTGTTTCACACTTTATTTAGTTGTCTACCTCACACATACACACACACATGCACAGTGGCATGTCAGTGGCAGCTGCCCCACACAACGGCAGCGGTTGAGACAGATGTTGAGAGATTAATTAAATCAATGCAAATTAATGCAGAAATCACATGATGGAAATGTTACTTCCATCGAGTCCAATACAACAATGGCGACTGTTTTATAAAATAAAAAATAAAAACAGATGATCAAAGCAGCAGTAGTTGCCATGGCAGGCCAGTGGCAGCTGCACAACACAGTGGCAGCAGTTGAGAGATTAATTAAAGCTGCCGTTTCCTCCACACCTGCTCCTTCTGTGGCGAAGCCCACGCTAGAGCCACCTGTCCCCATAACCCAACCAAGCACGGTTCATGTAAGTATCTAAGCACACTGATCAACATCAGTGCCCTCACCTCCGCTTTAAAAAACCACCCAGACCGCCAGTTTGTCAACTATCTCATACAAGGGTTCACTTACGGCTTCCACCCAGGTTTACAGGTCATGCCAGATTCCTCCTTCTCATGCCATAACTTACAATCCGCTACCTCCGAGCCCGACACAGTAGACAGACTCCTGGCCAAGAAAGTCAAAGAAACCTTCATGATCTGCCCACTCTCCAGCCCTCTGTTCCCCACATCCAGAATTAGCCCCATCGGCATAGTCACCAGAAAATACTCCAGAAAAAAAGAGACTAATCATTGATCTACACTGTAAGAAGTCTTTCAGTGGTTTGTCCATATGACTTTGTTTTTAAAAGTATATTTATTCCAATAAATCAATTTTTTTCTTTTTTTAGTTTTTTGAGTTATCCATAAGTAAAAAGTGTGAATATTTTCGTAACTTACTATTTTATGTGATAAAATTAATTTTATTGGACTTCACCATAAATTGATTTTACAAAACTCAGTTTAAACGCCCGGGCTTTTCACTCTTGAATGTTACAGGAGTGAAGACACGTTTTTTCACGGAGCCTAAGGAAAACACTTTACCGAACTCATGTAAGTAACAATTTATATTGTTAAAAGTCAGATTTTACCAGAATCGAAATTTATAAATTTGCAATTTGCAAAAGCATGGCACTGTTTCCTACATTATGTTTGCTACTTTTGCCATCGCCAACTGCCATTTCGAATGTGCTCTTACCTCCAACAGCTCATTAACTTCAACCAAATGCTGTTTATACCTGTGTGCGCTTTATAATTAGCATTGTCTTTGCATGGTAGTTTAACCCTCTGGGGACGGATTGGGCGGATTCGCCTAAAAGTGTAAAGTTTTACATATCTGTGAATATCTCCGAAACAGTTTATGACAGAGAGATGTGTTTTTTTGCACTGTTTTTCTGAGATTCCACTGAAGACGGAGATGTGTGGTTTGTGTCTGTCCGACACTTCATGTTGTTCTATTCCACTGCGTAAAAGACCAATTGAAAAATAGATGTTCGGCAGACTGCAAGCGCAGTCAACGAATGGGAAGGCGTTTTTTCTATATTCAACCAATCAGTGCATATGACATATTCTAGCCAATGCAGGGAGCACACAGAGCAGAGTGACAGAGGGCCCAGAGTTACTGCAAAGTGACAGAATAACTTCACAAATACTATTTCTATTGAATGACAGGTTCCCCTCAACTTTCTGGAGGGTCTTTGCTTTGCTAACTGGCATGTCTGAGGAAAATGAGGCAAAAACGCATGGGACCTTTTTTATTGAAAGGACATTATTTTATTGCTCTTCACATATTTGGTTGAAAAACTGCAAATGCATGTCAGGCAAAGGGATTAAAAGATAATATTTTCATTCAGGAACTCTTCACTAGTACTGTTTGAGGTGTGATTTTGAGTAAAAAATGACAGAAATCTACTTTTCGTTTTTGAAATTCTTTAGTGTATTGTAGATTTTTCACTCATACTTCCTTTATTAGCACATTACATGAATGCATATGATAGCCTAGGTTCTCCTGAATCTATAGATACCAAGCACAGCACACTTCACAGGTGTTTGTTGTAACAAGAAGCTTTGCTATGGATATCCAACATATCCATCTGCTGTATGATGATATTTTTGTAGGCCAACCCGGAAGTTAGCATCACCCTGGCTCCTTTTGACAGAAAGTCAGTTGGGTTTTTACATGATGTTTTGGATATTGCCTTAGAAAATTAGCTCTGTGTGTCACATAAAACATTCCTTTAGGTCGTGTTCAGCAGGATAATCTTCACAAATGAGTATATTAGGGGGTAAAAAAATGATCTTAAGGGTTCTCATCAGGCTTGTATCCAAGAGGTTAGAGATAAACCATAACTTGTCTTTTTTTTTTTTCTCTCCAATGACAGATGGGATGGCCCTGTAAATTGTGCAGCACTGTTGTACCAACCAAGAGTGATATTTTAAAGCATTACAGACTGCACCATGGGACCTTTGGACACAACCATTCCTTGCTTTGTATTCATATGGTTGCCCATGCTCTTTTATTCAAATATTCTTTTATTGGGTTTTGCACTTACAAAACAATGAACAAGTCCCCAAACAGCAACCCCAACATAAAGAATTATAAAGTGACAATAATAACACACACACACAAAAAAAAAAAAAAAAAAAAAAACCTGACATGTTACAGAGTTACAGAGCCTGTGAATCAATTATGTCCCAGTGTTTCCAGCAGGGAATTGTAAGTTAAAATAATTTAGAAATGGCTGCCAGAACTTATAAAATCTCTGGGTTGAACCCCTGATCGTGTGTTTCAACTTCTCAAGTTTCAAGTGTGCCATTACATCCTCAACCCAGCACCTGTGTGTGGGAGGCATCTCTGACTTCCAGTTACACAAAATAAGACGTCTGGCCAATAGAGATGAAAATGCAGTGACGTCTGATTGTGCACCAGATATCGCCATCCCAGCAGGGGCCACACCAAATACTGTGATTTCAGGAGCAGGGCTTATCTCTCTGTCACAGATGTAAGAAAAAGTATCAAAAATTAAAGACCAAAACTGTATAAACTTTGGGCAAGCCCAGAACATATGGTAGAGGGTAGCCGGAGCCTGGCAACATCAGGAGCAAGTCGGATCGACCTCTGGATATATCCTGGCAAGCCTACTCCTAGATAGATGAAGCCTGTGGAGCACCTTAAACTGAAGCAAACCATGTCTGATACAAATTGAAGTTGAATGTATTCTCTTAACTGCGCTTTGCCAGGAGACGTCCGACACTTCAAATCCTAGTTGCTCCTCCCATGCTGTGTCAGCGAGGCGATCATCTGGATATCCTCATATAATCTGCTCACTCCTCCTCTTTGATTTAAAGCCCCCTCCAACCACTCATCCATCCAGTCATTTGGTGAGAGTAACGGAAAGGACGGAAAATGTTTCCGAACAAAGACACGCACCTGCTGATACCTGAAATAGTGCGAACTGAGGATATTATACTCATTTACCAGCTGCTCGAATGACATGAACACACCATCCTTAAAAAGATCCTTCACCAGTTTCAGACCATTCCTGAACCACAACTTAAATGCTGTATCCATCAGTGAGGGTGGAAAGAGTGCATTGGTCGAGACTGGGAGAGAGGGCATAGCCTGTTTATGTTTGAAGTGGGTCCTGAATTGGGACCATATTCGAAGTGAGCCACTCACAATAGGATTATTTGTGAGACGCTGCTTACTGAGTGGCAATGGTGCACATACTAAAGAAGGTAGGGACACAGGATAAGCGGAATGTTGTTCCATTTCAACCCATACAGGTCCACTCCCCTCATAAGAAGCAGAGACCCAGTATATTAGTTTATAAATATTAGCTGCCCAGTAATATTGTAAAAAAATTGGTAATGCTAAGCCTCCAGCCTCTTTCCGTTTCTCAAGATGTGCCCTCCTTATTCGTGGGATGGTCTTATTCCAGATAAAGGTGGATATAGATTTATCTAGCTCTCTGAAAAAGGACTTCGGGATAAAAATGGGTATTGTATGAAACAAGAATAAGAACCTGGGCATGATTATCATCTTGACAGAATTAACCCTGCCAGCAAGCGATATAGGCAGCGCTGACCAATGGATAAGGTCCTGTTTAGCCCTCTCCAGGGCTGGTTTAAAGTTATGCTTGAATAAATCACTGTATTTACGGGTTACTGATACGCCAAGATAGGTAAAAGTGTCACAGGTTTCTTTTAGTGGATATGCCTCAAAAGACATCTGTCGAGCCTGGTCGTTAATAGGGAAGAGCAAACTCTTAGTAAGGTTGATTCTGTAGCCTGAAATCTCTCCAAAGCCAGAGATAATTTCTAATGCCTTAGGAATGGAGGTAAGAGGATCGGACAGGTAAAGTATCAGGTCATCTGCATATAGAGACAGTTTGTGAGTTTGCCCTCCCCTAACAACACCTGTGAGCTCCTTAGCACTCCTAAGTGCAACCGCTAGTGGTTCAATGGCGAGGTCAAACAGAAGTGGGCTCAATGGACAGCCCTGTCTTGTCCCTCTACGTATGGAAAAATAGTTGGAAATTATTTTATTAGTACGGACAGAGGCCTGCGGTGTAGCATACAGGATCTTTATCCACGAACAAAAAGCCGGTCCAAAACCGAATCTTTCCAGAGTTGCAAAGAGATACTCATACTCAATCCGGTCAAAAGCTTTTTGAGCATCGAGGGAGAGCAAAACCTCTGCTGTAGGTGGAATTTCCGGGGAATAAAGAATATTAAACAGCCTTTGTATGTTGCCATAAAGCTGCTGCGCTGTAATAAAACCAGTCTGATCTGGATGTATCACTGTGTGCATAACAGACTCCAATCTACTCGCCAGAACCTTGGTCAAGATTTTGTAGTCGCAGCAGAGTAGATTCACAGGCCGAAAGGACTCACATTTCAGAGGGTCCTTTCCTTTCTTAAGAAGGACTGAAATGGTGGCCTGGTTCATTGTAGGAGGGAGAATCCCACGCTCCAATGCCTCAATATGCCCATGCTCTTTTAAATGCTGGAGTTCCCTCTGCTCTCATCTGTCAAGATACCATCTGAAAGTCAAATTCCTCAACTCACCTCAAGTAAGTCCTTCATTCACCTGCCCTCTGTGTAAAAAAACTGGATTTCCTAATGAAAAGGATTTTTTTGAACACGTAGGTCATCATCTCAAGAATAATGAGACTGTGAAATGTGTCTTTGAAGGTTGCGATCACCAAACTAATGTGTATGGGACTTTTGCAACACACAAACACAGGAAGCATACTCCACATACGTCACAATATTTCAAATCAGGGATTATCTCCGAGTTACCAGAGGAAGCACTTGATTTTGAAGCCTCTGAAGAGGATGGTGACCACAGTGGTGCTAATTACGAGGGCAGTAGCACTAATGCACACTATGAAAAAGGAGGATGGAAGCAGTGTTGTTGTAGAGTATATAGCGTCCCTCTTGTTGAAATTAGAGTGTTCATAATGTTTCAGTTCGGTGCATTGATGAATTAGTTGATGAGCTTCACTTTATAGCAAGTTCTGCCCCCATTTCTTTAGTTAAAAGTGTTATTGTTTCACATTTTCAGAAAAATAACCAAACCATTGATGACATTTTTGTTACATCTTTGGTGGAAGAATTGTGCAAATCCAATCCCCTAAGCGCAGCACTCAGTAGTGTTGGTCCTCTGTCCTCCTCGTTTAAGAGACGGAAGTATTATAAAGAAAAATTTGAAGTTGTTGAGCCTGTTGAGTACGTCCTTGAACCAAATGAGAAGAGACGCTTGCAATATATCCCAATTCTTCAATCTTTGATTCAGATTTTGGGTAAAGAAAATCTTAGAGAAAAAGTTCTGAGTAAAAAACAGAACAAGTCATCTACTAAATATGAATCATATCGAGATGGTACAATCTATAAAGATAATTCTTTTTATTCTGAAGAACTAAGAATTACACTTGTACTGTACGTTGATGATTTCGAAATTTGCAATCCGTTCAGAACATCAAGAAAGAAGCACAAGATTACAGCTGTATACTGGGTGTTTGGCAACATTCCACACTCTTCTCGATCCACTCTCAGCTCTGTATACTTGGCCCTTTTATGTAAAGCAGTTGACATCAAAAGATTTGGCTATGATGAAGTTCTTGCCCCTTTGTTAAAAGACATTGCTGTCTTGGAGCGTGATGGCATCTACATTTCCATTTTTGAAGGGATTGTTCCCTTGGAACTGGGTCTGTGCTTTAGTGTTTTCATTTCTAAGAAATATTTCACATTTAGTGAACTTAACAGTGCTATCTCACAGTTTCCATATAAATGGGCTGACAAAACTGTCCTCAGCCAGTGCCTGCAACCTTCTCCTCACGAAAAAGGATTGGAGGAAATGCGCATGAAAATTGGGCCCTCATACGACTGTTGCCATTCATTATTGGACACAGAATACCTTTGAATGATCCAGCCTGGCTTCTGCTCATGTCTTTAAAAGACCTTATTGAGCTTGTTGTTGCTCCAGTCCATAATGAGGAAAGCATTGCATATCTTGACTCAAAAATTTCTAAACACCGACACAGATTCCAGGAAGTATTCCCTAAAGAAGAGTTAATCCCAAGCACCACTTTTTAGAACACTATCCTGAATTGATAAAAGCTTTTGGACCTGTGATTGCTTTCTGGACGTTGCGGTTCAAAGCAAAACATAGCCAGTTCAAAAGGATTGTAAGGCATACTGGCAACTTTAAGAACATCCTCATGTCCCTGGCTACGAAGCACCAGCTTATGATAAGCCACCATCTGCATTCCACAACAGTTTTGCCTGCTCTTAGTGTTGTAAGAGTAACAGCAGTTCCAGTGAATGTCCTGCATGTAGCTATTCAGGAGTCAGTTAGGCATCTATCTCCTTCTCAGTCTCAAGTTCAGCTGGCTGATACAGTCACCTATCAGGGAACAAGGTACTCAAAAGGCATGATTGTGGCCTATGGTTGCAGGTCTTTCTGGTTTTGCAGAGATTGTTCAAATTGCACTTGTTGGGGAAAGAGTGCATTTTATCGTGAGAACACAGAAAGCCTGGTATGATGAACATTATCATGGATATTATCTGGAGAAGACGAACCAGATAACTCTTGTTGAGCAACCGAGCCTAAGTGATGTTTTTCCTCTGTCAGCCTATATTGTTGCAGGAAAGCAAATGGTGACATTGAAGCGCCACATCTGTCTCCAGTGTTTAGTATCATTGTATTATACCTATCTATCGTCTGTCTTCCTAGAAATGGAGCATGAGATTCCGGGTCCTCATTGATCATGAAGTCAAGAAACTAACTCTCAGCAGTGGAATACCTTCAACTGTGGACGAGTTGGTTGCAGCTGTCAAAGAAAGTTTTTTCCATCGCCACAGATATGTCTTCAATACAAAGATGAAGAATTTGATAAAAACACACTTAAAGTTGTGTATGTACCCCTACACTTAACGCTGACACTTCTTCCCCAGGAAAGCACACCTGATGCTTCTGATGTCAGCTCTTTATGTGAATCTGTGAGTCTCTCTGGGGACTCACTAGATACTGTGATTCTGAGTCCCTCCCCCTCTGAAAGGCAGAGCCCATGGCCTGCTGTGTTTCCCATTCCAACTTTCTCACACAACACTGAACTGGCTTTGAGACAAGGAAATGAGATTTATTTAAGAGATGGCACCCCAATGACATCACCATGTGTCAAATCAGACATCCTGGAGCGCCTGGCTGAGGCCATGTTTTCCTACACAGCTTACTCAAATGATGCCCAGAGATCTGTGGTGGCTAGTAGAGAGGCATCCCTGCTTGAAGGAGCCCAGATCTTTTAATGGAACTTACGGGTGGCAGCAAAGCCTAAAGTACAAATGTGGAAACTACCGGACAAAATGGAAAGCACTAGGAAGCCCTGAATTCCTGGTAAGCTCACTGAGTCACAAGTCAGAGGATGAGCAAAGAGCTGCTAAAAATGTCAAGAAACCAAAGAGGGCAGAAGTGAATTACCTGCCCTCACACCCACATGGTGAAACAGAAATTGTAGCCCGTCAGAAAAAGGACTGTGTCAGGAGCATAAATGATATGATGGCCAGAACATACAGTTGGAGAAGACAGGAAGTGGTTGCCAAGTCTCCTGGGGTGGCAGAATTTAAGGAAAGATGGCCTGCCCTCTTCGAACCATTCAAGGTAAATGATTTATAATTCTATTTTTCCTGACCAAGTTTCCAGTGTGACTTGGACATGAAATACTAGGGTCACTTTTTGCCTGAAAACATATACTAAAGCCCTTAATATCTTAAGTAACAGTCAAACATTTGCTGTCTTACTTAATGAAGAGTTCCGAAGGTGGACAGGTACAATCCAAAGCTCCTGGAGCTCTTCAGTGCAAAAGGAGTAGTGATTGGTCAGTGCATCAAGAACTTGTTGATGGAACTGATACAGGTGGGGTAAAAGTGGTTTAAAAGGTTAAAACTGACTGTAATACTGATGGTGTAATACTGCTGTAATAATGGTATCACAGGTTTGGAGTAAGAATTTCCCTTCGGGGATAAATAAAATACTCTATCTATCTATCTATCTATCTATCTATCTATCTATCTATCTATCTATCTATCTATCTAAAATTGCCAACAAAATCCATTTATTTATTATTCTTCTATTAACTCCAGGACCCAAGTGCCTCAGCAGTGAAGAAGAGAGATGTGATTCTGAGATGCCTCATAGAGTACATGGGAGAGAGTGGACAGGAGCTAATCTCTGACTACTGTGTAAGTACTGTTTAAAAGCAGGTTTGGATCAGTCTGATGTACAATCTTAAATTGGGTTGACTTTTATGTGAACTGACTGAACCAGCAGTTGTCAGGTGGAGGTGGAGCATGCAGCTAGTTGGCAGGAGCCCCAGGATAGCCGATTAGCACAGCACCACAGAGGGATGCCTTTCTGTCTTGTGTTTCTGTTTGCTCAAAAAAAAAAAAAAAAACGATGCTAACAAAAAAAAAAAACTCCCCTTAAGCAAGCATTAAAACATTTTAGTGTTACTGTTTTTTGGGGTTTTTTTTTTTGAATTTCTGGTGGTTCTATTCCGGTTTTTTATATGCAAATTGAAAATGCCAATAAAAAGCATGTGGCTGGAAATGCATCTATTGTCTAGTGTCTAATGTACAAGATATCAAATTAGAATTCAAAAGTTTTGAAAATGGTCTTCACAAAAGTAATCACTATCTGAATTAAATCACACAACTTATATTAAATATAAAATTAGATTGTTTTTCTTAATTACTGTTTGTATTTCAAAGGGAACTGCAGAGACCACTGTTCATGAGGACCTGAAAATGAAGACTATGAGCATCTACGTCTGTCGTGAACCAAATGCAGTAGGAATCATCATTGAGGGAATACCATTCCTTACTCATCTTGGAAACCTGGCCAAAGCATGCTGCCTACTCCTTGGGTTGACAAATACACTTAATCTTGAGTATCCATCCAAACTTTCCAAAACATTGGAGGTGTTTCAGAGACTTTTTGTGGGACTTGACACACTGCGCCCAAAACCAACCCCCAAGTTCATGACTCTTAAAAACAAGCTTCTAGCCTAGGCAGTCAGACATCAAATCAAATAAAATCAAATCAAATTTTATTTGTATAGCCCAAATTCACAAAACACATTTTGCCTCAGAGGGCTTTACAATCTGTACAGGGAGTGACACCCTCTGTCCTTAGACCCTCGGTTCGAGTGAGGAAAAACTTGACCACAAAAACCCTTTTAACAGGGAAAAAAGGTGGAAGAAACCTCAGGAAGAGCCACAGAGGAGGGATCCCTCTCCCAGGACGGACAGACGTGCAGTAGATGTCACATGTACAGAACAAATCAACAGAGATATATTGTACAATTACAATGAATGATAAAATGATTACAGTATACAGTACACAGAGATATGGTAACAATAATGACAGTAATAATATAAGTAGTGGACGTCGTGCAGGACCACAGCAGCAGCCACGATCCATGAGAACCTGCTGGACGAGAGAGCACAGAAACTCTGGGGAAGAAGTTTAGTAAGTAATATGCATTAACATGCATTAATGAGACATGTAAGTTTACAGATGGTGATGGTGATGGGGAGAGAGCGAGAGAGAGAGCGAAGGAGAGAGAAAGAGAGAGAGAGAGATAGAGAGAGAGAGAGAGAGAGAGAGAGAGGGAGAGAGAGAGAGAGAGAGAGAGATTTGAGGAGAGTTTTCAGTAAAGGGAGATGTGACTACATCTTCAACCAGTACCGTGCCTGGCTAGGCATAACCCTGAGAGAGAGAGACAGAGAGAGAAAGGAGGGAGAGGGAGTCCCCCGGCAGTCTAGTCCTATAGCAGCATAACTAAGGGATGACCTGAGCCAGCCCTAACTATAAGCTCTATCAAAAAGGAAAGTCTTAAGTCTACTCTTAAAAGTGTTGACCGTGTCTGCCTCCCAAACCCAAAATGGTAGTTTGTTCCACAGAAGAGGTGCTTGGTAGCTGAAAGCTCTGGCTCCCAGTCTACTTTTGGAAACTATAGGAACCACAAGGAACCCAGCATTCTGAGAGTGCAGCATTCTAGAGGGGTAGTAGGGTACTATGAGCTCTTTTAGATATGATGGTGCCTGACCATGAAGAGCTTTGTATGTAAGGAGAAGAATTTTAAATTCTATTCTAGATTTAACAGGTAGCCAATGCAAAGAAGCCAAAATGGGAGAGATGTGATCTCTGATCTTGGTTCCTGTCAGAACACGTGCAGCAGCATTCTGAATTAGCTGCAAAGTCCTCAGAGACTTACTGAAGCAGCCTGATAACAAAGAGTTACAATAGTCCAGCCTAGAAGTAACAAATGCATGGACTAGTTTTTCTGCATCCGCTTGAGATACGATGCGTCTGATTTTGGCGATGTTGCGTAAGTGGAAGAAAGCAGTCCTCGAAATTTGTTTTATGTGGACATTAAAGGACAAATTCTGATCAAAAACAACTCCGAGATTCTTTACGGTGGAGCTGGAGGCCAGGGTGATCTCGTCTAAAGTAACTAAGTCTCTAGAAAGAGAGTTTCTGAGGTTCTTGGGTCCAATTACAAGAACTTCAGTTTTGTCTGAATTTAACATTAGAAAATTGTAGGTCATCCAACTTTTTATATCCTTAAGGCATGCTTGGAGTTAACTGATTGGTTTCATCAGGCTTGATCGATAAATATAATTGGGTGTCATCAGCATAACAATGAAAATTAATGGAGTGATTCCTAATAATGTTCCCTAGAGGAAGCATATATAAACTGAATAGAAGTGGTCCTAGCACAGAACCTTGTGGAACTCCATGACAAACTTTGATATGCATGGAGGATTCATCACTGACATGAACAAACTGAGATCGATCTAAAAAATACGATTTAAACCAGCTTAGGGCAGTTCCTTTGATGCCAATTTTATGTTCCAGTCTCTGTAAAAGAATTTGATGGTCAATGGTGTCAAATGCGGCACTAAGATCTAACAGGACAAGTACAGAGATGAGTCCTTTGTCTGATGCCATTAGGAGGTCATTTGTAACTTTGACTAGTCCGGTCTCTGTGCTATGATGCACTCTAAATCCTGACTGAAAATCCTCAAATAAACTGTTCTCATGGAGAAAGTCACACAGCTGATTGGCTACAGCTTTCTCAAGTATCTTAGAGAGAAAGGGAAGGTTTGATATCAGTCTGTAATTGGCTAAAACCTCTGGATCTAGAGTGGGCTTTTTAAGAAGAGGTTTAATTACAGCTACTTTAAAAGACTGTGGTACATATCCTGATAATAAAGACAAATTAATCATATCCAATAAAGAAGGGCTAACTAGAGGTAAAACGTCCTTGAGCAGCCTGGTTGGGATGGGGTCTAAGAGACAGGTTGACGGCTTAGATGAAGAAATTATTGAAGTAATTTGATGAAGGTCAATAGGAGAAAAACAGTCTAAATATATATCAGGTTTTACAGCTGTTTCCAAACTTGCTGTGTAAGAAGGCAGATCAGTGCCTGTTGAGGGCAAGAGGTGATGAATTTTGTCTCTAATAGTTATAATTTTATCATTAAAGAAGCTCATGGAGTCATTACTGCTTAGACCTAAAGGAATAGATGGCTGAATAGAGCTGTGGCTCTCTGTTAGCCTGGCTACAGTGCTGAAGAGAAACCTGGGGTTATTCTTATTTTCCTCGATTAGTGAAGAGTAATAGACTGCTCTGGCATTACGGAGAGCCTTCCTGTATGTTTTAAGATTATCTTGCCAGATTAAACGAAAGTCTTCCAGTTTAGTGGCACGCCATTTGCATTCAGATTTACGTGCCTCTTGCTTTAATTTGCGAGTCTGCTGGCTATACCATGGTGCTAACCTCCTTTGTTTAATTATCTTCTTTTTCAGAGGTGCAATAGAGTCAAGAGTTGTTCGTAATGAGCCTGTAGTACTATCAACAAGATGATCTATTTGTGAGGGGCTAAAGGAAGCAGACAAGTCCTCTGCTACATTGAGACATGGCATTGAATTCAATACTCAATCACTTCCTTAAATTTGGCTACAGCACTATCAGATAAACATCTGCTGTAGGAGTTTCTGCCAAAAGGCTTATAGTCCAGTAATATGAACTCAAAGGTTATTAAAAATGGTCAGATAGAAGAGGATTCTGTGGAAAGACTATTAGATGGTCAATTTCAATGCCATATGAGAGAACAAGAGTGTGGTTCAGAGTGTGGTTCAGACAATGAGTCGCTTTATTTGCACTCTGACAGAAGCCAACTGAATCTAAAAAAGGGATAAACGCAGTACTAACACTATCATTTTGGTTGTCCACATGAATATTAAAATCACCTACAATAATTACTTTATCTGTTTTAAGGATCAAGCCTGATACAAATTCAGCAAATTCAGATAAAAATTCTGAGTAAGGACCAGGAGCTCGATATACTATAACAAATAGAATTGGCTGTAATGTTTTCCAGGTTGGGTGAGTAAGGCTAAGAACAAGACTTTCAAATGAATTATAATTTAGTTTAGGTTTAGGATTTATTGATATACTTGAGTCAAATATGGCTCCAACTCCACCACCTCGACCGGTACTTCGAGGAATATGAGTATTACAATGACTGGGAGGAGTGGATTCATTTAAGCTAACATATTCATCCTCCTGCAGCCAGCTTTCAGTAAAACAAAATAAATCAATATCATAATCAGATATTAATTCATTGACTAAAACAGCTTTAGAGGACAAGGACCTGATATTCAAGAGTCCACATTTAATTCCCCTTTTTTGGACTGTTGTAGGTGCTAATTTAATTTTTATTAAGTTTTTATGATGAACTCCTCTTCAGTTTATTTTATCTTTAAATAATGTAGGTGGACAGGGGACAGACACAGTCTCTATACTAAAGGACTGGGTAGGTAGCTGCTCTAATGGAGGCGCAGAGAAGCGTGTAAGACTGCAGCTCTGCTTCCTGGTCTCAACTCTGGGTTGTCACGGTTTTGGACGACTAATAAACTTGGCCATGTTTCTAGATATGAGAGCTGCTCCATCCAAAGTGGGATGGATGCCGTCTCTCCTAATCAGACCAGGTTTTCCCCAGAAAGGTGTCCAATTATCTATGAAGCCCACATCGTTTGCTGGACACCACCTCGACAGCCAGTGGTGAAATGACGACATGTGGCTATACATGTCATCACTGGTCACATTGGGTAGGGGTCCAGAGAAAACTACGGAGTCCGACATCGTTTTGGCGTATGCACACACCGATGAAACATTAATTTTAGTGACCTCCGATTGGCATAACTGGGTGTCATTACCGCCGACGTGAATAACAATCTTACTGTATCTACGTTTATCCTTAGCCAGCAGTTTTAAATTTGACTCGATGTCGCCCGCTCTGGCCCCCAGGATGCATTTAACTATGGCCCCCGGTGTCGCTAACTTCACGTTCCGTAAAATGGAGCTGCCAATGACCAGAGTTGGCCTCTCAGCGGGTGTGTCGCTGAGCGGGGAAAACTTGTTAGAAAAGTGGAGCAGTTGGTGGTGTACCGTGGGCTTCAGTTTGGGGCTATGCCTCCTTCGGACAGTCACCCAGCCTCCCGGCTGCTCGGGGGCTGCCGGGGGACGGCTAGCTGAAGCTACCTACGGTGGTACCGCACCGGCTACAGGGGACTTGCTAACTATAGCAGCTACTGACTGTTTGGTGGTGCGGCACCGTGCCTCTAACTCACTGAGCCTCGCCTCCAAAGCAACAAATAAACTACATTTATTACAAGTACCGTTATCACTAAAGGAGGACGAGGAGTAGCTAAACATGTGGCACACAGGGCAGGAGAGAGGAGGAGAGGAGAGAGAAGCCATTGCTATAGCTAGGCTAGTTAGTGTGGTTAGCAGAGACTGGTAAAACTATCGGATTTGATGTGTTACTAAAGTTAAGAGACCTGTTTGTGCACAAGCAGAACAAGTCTAAGGATAGTGTAGATTAAGAGAGGCCGTTTGAGAAATAATTCAGTCTTGCGCTCACGTTACTATCATACTCTCTCACAAACACTACTATAGTCACGCACACATACTACTATAGTCACGCACACTTACTATCATACTCTCTCACAAACACTACTATAGTCACGCACACATACTATTATAGTCACGCACACTTACTATCATACTCTTTCACAAACACTACTATAGTCACGCACACTTACTATCATACTCTCTCACAAACACTACTATAGTCACGCACACTTACTATCATACTCTCTCACAAACACTACTATAGTCACGCACACTTACTATCATACTCTCTCACAAACACTACTATAGTCATTCACACATACTACTATAGTCACACACAGTGATGTGCGGTAAGGTTCATGGCTGGTGAGGCACTGACTCCATCAGAATCAGATTTACAAATATATGAACCCAACAGAGATTATTCACCATTTGACAGAAAGGGCTGGCTCAATTAGTGGCACTTCCTGCCTTCCACTCCAGTTGCCAGTGTCTGAGGCAGTTACCACTGCCCTGCCACGGTAACTGCTGCTTTTACAGGCATTTGTTTTTATTTTTTATTTTATAAAACAATCGTCAGTGTTGCATTAGACTCGCTGGCAGTAGCATTTCCATTAGTTATTTCTGCATTAATTCGCAAGGTTTTCATAATTAATCTCTCAACATCTGTCTCAACCGCTGCCACTGTGTGGGGCAGCTGCCACTGACCTGCCACGGCAATTGCCGGTGTGTACCTCACGGACACACGTACACACGCACACGCAAACATGCACACACACACACACACGCACAGCTCTAATACAACAATGACGACTGTTTTATAAAATAAAAAATAAAAACAGATGATCAAAACAGCAGTAGTTGCAGCGGCAGACCAGAAGCGCCACTACTAGCTGCTGCCACGAATTGAGCCAGCCCTTTCTCCCATTTGATCGGCAGCAGTTAATGGGTTATGTTTCATATTTCATATCAGCATTGTTACGTCCCCCGAAAGGCTAGGGGTAGAGGGGACTAACAAACAGCAAGACCAGCGGTTAAGAGGAGCGACGCAACACAGGAGTGGGCAGGAAACAGGGGGTTTATTTACTCGCTAATTGTAACCATGGACGCTATGATTGTTGCTAGCTCGCTGTCACTTACTCTGCAGCTGCGGAGTAGCATAAGAATTTCTGGGCTCACGAGTGCCCCCTACCTTGAGGCAAGAGAACTGCCTGCCTCACCTAGTGCCTCTTCACTGTCGTAGTAAGATAGCTGAGCACACAAAACAGGTTACACACATATATTATATACATCAGCTAAGCTATGGAAAGTCAGGGGGGCATATATTAAAAGTGTTTGAAACATTTTATTGGCGACATACAGAGAGACAGTAACACGCTCTCATTGCATGGCAGAGCACAGTTTGTGAGGGATTGAACGGAAATGTGAAAATTCAGCGATTTTTAATAAAAAAAAACAATCCAAATTGCTTAAGTTAAATGGAAAATCAGTTTATAGTTCAAACCATTTGATAAATATAACCATTTAATTTATTTCTTTATTATATATTTTATTTTTTTCCATGACAGGTGAGGCTCTGCCTCCCCTGCCTCTCCTGACCGCACGTCCCTGGTCACACACACTTACTATCATACTCTCTCGCATACACTATTATACTCATTACTAAAACAGGAAGTTAGTTTGTTTAAACAGGACATAGAAAATCCACCGCGTTTCCTCATCGACCGTGCTACGTGAGGGCTGTTGATTACGGTTTGAAATTTCCGACATTGTTGGTATCACATCGGAAGAGGTTAAAATGTTATTTAAAAGTCCAATTGCCTCATTGACACGGTCCCGGTCGACCATTTTCACAGTAGTTCATCCAGAGGAGGCGGGACATTGTCCTTGAGATCCCACCGGAGAGACACATCCGGTACACCCGCGATAAGCCAATTAGAAACTGAAAATTCAAGTTGACTTCCGTTTCAATCAAACTCTCTTACACATACTACTATACTCGCACACATTGCATATCATTCTCTCATACATTCACTATCATGTTGTTGCATCCATAATAGCGTGTAAGAGAGTATGATAGTAAGTGTGCGTGACTATAGTAGTGTTTGTGAGAGAGTATGATAGGAAGTGTGCGTGACTATAGTAGTGTTTGTGAGAGAGTATGATAGTAAGTGTGCGTGACTATAGTAGTGTTTGTGAGAGAGTATGATAGGAAGTGTGCGTGACTATAGTAGTGTTTGTGAGAGAGTATGATAGGAAGTGTGCGTGACTATAGTAGTGTTTGTGAGAGAGTATGATAGTAAGTGTGCGTGACTATAGTAGTGTTTGTGAGAGAGTATGATAGGAAGTGTGCGTGACTATAGTAGTGTTTGTGAGAGAGTATGATAGGAAGTGTGCGTGACTATAGTAGTATGTGTGCGTGACTATAGTAGTGTTTGTGAGAGAGTATGATAGTATGTGTGTGTGACTATAGTAGTATTTGTGAGAGAGTATGATAGTAAGTGTGTGTGACTATAGTAGTGTTTGTGAGAGAGTATGATGTAACATGTGAGCGCAAGACTGAATTATTTCTCAAACGGCCTCTCACAGTAGATAATCGCTGATGTGAGAAATATACAAAAATCTGTTTAGGTGAGCAGAGCAGAGAGCACCGTGCAAGTGACAGAACACGCTTACCGCAAAGTGCCGTCAACTGTCGTCCATTCATGACTGTCAGCTTGCACTTACGAACAGCTGTTTTCTTGTGTCTGTTCAAGATCATTATACATTGGACACTGAGTGGAATTCTTCAGAATGTTGTAATGGTTTGTCCTGTTCAGGTTTTATACACACTAAATTGCCCCACTGTGAAGCTCCAACTGGTCAGAAGGTGGGATCTGGGGTCCGTTTCACAAAGCAGGTTCAACAAATTCTGAGTCTAATCCTAAACTCTGAGTTGATCTACTCTGAGATAGAAAACTCTGAGTTTCAACTCGGAGTAGTTTCACCTAGAGTTAAGCGCGTGCACCACAACTATAAAAAGCCAGCATCAATGGAGCCCCGATTCGACGAGTCACCATGGCAACGGGGAAGAGGGGGGCTATGTTTTTCCAACCTCGAATTGGAAATCCTAATGCGCTCATACAGCGAGTTTCAACACATTTTTAGAAAGAAGTGCAACACCGCTGCAGCTGCTAAAGAGAGGGAGACGGTGTGGGAGAACATTGCTGCTCGGGTCAATGCGTAAGTTTAAATGTAGTCCTTTTGCAATCACAATAATATTACAGGGGAAAACTGCTTGAATGGTAGCCTATTCATTTATTTCATTTAGGTGCAATCCTTTGGGGGGAAAGCGCACTTGGCAGCAGCTTAAGATGAAATATAAAAACATTGGGCCTCATTCACGAACCGTTCTTAAGAACAAATCTGTTCTTAAGACCTACTTACGAAGATTTAACGAAGATTGTGGCATTCATGAATTTTTTTCTTATCCAGGATTTGTACTCTTAAGCACATTTCATTGCCGACATGTTGGCATGGTTGTGTTGTCTTCTTTTTTTAAGTTCAATAAAATACATTACAGTGAAATTTCTGTCATATTTATGTATTTATTTCAGTTTCAGTGCACATGTGTATTTTCTTTTGAAATTCTCATTAATTTCTTTAAGTGTTTGTGATATGGTTCCCAGTGTTGAGGCAATCTTCTCCAGCGTCTCCGCTATCCGTTCCTGATTGTGTAGTACTGCGTCCGAGATCAGGCATGGTCGTGGAGAGGCACGGGCCCGAGTTCATGTAGATGTGCTGCTGCAGGAGGGCTCTGTCCGTTCTGGTTCTGTTGCAAGTTGGCTCTGCGGGACTTTATCTGTGATAAAAAAAAATAAAAAAATAAATAAATAAATGAATGAAATCAAGCCATTGTTGCAACCCCTCAGTCCAAAACTAAAGACGTATTTTGAGCTTACACACTATGGTAAACTCCTGCCTTACAGGGCACACGTTTTTTATATATATATATATATATATATATATATATATATATATATATATAAAAGGTATTATTCCAGAAAATAAATAAATTACCTTCCGATTCCTCTGGAGTAGCAGCGGCACAGGGAGGGGGTGACAGTGTTGCATCGGGGCCCAGGTCTGTGTCCAGAGACTCAGTTGATGGTACTCCTAAAAAGTAAGGTGGGAAAATTTAATCATCAATTAAATAAGTTACATTCTAGTGATTTTGATTATTCCCATATGGCCTACCTGAGAGTGCCGTCTACCCGATGATGGCCCCGATGCGCTGGTCCAACTCAGACATGGGTGTCCCCCCTCCAGTCCGTTGCATCTCCCGACGGAATTTTGCTATGTTTCTTTTTGTTTAGCATTTAAGGTCGAACCATTTCTTTTTTACCTCCTCTATTGTGCGTCCCTCTCCCGACACTGCATCCACTGCACACGTAACTGCCTCCCAGGCCTCCTTTTTGTTTGTGTTAGTGCAACCTGCACTAAGGCTGCTAAATATAATTTTCTTCCTCCGAGTGATCCTCCTGCAGCAGAACTTCTAGTTCTGAACTGCTAAAGTTTTTTTTTTTCTTTTTACCTGTGCTCCAACGGATTTACTCTTTGCTTTAGGCATTCTGTTACTGTTTCCTCTGTGTGGCATCTACACACGGCAGTCCCTTTTATGGGCCCTTTTATGGGCATTAATGGGCAGTTACCTATGCTAATCCTATGTTAATTAGACTCACCTGGCACGCACCCTCAATTTACGAGGAGATGGCATTCATCAATCTAAGAACACAGCTGCGAACAATTCAGCGGCTTAAGAACACGTTGATGAATCTGAAGAAGGACTTAAGAAAGAATCTAAGAAGATTCTTAAGAAGATATTGGTGAATGACGCCCATTGTTCAAGACCTCGGCATGGAGGCACCTCATTTTGATCAGTGTGATTACACTGTAAAGTAAATATTAAGTGACTTTTCTGACCGCCCTGCATACAGTTGCTTTGCTCAAGTGCTCTGCATCTCCGACATTGTACAAAAAACTTCCATTTGCAAAGAAACGCAGTGCAACACACAGTATCTGCTGGGATGTGAGAGCATGACTACGGTTGGTAATGTTGCAAATGTAAGGACGGATTAGGTTGTGTATGTAAATGATGGACTGTGACGTGAAACGGTACCGCTCAAAAAGATAATTGTCTGGAAATGCTAAAACATCTATGCACGGTCTGATAACCATCTCCCGACGAATATTTAATTCTCTGCGCAGTAATGCTGCACCTTCATCCACGGGATCGTTGTCAAAAGGACATGCCATATTCGTGAAAAAAGTGGCCTCCTACTGTGCCTAATGGACTTCTGATATAGCCTACTGACTCTGATTTTTTAAATGATTTTTGACAGACGGCAGAACAAGGCTACGCCAAAACTCGCCTGCTGATTGAATGATTGAAAGAGGAAATCAAATGGCGTGTGTGGCTGAAAGAGGGCGGAGACAGAGAGAGACTCGAGGTTCATTGAGAAAAACCTGATCCCGACCAGGTTAGGTTCATAGAGTCTGTTACTACGGTAACTGTCCGAGAGCTTAAAGGTACAGTGTGTAGAATTTAGTTGCATTTAGTGGTCCAATCACTGCATTGTAATCTCCTCACATCACCCTCACCTTCCTAATGTAAAGGAGAAACAACACTTTAAGGACCCTGTTTAGAGTCAGTATTTAGTTTGTCTGTTCTGGACTACTGTATAAATAAGGTGTTTCAACATGACGGCCTCCATGAAAGGGGACCCTCTCCCACTGTAGATATAAAAGGATATTTTTTAAATAACAAACATAAAAAGATTCTTATTTTCAGGTGATTATACATGCATCAAAACATAGTTATGAATATTATATTCCATGTTTGCCTTATTCTGAAAATAGAGGCCCCAAATCTTACACACTGGACCTTTAAGTTACCCCTCTCTGTGAAACAGGCTAGAGTTACCCCTCTTTCTCTGGTTTGAGTTACCTCCCTTTGTGAAACGGAAAACTCAGAGTTTCCCTCATTTCAGGGTTAATAAACTCAGAGCTTTCACTAAACCTGCTTTGTGAAACAGACCTCTGTTGTTTAAGTTAAGATGCTTTAATATTATGTACACAGTAAAAAAAAAAAACTGTACTCTGAATGTTCTACTAAGCAGCACTTAATAAGCTGAGGTCATGCATTCTTTTATGCACTAAATACAGATGTTCTTGACTGTTTATATGGTGCAGCTCATTGCCACTGTTTGGATATGGCTTGTGAAGATGTTTTAATATTATGTACAGGAAAAAAAAAACTGCTGTGAAGGTGTTAAAATGTTTTATTAATAATATGTACACAGTTAAAAAAAAAATTAAAAAAACTAATCTGCAGGTCATCATTTCTGGAGTGTAAATTATTTTTTTTTTGTTTTTTTAAGTTTTTTTAAAGTTTTTTTTATGTTTTATACACACTAAATTGCCCCACTTTGAAGCTGGTCTGAAGGAGGGATCTGTGAGTTGTTTAAGTTAAAATGTTTCAAAATATACACACCAAAAGACACTACTGTGAAGGTGTTCTGCTTGTGAATTGTTACAGAAGTACTGATAATCTTAATGTTAAATTTCTTTAGTAAGAAACTGTACTCTGAATGTTCTACTAAGCAAAACCTGAGAAGCTGAGGTCATGCGTTATTTTATGCACTAAATACTGATGTTCTTGACTGTTAATACTGTCCAGCTTATTGCAACGGTTTGGATATGGCTTGTGAAAATGTTTTAATATGTATACAGCTTAAAAAAAAAAAAAAACTGTACTGTTAAGGTGTTGTATGCAGCACTTTAAAAAGTTGCCACTGTTTGAGTATGGTAATGATTTAATAAATGTTGGAATTTGATATGTTGTTTATTATTATTATTATTATTGTCTTTGACATCTAAATCTAATGATTCTGTACAGACATTGCTTGATTGTCTAAATGATGTTAAATCCTGGATGGCCTTAAACTTCTTGAATCTAAATGAAAACAAGACTGAAATCATAATGTTTGGATGTGGTCTAGCAGACTTTCCTGCTGACTTTCTGGGCCCCCTTACACCAAACATTCGGTCTTCTGTAAAAAATCTTGGAGTAATATTTGATGACAGGCTGAAATTTGATCGCCAGGTTAGCTTGGTCGTGAAAAACAGTTTTTACCATTTGAGGATTTTATCAAAAGTAAAAGGATACCTGCCACGTAAAGATCTGGAGACTGTAATCCATGCTTTTATTAATATGAGATTGGATTACTGCAACTCACTTTATTTTGGCCTGGACCGCTCACTCTTGCACCGCCTGCAGCTGGTACAAAACGCAGCTGCCCGTCTCCTCACCGGCAAACACAAGCGTGACCACATATCCCCTGTCCTGGCATCGCTGCACTGGCTCCTGGTTGCTTTTAGAATAGATTTAAAACTTGTACAGTTTGTTTTTAAAGCTTGTAATGGCCTAGCCCCCCAGTATTTGACTGAGCTCCTTCATATCCACACCCCCACCAGAACACTGAGATCCTCTAATCAGCTGCTACTGGTCACCCCTAAAACAAAATTAAAAACCAAAGGTGACCGAGCCTTTGTGGCGGCGGCCCCTAGGCTCTGGAATAACTTGCCCTGGCACATCCGATCTGCCGGATCATTTGAGGTTTTTAAATCCTCCCTAAAAACACACTTTTTCTCCTTGGCTTTTAACCAAGTTTAAGTATCTTAGCATTTATCTTAATTTCTTGTAATTATGGCATTATATGTATTATATGTATATTATATGTATTAACATGTACAGCACGTTGGTCAACCCCGGTTGTTTTCAAATGTGCTTTATAAATAAAGTCTCCATTTTCAAAACAAAGAAAGGGTGAATTGGTCAAAATTAATAAAATAGAGTACATAAATTATTTTTTCATTTAAATGTTACTTATTTTAATTAAGTCTAGTGTGTTTAATATGCTGGTGTTTTTTTTTTACATTGATTTTACTCAATTTCTTGGCTTTTTCTGCAAACACAACTTAATTTTTTTTGCATACATCAAAATGCATATTATTAAGTTCTCCTTACTCAAAATACCAATTAGTTCACTAAACTTACAAAAAGTGGTTGGAAAATGTTGCCTTATTTTTTTTTGAGTTGGATCTAGGCAACAGTTTTTGCACTGTATCATGCCCACACGGCTCCACCGTCCCGAATATCAACAGCCTTATTCCCAGCCCAGACTTCTCGATGCAGTACTCCACCATCGATCACGCCATCTCCCTCATCTGCACTGCAGGTCAGCCCTTGTGGGGCAAACGCGACGCAAACAGCCAAACGCTGCAAACACAGGAATGGTGCAAAACCAAAAACACACAAACACATAAAACAAATGCAACAGAAAAACGCTGCAAGAGAAAAATGCTGCAATCACAGAAACGAAGCAGAAGCAAAAACATGCAAACCCACAAAACAAATGCGAAAGAAAAATTCTGCAGATACCAAAAACACACAAAATCCCAAAACAACTGCAAGAGAGAAACGCTGCAAATTCACTCCACAAAACAGAAGCGCCAGGCCACCAGGGGGACCCGACCTGAGAGATGGACCAGTCCGATGGGGCCCAGTCCCTCTTTAAAAAACATGAGCGGGATGCCCAGAAGAAAGTTGGCTAACTTTTGGAGAGGAGAATGAAAAGGTCCTTTATGTCTTTTTTAAACACTTGGCCGTAATCTTTTACAATATTATAGAAGAGCAGCATAGTTACGTGGCTAATTTTAGCATGCTAGAGACTTTGATTTATAAGAGCTTGCATTTCTGATTGACCAAGGTCTGTATAACAGATCGTTACTAGGGACACCGTTCTGATCGATAAATTACAGAGAGAGTACGGGGAGATAGCAAGGAAAGAGAAAAGGGAGCGAATGTGAAGAAGAGTAACAAAGAGCATTAGACAAGCTGAAGATGAAATAAAAAACAGAGAAAGGTGACAGAGAGAGAGAGAGAGAGAGAGAGAGAGAGAGAGAGGTAACAGTGAAACAAAGCATCCATATACAGAAGAGCAGCAGAAACTAAACATACACAAAATGACTTCTTCCTCTGATGTGGCCTCTCTCCTTATTTAGTGATGATCACTATGTAATTTTAAATTGAGTTGGCTAAATGGATTCACCATAACATATCATTGTCTATTTTTCAAAGGGCTGCCATTTTTTTGCCCTTTCTGTGGCCAAGATTTGGGGACAGTTCAAGTGTTCTGTCACTCATGTGGCAAAAATGTGCAGTTCTTGGCACAAGCTGAAGACAACAGTAAGTAGTCTTGAAGTACTCTTGGTTCAACATGCCACACTTTTCAAGATACTAATGCCCAAACATGGCTTCTTCCCAGATAAACCAGCATTTTTGAGTGTAATAATGTAAAGTAATCTAATGTAATGTAACGTACATTTTGAACAGAAATATTTTACAGGCCTTTGATTAGGGATCTATACAATATATAGACAAACTTTATGTGACTGAGCTTTAACAACCATTAGCTGATTTGACACAGAATGGTGCAGCCTGTCCTTGTTGAAAATGTATTCTCTTTATCTCCCCTTGTTTGTCAGGGTCAGCATTAGACAGCCCCACAGAAGAGGATCTGAAGTACTTCCATGATGGCTACAGCGACGAAGAAATTTTGGATTTCCTGGCAACAGTTCACAATGTTAAAAAGAGCCTTCACTCTCTAAAGAGTAAATTGAGAAGTTTGTCACTGTCCAGGCAAAAAAAATTACACTCCTCTTGGTACGGTACGTGCTGCCATCGAAGAAGAGCTGAAGGGACCAGGCAAGCATTATGGCTACTGTTTGATGTGGCAGACACTGCACCAGAAGTACTGTCTGACAGTGAGAAGGGATGATGTCATGGCTTTGATGGGAGAGCTTGATCCCTCAGGAGTACAACTTTGTGCAAGGCGGAGATTTGTAAAAAGAGTTTACAGCTCCTGTGGACCAAACCATGTCTAGCACGTTGATGGTTATGACAAATTAAAACCCTATGGCTTGGCAATTAGTGGCTGTATAGATGGCTACTCTCGCAAAGTACTCTGGTTGGTGTGTTGAGCAAGCAACAATGGTCCTGGAGTCATTGCTCAAAACTATCTGCAATGTGTCTCAGAATGTGGGATCATACCAATGCGGCTTCACACAGACTGTGGCACTGAAAATGGCACAATGGTGGCAATCCATTGTGTGTTAAGATCATCACACACTGATGATTTTGCTGGGGCTGCCAGTCATATGTATGGATCCTCAACAGCAAACCAACGAATAGAAAGTTGGTGGTCATACTTGCGAAAACAGAGGTTTGGTCATCAAAATTATTTTTATTTTGGCACTCCCAGTAGTGATCAGTGTATCTTAAAATGGTCATGGAATTTTAGTAGTCTCCATAAAATGTACCTCAAATTTGTACTTGAGTAAATGTACAGTAGTTACTGTCCACTGATGTTGTTACCCCTCACACTTCATACATGTACAGCACGGAAGAAAAAAAATTCAGGTTTCTTTGTTGTTGATGTATACCTGAGAATATTAGATTTTTTATTAATAACTGTGAACATCCAGTATCTATGATATCCCTGTAGGCAATATTAATTGACCTATCATTTCAAATCAGTCATCAAATATTTATTAGTGATCACTGACCTTTGGACTTTTTATACCTTTATTTCATTCTGGAAGAATCAAAATGGAGGAGCTAAAGTCTACTAATCTTCAGTGTGGCAGAAAATTGTTTATTTCCAAACTTCAGCACAAGTACAATTCAGTATTACAACATTAAACAACATTACAGTTGATAGTGCCAGTTGACTGAAAACATGTAAATATCTGACTGAACTGATGTGCAGTGCATATTTTACCCCCGGGTTCGGTGGAACTGTCTGTGGGTTCCCATTCTCGCAGGAGGAATTGGGCCAGTTTATGACTGAGTCACCCTGCAGTCCATGTGGAGATGACCATCTCCAGGCACGCTTTGAGGAGCAGCCATTGACCTGGGAATCCTGTGTGGAGAACTATATAAGAGTGAAGAACATGGCTGATATGTAATTTAATGTGAGTGCAACTTTGAATCTTTGTGTCAAACAACCAAAACAATAAGGTATCACAACTTTCACAGAACAAGCCTACCTTTTCATTCTCCTCTCCAAAAGTTAGCCATCTTTCTTCTGGGCATCCCGCTCATGTTTTTTAAAGAGGGACTGGTCCATCTCTGGTCCCCCAAGTGGCCTGGCGCACTTCCGTTTTGTGGAGTGAATTTGCAGCATTTCTCTCTTGCAGTTGTTTTGGGGTTTTGTGTGTTTTTTGGTATTTGCAGCATTTTTCTTTCGCATTTGTTTTGTGGGTTTGCATGTTTTTGCTTCTGCTTCGTTTCTGTGATTGCAGCATTTTTCTCTTGCAGCATTTTACTGTTGCTTTTGTTTTATGTGTTTGTGTGTTTTTGGTTTTGCATCATTCCCGTGTTTGCAGCGTAAATTGTGGCACCACTTCCTTTCTGCATGGAACAGAATCTCCTTCTTCTATGAAGACCACATCACCAAGCCAGAAGATACCCAGCTTTTCACCAATGCAGCACCCTCCACAGGCTTCGACGGCTACTACAGCGGCAAATGGTTCTCAGCAGAATGGCCATGCAAATTCCCATCCCTCTCTCCTTCCTACACAATTTACAAAATGTACCCCGTTATCATCACAGCTACTCTTTGGGTCCATGAATGATCCAAGAAAACCATCGCAATATACTGAGACAACAGCACCGCAGAGGAAATCATAAATAAAGGCCGGTCCCACTGCCTCGACATTATGCAGTTCATTCGAAGGCTCACACTGGTTTCCGCACCAATTCATCATTCGAGCATGATCTATTTCCTAAAACACAGTAAAACCAACCAGTCCGGTCAACCTCAACCAGTCTACCTCTTTCAACAGAATTCATACCTAAGTCCATTCGAACCCATTTGAGATTACATTAACTCCCGACTAGCCTGCCAAGCTTCCCCGAGACTCTCTGTTCATTACGAAGTCCGGCAGAGTAGCCTTGCGCTCCTGGTTCCACCACCACGTTTGCCAGATCTTGTACCAATCCGGTATACCCCCTGAGCTATATTCAAGGCACTCCTTTCGCATTGGGGCTGCCTCTACCGCTTCTAAACAGGAAATCCCCGACAATATCACCAAAATCTTAGGTCGCTGGTCTTCGGCCGCATACCTGACAGCGTCAGAAACGCGCATGCACTTCTCTCCATGTGAAGTTCTCTCTTGGGGTTCTAATCCATAGAGATACAGAGAGACGGTTCCCCTACCCAGAGTCTCAATCCCTCCAGGTTCCCTCTCGTCCACCCGACACCTGTCAACCTACGGACTCCTCCGACCAATGATCCTGCTTCCTCCCCTCATCCCCTCATCCCTCCATCCCTTCATCCCACCATCCCTCCATCCCTCAACCCTCCTCCCTCCCCACAGCACATCACCCATGCTTTCTATTCATAACATACAATAAACCTGTCTAAACTTAAACTTATTCAGAAAACAGTCTAACACCAATCTCTCTATGTATGTTCTTTGTATACTCCAAACATTTCATCAGGTTGACTAGACACGAGTTGTACAATGCAATACATGTAGTGTCTTGTAACAGTTTCCCCAGAAGCTATGATATGTGTGTGTCAGTAAGAGAAGGACAGAGAATGTTACAATTGGTCAGTTTGTACCTTCCTGTTATTTTTTTCAATATGTGCTAATGATGATGGTATTTTATTTCACCATGTCACGAGACAGCAATGGTGGTTTTACAGTTGCACCAAGTAGAACCAACGTCATTCCTGTTCCACTTTGAAATGTTTTTAGTTGTGCATGTAAGAGTGCTCTGTGCTTCAACTGGTCACATAAAATCACTCAGGGTTCAGTCAAGAACTTCAGTTTCTATGGAGACAAAGACAGCAGCAGAGGTGAGGAGGAAGGAGGGGTCTGCAGGGAGGATACAGATAAGTCAGTGGTATACCTGAAAGCTTTGGTTAGAAGGTGGACTGAGCTCAGCAGCTTCAACTCTCTCTGGTGATGGAGACCTTGGATCAAAGTGAACTCTGCTTTCCACAATTCCTCAACACCTCCTGCAGGAAACCAATCCGTCCTCACTTTGAGACCATGTTGGCTTACCTCTTGTTGTCCTTCATTGCTCTCCTTACTTCAGCTCTTAACCTGCTGGTCATCATCTCTATCTCACATTTCAAGTAATCATTTATTTATTTACCTATCAAACTTTTCCAGATTATCTTATTTAATGTATTTAATCTATCTGCTTTTATATGAATAATGATTGATATTTTAAATAATGACAAACATATTGTTGATCTTCCTTCCCAGGCAGCTCCACACCCCCACCAACTTCATCCTCCTCTCTTTGGCTGTTTCAGATTTCTTCGTTGGCTTCCTTATGCTCTTTCAAATTATGCTCATAGATGGATGCTGGTTTCTTGGTGACCTCATGTGTGCTCTGTATCAGTATGTTGCATATATTATTACCTCCTCCTCAGTAGGAACCATGGTGATAATATCTATTGACCGCTATGTGGCTATTTGTCATCCTCTGCATTACTCCACTCAAATCACACAAAAAAGAATTCAAGTCTGTATTTGTCTGTGTTGGATATGTTTTGTAATCTTTCACAGTCTCATTCTGAATGATATACTGAAACAACAAGGCACATATAACTCCTGCTTTGGAGAGTGTAACATTGTCATCAACTACATAGCTGGAATTGCAGACCTCGTTTTTTCCTTCATAGTTCCCATCACTGTTATTGTTGTTTTGTATATGAGAGTATTTGTGGTGGCTGTGTCTCAGGCTCATGCCATGAGGTCCCACATTGCAGCTGTTACACTCCAGAAATCAGGGAAAGTAATGGCAAAAAAATCTGAATTGAAAGCAGCCAGGACTCTTGGTGTTGTTGTACTTGTTTTTCTAATATGTCTATGCCCATATTATTGTGTCGCTCTCACGGGCCAAGACAACTTGATGAATGCTTCATCTGCAACCTTTGTAATATGTTTGTCCTTTTTTAACTCCTGTCTAAACCCTCTGATCTATGCACTTTTCTATCCGTGGTTTAGAAAATCAATTAAGCTCATTGTTACACTGAAGATACTGCAGCCAGACTCCTGTGATGCCAACATGATGTAGAGTCTCTGCATGGTGCCAGAAATTAGACCCCCAGCATGAATAGAAAATGTACTTGGTTGTGCTGAGGAGTAGTTGAATAATTTAGATTACATATAAGTCGTTATGTTTGTTTATGTTACAATATAAAATTCTCTAAGAATGACTGAGGGCCTGTTTAATCTAATTTCATCTGTAGGATTTACTGTACAGTCTCTGTATAAGTATCAGTCTCCAAGTATCAGAACTGTGATACTTTTTTTTGCTGGCTGTGTACATAGGTGTGAATTTGAAAAGAAACTGTGAAGAACTGTGAGTTCAAGCTTCTAGCTGTATTTTGAAGGTATTCATATAAACATTTATTGAGCCTGTGAGGTGACATAGACATAATTTCATTTTTTTAAATCATGTACATGCATTGTATAAGAATATTTCCTTTCCTGACATTTCATGAGTTTATTCTGTAAACATATTGGACTAAAGGAGCTTCAACTAAGCTACTTCCTAAAAGGAGAAGTTGTAGAAAATTGACCATTTTGCTTACATTTCTTGCAATTATTCTGGTATTTGTGCGACATTACTAAATGCTAGTTCTGACTGAGTTAGTTCTGAACTGATGAATTAAACCTGCTAAACTATATGCTCAATTTGAGGTATTTCCTCAGTCTCACTGAAATGACAAAGTTCAGTGTGCATGTTGAACGAAAAAAATGGAAATTGGCATAAATTGACCTTAACTGAACAATCCATAGCCCTAGGCTTTTAGTGGCGCTAAGCAAGATTTAGTTTGTGGCGCTAAAAAACTCCTAGTGCAGTCAACAAATCGCACACACCACTAACCCTCTTTGAGGGTCGGCAAACGGAAAACAACAGTAACATTATGTATATACAATATAGCCATATTGTATATGTCCATATGTAGCATATATCCATATTTAACAATAAACACTGAAACAGCTAAAACAGCCATCTACTCAATTTTATTGGTGAAACATTTTTACACTCAAAAATATTGAGTGAATATTAAAACTGTGAAATCAAGTGAAATATACTTTATGAATTGAGTAAATATAAGCACAAATTTTAGGTAGATCTGTATAACTACATTTAGTAGCATGACTTAAAAACTGAGTAGATACATTCAAAATTTAAGTCAATGCAATAGTAGCTCTAAGTCAAAACCACTTAAAGTAATGAGTAGATATAATTGAAATGCTAAGTAGATGTAACTGAAAACGAGAGTATCATTTAACAAAATTAATCTGCTATATTTACTTAAAATACATTAACATTTTAACTGTTTGTGTTTGTGTGTTTGTAATGTTTATTTTTCAAATCTGTTCAGTATGACATGTCATTAAGTATAAATCCAACCTGGTTTACTTGACAATTTAACAATGTCCACACTGTAAAAACAGTGAGATGGCCGTCTGCATACACATAAAAAAGGCATAACTCAAAACAGAATCAATTCTTCAATCCTCTTGTCTGTTTCTCCAAACTAGGGCCATGCTGACTGCCGTCTACTGTAGGTAACACACTGACGATGGATAACTATCCCTTTAAGTCAGCACACAATGGCAAAAAAAAAAAAAAAAAAAAAGCCAGGAAACAGAGGCTGTTTGGCATTAACATGGATTAAAGCAAAAAAAAAATCTTTTGACTGAATTTTTTTTCGAGCTGCAGCCAAGTCATATTTTCCATTTGTAATTTGTGAAACATGTTACAGGTCACGTTACTTGACACGTGCTAAAAAAATAAGATAAGATTTCAGCCCCACTCCACTCACAAATCATGTTCTCTAATGCAGCCATCAAGTTGACTTGACCAACAGTGTTTTACAGGTTGATGCTTTGAACAGCTGTTCAACACTTTTCTCTTTTGTCTTTTAATATAATTTTCAACTTACTTTTTTTGCCAAGCTTCTCTCAAGTTTGACTCTTTCAAATAATCAACCATCTACAAAACTTTTCAGTACATTATTTTTCTACTTCTTCTCATCATCATTATTAATTATTATTATTAATAATAATATTGTTTAAAGTGAACATTTTATCGTTTAACAGAAAAATACATCATACTGTCATGACCCGGCCCGAAGGAGATGACAAAAACGGGAGAGACGCAGTGCATAGCCGATAGAAAAATATATTTATTTAAATAAAGTAACACAACCTAATGTAAAGCAGGTGTGAGGTGTGTATGTCAGTGGCTGGGATGTTGTGAAGTAGAAATAAATGAAACGCCAAAGGAACCAAAAAGGTGTGGACGCTGGCGAGGGAAGCGAGCGACCACCAGCAGCAGCCACTAGCCCTTTTATCCAGCTGGAACACCGGGCCCAGGTGCTCCCAATCAGGTTGATGTAGTCAGCTGATCACCTCGGAAAAGACAGACCATTACGTCACCAGAGTGAAAACCCATGGCAGCCTAAACAGCATAGGCAGGGCCATCACAATACAAACAGCACCAGTACTAAATAACAATAAGAGCAACTTTTGCAGCCTTATGACAAGTTTCAGTCTGATGGTGAGCTCTCACCTTTCTGCCATCACTACATACTGTTAATAATCAAAGTAAAGCTCTGAGGCTTTACATTTGTCATGTACACTTATGTTATAATACAAGATCATCGAGGTACAATCAGGCTACATTCATGATTTTGTACAGTCAGACTAACCAAAAACTTCTTATTATCATTATAAAGTTTCAGGGCATTCCTGTAACCATGGTAACTCACGGTGCTGGAGGAGAGGGAGAGGCGCTGAATGAAGCCGTTTACACAAATATTCTCCAGACAAAGTCCAGACTATAGTTGTTATTTCACACATGTAGCACACAACATTAGACTCTTCCTGTCAGACGAGTTCTCACATGTTGACTAAACTCAAAATGACGTCACAGCTCTGTAACGCAGTCAAAAACTGATTGATAACGTAGCAGCGCGATGAGTCCATGCTAGCTAAGCAGCTAAACTTTAGTGCCGCTCCATGTTTAGATTTTCATTGGTCGCACGCTGTTGACAATACCATTGGCTGTAGAGTGTGACAATCTGCCAATAAAAATCAGCCATCAGCCAACACTTTTTTGTTCTCATCCGATCTACATTGATCCTATAAGTCGCCTTTGTGAAGTCTGAATGACGGAAATCCGTCGTAGCAACGGAGAGCTTTAATCCATGCATTAAGGGAAAACTGATCTCAGCTTACATTATAACATAATAACAGTAAAATAATAAAGGTATTTTATTTAGCTCAACATTTAACCAAGTTTACTCTTGCCAGTGAGCATGCTAAGAGAGCAACAGAGTGAACTGAACTCTGCATATGGCTTAAATGCACCAAATAACAGACACTTTATTGATGTAATAGTTACACAACAGCAAGCTACACCAGTGCATAATGCAATTTTGTTAGTATGGAAATCTCAACTCTTATTTAAACATTAGAACAATACATCAGTTAAACAGGTATAGACAGGTATACCTTGCCACATTATGACAGCATCATGCCGAACTGTAGTCACAAATACATATGCAGGTAATTTTTCAGTCTCTGAACTTTGGTTGAAAGGTTCCCAGGATCCAACTCCAACAGTACTTTTTGGAAAAACTCAAAACCTCAGATCCAAAGCATAGGTCAGTCCCAACAGATAGCAGCAGGCTCTGCTAAGATCCCCAAGACTTCTGAGGACAGTGATACCCTCAGTCACAATCCCTACATCAAGTAGGTCCATCAACTGATCCATCTTGGCTCTGCAGCAGGTAGATATCACCTCCTCGGTCACCTCCTCTTGTACACTGACAGGTGTGTCAGCAGCACCCTGCAGACATTGTAAAGACAACTGGTAAGAGCTCACTTTCTATGGAACTGGGTGAGTCTCAATATGTATGAATGCACAGAGGATTCCCAAATGTATTTTGTGATTTATTTATAAAATGGCTCTTGAGACAAAATAATTTTTCAGTGCACAAAAAAGTATTTATCGCATATAAATGTAAAAAGAAAATCCACACTTAAAAATAAATGTATTTTTGATGCGCAAATTTTACAAATGTTACACGCTGCTGAACCTGCATTTATAAACTGTTTTATATAACTGAAATAATGTTTTTGGATTTCGATTTCGAATACCAGAAATATTTGTGCATGCATAACAGAAATAAATGTGTGAACCCTTTTTATATATATGTGGATTTCGTTTTTTACATTTCTATACAATAAATATTTTGGTGTGCATTGAGAAATATTTGTGGATAGAGTCATTTACAGATATATGACAAAATAAATGTGTGAATAGTCAACAGACAGACAGTCAATAATACTGAGACCTAAATGATTCCATAACTTTCAGTCTGGACACAGACAAACAAAGAGCAATCAAGTGATCTTGTCTCACTCTGTAATTACATTAGTTAAAACTTCAAAACTAACACATAAAAATCCTGACACCTACAGTATTTATGGTACTAACCTCAAAGGTCCTGATCAAGGCACTTGTATCTTCTCTGAGATGGTTGATGAGACATCGGATGATGACCTCTCGTGTTTGCTGCATGGGGATTCCACTCTGTAGAACAAAAAATCTTTCAACAACCAATACAATCTGCACATTGATGCAGAGTTTTGCTTTCCTGTGCCAAAGTTAATACCAAAACTGTTTTAGCTGAATTAACAGACAATGGAAACATTGGCTGAATAGAATACCAATATTTGTGGAGGGATGCAAAGAAGATAAAGAATAAAACAAAACATATGTCATATGGTGTAGAAGAACAGGCAGACAGATTAATGTAAATAGATGTGGTGGTGGGGTGGCTAGAAGGTGTGAGAGATTGAAGGACTAAAAACTAAAAAAGAAGAAGAAGCAAGTACTGTTTAAGGAAGGCAGGACAGGAAGAGGAATAAAATGAGAAATTTGCAAGCAAGCAAGGAATGAACAGGAGAGTTAGAGAGGGTAAAGAGGACTTGTCTGTTTAGGAAAAATGAATATCTAAAGTAATTAGTGATGGATGAATTATGATTAAGGCAGTTAAGGAAGTAACTTAATAGAAGGGGTATACGATTAATACCTGATGTAGAATACTCATCTGAGCCCGATGTCGCTCTCCTGCAGCACCTTTGTTTGCTTGGAAAAGGGACAGAAGTTTGGGGGAATATAGGTCCAACATTGACATGAACTTTGGCTCAAGATTCAGTGTGGTGATCCTCTGAAACTCTGTGCAAAGTCCAAAGGGAGATGAATAGGATGTGCTGCAACACATGCAGGTTTTACGTTTGTAATGTCTGTGTTGACCACTCTGCTAAAAGTAGTGATGCACGATATGAAAAATTTCAACCGATACCGATAACCAATAATTTCCTGCTTCTCATGGCCGATACCGATACTGATAACCCACAAGTTCATATTTCAACCCTAAAGTCCCCCGTACGGGGGACAGCGTGAGATGCATGCACAATACGGACGATCAGCGTCTGCTAGGAAGCACCAATCTTAACATATAGACGAGAAACTCAGCTAAAAGCTCTACCAAACATTGCGACCCAAACAAAACATAGTTCAATCCCCAGGCAATTATCTGGGCATGTAACAAAAACACGAAAACAGAGCATGTCCACTTTAGTGCTTCTGCTAATTTCACCACTTCCACCAAAGCACACAAACGAGGTGTTGCGTGAAAGCAGAGACTCCGCTGATTACAAAGATATGTGTCTCATCACTGTGGGATGAAAACTCGGCAAGCTAGCCCCAAAAGAGTAGCAAAAAAAATCCACAAAACTATACAGTATGTCTTATCTTTGCTGTTTTGTGGTCAAAAGTTCTATTCCAGCGCAAAAAATGCTGCTAATGTCTACTCCTATGTCTCTGCTTTAGTTTGAAATCAATCATGAAGGTCCTGGTTGTTTACATCAAGACAAAGGGCCTTTGAAAGTGAAGTGTGAACTCTTGGTGCGATATACAACCTTTGGGTTTACTTTATTCTGAATTGTGATTGGTGTGTCAAAGGTAAATGAGGGTGGTACTAATTGATTCTCCTGACTCTGACTGGTCGATAGAGGTGTCAATCATCAAAATCCGCCAATCGGTTACCAAGATATCCATCTGCGTGATGCCTCAGTGAGTTACTACTCAAGCCGTGCGCTGTGCGCCCTCAAGGGGCAAATGTGAGAATGTATAGAGGAATCAAAAACAGTTGTATTTGGATGGAATGAATAACCATAGTGATAAATCAGTAAAATATAATTAGTTTTCCAATCTGGTACCTGAAAAAGGTAAAACGGCACATGGTGCCAAAATGTGCCCAAATGGCACATGTGGTGGTTCTGGCTGGACATACCTGTGTTAAAACTTCTGTAAAACTGCTCAGGTTCACTTTTTTATATCTACTATCTATAACAGCAAACAAAAGTTTTGGCTCTTCAAATGTTCATTTATTTTTTTCATGTAACACAAATATTTGTGGTCATTTGCTGTAAATAACAATAACAGCAGCAAAAGACACTCATAAGCCAAACATTTGTACTGACATATCATATCATTACACAATTAAAGGTACAGTGTGTAGAATTTAGTTGCATTTAGTGGTCCAATCACTGCATTGTAATCTCCTCACATCACCCTCACCTTTCTAATGTAAAGGAGAAACAACACTTTAAGGACCCTGTTTAGAGTCAGTATTTAGTTTGTCTGTTCTGGACTACTGTATAAATAAGGTGTTTCAACATGGCGGCCTCCATGAAAGGGGACCCTCTCCAACTGTAGATATAAAAGGATATTTTTTAAGTAACAAACATAAAAAGATTCTTATTTTCAGATTATACATGCAACAAAACATAGTTATGAATATTATATTCCATGTTTGCCTTATTCTGAAAATAGAGGCCCCAAATCTTACACACTGGACCTTTAAAACAAAAGTGCATCCGTCAAATTGTTTAACAGAACTATGACTGGTTTATCTGCAACAATAACAATAATTAAAAACAAGTATTTATGCATAAGAAATCTATTCAACCTGAAGTGCATGAGGATGAGGTATTTGTGGAGTTCAGTCAAATGTTTTTCAAATATAAAATTATATGCATTAACATGTGTCAATCTCAACTACAAAAAATGTAATCAAATAAATAAAACAAAGTGCATCCTCAAAAATAAAGTGAATCATCAACCAAAGGTTTACATAATTATTAATGCTTTGACTGCAGTGGGCATAGTAGAGATTTCTCTGAAACCTTATAGTTCAAATTAAACTATAAACTTGAATAAACTTCAAAGTTTAAACTTTAAACTTCAAATGATTTCCACTTTCTACTCAACATTTCTTTACCTCCCCCCAAACTGTCTTTTCACTTGCCACTGTCTAATGTCTACATTGTCTTTTCTATTTGCTAGGTAAGGGTATCAGTGGGAGATTTTTCTTAACAAAAAGAAGCATCTCTGCCTTCTCACATCCAATTCGGTTTCTTTTTTCATCAATAACATTTGCAGCAGCAGAAAACAAACGTTCACTGTCTATGCTGGTGCAAGGGGAGGACAGGTATTTCCATGCAAGTGAGGCAAGGTCCGGGAACCGGGTATTGTTGCTTCTCCAGTACTCCATGGGGCTCTTGGATCGAGGAATCGTGGGCTCTGAGAGATAGGCTCGAGTCTAAAGTAGTAGAACAATAACAAAGAACAAAAACAAAATTATTATATATTTAACATTACTATGTTTTGGTCTATTCTATCAGAGATAGACAAAGCTTTATTTGACCAATAAATTAATTACCTGCTGATCTATTTGGCTTTGGGTCAGCTCTTTTGTGTTGTTTTCTTGAAGGATTTCTTCACACACTGTCAACAGGGAAACATTGTTGTTGTCATCTGCCTTGGTTTTCTTCTCCTTTGGCTCTCAACATTTTCTGCTGATGTTGCACATCTCACCTTGGCCTGCAACAGTTCTGTTGCTTCCCTTTTTGTTGCTTGGTCAAAATAGCAGTCCTTATATCTAGGGTCCAAGATTGTAGCAAGAAAAAACAGGGACTCTGTGTAGATTTGATGGAAACGCTGCTCTATGGCTTGCAGTAGGGTGCTCTTTGAAGTATTAACTCCATGATTTGTTGCAACAGTCTTCTTTAACAGACGTTTTAAGGCTTCAATGGAGGGGATGACATCAGCTGCTGTGGCTGTAGCTGAGCTAATGTCTTTTGTCAGCTGTTCACAAGGGTCAAGAATAGTGAGCATGTTTTCAATTAAAGTCCACTGGTATGGGTTCAGAAAAGCACGTAACTCAAAATCTACTGCATATGCTGCAAGGGCTCGCCTCTGCCCCAACAAACTTCCTATGTAGAATGTGCTGTTCCATCTAGTGGGTACATCTTGTTGAAGGCTTGCCTCTTTCATGCCTAGTTGTTTCTGTAAGCTTTGAAGATGGGAGGTGGCGAGTTGGGAGTGTCTGAAGTGCCCTACTATCACAATGGTCACAACTTTGATTGTCCCCTTGTGTTTAACCGGGCTGGTAGAATGGAGTGTGAAGAAATCACCAAAGTCCTCATCCAAGAGATGCAGGGTGAAATCCTCAATGAGTTCAAATGTCTCCTTCACAGTCTCATGCAACTGCTCAGCAGTGCTGGGTAATCCTGAGGACAGTGTAAGCTTCTCACTCCTGTGTTCTATGATAACTTTCAAGGCAACCAGATCCATCTGGACAAAACCAGAAAGAAAGCAACAATCTGAATGAATGTTGGACATTCAAGAGTCTTTTAACCCAACACTGGAAAACAACGTGATGTTACCATAGGTTTTCCTCACACAAAATATTCTGTCAAGGGATATGTGTCACCAACTTCACTATGCTGTAGAAGGGAAATTTTCCTGGTGTGGTCCAACATAAATGTCTGCCTGAATCTATGTGAATGCAGGATTATCATGCTGAATTAAACACAATTTTTCTGGAGCTGATAATGCATGATAAATGGATGACTTTTACCTTCTCTGTATCTTTGTTCAACTTCTCTCCCTCAGAAGTGTTGATGCTGTGAAACATATAAATCAAAAAAGAATATTCTTGCCAAAAAAAAAAAAAAAAAAATTTACTTGCTCTAGCCATCATCAAAAAAAACAAAACAAAACAAAAAAACATGAGTTGGGCAAGTAGGACACTCTTCTTACAGTCACCAGGTTTGACAAAGTCATAATGAATCTATGATTCTAACATCATGCGCATTGCATAGAGTGATTAACTAACACAAGGATACTTTCCAAAGTTTCTCAAGAGCTTAGGTACTTGGGGTTGGGAGTCATGCCCCGAAACATGTTGAAAATTATTAATTTTCACATAATGTTTGACAATTGCCATTACAGTATTAACAAAAACGCACAGGTTGTAGTTTTTCCACATTATACTAAGACTATAAGACCTTCCCAAGAAAAAAAATAACTTTTGACAGCATCTGTATTGATTTATTTTTCAAATATAACATAACCAAATGTTGTTTCTACATCAGCAACAGTAAAGTTTACAATAGCAAAACAAGTATATAAACTCAACATCTCACTAGAAATGCATCTGAAATTCCTTACATCAAAATACTGAGTTACGTTTATAAAAAATGAAGAACACAGACATCAGTCAGTATCATCCTCCTGTCCTCTCCTCCTCTGAGGTGATTCACTGTCTGCACGTACAGTTCATTAAGAGCAGCGGAGCGGGCAAACTCAACACTACACAGCTTTAGCTGTAGCTTGGTCGTAAGAAGTTGCTAACTTACTACTAACATAACAAGGGCTGTAGTTATAACAACTGCGGAAGCAGGTGAAAATATCATTTTACCTTTTACTCGAGTAAATGTTACCGTTAAATTAATTTCACTGTCTCCACCAGGCCCCTCTGCTCGCGCTGTCCAATCTGACGGTACACTGCGGTAGTTTTCACAGCATCTTATCTGAAGGAAACTATACTATCCGAATGAAAATAAACAAAACCTACAATGAGAGTTTTGCTAAGTTTTGCTGCCATTGATGGTCGCGCTAGCCTCTCCGTCTACGCCTAGCTTACGTGTTAACTGAAGGGAAAACCCAGTAACATATAACAACATGGCTAGCCTCTCTGTCTACGCCTAGCGTAAGTGTTACCAGAAGGGAAAACCCTGTAACATATTGTAGCGTTCAACCGGACGCATGACAAATGATGAGGCGTTATTAAACAAACCTGCCTTTATTGTCGAACGTCTTGGTTACTGTTGGCCATAACCACGCCAAAACAACAAAAAAACAAGCACAATCCTACACATCAACTTCACTCCTGAGTCGGGCTCCATTCACTCACCCTCACACCCCTGGCGCTCTCTCTCTCCCTTGCTCCCACGCCCCCTTGCTCTAACACTCATCACAACACGTTCACAGACCATTGGAAAACACAGAACTCTAATATGAACATAATTGCAGGATCGCTACAATATTACTACATGGCCGCGACACAATTAAAAAAATACACAGTATAAAGCTGCATTCATGAAAACAAGGTTAATACTTTTGCTGCTAGCTACTTACCGGGATTTGCACGGGGTCCTCCAGCCTCCTGCCTCCAGCTGCTACACGGTGCGCAATTAGAAAATCAGATTTCAAATGAAGATGCTGCCTATATGCGTGATTATCAGTGTCCACGTCATGATGTTGAGCGTGAAACTTACTCAATTTATTAAGCTGTTGTTGAAGACAAATTATGATGATTACAAATGAGTAATATTTGTAGTTCTTGAAACTGGTCAAGTACTCCATTCTCAAATATTTTGACTGAAATTTACTACACACATTATGGATATCTACAAGATATAATCTGTTAATTAATTGCTCATTTATTTTTGGGGAATATACTTAAATGATGAAGTAAATTTAAGATATCAGTTGGATTTTTAAGCATTTATTTTAGTACTTTCAACTCAAACAATCACTTAATTGATATTCAGAGATTTTTTAAGGTAATATGACTTTTTATTACTCTGATATTTACTGAGCCTCTGAATGACTTTTTAGTGTGTACAAACAAACATAAATGTACGTACACTTCCTAGTCTGTTACGCTCTGTCTGTCAAGCTGTGTCTTCACCGCTTGCAGGTCGAGCTTGATAGTAGACAAAGCATCCCCGAGAGTATCCTGGAGTTCCTTTTTAAAAATATCAGCAATATCTTTCCTCAGCGAGGACAGCAACTCGAGCTTGAGGGCAGCGATGTGAAGGTTAGCGTGCGTCAAGGCGATCTCTGCAGGAGCCGACAGCTCACTCGAGGATGTGGTCGCGGTTTGTGGACCAGGCCGCAGTTGTGTCTTAATAGTATTGCGAATTTTAGAGTTCTTTCCAGACATTTTACGCAGTCCAGAGTTAAACTTCCCAACAAAAAGTACTGACTAAATATGTGACCAAAAAGCGCAGATAAATTACAGTTTTAATCGAAATCGGCAGGAGCTTCCAAACTCACGTCCTACTTCATTAAAGCTCAGCAGTGCCCCCCCCCCCCAAATGCTGTAGTTCTGATTGAACTGATGAATTAAACCTGCTAAACTATATGCTCAATTTGAGGTATTTCCTCAGTCTCACTGAAATGACACAGTTCAGTGTGTATGTTAAACGAAAAAAATGGAAATTGGGATAAATTGACCTTAACTGAACAATCCATAGCCTCCTGGATGCTGATCTTCACAGCTCTCATAGGAGTGACAATGAGTGATACATGTGTTTACATGAGGCAGAAACAGGCCCTAGGCTTTTAGTGGCGCTAAGCAAGATTTAGTTTGTGGCCCTAAAAAACTCCTAGTGCAGTCAACAAATCGCACACACCACTAACCCTCTTTGAGGGTCGGCAAATGGAAAACAACAGTAACATTATGTAAAAACAAAGCGTGAGAGTTGGCAGCCCTGAGTGAGTCAGTCAACTTAACACTGTACAAAGTGAAGAGTGAGTCCAAGTTAATGTGTGCCCCCCCCCTAGCAGTTGTGGTATGTAGTACCTAATATAGCCATATTGTATATGTTCATATGTAGCTTATATCCATATTTAACACGTCTACATACAAACAAACATAAATGTCTTTTGATTCTTGTCAAGATGTGTCTTAATTCACTGTCAAGTTTGTTTTGGTTTGTCTTGGATTTCTTATCTTGTATGTGATATATAAAAGTATTAGATTGCTAACATCATACTTTTGAAATCAAAAAGACAAAGGTTACCTTCAACCAAAATGAAAGATCATGTACAGCTGGGAACTGAGGAGTAAGAGGAGGCAGCTGGTGAGTTATTTTTATTTCTTATTGTTGTTATTTTTTACTTTTAACTTGTCACTTGGTAATTAAAGGAAAGCATAAGTAGAATAAGTAGAATAGCTGATTTTTAAAGATCCCCTACATGCTAAACTGTACATAGTATAAACGACTTTCCACAAAAACATTGAATTGTCTTGTTAGAAATCCTTAAAATTGATGTGTCTTAATTCACTGTCAAGTCTATTTTCAGTGTACAGTATGTGCACTGGAAACAAGATGGCTGCTCATCTCAGAGGGCTATCCATAAATAAATCTGAAATTAAGTTTAAAAAAGTAATATAAATGAAAACCAATATAAAAGCAGGATTTATATCGATATTATAGGACATATCTTGTGTTCTTTTAAAATATATTTAGAAATATGACATGTTAACTGTGACATGTTTTTTGGTTTATTTTAGGTCACTTTGCATTTGTCACCTTTGAGGATGGCTACACTGCAAAAATTTTCAAAACATGTGACATTCTGGATGCAAATGACAGCCCCATTGGACAGTTGGATGTCTTGAGGCCAGGAGAAAGATGCCAGATGGAGTAATGGAAGATTTTACAGTGCCACTGTGAATTATATTGGGCCAAATACAGGCATGCAAAAAACAAAAAACAAAAAGGACATTAGAAAGAATATCCATGCAGATGTATGTTATGGCCAGCCCTCCTCCTCCAAGCTGACTGATGTCCACTCTCCACCACACGTCAACATCCACTTTTCGCCATCGCCTCCTGTCCAAGTCCACTCTCTGCCATTGCCTCCCATCCTCAAACAGTACACTACCCTGTACCCTCACAGACAGCCTGAGCCACTCCGGCCTGATGTGGATCCGCCAGTGCAATGTGAGTCGCAGGCACAAAGTTCAGTCGATATTCTGATTCCTCCCACAACCAAGATGACGCAAGTTCAGACTTCTTGCCCTGAGACAGATGAACATCTGCCATAATTTTTTGTCATGAAGAGCTGTATATCAACACTTTTTATCCTTTTTGTTTTTCAGAGCCAGAAGACATCAGAGTCGCTTGAGGATTTCTTAAAAATGTTGCTCAATACCAGGAGGCCCTGCAGCCTTGATCCGCCCTTCACAGAAGGCTCTTCAGGAGCTCTTTCCCAATAGTGGCCTGTTTCTGTCATCCTTCAAGCTTGCCTCCATAATGCACCAATGTGACCGTGACAGGCTTAGACTTTTCCATCTCCTTTTTGAACACTTCTTCAACGCAGAGGAGTGTACCAATGCAGTGGCTTTCGGACGACATGGCAAGATACTAGAGGGGAAGCAGCTGCTTGACCAAAGCAAAGTTGATGGAATTCTGAGTGAGTAGTTTTTCTTCCAAAAGTGGTGTAATGACTGCAACGTTCTAGCTACTTTCTAGTCTTTTACCTGCTTGATTTGTTGTACTTGATTGCTGTTTTTTGAGTGAATATATTTTTAAAATGATTAGATAATGAAAGCAAAAAAAGAAACTGAATGACCCTGAATGTAGCTCCTGGTGTGTTGAGGGATGCACATGGAGGCTAAGATGGATATAAACAGTCCTTTATTTTAACCCTTTGATGCACAGGCACTGCAAACCCATTCTAATGCACAAGCTAGGTCAAAAATTACCTGTACATGTGTCATGCATAGCTGAGTGTTTCTTTGTCATATCTTTTAAAATCAATTTATTTAATCATTTAATATTCTTAATATTAAATGTTTTGTTTGCCACAAGTCATTATATCCTCTTATGTTAATAATCAAAAACAATTACATAAAGTTTGCACACATGAGTCAAAAATGACCCATATGTATTCTCTATGGAACTGAATAGAAACTTTTGATCATTGGGAAAGTTATTTTGCATTCTCTCTAGTAAAACTACTGTAAAATAGGACTTGCATGCAGATGTGCTAAAGTAGCCACTTTGAGTGGTGAAATGTGTATAAGGTGATTAATCAGTAAATATGTTGTGCAAACGTTTCCAAATAAAAGTTCCTATCAAATTCCATAGTGAATACATTTGGACTTGGGCCTGAAAACAACTCTGATTTACTGCCTAGAGAATTTTGACTTTAAAGCAGCAGCATAGCATGCCCCTCCTTGCAAATGAGTTAAATATCCTTATGAAGTATAAAATCTACATTACAGACAACAACAGAAAAGGCCTGTATCACAGTGATTATGGAGTGGGACTTTTCTTTAGCACTTTGATTATACACTTAGATGGAACCATTGATATATAGAACTGTCATTTTACACATAGTTGAATGGACATAATAATGTAATAAAATATGCTAGGAAAAATCTAACTAATTTAAGCCTCTTTTCTCTGTTTTTTTTTTTTGCAGCCTATGTGAGGCGGTGCACAGCGATGGAGAACTGGAAACCAGTAGAGGAGGCCAAGCTTAAAAAGGCCCTCATAAATAAATGCCGTCAGAGGTCAGTAAAGTGACTGGCTTTACAGGCATAACGTTTACAACCGCCCCTTGTTCACCAGTATGCCCTCTTGTTCAGCAGTAGTGAATTTTTTCACCGTTTATTGACATCACCAGTGGTTCTCAGTTGGTGGGTCAGGACCCAAAAGTGGGTCACAGGGCCATTTTCAGTGGATTGCAGATTCAGGCGTATATTCGTGTTGATGTGTCTTCTTTGTATTTAGTGTTGCATTTTATGAAAATTCGGGAGAGTGTGTGATATCATAAATTTGGGTCACAATTTGATGACAAGGAAAATGTGGGTCCTGAGGCTTGGGAACCACTACATTGTTTGTGTGATTTAATCAATACCTGAAGTTGTGTATCAGTAGATAGCTAGATGCATACTAACCCTCTATGTATGAATGTGATTGCTATCACTGTTACAATGTATGGCCTGGTTCACTCTTGTAAAATGGTATGCACACTGGTATGCGTGTTGTATTAATGCAAAATAAATGGGGTTACGAGCAATAATTCAGATTGAATGAAATCAAGAAGAGAAGCAGTTGAGATCCATTTTACAACTCTTTAGTGCTCCTTGTGGCTTTTTAGGAGCAATAAGCAAGACATGAATGAAATCATAAAGATGCAATGATGAGATCTCCTATTATCTCAGTTTTTCTCCAAGGGGTGGTTTAGGAGCAATAATTCAGATTGAGGTGATCTCAAGAAGACAGGCAATTGAGATCTGTATTTCAACTCTTTAGTGCTCCAACCAACCTTTTAGGAGCAATAAGCAATACATGAATGAAATCACAAAGATACAATGATGAGATCTCATCTATGACTATCATTTCTCCTGCAAGTCTAAAAAAGTCATTCTCACATTATCTCAATTTTGCTCCTAAGGGGGGGTTTAGGAGCAATAATTCAGATTGAGGTGATCTCAAAAAGATACACAATTCAGACTGAAGAAATCTCATAAAGATATTCAATTGAGATCTCCGTACTTTCTTGAGAGTTCAAGAAAAGACTATCCTGAGCAAAAAAGTTTTCCTCTGGGTAAGCAAGATTTAGTTTGTGGCCCTAAAAAACTCCTAGTGCAGTCAACAAATCGCACACACCGCTAACCGTCTTTGAGGGTTGGCAAACGGAAAACAACAGTAACATTATATAAAAACAAAGCGTGAGAGTTGGCAGCCCCTGAGTAAGTCAGTCAACTTAACACTGTACAAAGTGAAGAGTGAGTCCAAGTTAATGTGTGCCCCCCCGTAGCAGTTGTGGTATGTAGTACCTAATATAGCCATATTGTATATGTTCATACGTAGCATATATCCATATTTAACACGTCTACATACAAACAAACATAAATGTACATACACTTCCTAGTCTGTTATGCTCTGTCTGTTGATTCTTGTCAAACTGTTTTGTCCGAACATACTGCATGTAGCCCTTTTATACTTTGTGTTGTGATGTATGTGCACTTTATCATTGTCCTGTCTGCACTGTGTTTTATGTTTCATGCAGCACCATGGTCCTTGGGGAAACACTGTCTTGTTTCACTGTGTACTCTTTCTAATATGTTTGTCCTTTTTTAACTCCTGGGAGACAGAGCAACAGGTGTCCGTTAAAACTGTCTGGCAGAATGTTTGACGTTTGTTTCAAGAAACGATTTTTGAGGGTGGTAAATATAAACCATGCAAATTGTTTGAAATGTACCTAATTATTCTAGTCAGCAAAGGAATTATAACATAATGGGTAAATTATACCTGCACTACTCATTTTTTAAGAGTAACAAGTATTACATAGAAAAATAGGATAACATTTACCCAAAAGCAATCGTTTCTACGCTGCAATGTGTGCATGCGTCAGCCCTTGCTGCCGCAGGAGCGGGATTTGAATTCTTGAAGGCTGCCTGCTGCTTCCCGCTGCTGGCCATCGGACTGCTGAACTGATCACTCTTTTATATATTGCTGTGTACAATATCGCGAATGCATAGGACAATTTATGAAATTATGAGATATTTCACAAGAATTGTAGTCGGCGTGTTTCTGTGTTACGTGCCATGCATGCTTGAACCGAAAGTTTGAATGGGCGACAGTGCTGGTTGTACACTGTCTAACGTCGGGGCAAAACGCTGGAAATAACATAACCGTAGGGACTTCATTCTAAAAGTCAGTATGTAGGGTTTGCGGTGAAATGTGTTCGCATTGTGTATTCTACAAGATTAGCGATCATACGTTTGTGTGTGTTTGCTGTGCAGAGCCTCCACAGTTGTGTTGATGGAGAGCAGTGTACTTTCCGCACATCTTGCTAACGTTAATTTCCCTCTAGTCATGCGCTAAATTCATTTTCTAAATGTATATTTTCACTTTCAAGCGGCGATAATTCAGTCGTTAACTTAGTTCAGACACCGACTGTTTTACTGTTTAACATAGGGCTGTGTAACATTCACTGAAGAATTTCTTTTCGACTTGTACTCTACGTTTTCATTGTCATAACGGTGTTATCCTACAGAAGGCTATCAATGCCAAAAAAAAAAAAAAATCCCTTGTTGAAAATAATAAATTCATATTGCAATCTGAAAAAAACAATACTACATTTTTCTGATTTATTTACTATTTTTGTATTTTGCCATGTAAATGCCTGATTATTTTCTTGTGTAATATTTTCTTGTTATTCTTCTTCTTTTATTTGTAGGCCCATTCACTCTCTATGTGTGGACCCTCGCCCTCTCTTCAGGTCCTTACATCTGTCCTCTTCGAGCTAAGACTGACTCATACACCAGTTCCCAGGCCAGTTCTGTGGAAAGGTGGCCTGCATTGTTCAGTGAAGCTCAGGTGAGAATGTTTGATAATTTGTGTTTACACCAAGAAACATTTGTTTGTTTACTTAAACTCTGAGAACTGGTGTCTGTCATTGAAAGTTTCCTTTACTCATTCACTAGATCAAAGAAGAGTTTCCTTGGAGGAGACGTTCATGCTGAAACTTGATGGGTACACACTACGTCTTCTACAGCTGATGCATATAAAATGAGGTGCTGCGAGTTACAAGATGCGTCCTCTGCTAGACACTGTAAATGAGGTATGTTTTTATTTCACTTGTTTCACAAATGTGCAATAAGTAATTTAGGGGAATTGTACCGCCCGCCAATGTAATAATGTCCACAAACATAATAAACCACAAATGTAATAAAAATCTGCAGCTTTTAATGCAATAATCCCACAAACGTAAAACATTTTCCACAAACGTAATAGCCGCTGCCTACTACAAACATAACACGTGATTTCCCACAAATGTAATAACTATTACGTTTGCAGGGATTTATTACGTTTGTGGGGAAGTGAAAATCTTCAACTTTCAATATTGTAATAACTTCCCACAAATGTAATAATGCAATGAATAGTGGTTGTTTGTTGTTTAACACAGACACACACACACACACCAAACTATAACCATACTGTGCTTTGGCAATATTGTTGTTGTGGCATTCATACCAATAAATTTGAATTGAATTGAATCAGATTATTATTTAGACTAAGTGTTGTGTTTACAAACAAGCAATTAATCAAGATTTATTAATATTTTTATTGCAAAACCAAGTGCAAAACATACAAATGTGAAAAGCAAAACAAGACACTGAGTGTATCCCCTGTCAAACACACTGAGACCTATGGGGGAACTGTTTTTAGCACCACAGACAAACCCAACTAAGGTTGTATAGTAAAACCAGTTTCAAAAGAGGTTGACCCTGTAGCCTACCATGTAAACAAAAGACTCCTGCATATCGTAAGCCAAGGATTGCAAATGATTAATGAATAACAAAATGACTTCAACAGAACATTTCTGGGACAAAATAAGAGGATAAATAGGCCTACTGTAACACTGTCAATAGCACGTTACTTCCAAAAAAAAAAAGTATTTCACTTTGTAGCACCCAAATTACAAAACTAAGTGCACAAAATACAGATGAGGAATGTGAAAAGCAAAATAAGACATTAGTGTATCCCCTGTCAAACTCACTGTAACTGTTTATAGCACCACAGACAAACCCAACTGAGGTTGTATAGTAAAACCAGTTTCTAAAGAGGTTGATATAAACTAAAACAATGCACAGTACAAGAGGCCAGTAACAACTGGATATTCTTTATCTTCGCTAAACACTGTACCATGTAAATAAAAGACCTGTGCATTTTGAAATGTTTTATGAATAACAAAATGACTTTAACAGAACATTTCTGGGACAAAATGAGAGGATAAATACTGTAACACTTCCAATAGCACTTTACTTCCAAAAAAGTCTTTCACTTTGTAGTGCCCAAAAGTGAGGTATGCCAGAGTCATCCAAGCTCTCATCCACCTTTTATTCTTGGAGAAAAGTTCTTTGATATGTTGTGCTAAACCGCTGTTCCGACCAGCTGCTTTGTATACTTTCATAACACTAATATCTGTGTCATGATTTTGAGCTAAATCAAGATGTTCAGACAGCAGAGGCCTGAAATAGATTGGGGGAAGGCGTCTTCCAGTTAATTCTCTAAACTGTGCAGACACTCTATTGAACGTGCCAATCATGGACATGTCCAAATCCAGGGTGAGTCTAATAATCATGGACATAATTTCTTCTGGAAGAGACGGGATAGCTTCTTCAGGAATGCCAAAAGCATGATCAGAAAGGCCTGCATCTGCTTCATCACCATAGTCTTCATTGCCTTGAGAAAGTTTAGCCACTGTGGTATCAGACCTTTCAGCCTCACTGGGACTGGAGAGTGTGGCCTCATGAGGATCGGAGAGTTCAGCCTCATCAGGATTGGGGACTTCGGCCTCATCAAGATCGGGGAATATCCTTAGTCTTTCTGCCTCCTGAATTGAGTCAATGTACTGACTAACTGGTCCTCTGAGACTAACGTAGTGCTCTCCATGACCTTCTGCAATGTGGCCTAGAATTAGAAGCGGCAAATTGTCATTGTAAATGTTTGAAGGTGCTATGAGAGCTGTTGTATCTGGACCAAGAGTTGAAATTATTAGCACCTGCACATTAAACATTTCAGAGGCTCTTTGCAGTGTGATATGGTCTCCATATGTGCCTTGCTGACCCATGCTCTGTAGATAAGTATCCCAGTTACCCTCCACATAATGAGCAAGTGGGGTTCCATGTGTTGTTTGAGGATTTGACTGCAAATCTATGACAATTTCTTGCCTAAGGGATGTAGATGACCGAAATATCCCAAAGTTCATCACCTGGTCAGCAAGTGCTGCAAACTGACAGTCACCATTGGGCTGTGGATCTAGTTCTATGGAGAAATTGGATGAGCTAAATGACTCTAACCGGTCCTCATGTGTATAAGGGATCCAGAAGTTTCTTTGGTTTGACTTCTGTTGCCTGCGTTCCTCACCACTGGTGACACTGCTGATGTCTTTGACTGAAAACCACTTCAGGCTACAAGCTGTTTTCCCAAGAGGTATAAACTTAACCTTGTATTTTGACAGCATGTTTCTTTGTCAGTCTATGGGTCTTGCACCTAATTCTTACCAAAACCTCATCGACATTATAGATGGATGGAGGATTTGCAGTACATGCTTTGCAAACCATTTTTTCATTACAGTGCTTAGTTGCATTTTTTGCTCTTCTTCTCACTCTGTTTCTCTTTTTTTTCAAACAAATCCCTTTGTTTTCTTGAAGGAAGCAGTTTGTCTGCATTAGCCGAATAGTCATCTACAACGTCAGGTGATGGATGTGTGCTTTGAGCCAGCAGTATGTTGTTGCTTTTACGGCCATAATATACATGGAATGGTGTCATCCAACCCAACTGTTGTTTAGGATCTTCATTAAGGACTTGAGCATATTTGGGTAAATGACTGACCCAGTTCACCCCTCGTCTTTCTATGTTTATGAGATCATACAGTATCTTTTTCCTCAATGCTCTGTGCATTCTCTCAACTTTTCCCTGGCTTTGAGGGTGATAAGGTGAGCTTTGGATGACTTTTACATTCATGCTTTCCATAAGCCTTTTCACAGCACCTTTGAACTCACATCCCTGGTCATGTTGTAAAACTTTTGGTGGTCCATGTTCCATGTAAATATCTTCCAAATGCAAGCTATTTCATGACTGCTGAACAGCTACTGCTATTTAGTGTCTCTGTACCGTGAGGACATATTTGTAGGTCACTCTCCCATGTGTAACTTTCCATCCTGTCATGTCAAGTAGGTTGATTTGGTGTCTTGCCTGAACCTATTTAGCTGTAATTGGCTTCAAAGGTGGTCTGTTTGGAAATTTTGCTCTCAGTAACTGGCGCTGTCTGGATGAATCCAATGCTCGTTGAACAGCTTTCTTACTCAACCCAGAGTACTTCTCTCTCAGTCTGATGTTTACTTTTCGGGCACTAGAACCTTTAGTGACATCAAATCCTGCCTTGGCAAGTTCCGGGATATCAGACTTCTTTATCACAATCTTCCCGTTGCACAAAATGGACTGTCTGTCATCACTTAAGGAATACTGGTGCCTGTTTCTCCATACTCTGACCAGAGCTGCCCGTTGAGTTTTTGTCCTGTCTGCCACAGAGACATCAAATTCCCCCTTGAGTACCTTCAGTATAACACTGTAGGTCTCATCATCCATTGGCTGTAGGCCTTGTCCAGCACATATCACACAGAGTGTGGACAGCAGAAGTAACCTAATGTGCAGAATCATCTTCATTCTGTAAGAACACAAATATGATATGGAATAAATATCTATCCACACTGAAGTAATTTATCAATTATGACCCAGCCTGTGTAGTGACATGATACCACACTGACTTTGAGTCAATTGATCAAAATGTTTCCTTTTAAAAACTTTTCATAATTTGTATTAATTTTTAAAGAAATTATTAGCATTTTAGCTCAATAGCTTCCGGGTCATGTGATCAATTGCCTCAAAATCAGTGTGGGATCGTGTTACTACACAGGCTGAATGAGATACACCTCTTTATTTTACATTATAAAACTCTTTATAATTTGTATTCATTTTTATTTGAAAATATTAACATTTCAGCTCAATAACTTCCAGGTCATGTGATCTATTGCCTCAATATCAGTGTGGGATCATGTTACTACACAGGCTGGATGAGATACAACTCTTTTTTACATTTTAACTCTCTTCATAATTTTTATTAATTTTTAAAGAAAATAACGATGTAGCCATCTCTGTGTTTTGACTGTAAAGTCTGTAATATGGGCGCACTTGATATCTTGGAGTGGTTGGCTCGGGCTGGGTGGAACAGAAGAGGTAAACTTGAAATAAATGTCTGTCAAATATCCAACTTAAAACTAACTTGTCCCTGCTGCCAGCTCTTTACTAGTTTACAGGAAAATTATTTGCAGTAAATTCACTACCAATATTTCATTTTGATGTTTTCATTTTGTAAGAAAGTCAACTTACCCTTTTTTTGTCTCATCACCCTGTCTGGGTTTATTTTGCGATGGTGACTGGGTGGTGACAACTGTGGAACTGCAAAATGATGTTCTCCATTAGGCCTAATATGTTACATCAAAATCAGTCGGAAGCAGCAGCAGTCCGTTCCTAGACATGATCTTACATGAAGAAAAACAATTTTGGGAAGTTTGGGGTTTTTACGTGTTTCAGAATTAATACAGTCTCAGCTTTAATATATAGGCCCAGTAGTCTAAATCTGGACTAATTGCTCGTTTGTAAACACAACACTTATCAGTCTAAATACGTAAGAATCTAAAGGTTTATTAACTCAATTCAATTCAATTCAAATTTGTTTTAAAATCGATAGACTTGGGGCCGCGATTAGCTCAGTTGGTAGAGCGTCCGCCCCATGTACGAAAGCTCCGTAGCGGCCCGGGTTCGAATCCGACCCGTGGCCCTTAGCTACATGTCATTCCCCACTCTCTCTACCCGCATTCCTGTCTCTCTTCAGCTGTCTCTATCCAATGAATAGGCCAAAATAAAACAAACAAAAAAAAAAAGTCGATAGACTTGGCAGGTAGTGATGCGTGGGTCAGGGCTTCTTTGGTTCAGCACCGCAGACAGCAGTGAGGGATTTTGCTTATACAAAGAAATAAATCTGTTTAAACATAAAATAATTTTGTGAACTGAAAAGGAGGGGGGGGGGGTCCGTTGTGTGATAGCGGAGTGGAGAGCCACCAGCTGGATTTTGCACCCACAGTCAGTATTAGTAGTGTGTGTATAGGCAAACAAACAAACAACAACAACCACTATTCATTGCGTTATTACATTTGTGGGAAGTTATTACAATATTGAAAGTTGAAGATTTTCACTTCCCCACTAACATAATAAATCCCTGCAAACGTAATAGTTATTACATTTGTGGGAAATCGCGTGTTACGTTTGTAGTAGGCAGCGGCTATTACGTTTGTGGGAAATGTATTACGTTTGTGGGATTATTGCATTAAAAGCTGCAGATTTTTATTACGTTTGTGGTTTATTACATTTGTGGACATTACTACATTGGCGGGTGTTACAGGAATTATTTGAAATTATTTGTAAGCTGTTGATTTGATATGCAGGAGCTCCTAACCAACTTGCCAAATTACAGTTTAACATAAAACTTGTAAAGTGTCTGAAACTGTTTTAGGTTTTAATGACTTAAATGTATCTGTGGGACAGAACGGCCCCCAGCCCTCTGCCTGACGCATCAGTCTGCAGGAAAAAAGGAAGAGAGAAGTTAGGTGTGTGAAGAAGAGGCTCCCCACAGAGGGTCTGCTTTACCCTCTCAAGCGACACCTGGCACTGCTCCGTCCACTGGACCGGATCTGAGGCAACTTTCGGGTGAGGTCGGTTAAGGGGCTGGTCAGCTCTGCGAAGTTGGAAATAAATCGCCGGTAATAGCCGGGAGCCCCAAAAACCGCCGCACCTTTTTTTTGGTCTTGGGCCTTGGGCAGGCTGCAATCGCTGCTGTCTTATCTACCTATGGACGCACCTGCCCGCTGCCCAAGTGGTACCCCAGATACCGTACCTCCCTCCGTCCAACTGCACACTTCTTTGGGTTGGCCGTGAGCCCCGCCTGCCTCAGTGACTTAAGCACCGCAGCCACCTGCCGCACATGCTCTGCCCAGCTGTTACTGTGGATGATGACGTCATCCAGGTAGGCGGCAGCATATGCAGCATGTGGATGCAGCACCCGGTCCATGAGGCGTTGAAATGTGGCTGGGGCCCCGAACAACCCGAACGGAAGTGTGACAAATTGGTACAAACCGTACGGAGTGGAGAAGGCCGTTTTCTCCCTGGACTCTGGAGATAAGGGAATCTGCCGGTAGCCCTTGGTCAAATCCAGTGTCGTAAAAAAAACGAGCAGTGCCCAGGCGATCCAGGAGTTCGTCTACCCGGGGCATAGGATAAGCATCAAACTGTGAAACATCATTCACCTTGCAATAGTCCACACAGAACCGGATAGACCCATCTTTCTTGACTACTAGAACGATGGGGCTACACCAGGCACTGTTGGACTCTTCTATTACACCCATCTCCAACATGGCTTTCAATTCTGCCTGAACCACTTTTCCCTTGTGCTCAGGTAACCGATAGGGCCGTGAACGCACCATCACGCCCGGGTGAGTCTCAACATGGTGTTGAATAAGGCTTGTGCGTCCTGGCAGGGGGGAGAACACATCAGCGTAATGCTGCTGAAACTTGGCTATATCTGCTCTCTGAGACAGTGAGAGATGGTTTTCACAAATGAGCGAGGCAGGATCGGCAGATTTAAGTACCTCAGGTCCCAACTCATCTCTCTCTGCAATTGTCGTCACCAGTGAAACAGACTCAGCCTCTCTCCAAGCTTTAAGGAGGTTGAGGTGATAAATCTGTGTAGCCCCTCCCCTGTCAGATCGCACAAGCTCATAGTCAACGTCACCCACTCGTCGTGTGACCACAAAGGGACCTTGCCACTTGGTGAGTAATTTGGAGGTAGACGGTAGTAATACAAGCACTTTATCTCCTGGTGAGAATTGTCTTAATCTAGATCCTCTGTTGTACAGCCGCTGCTGAGGTTCCTGGGCCTGGAGCAAATTCTCACGTGATAACTGTCCTAGTGTGTGGAGTTTTGCTCTCAGATCCAGGACGTACTGAACTTCGTTTTTACTTGGGCTCGGACCCTCCTCCCAGCTTTCTTTAACCAGGTCCAAAACCCCGCGTGGTTTTCTGCCAAACAGCAGCTCAAAAGGAGAAAATCCAGTGGAGGCACTACAAACAACAGAGGATGTAGCCACTTATCCCAATTACGACTATCATCGTGCACAAACTTACGGATCATGGACTTCAAAGTCTTATTCAGGCGCTCAATGAGGCCGTCAGTTTGGGGATGGTACACACTAGTTCGAATAGACTTGATTCCCAATAATCCGTACAGTTCTCTCAGTGTTCGTGACATAAATTGGGTGCCTTGGTCAGTCAGGATCTCTTTCGGGATCCCGACTCGGGAGATGACTTGAAACAGCACTTGCGCCACACTCTTTGCAGAGATGGTGCGCAGTGGCACTGCCTCTGGATATCGCGTTGCGTAATCCACAAGAACTAACACAAAGCGATATCCACATGCGCTCCGGTGAAATGGCACGATGAGGTCCATACCAATACGCTCAAACGGGACCTCAATCAGTGGTAATGGGCGCAAAGGCACTCTTGGGATGGCCGGTTGATTAACCAACTGGCATTTGGGGCAAGACGCACACCAGCGGCGCACGTCTGCCCGAATGCCTGGCCAATACAATCGGGCCATTACGCGGTTTAGTGTTTTATCATACCCCATGTCTCCAGCCATCGGGTTATAATGAGCCGCCTGGAAAACTATTTCCCGACGGCTTTTTGGTACCAACAGTTGGATTATTATTTCATCTGTCTGAGTGTCACGACTCACTCTGTATAACCTGTCCCTTCCCAATGAAAAATGTGGATACGTTAGCGCTGCGTCAGGGCGCACCATGTGACCATCAATTTGTATCACTTGGTCAAAGGCAAAGCGTAGAGTATCATCACAAGACTGCTCCAGTGGAAAATCTTCCATGGAGTCAAACACGGGAACCTGCTCCCGGCTCCCCCTCCCGTCTGCAGTGTCGGACAACCTCGCGTCACCGCTGAGCACAGCGTACATATCCCGGTCATGAGCGCACCCCCACACACTGCCCCACTAATCGATCAAACCCCGGCCAATCAGTGCCTAGAATCGGGGTGCGCCAGGCGGGAACTAACCGCAGCCTTCACGCTATGCTTTTTTCCCTTGTAACGAATTTTCACTGGCACCACAGGATAGCTGTAAATATCCCCATGTACACACCTAATATCCACCCATTCTGCCTCTATCAAAGCCCCAGGTCAAATCAGGTTCAACTATAGACTGCATGCAGCCTGAGTCCACCATCGCCTGATATGTACCCCCCTGAATCCCTACCAGAACGCTGTACGTCTCTCCTGGACCGGGGGAGGGTGCCGGAGGGCCAACCACCCGGATCACCTGCCCGACCTCCATTAGTGGGCACTCGCGGCGGAAGTGTCCGGGCACCTCTAGCACTCCTGCCCTGCCGCCTGAGGGACCCTCTATGGGCTAAGAGCAGTGCCCGTAGCGGCTGGACCCTGTGGGGGAAGAAAAACAGAAGGAGAGTTAGTGCGGGGAGGAGGGGAGGGTCGAGCGGGAAGGTGATGTGGATGGACGGGCACTGGCGTGGGTCTCCTGCGAGGTGCCGAAATGGGACGGCCAGAGGACGCTGGCCGCGCCTCTGATACCTGGCCCCGGGAGAGGACGGCCAGATGATCTTGCTGCCGTCTGCTGTGTGTCTGTCTTCCCGTCTGCTCGCCACTGACCGCTCTCCCAGGTCCACTACTGTGTTAAAAAGGGGAGAGTGATTAGACAACTAGATACAGGTGTGTTAATCACCTCCCCTGGCGCTGCTCTCCTGAGCTGTCTCCACACCTCTCTCCTGCAGCTGATGCACCACGCCCCCTCCACAACTATTATTCCCTTTTCCAGCAGTTCACACAGGTCCCAGGCACCTTGATGACATGTCTGTGAAATCCTTTGGTCAAAATTCCTCACAGATCAAGCACAGCAGCCCTCTCTGTACCCTGTCTGTAGCGCACTGTGCTCAGGTGGCCGGTTTTTGTATTTGTTTAAATGCAAATGAGCTGCTGCCAGCTGCTGCTCATTCCACCCCCCTCTTCCGCCCTGCGTGCCGACAGCGCGGAGTTTACCTGGGAGAGACATAGCTGACGGAGAAAACGTCGCTTTGCAAAAGGATATATTTAAACTAGAGTCAGACTCTGAGCACAAAGAGGCAACAGAACAAGTTCAAAAAGCGAGGAGAGAAAATAAGTTTATTTAATGTGTTTTTATATCTTTTTATATGTTTGAACTCTGGCTAACTGGCTAGCGTTAAGCTAATGGTACTGCTCTAGTGTGTTTATGTACTGGCTAATGGAAAGCTACGTATATAAATATAAATATATATAAAGTATTTCATTGCAAGTAATGTACGTAACATTACTCAGCTATTCCCCTTACACCAGTAACATACAAGCTCAGTCAGCATGTTATCTCCACAACCGCACAGGTGGGAAATTCATTTTTTAGACACCAGCCACTTATTAGTAAGTCATTCTTCTGTCTGAACTCTATTAGCCGCGTTACTTTATTACAGACATCTGGCAGAGCAGACTATGGGCCTTTATGTCTAAAGCCCTATTCGCACAGGATTAGTATTACCTGGGGACCTCTGGTAATTTGTAATAATTGCGGAGGACGTCTGTGATCTTAATCCCGTGCGAATGCGCCATGTCAGTAATTTGTAAAGTAAAAATTCCCCCGCAAATTACCTACTATATTTCACCAAATACCGACGTCCCGTGGTAATACTAGTCCCGTGCGAATCTGCATCTCTGTAATTGAGGGGCATTTTTTGTTTTTGTTGTTTTTTATTGAGCGCCTTTTCTACTTCTTCCCCGGTTGAAACCATACTGTACGGGTTGAAACATGGAGGCTGCGGTGGAAATTATTACTATTTTATATATATATTTTATAATTATTATTATTATTACAACGGATTTGCGACGTGCACACGGCTTTGACGTCACATCCGGGCCGTAATGTCAGTAAATTCGAGTAAAATACAGACTTCACTTATCCCGTGCGAATGCACCGCAAGAAACACAGACGTGGGGGTGTAATTTACAAGTCATCAGAGGTCCCCAGGTAATACTAATCCCGTGCGAATAGGGCTTAAGGGGAATAGAGCAGTGAGTTATTTTATGCATAAATCTGTTGGATACAAATGAGGTGAATGGAGCTAACTTTGCCAGAGCAGGCAGTGTCAGTCTGTCTGTCTGAAACCTCATAACATGTATGTTTACCAGATATTGAAGCATAGAGATACTATGTACTTATTGACATGAACAACTTGAATAAATTGTTGCATTCTGTAACCTGTGTACTTAATAATTTTCATAATTTCTATAATCTAATGCAACTTACTTTTTCCAGTGTACTAGGTAACATGCATGGTTGACCACCCTAGCCTGCCGTGAACCTGTGTGTTATCTACAGAGCAGACTATGGGCCTCTGCGTCTGAGGGGAATAGAGCAGTGAGTTCTTTTATGCATATAAGTAGTCTGTTACTATTGTAATATAAATGAGTAAGGATTAAAGTACAATAAAATACTGTTCCCTCTATCTTACATTGCTTACTGTTAATCTGTCATGTTTGTTACTTGTTATCACGTTACATATCAATACACTGAAAGCACACAAAACAGTTCAGACAGATTTAACCTTTATTGTCACGATTCCTTCAAACATCACGCAACTTTTGAAAACAAACTTATTCAATATACTACCTAAAACAGCAGTCTGAAAAAGTTTTGGTCAGCATTTAGGTTTCACATAATTTCAGAAGAAAAGATGGACACATGTTATAAAAGCATGTCACCGTGTAGTTTACACTAACCATTATGTACACTTTGTTTTAGCTGTTACAGATACTAGGCCTACAGGAGCTCTGTAAGCTGGTGTTGGGGATTTCTCGGCTGGAGAATCAGGGTGGTACTGCTCAGTTGTGTGGTGCGACGGATATGGAGTCCCCAGACACTCAAGGAAGCTACGCTGGGTCAGACCGGTCCTTGATTGAACCTCAACATGTAGCCAGCTACACCCTCTTGCTTCCCTGGTCTTGCAAACTGGGCTGTGAGATCCTCAGGGATGAGGATCTTCAGCACCTAATCCACGTATGGGCCAGAATCTAGGAAAACCTTCTCAAAGATGAGGTCCAACATAACCTATAAGACAACATAGGAGGGAAAAAATTGGTATACTTTGTGAAATTATCCAACTTACATAAGTTAAGAGCCCTGTTTTATGTTATTTATTTTTCACTTGTATAATAGATGTTTGCACATTCTTTGACTTATTGCCATTTGTAATAAAAGGTTGTAAAACTTACTGACGGTTGGTTCTACTTTCACTGTCTTTGCTGTTGCTGTTGTTGGGAAGTTCAATCTGAATAGCGGCTCACCAGCTGATGTTGTAACTTAGGGACGCCCAGCACTTTCATTGAAGTGGAGGGCTGCCAGGTAGAGTCTAGGGAAGAAAAACAATACCAAAGAAATATGAGAAATATGATTGAGAGCACAAATATAAATATACGTTGTACTCATTCACTAAGTATCAGAATCATCTTTATTTGCTAGGTGTGTGTACACACACACACACAAACTGTCCATACATATATATACATTGAGAGCAACATGACATGTACCAACTTAAGCAACAAATTGGACTGGAATAAGAACTCTGAAGCTGTCTACAGGAAGGGCCAGAGTCGCCTCTATCTTCTGAGGAGACTAAGATCCTTAAACATCTGCGGGACGATGCTGAAGATATTCTATGAATCGGTGGTGGCCAGCGCTATCTTCTTCGCTGTTGTGTGCTGGGGCAGCGGTTTGAAGGTAGCCGATGCCAACAGGATTAATAGACATGTCCATAAGGCCAGTGATGTTGTGGGGGTGCAGATGGACTCGCTGACTATGGTGTTGGAAAGGAGGATGCTGTCTAAGGTGCGGTCTATCTTGGACAATGACTCCCACCCACTCCATGAGGTGCTGGACAGACTCAGGAGCACCTTCAGTCAGAGACTGCTGGCACCAAGATGCTCCACATAGAGGCACAGGAAGTCTTTCCTACCTGTGAGCATCAGTCTCTACAACTCCTCCCTCAAAATATCAAACACTCCAAGTCAAGTCAAGTAGCTACCGAACTTGCTTGTTTGTGCAATACATAAGTGCAATTCCCACGCATGCATAATGCAATCAGTGTCTCTTCTCTGTACAGTCTCTCATAAACACGAAATTCTCTTATAAGGACTTAGATTTATATATCACTTGCACTGGTCTTTATTTAAGTTACTTGTTTTTTTTTAGTTTACTGTTACTTGTTTTTTTTTACTGTTACTGGTTTTATTTAACTGTTATTTATACCCTGTGTATATAGTGTTAAATTTTATATTTTATAGGTGTATAGTGTTATAGTTTTTTCTTTGGATGTTACTATCCAACTCGTATAGTGTTCAGAATGTTTTTTTTCTGGCCATTACTATCTAACCTACCGTTTTGGGAGCTGCTGTAACAAACACAATTTCCCTGCGGGGATTAATAAAGTATTTCTATATTTCTGTTCTATTTTCTATTCTACTTTATGTACCCAGCTCCCTAAGACTGGATCTAGCTCCAGACTATGCTGTAAAATAGCAAGGGGTCTCTCTTTCTCTCAAACCGAGGAGGACACCGTAATAGTCGCGTGCCACAGACAATAAAAGTGAGGGTGTGCCGTTAACAGAAAGGTGAATGAGAGAAAAGTTATTTTCTTATCGCTAATGACGGCTACATTCAACACACAGCTGCATGTGGGAGCGCTGAGAGTAGAGGGCAAGTTGTACACGTCTTTATTTATCTCTGTAAACTGAGCAGGAACAAAAAGTGTTCGTCTTACAGACAGACATCCAACTAAAAAACTACTGGCGTTATGTTAGTGTGTATCACAGGCAAGTACAGCTGATATGAGACACTAAATAGCAGTTAGCGCTGATTAGCACGAGCTAACGCTAACTAGCTGTTTGGTACAGGCATTACTTGCTTGCTACTTGATCCACACCAATGTAACGCCAGTAGTTTGTAAGTTGAATGTCTGCCTGTAAGATAAACACTTTTTGTTCCTGCTCAGTTTACAGAGATTAAAAAAAGACTTGTATAACTTGCCGTGAATCTTTAAGGCCTCTCAGCGGGGCAGCGGTGGTGCCTGTCTGCATGCAGCTGAGCGCTGTGTGTGTTGAACATAACGCTAGCTAGCTGTTAACGTTAGCTCGTGGTAATTGGACAAAAGTAACACAAAGCACACTTACATTTCCATCGTCTGTAGTTGGTATTACTCCTCTTTTGTGTTAGGTCTCGTTGCCGTCCCGTGTTGTTCTGTGCTGCATTATATTTGTCCGTTGTGAAGCACACAGACATTCAGGTCTTGTCAACAGTGTGGGGACGTCTCCGGTAAAAGTAAACCTAATCCTCGTTCTTCAGTCTTCTAAGGCTGGGGCCAGTAATAGCGACTTGTGCCCGTCACTAAAGCCAACAACAGAGTAACGAGCATGCCTAGGTCTGAGTCTCGTCCCCCGAAAAAACCTTCTTCTCGGTTCCAATGTTCCAATTTGTGACCAATGGCTGTACGGCAATTGAAATTGAAATTGAAAATTGAAATGGCTCCAATTTGTTCCAACTTTTAGCCAATGAAGTGGCTCCATTTATTCCAATTTCGAGAATCCAACTTTTGGGCCATTTTTTCAGCCAATAGGAGAGCCGTATTTGTTCCAATTTTCCACTTATCCCATCTTCTCTGTCCCAATTCAGTTGATGCGGAGTTCAACATACCGAGCAATCTGGTGAGTCAAATATTCATTAAATATGATTAAATATGTTGGAAAACACGTTAAAACTCATATTTATGTCTGACATGAGTCACACAGAGTTCACGGTGTGTTTTTACGGCACTTTGTGGAAGATTTTAACATTGATGTTATAGTCGGAGATTCTTTAAGCTAATTAGCTTCACGTAATTTGTAAAAACTGTCACTGTGTGGGATTTATTATATTCACTTTTTTTATCGTTGCTGTGTGTTAGCCTCATAACGTTCGTGCTGTTTACAACGTTTTATTGAGCTATTGGAGACCAATAGGTGATCGATATGTCCGGAGGTTTATTTAACATTATTTTACTTCTTGTCAATCTTTCAAAATTTTTCTAAATATAGAGGTTGTACTGATAAATTTGGCACACGTACGTAAAATGATGAGGAGCATGAAATTATGATGAAACGGGGTCCGCCGTCATGCACCTGCCGCGAAAGACTGTCTTAAAATTGTAAATTAAAACTGTAATTTATTGAGCTCCTGTAAGCTGATATCAGGGCTGATTCACCGTGATTCATTTATAAAGCACGTCATGTATGTTTGAAGTCTGTGATAACATAATGATAAAGTTTGATGTTCATGATTCACTGTTTTCTAATTATGACTGTATTCTCTGTTACGTTATAGATTGTGAACAACTACGAGTAATCGTAAGTTGAAAATAAACTATCAACAGTCAATGTGATGTCATTACTACATACATGTGATGTCTTCGTGACCATAGCGTGTACTGTAGTACTCTGCTCATGTTAGTTTTCTCTCTTTAGATGGAACATACAGTGGTCAGGAGGGCCCCTAATGGGACTCTCCTTTTAAAGGCCTCCCCGGCCGCCCAAGCCTTCGTCCCCCGGCACCCTGCCGGGGGACAAGCATCATACAGGGCAAAAAAGCCCACGTCACCTCTGCGACGTGGGCCCAGCCGGACGAGCAACGGCACCCTCGTCCTGAGCCGGTGGAAGGTCCAGTTCGGGCGGTACCTTGGGAAGACCTTCCACTGGCTCATGGAGAACAACATGGGCTCCAGCGTCAGTCTGGTCGCCTGAAGGAGCGAGAGAGGACGGGGTCTCAGTCCCCGCTGATGGCCAACAAGGTGGAGTACTTGAGTCTGATTCATCCGTTTCAATTCAACTTCAGCGCTGAAAGTTCTCTCTTCGTGAACTTACAGGACGCCTTCACCCGCTACTCCTCGGCGTACCCTGACTTTGCGGAGGCGGTCAGGTTCCACCAGGCGTCCGAGGAGGCGCGGGTGAGGTCCCTCCAACCCGGCCAGGAGGGACAGGCACTTGTTGGCTTCGGGGATTTTAATTTTGAGACCCTGCAGAGCCTGTATGAGTCTGAGGACCCCCCAAAGATCCGGTACGTTGTACTAAAATGTGGAGCGTGATTGAGTCGCCGTGTTGACGATAAAGAATCATACGACAAGCTGTTGTTGTTCTACACAGATTTGTCAACTACCTCCGGAGGAAGGCGCCAGCTCCAGGCACGCAGATGGAGAACGCCGTCCGATACATCAAGTCCAGAGACAGACAGAGAGCTGCTGCTGCTGCTGCTGCATCCACCACCACCACCGCCAGCAGCAGCAGGAGCACAGCCTCTGTCTCGGCCGCAATCAAGACCAAGAGTGCATTGCAGTATGTGTTTTATTGTGAAGCTGTCTGAGTTCTGATGGATGAGCAATGTGTCACACTCTGGATGTTGTTGTGTGTGTGTGTGTGTGTGTGTGTGTGTCGTTTATTCTTCTTACAGATTTTAGATCAAGAAGATGGTGGACCTTCAGCCTGCATTTCCAGGTCAGTTCAGCCTAAATGAAAAAAGTAGATCCATCCACATCTACACTTTGTGCTTGACTGTGTACTTTCTGCGTTCCTTCTCTGTCACTGTGTAATTACAGCTTCCTCCAGACTGGCTCTTCCCTCCACCTCGTCAGCAAAGCCTTTGGACGAAGAGCTGGTCAAGGCGGTAGTTGACTTTGAGGAGTGTAAGTAGTAAACAGTAATGTAGCATTCATGTAATTGTGAACGGAAATTCTCCAACTCTTTGTTGACTCTTTTTTTTATTCTGCTTTATAAACGTTTCTGTAATCAGAGAAGGACAGAGAACACGACGGTAAGTTCAGTTAAACGCCGTCTGTATCCAATCACTAACCGACATGCCGGCCGAACTAGTGCATCTGTAGAGTCGCATGTTCCTCATCATCTCCTCCTGAACTCCTCAGACCGCCGCCTGCTTCACTGAACTTAACAGCTCTAATCTGTAGTTTCCTTTAGTTTGCCTCCTCCTCATCTGTCTGTCTGTCGCTGCAGCTCATCTGTGCGCCGTTATTCAAAATGAACACAAACCTCTCTTTCTGTCGTAGTATTGAAATGTTTTATTTCAATACTACGAAAAGGGACCTCACTGTGCTTCCGGGTCGCTGAGCAGCATGGTGGTGTAGGAGCGCAGCTCTCGCCGCTACAAACTTTTGCAACGCTTTTTGCAGTGTCTTATTTTATCATCTGGCCACAAGTTAATGCCCAACTCTACCAAAAGAAACAATGACAATATGGAGCCTTCAACTCCATCGCCCACCTCTTATCAAGAGGATAAGAAGCAAAAAACAGCCTTTGACGGCGTCCTCCAAACAAATGAATTTCAGCATACAGCTGATTCAGCCGCTGCGGATGGCTTCTCGATCTTATCTATTGTTCTCGGAATCTCTACAGCAATCACAGAAATTAAGCATTCTTTGGAAACCATCCGCATGGAGGTCAGTAACACTAGCGCGACAGTGTCTGTGATGCAAGCAGATTTGTTGTGCATGAAAACTAAGACCTCCCAAATTGAAACAGAGTTTACTACCCTGAACAAGTCCATCACAACTCTTTCAAGTCGCACTGATTTAATTCAGGCTGACGTGCGCTAATAAAGGGACACAATCGGATCCAATACGGAAAAAATAAAAAATCTCACAGATCGCTTGGCAGAAATGGAGGATTACACCTGCCGATCCAATCTGGGAGGGGGGCAATGCCATCGCATTTCTTCAGCGTCAGCTACCTGTCTGGCTGCCCAGTCTCTCATCCTGTGGGAAGATTGAGATTGAAAGAGCGCATCGGATCTATACGGCTGCAAAATCGGACGGTAAGAGTTTCAACAGGACACTGATCTTCAAACTTCTCCGCTACTCTGATAGGAAAGCTATCATGGATGCCTACAGAGCTGCTGGTTCGTCTCTGTCACATGGGGGCCACAAGCTACTCTTATTTGCCGACTACTCTCCCTCCACCTCCAGGCTTAGGAAAGCTTTTGCCCAAGTGATGTCCAGTATGCGTAAGAAAGACATCCAGCACTTCCTCATCTATCCAGCGAAGCTGAAGGTAACCCATGATAGCAAGCAGTACCAGTATGAAACTCCGGAGGATGCGGAGAAATTCCTGGCTGATCTGGAGTGAGCTGGACAACATGCAGTTTGAATCCTTTCTATGTGAGGTGAATTTTGTTTTTTTTTTGCTTCATTTATTATTGTTATTATTATTATTATTATTATTAATTTTTTTTTTCCTCTTCCCACAATTATAACACTTACAGATTGACATGCGCGCGCGCGCGCGCACACACACACGGACGGTTATGGACATAGGCCAGGCCCGCGCTTTCACAGTGGGACCAACGCTTATATTGTACATTTATCCCTTCTCCTATCTACTTTCAACTTGGCTTAATCTGTTCGAATTGTTGTGGAGAAATTGCTGAAGTCAAAGGTCAATGGTGAGGTCAGGAGGGAAGAAAGTGTTCAGGAGCCTCTGATGTCTTATGCTGTAATATTTATTGACACTTGGCCAAGGAGAATTAGAGACACTCTCAAAGTACATCAGAAGTGTCTGAGTCGGTCTCACATTCTGCCAAACTCATCCTGGTGGACAGACTTTAAACCCCAAGATAACACCACAAATACTATACGCCCAGAATTAGCCAAAGAGAATGTCTTTACCCATGGAGGTGTTATTGTTAACATATTCTAGTCTGGAGACACAGATGTCTGTTTACGCAGACTGGAACATCAACAGCCAGCTATCTATTATGTCTATGAAGGCAGCAATAGGTCCTGACCCTGGCTGCCACAGTGTTGAGATAGACTGGCACCTACTGTTCCCAATCAAAGCCAAACAATTAATACTGCTGAGGACCTCAAGGCCCACACGTGACCTCGTGTAACCTAAGGACAGAAAATTCCATAACACGAATCAAGTGCTTATTTTGATTTATGAATAGATTTTTTTTTTGTGTGTGTGTGTTTTCTTTATTTTTTTATTGTTATTATATCTTCCTTAAAAGGAGGAAATTAAAAAAAAGGGAAGGAAGGGGGGAAGGGAGAAAACGGAAGAAAGGAAAAAGGAAAGATAATAATGGTGATAATGATGAAAAAAATATATATATAAAATAAAATAAAATTTAAGATTAAACACTGTAAGGAACTTATTTGTTTTATATTGGTTTGTAGATGGCTCCTCATTGCTGTGTCAGCAGCCCCAAAGAAGCTCTTATATGCTCTCATTTACCAGTGCCCTCACAGGGGTTTCTCAGTGCTGTCCCCTGGCATACCGGTTTCTTTTCGTTTGTTTTCCACAGCTAATAATCAGCTACTTACGTGCACTTACTCTATTTTGCCCATTTTTGTATATCTCTCTAATTTCCTACTTTAGATTACTCTTTACTGGAACTTTATTTTGCCTCATTTGATCTTTGTTTTGTTTGTTGCATCTTTCTTCAGTGGATCACTTATTTGTGCTTATGTCGCTATCCTATAGGCTATCTTATTTTATTTTAGGAGCCTCACTCAGTGTTCGATGTATTGTCTTGTCTTATTTGTGTACATGCCCTTCAGAAATTGTGTTGCACTGGCAAATTTCATCACTTAAAGAGAATTATGTCTGGTCTTAATCTTTTGACTTTAAATGTGCAAGGGTTAAACTCTCCGGTAAAAAGACTGAAGTGCCTGCAATATTTAAAGCAGAAAAATGTGGATATCGCCTTAATGCAAGAAACTCACTTGAAGTCTGTTGATGTCAACCGATTCCAGAATAGACAGTACAAAGTGTTAGTTTCTTCCTCTGCCTTAAATAAGACAAAGGGAGTGCTAATATTGACTAGAAGAAAATTAAATCTTTCTTTAAAATCCTCTGGTTCTGACTGCGAAGGTAGATTTTGTTATGCAATAGTGACCTATAACAATTCTAAAATCTGTCTGGCTTCAATTTATGCTCCTAATGTCTTTAATTCTGATTTTTTTGAATCCATCAAATCCACTTTGTTGTCATTTCCTGATGCTACTCTGATCCTGGCGGCGACTTTAATTTGTCAGTTGATCCTGATATGGATTCTTCAAGTTCTGTATCGGCTTCAAAAAGAGCCTCATCCGCCTATATAACATCTTTTTTAAGAGATTTAAATATAGTTGATATCTGGCGTATATTGAATCCAATTGCCAAGGATTATACTTTTTTCTCATCACGACATCATTCATTCTCTCGTATTGATCATTTTTTTTATTTCTCACATTTTATTAAAGGGCACGTCCTGTGTTTCCATACTTCCCATGTTACTCTCTGATCATTCCCCAATTATACTCTCCCTGGATAACGTCTTAGGACCGGCTAAAGTTAAGAGATGGCGATTTAATACAACTCTATTGTTCAATAAAAATTTTTTAGCATATATTACTCAGAGTGTGAATGAGTTCCTGTCTCTTAACTCTGATTCAGATGTAAATCCTCATGACCTATGGGAAGTAACTAAGTGCCACATAAGAGGAGTGTGCACCTCTTTTTCTTCGTACCTGAATACAGTCGCCGTGAAAAAATTGAGAAAATTGTCTCTGAAATAGCCCTTCTTGAATCCCAACAAAAGTCCAACTATAGCGAGCATAGGCAGACATTGCTATCTTCTGCTAAATCAGCATATAAGTCACTTACCACTGCACAGGCTGAATTTCTTCATATGAGAACTCGACAAAGACATTATGAATATGCTGAACGACCCAGTAGGCTCCTGGCTTTAAAATTAAAACAGTCAGAACAGTTGGCTTCTATAGAGTGTGATAAAGATGGAAATGGTAGGTTGTGCATATATCCATCTGATATAAATCATGCTTTTACTTCTTTTTATTCTACTTTGTACTCCTCTGAAACATCTGATGAGAGCCATGATATGGTAGAGTTTCTCAACTCTCTGAACTTACCGTCTCTTTCACCTACGCAGGCTTGTCAACTAGATGCGATGCCTAAAAACAAATCGCCTGGCCTGGATGGAATTCCTCCTGAATTGCTTTCTGAGCTTTGGCATATAATAGAACCTATCCTCCTTGATTCTATTAACTATTCTTTCCTGGTTGGCGCTTTTCATAGAGATCAAAAAATAGCACTAATTTCTCTTCTTTTAAAAAAAGATAAAGATCCAATGGAGTGCGCTAGTTACCGCCCTTTATCGCTTCTTAACTGTGATCTTAAATTATTTGCTAAAGTGCTCTCGAGGTTAGATTCATGTATCACATCTCTAATCCATCCTGGCCAGACCGGGTTTGTTAAGAGCTGTCTGGCTTCTGACAACATCCGCCGTTTACTACATATAATTGAGGGATCAACTGACGATCCCCCATGGGCTGTATTATCCTTAGACGCAGAGAAGGCCTTTGATCGCGTAGAATGGAATTATCTGTGGGCAGTGTTGCAACGTTTTGGTTTCGGTCCCATCTTTATAAAGATGGTCTGTACACTTTACTCCTCTCCTTCTGCGCGTGTCCAAACTGGTCACCCTGGCTCCTCTAACTTTGCTTTATCAAGAGGAACCAGGCAGGGTTGCCCTCTTTCTCCGGGCCTTTTTGCCTTGGCTTTGGAACCATTAGCCCAGGCAGTCAGGGAAAGTCAGGACATTCCCCCTATCACAATTAAAGGAACACCGCATCATATTTCTTTGTACGTGGACGATATTTTATTTGTCCGACGTTGTCAGCTCAGTCCCTCATATTTTTACTCTCTTTAGTAAGTTTGGTTCCTTCTCTGGTTATAAAATAAACTGGTCAAAATCAACACTCATGCCACTGTTCAAATCAAGAACAACTTTGGATTTATCCCATATACCAGTTTCCTTGCAACCTCTGGGCTTCACGTACCTGGGTATCCATATCAGACCAACAGTCTCACAATTAATTAAAGATAATTTCAATTTTGCTCTTTCCAAGGTCAATAAAGATCTCAGTACTTGGTCTGTTTTGAATGCTGGCCTACACGACCGTGTCTCAGTTATAAAATTGAATATACTCCCACAAATTAATTTTCTATTCTCTATGTTACCACTTCCCCCCCCCAGCCCATTTCTTCAAAGAACTTAATTGTTTATGTTGGAAATTTATATGGAGGGATACACCTCCCAGGATTAGTTTGTCCACTCTTTCTCATCCCAAAACTTTAGGTGGCCTCTCCCTTCCTAATTTTAAACACTATTACTGGTCCTTCCAATTAAGAGCCATTAATACGTGGATGGATACCTCATCAGATGCATCATGGCGTACGTTAGAAAATGCTTTGTCTGCCCCAATCAGAATTCAAGACTTACCATTCTCTGTTATCAAACAAAAAAATGTAGAGCGCTATATGGGTCCTATTATCTCCAACACAGTATCTGTCTGGCGTCACATAGAAAAACATTTTTCCATAGATTGTAAATTTCATGAACTCTCACCTATCTGGCATAATAATGCCTTGCTGTCTGGGTCTGTACCTTTGGAATTTCCACAATGGTCTAAACAAGGTATACATGTGTTAGGCGACATTTTTAACCATCAAGGACTTCGTTCCTTTCAAGATCTGAAGGATTTTTACTCACTTCTGGGCACTTCTTGTTTTTTTTATCTCCGGCTTCGCACTGTATTCAAAACATATGGTGTTCCTTGGACTGCTCCTTTATTCCAGCATCCCTTGGTAACTATTCTTACGAACAGAACCAAACTGGTGGCTTCGACCTATAAGAAACTCTCCCTACATAATTTATAAACACTTCCAATAATCAAAAGTTGGGAAAACGATTTTAAATCTTACAAGTTAGAGTGGAGGTGGTCTATCATCTGGAACACAATTTTTTCTTCATCTAAAAATCTAGCCCATCAGATCATTAATTATAAATTCATACATAAATTTTATTTCACTCCAGAGCGCAGATTTAAAATGAAAATAATCGACAGTGACTGTTGCACTAAATGCACTGAGGCTGTGAAGGGAGATTTTCTACATATGTTTTGGTTCTGTTCAGTTGTCAAACCTCTTTGGAAATATATAAATGATATTATTAATACTATTATAGATAAAGTTCTTCCTTTATGTCCCATTCTATATCTTATTGGATCTAATCCCAACATTTTAGTTTCATTTCAGCAGAAAAGAATATTACTAGCAGCTTCTACGGCTGCCAAGAAAATCATTATTAAGAATTGGTTTGAACCTGTCATGGATTTTAAGAGAACCTGGCTTTTATTGTTTTTTGATGTCTGTCTTCTTGAGAGGTCAACAGCCAGGATTAATAATGCTAGACCTGAAACTATACTCAATTAGTCTAAAGCTATTGCTGTGGTCCAAGGGTTACTTTGAACTTAGTTGACTTATCATATGATTCTCTTTTTATTCAGGAATCTGTGTATATCACCAGTCTGTCTATATTTCTGTTTGGACTAAATTCATGTCTTTTTGTTTGTGTGGTGTCTTATGATTCTTTTTACTTTGACTGTGTTGCAACAACTCAACCTTCAGCTGTTAGTGTGAATGTGCTAAGAGAGTGATGTCCTCCACTGCAGTTGGAAATCAGCACTCAGGAATCAAAGAGTTTGTGAACAGAATCCGCTTTTATTTATCTGTACAGACAAAACAAGCAGGAGCCCTCTACGAGAAAGGTCTGAAAAATGCCTCTCGGGGCATCTCTTTATATACTCTTTCTAAGCCCTGCCCAGTGGGCTGGCCGGGTTTTCCCCACCTGTTTCTCCTGGTGTAAACGGTCAAAAAACCCCTCATGGGAAAAACCCAAAGGGTGGGGAAAACCCAAGGGACTTTACCTAATGGTGTCAACCCCGGGGCAGCAATGCCATCATCATTTCTTTTTTTATAACTATCCTTCTTAACAATACACCATTAAACTTTCTCCCGCTGTCTGTCCTGTTTTTTAAAACATCTTGACACATTGTATTACACTATTATATTTCAGACATATCTTATTCTATTTTTTAAAAACTATGTTTTAATAATTAGCAATCAAGAAGCCTGTGTTACAATCATCCACTGGCCTCTGGCGTCTAGCTCTTTATCAGTGTTACGTGACATAACTTCATTCTTCATTTGTCATCTGTCATCACATCAACCATGGTGCTATTAGCCTACATTAACAGTCTGTGAAAAAGAAAAAATCAAAAGGTTGAGATTGTCTAATGCACCTGCTAGGCCTCAAGGCCACTGCCCTCTACATGTCTGGGCGTGTTGCCAGACTATCCAAACTTGCTACATTTGTCTGCTTCCCCTCCATTTTGTGTTCACCAACTCTTATCTTGTAGCAGAGAACTCTCATTTTGTAGCAGAGGCCATTAGGTCAAATCATCTGTGATTCAGTTATAATACGAATGTATACACTCAGAAAACATATAATATTGAAAATAAAATAAAAATTGTGAATGAAGTGCATAAAATCACTACCACATTTGTTTATTTGTTTGTTTTCGTTGTGGGGTTTTGTATTGTGGTATTGTCGTCTTCATTGTTGTTGTTGTTGTGGTTGTCTTTTACATTATTCTATCAATCAATCAATCAATCAATCAAACTTTATTTATAAAGCACTTTTCATACATTAAAAACGTAGCACAAAGTGCTTTACATGCTTAAAAGCAGCCCCCCCCCCACAACAGCACATAAACACGTACATACACATTCGGACAAAAACAAGCACACAAGCACACAAGCACACACACACACACACACACACACACAAATAAAGTAACTTAGAAACATGTGGCTGAGTACAGAGGAGCCAGGTCAGAAAACGCCATCACAGGAGGCCGTCTGCACCGGGCGCTGCTCATGGCCCACGACCAGGACCCCTCCACCCGGGCGCCCACCCAGCCACAGGCCAGCGAGGGGCCCACAGCAGTGGAACACTGCCGCAGCGCCCCCCTCGGCCAAGCCGATGTTCGCCACGAGTCAGTGACATCCCAGCCAGAGCCGATCACAGCCCCCAGCGCAGACGGCCCCCACCAAGGAAACACTGGAGATATGGAATAAAAGCATAAAACTACTGGAGATAAGGAATAAATGCATAAAACTACATAGGCTAAGAACATAAAATAAACAAATAGATAAAATAAAATAAATAGCATAGAAATAGCTAAAATGAACTATGTCATAAAAAGTAAAAAGAATAGGAATAACAGAATAAAATTGAGTAAAATAAATTAATAAATAAATACAACATCAGTTAAAAGCCAAATTAAATAGATGGGTCTTGAGCCTGTTTTTAAAAATATCAATACTCTCTGCGGCCCTCAGGTCCTCCGGCAGGCTATTCCACAGACGGGGGCCATAGTGCTGAAAAGATGCCTCACCGTAGGTTCGTGTTCTAACTTTGGGGATTATTAAAAGGCCAGTGCCGGAGGATCTAAGGGCGCGGGAGGGTTCATATGGTAAAAGCAATTCTGAAAGATAAGAAGGTCCAAGACCCCTAAGACACTTAAAAACCATTAAAAGCACCTTAAAAATGTATGTTATTTGTGTATACACTTGGTCTAATTTGTAATTATGTCTCTGAGTCTTTGTTGTTTAGAATTGTAAGTGTTTTAGTGTTTTGTTTTCATATTGTGGCTCATAATAAGTAATCCACTGTTCTTTTTTGTTTATTTGTTAATAAAAAATGGGGGGGGGGAAAAAGAAGAAATGTTTTATTTCTCTTCAAGCCTCAGATGTACAGGCCCCTCTCTCGCTCTGGCCGCATCCACCTCCACCAGCACCACCAGCGCCGCCACCGCCACCACCACCAGTGCCAGCACCGCCGCCACCAGCGCTGCCGCCACCAGCACCAGCAGCGCCGCCGCCGCTGCCACTACCACCAGCCAGGAGGAGTTGCCGGGGCCAGCCTTCCTCCCTCCTCCACCGCCTGCTAGCAGTATTGAGGTAACATTGCTCAGATCGGGTCTCGGATGTCACTGCTGCTCTGCTCTGCTCTGTCCTCTGATATTAAAGCACTCTGTTGTTTTTCTCTGTCCAGCTGCTCCCGAGTCCTGGCGTGCAGATCTCACTGCAGGGCAGCAGGAGTGGATCAGCCGGGTGCTGTTTACCAGGGACAGCAGTGGGAGGTCTCGGCTCACCGGCGAGCTCAATCTCTGGTGGTACGCCCACAAGCCCGTCCGATCTACCACCAGCCTCCCGCGTCCCCCTACCCCTTCTTTGCACGTTGGCTGTTCCTGTGGATGCCGCACAGGATCTGGCGTCTGCAGCTGACGTGCCCCCAGCCTTTGAGCACAGGGTCCTTGACAAAGGCTGGGCTGTACATGACCATCCGGAGGGTCCTAGATGTTGACGGCTGGTATCTCATGGCCACTGAGTAACTGGAGTGCCATCGATGTAAGGAGAAGGTCGGCGGGTGGTCACAGGGCATTGTTAGGCAGCTGCTCCCCACCTACAGCTGCCAATTCCCCGCTGTACTCACGTACAAGTAAGAGGAGATTATTTTAAATATCATACATACATACATAGATAAATAAATGAAGGAAGTGGACTTGACGTGTTCAAACTCTAACGTGCCGTGTTTCTGCAGGCTGTCCTGTGACCTGAGGGTGGTTGTACAGCTGAGGTCACGCACTCTGGGCAACAGCACTAACTGGCTGTATAACACCCTGCGGGAGCAGCACACCAATGCCTGGATGCGGAGAGCGATAGGGTACCTCGGTGTTTGCGAGTAGTTCCTGGCCTTGGGGGGGGGGCAGTTTCCACCACCGCCCCAGATGCCCCCCATTCCGTCACCCGTCTGGCTGCTGACGGTCTACCGGTATGACGTCCTGACGCGGCTGGACAAGTACAAGGCCAGGATCACGTCCACCTTCGGGTCCATCCTAAAGATGGACTCCACCAAGAAGGCGAGTAAAGTTTCTCTCGAAGCTGCTCTGCGTGCGTGCGTCGGCTCTGCACGCGGGCTAACGTTTGGAAACTTTCTCCCCCGTCCAGGTGGCGAAGAAGCTTGCCGGTACCACTTCCGACACGGCCGCCTTGGTTGCCAACGAACACGGGCAGGTCCTCATGAGCGTCCTCACCTGCTCCGAGGGCTCCAAGGGCCTGTCCCCCATGGCGGCAGGATTAATGAGGCGGTACCGATTCGCCGGGGTACCTCCCCCCCAGCTCATCTACGTGGACCGCGACTGCTGCAACAGGGACAGCGTGTCGAAGACAGTTGGTACGAAAGGTTTAGAATCTCAACGATGTCGTACAAATAGCACAAGTATAAACAAAGCGCGTTGTGTTTCTTTTCACCTGCAGGAGTGGGGACAGCTCGTTGTTTGGCTTGACATCTGGCACTTGATGCAGCGCTTTACCCCTCATTCATGAGGCAGCTGTCTCACTGCATCTTCGAGGTTGATCCCGGAGATGCCTGCCGTCTCACGGAAGCTAAGCGGTCTGAGCTGGAGGGGCAGCACGGGATGGTCAGCCTGACCGACTCCGAGGTGATCCGGAGGATATCCAAGAGGGAGTGGAGGCTCCACTGCCGTCGCCGGACGCGTGGAGCCGCGGAGTCAGCGCTCCTCATCCAGGAGCTTCTGGACACCTTCGGCGGTGAGGCAGGACACGACAACCTGGGCATCCCATTGCTTGACGCTCTCCACATCCATGACATCTGGAGTACGCAGAGGTGCCACCTCAGCTGCATACAGGACCCGCCGGGGGTGCAGCTCTACACTGAGACCGGCAGGCTGACAAAGGGCGGAGTCAGCTTGCCCGTTTACCGCTGTGCAAGGGGCTCCACGTCTCTGGAGTCCTTCCACGTCCACCTCAACCGGTTCATCCCAGGTACTTGTAGTTTTTTATATATATATATATATATATATATATGTATATATATATATATATGTATGTATATATATATATATATATGTATGTATCGAGTGTGTGCATTGTTATTCGCACACACTCGATACAAACGTAAACTCATTTTTCTAAAACCTGCTTCCTTCCTCAGGGACACGTGCTTGCGCAAAGCACTTCCAGGCGTTCCTGGTCGATGGACTGGTGAGGTGGAACGAGGACCGTGCAGCGGCAGCTGCACCACTGGTTGCAGCTGAGGGACGAGTGGCGCCTCTGCACTCCTACAGTGGCCACTTCAAGCACGTCCTTAACCAGAAGAGCCAACGGGTGCTTGGCCTTCAGATGGGTTAAGGACTTCACCAAGCCTGCCGAGTACACGGGTACGTGAGGTGAAAACACTTTGTTCCAACATCCAAACTGTGAGGAAAGTCTTTGCTTCATGTTTTTTTTTTTTGTGTGTGTGACAGGGGAACTCATCGGGGTGGAGTTCCTCTACAGGCAGACGGGCAGAGTTCTTGAGGATGTCATCTTGGACCCTGACACTCCGGACGAGGTTGCTACCATCCAGGAGCTGGAGGAGGCGGATGAGGGCATCGAAGAGGATGTCGAGGAGGACCCCACCATCTTCAAGCCCGTCGCCGCATCTGCCAGCACAGCGGCAGCAGCCCGGTCAGGTGATCCAGCTGACGCACCCACGTCTGAGCCATCCGGTCCGGCCGCCCCCGCCCCTCCCGAGGCCCCTTAAGTTCAGGCTGCTGCTTCCCAGCAGTCCTCCTCAGACTCTGAGGTAAGTTCACAGGCAAACTACCGCTAATGATGATGATGATGATCATGATAATAATAGTAACGGTAATAATAATAATAATTTCAGGGTCCAGATGGCCAGCCCGGATATCAACACGTCCTGAAGCTGGCCACGGCCCTGGTGGAAGCCAGGAGCCTTCAGGGGCTGTCTGACACCAGGGTAGATGGACTCATCCTGCTCTGGAATCGCAGAAAAAGCAGAGAGTCGTCTACCCTCCCAGACACCGGGAGAGGCTGCACAGGGGGCGGTTCAAGGCAGTGAAGGGGAAGAACACCTGCAATGGAAAGGAGAGTCTCCAACGGTAAGACTCCTCTCAGATCTCGTTATTTCCTCTAGTAAATATCTGCCGTGCATTAACACCGTCCCCTTTCCTCCTCCTCCTCGTCTGTCCGTCTGTCTGTCAGCTGTCTGCTTGGACTGACCTCGGGCCCTGCAAGCTGGCCCAGCGCCAGCCGCCTGGTGGAGGCCATTTGCAGCCAGCTCTGCCGTCTACACCCCGCGGCCACGAGGGTAGGAGGGACCACGAGGACTCGGTGGTCCCTCATTCTCTCCGACTACGTGGCCATTCGAGAGGCAGTGCTGGCTAGCCCGAGGTTGATGGCTCAGACGGACATTCAGCTCTTTGAGCTGAATCAATGAACCATATCTCAGTGGTGAGTTTGACACAGACACATTCTGTGTGTTGAACTCTGGACTGTGACTGACTGAATTCGAGAGACTAAAAACAGTCTGTGTTTGTCCTTCAGGTTCTGCCGGAGGCAGAAGGAGAGGGGGAGGGCTGTGCTGGAGCAGGGGACGGGGATAGTCTCTGCTCCAGCCGTGTCCGTCCACCCTCTGCCTCCACCTGTACAGGTGGGACGAGGACAGCCCTTCCACTTACACGTCCCGGAGGAGCAGCAGCCTGGGCCCTCCTTTTATTTTGCTTTTTTATTTTGGTGTTCGTGTCCACCTGTTGGAGTAATGTATATATTTCTTGTAAATAACTTTTCAAAAAGAAGACACACAGACTTATATTTTGCTTTTTTATTTTGGTGTTTGTGTCCACCTGTTGGAGCATGTTCCTCTCCAGGAACTGTTTGGGTTTTTCAAAATAAAAGACTCAAACTCATTCTGAAGTTTGTTTGGAAGCTTTATTATTTCTTATTCAATATAATACATACATACATACAATATAATACATCTCTTACTTATCTTATCTCTAGGTTATGAAGGTTTTTATTTTTCATACAAATTCCCACATGTATACATATTTACCTTTATTCATTACTTGCATTCATTCATTCATTTAATACTTACATTCATTCCTTACATTCATTCATTTATTACTTACATTCATTACTTACCTTTTCCTTTGTACTTCATGCATTCATCTTACCTTGTCCCTTGTCCCGAGTGGGGATCGAACCGCTAATCTCCAGCACCGCGGCGCAGAGGCGCTGCGAGGTGCTTGTCCCGAGCGGGGATCGAACTGTCAATCTCCCGCACCGCGGCGCTTGGAGGTGAAAAATACCTTTGAAGTATTTCAGAAGCTTTTTCTTTTCTGGAACCTGATGGAGCAAAGCTTCTCAAGAAGGTCCACAGCCTCAAAAGCAAGCTCATTGAATGAACTGTTTACATGAAAGTTCTGACATAGACTGACGTTTCCCCTCTTGATCCAATAAGGTTTTTCATCCATATAATTTCAGGAACTTGCTGCACTGAGTGATGCACTTTAAAATGTGTTTAGCCAAATCTACATGGAATGAATATACATGGCATGCTACATAGCATAGCACCTTGTTAGCATTTTTTTGTAGATGGACACAGAGTTAGATTATGCAATTCTGATCTTTGGATTTTTTTTTTTTTTTTTTTTTTGAGCAAACAAGTGAACGTGTTTTGTCATGTAGTTGTTCAGAAACAACATTTGCAGCTGTTATATAGATATTATAAAACAGGTTAGATATTTGGATGTGTTTTGTGATCCTGATTCCTGCAGAATGTTGCATATTATATAAGAAACTTTCACTTTTGAAGGTGCTTCTCCTCTCCCTTGCTCTCCTCGTGCCCCCTGTAACAATAATTTATCCACACGTGTGGAAATGTTTTGTGATCCAGTTGTTTCATTGCACATTTGAAGCTGTTGATGTTATAAGGACTGTGTTGAGTATTAAGGGGAAATCCACATTTAAGCTGTTCCATACACCTTTCTTGTAGATGAATTGTGAAAAAGTGAAGAGGGTCCACTTTGTATCTTTGATTGTTTTTTGTGGTTGATTAAAAACATTGACATGATCACTGTCTGAAAGTAAGTTTTTGGGTAAATCTTACCTTCCCTGAATAAGTACCAGTTAATTATTCATATTAATGAATTTTGAATAATAATTATTAAGTAGATAACAATTACCTACTCATAATCAACGGGTTAATATTACCCAATTTTAATGAGTAGTTAGTTTCAATTCAATTCAATTTTATTTATATAGCGCCATATCATAACAAAAGTTATCTCATGACACTTTTCATACAGAGCAGGTCTAGACCGTACTCTTTATAATATTATTTACAGAGACCAACAATTCCACCATGAGCAAGCACGTGAGTTGTGGAATGTACTGACAAATGTGAGGTAAACTTTACTTAATTTATCTTAGTATTTTATAGCTTTTTTTTATTTTTTTATTTTTTTTGGCCTTTTTGAGCTTTATTTGATAGAGACAGCTGAGGAGTGACAGGAATGTGGGGAGAGAGAGATGGGGAATGACATGCGGGAAAGGGCCACAGGTCGGATTGGAACCCTGGGCCGCCGTGGCAGGGACTGAGCCTTTGTACATGGGGCGGATGCTTTACCAACTGAGCTAAACGACACCCCAGTATTTTATAGCTTTTGATTTAAGGTAATCTTTACCCAAAATATTGAGTCAAATCTACCCAAACAAAATGAGTGCAAATTGTTACCTCAATTTTATTGGGTAAATTCTATAGGTTGTTTTTTACAGTGCAGAGAGGGCGAGCAGAAAACACAGCAAATGAACAAAAACAAAAAGTACCAGAGATTGCAGTACTGAGGCCACCATGTGTGGCGCCATCTTGGATTTTTGTAATGTACTTCGATCTCTATGGAAAGAAAAACAGCAGCAGAGGAGGAAGGCGGGGTCTGCAGGAAGGATACAGATAAATCAGTTGTATGACAGAAAGCTTTAGTCAGAACGCTACCAGAGCTCAGCAGCTTCAACTCTCTCTGGTGATGGAGACCTTGGAAGGAAGTGAGCTCTGCCTTTCACAACTGCTCAACATCTCCTGCAGGAAACCAATAAGTCCTCACTTTGAGTCGATGCTGGCTTACATTCTGCTGTCCTCCATCTCTCTGCTCACTGCAGCTCTTAACCTGCTGGTCATCATCTCTATCTCTCACTTCAAGTAGACATTCATTGATTCATGAAATAGTGAAAAAAAATATTAACAGAGACAGTGGAATTTTTAAAGTAATGATTTTGTATTTCAGTATTTGCTCTCTGCTTTTATCTGAATTATGATTGATATTAGAAATAATGATAAATATATTGTTGGTCTTCCTCCCCAGGCAGCTCCACACCCCCACCAACCTCATCCTCCTCTCTCTGGCTTTCTCAGATTTCTTCGTGGGCTTCCTCATGGCCTTACAAATAGTGGCCATAGACGGATGCTGGTCCCTTGGTGACATCTTGTGTCCTTTATATCAATTTCTAGCATATATTATTACCTCTACCTCAATAGGAACTGTGGTGATTATATCTATTGACCGCTATGTGGCTATTTGTCATCCTCTGCATTACTCCACTCAAATGACACAAAAAAGAGTTCAAGTCTGTATTTGTCTGTGTTGGATATGTTCTGTAATCTTTCAGGGTATACTGCAGAATCAGACTTTAAAACCACCAGTCATAAACTCCTGCTCTGGAGAGTGTATGGTTGTCGTTGACTACATTACTGTACTTGCAGATCTTATTTTTTCCTTCATAGTTCCCATCACTGTTATTGTTGTTTTGTATATGAGAGTATTTGTGGTGGCTGTGTCTCAGGCTCATGCCATGAGGTCCCACATTGCAGCTGTTACACTCCAGAAATCAGGGAAAGTAATGGCAAAAAAATCTGAATTGAAAGCAGCCAGGACTCTTGGTGTTATTGTAATTGTGTTTCTATTATGTCTCTGCCCATATTATTGTGCTGCTCTTGCAGATGAAAATTTCCACAGTGCTTCATCTGCAAATATTGTAATATTTTTGGTCTATTTTAACTCATGTTTAAACCCTTTGATCTATGCACTTTTTTATCCGTGGTTTAGAAAATCAATTAAGCTCATTGTTACACTGAAGATACTGCAGCCAGACTCCTGTGATGCCAACATGCTGTAAAAAAAAAAAAAAAAAAAAAAAAAAAGAAGTACTGAAATTGAGTAATCCAGACCATGCTTTTGTCTTTACATTGTGTATAGTATGATTATACAATATTCTCGCAGAATGACTTAGGGTTGATTCAGTTTCAACGTGCTGTAGAATCTCTGCATGGTGCCAGAAATTAGACCCCCAACATGAACAGAAAATGTACTTGGTTGTGCTGAGGAGCAATTGAATAATTTAGATTACATATAAGTCGTTATGTTTGTTTATGTTACAATATAAAATTCTCTAAGAATGACTGAGGGCCTGTTTAATCTAATTTCATCTGTAGGATTTACTGTACAGTCTCTGTATAAGTATCAGTCTCCAAGTATCAGAACTGTGATACTTTTTTTTGCTGGCTGTGTACATAGGTGTGAATTTGAAAAGAAACTGTGAAGAACTGTGAGTTCAAGCTTCTAGCTGTATTTTGAAGGTATTCATATAAACATTTATTGAGCCTGTGAGGTGACATAGACATAATTTCATTTTTTTTAATCATGTACATGCATTGTATAAGAATATTTCCTTTCCTGACATTTCATGAGTTTATTCTGTAAACATATTGGACAAAAGGGGCTTCAACTAAGCTACTTCCTAAAAGGAGAAGTTGTAGAAAATTGACCATTGTGCTTACATTTCTTGCAATTATTCTGGTATTTGTGCGACATTACTAAATGCTAGTTCTGATTGAACTGATGAATTAAACCTGCTAAACTATATGCTCAATTTGAGGTATTGCCTCAGTCTCACTGAAATGACAAAGTTCAGTGTGTATGTTGAACGAAAAAAATGGAAATTGGGATAAATTGACCTTAACTGAACAATCCATAGCCTCCTGGATGCTGATCTTCACAGCTCTCATAGGAGTGACAATGAGTGATACATGTGTTTACATGAGGCAGAAACAGGCCCTAGGCTTTTAGTGGCGCTAAGCAAGATTTAGTTTGTGGCCCTAAAAAACTCCTAGTGCATTCAACAAATCGCACACACCACTAACCCTCTTTGAGGGTCGGCAAACGGAAAACAACAGTAACATTATGTAAAAAGTAAAAGAAGGAAAATAACAAATGTCCAGAAAACAAAGAAACTAGTTGTTATTAAACTAGAAAATCAGCCTAGAAATAGAAGAGAGGAGAACACTTCTTACCTGAACTATTTTGTTTGGATTAGTTTGAGGTGCTTAACGTCACATGTTAACTGAATATTTACTGAAGGCTACAAAGACATTTCATTGTCTGACATGTTTGCAGCCAAATGGAGATATTAACTAGAGGACCTGTCTAATACATGAGATTGAAGATAACTATGATGATTTGCACACAGAGCAATTCAACATACAAAATTCTATATTTTCATGAGGGAGGAACTTTGAGGCATAACCTTTTATTTGGCCTGGGATTTGTCAGAGCTTTTACAATTATGTTATAATACAAGATTTCAGCATTGAGGAACAATCAGGCTTCATTCATGATTTTATTCAGAATCATTATAAAGTTTCAGGGCTTCTCTGTAACCACAGTAACTCACGGTGCCAGAGGAGAGGGAGAGATGCTGTGCTGCTGCCGCTGAATACTCTAGACAAACTCCACACCGGAATAACATGTAGCACACAACAGGACACTCTCCATGTTAGACGTGTTGACAACACATCTGTGATGCAGTCTAAATCTAATTGATAACCGATAATGTTGCAGTGCAACGTTGTGGACAGGACTCAGACAGCAGAGAGACAGACAGGACACAGACAACAGAGAGACAGACAAGCAGCACCATGCAACAGTGAGTTGTTCAGACTACAGATGGACATGTGGCGTGAGAGCATAATGAAAAGGGTAATTGCGTGGGTCTCACAGTCATTGCGTGAGAGTTGGCAGCCCCTGAGTGAGTCAGTCAACTTAACACTGTGCAAAGTGAAGAGTGAGTCCAAGTTAATGTGTGCCCCCCTCCTCTAGCAGTTGTGGTCCTAAGCAACTGCATAGCTGCTTATGCCAGCAGTCGAACCTGAGCAGAAACAGTCAGAACAGTCAAATTTCTAGTTAACGTTAAGAGCAACCAGTTTTACAATAGTTTACCTACTTCCAAAAGAACAAAGCCAAAACAAGAAAAAGCAAAAATGACAATTAGTCTATAAGTATAACCTTCTGAATTACAACTGACAACAAGCTGTATGGCAGTTCCTAACTAGGTTGGCACATGTCTCTTGAGGGATCTTAGATGATTCTTCTATGGCAAATTGTTCCAGCTAATTCAAACTGTGTGGTTTTCAAGCATGCACATTGATCTTGAGCTCCTGCCACAGATTCTCAATAGGATTAAGTCTAGGCCCTGAGAGGGCCACTCTAGGACCCTTTGGTGTTGGATGAGTTATGGTTAGGGGATGTATAGTTTGGATCAATGTCTTGCTGTAAGACCCAGCAGTGACTTAAAGCTAGACTGGCAGCAGATTAGACTTCATTACATTATCCTTCAAAATATCAACATTTTTCAGTAATCCCATGCACCATGTTTCGCCTGTTTTGCAGTGCTGTTACAGTCTGAATGGTATATACCATCTGCCACACACACTTAAAGTTCCCCATATTATTATCCATCCATCTATTTTCTTCATCTGAGGCAGCAAGTTTAGGAGGGTGTTCCAGACATCCCTCTCCCCAGCAACATGTTCCAGCTCCTACTGGGGGATAATGAGGTGTTCCCAGGCTAGGTGGGCTATGTAGTCCTCCAGCAAGTTCTGAGTCTGCCCTGGTGTCTCATCCCAGTTGGACGTGCCCAGAACACCTCCAAAGGAAGGCGCCCAGGGGGCATCCTAATCAGATGTCCAAACCACCTCAGCTGGCTCCTTTTAATGTGAGGGAGCAGCGGCTCTACTCCTTACCCTATCTCTAAGAAATCTTCCCTGATCCACGATCTCCCACGATTTCTTTCAGTCACTACCCAAAGCTAATGACCAAAGGCAAGGGTTTGAACATAGATAGACTGGAAAATCGAGAGCCTTGCCTCCGTCTCAGCATGGGTTCTTCAACAAGAATCATACAGACAGATGACCATTGAATACTTGTTTATTTACAACACTAGACACACAGTGTATATAGAGGCCCACAGGCTTCTCTGCACATTTTAGGCATGCATGGCATGCTAGGAAATCAATGCCTACCTATCCCAACAGGCTACATAGTCCCAGCTAGGTGGTTAGCTGTTCCAAGCCACCCACGTGCCCATGACAAAGTCCCTGAGGTGTCAGGGCGGCCCACGCAAACTGATGTCCCAGGGGCAAAGTCCTCTCCCCTGCAGTGAGAATCCTAAGCAAGCTTTTTTTTGTTGGGACCCCGGCAACTGAGAGGGCCTGCCTAGTCAGTTCTTGTACTTTCCAAAAGAGACAGTTATAGAGCTAGTCCAAGCCAGACTCACCTCCCACCTTTAGCTCATGTTTGAGCACTAAAATATTGAGCTCAAACATGAAGGCTGCAGGGGTGCACTTGGTGGATTCCTGGACCGCTGTCCGGTTGGTATGCATATGTCTCAGGTCACTTGGTGAATTAGTCCATGGCTATGAGAATGTAACATTTCCCTGTTCAGTGGTAGGGAAGGGGCCTATGATGTCAATGTCCACATCCTATATTTGGCACCCCACCTGGTACAGCATGGGAGCATCTGAGCATCAGGGCAGTCCTTTCCGGGCAGTGCAGGTAGTAGAGTCCTACGTCTGGATGACAACCCAGCAAGTAGAACTGGGACCATAGCCAGTGGAGGTTCTTGGTTACCCCAGAGTGGCTCACCCTCACCGATCCATGGACAAATTAGAAGACCCTGGAGTAGCAGCTGATGGGGCACCAGGAGCTGGAAGATGTCATGGTGGCTCATGGGGGTCTGCCAGCAACGATGGATGAGGCCATCCTACTTGGTAAGGCTTAACCACCTCTGGGCATAAAGGGCCTTGGTCTCAAGTTCAGGTGCCAATATCACTGGCCATGGTGGTTGTTGGCCTGCCACCACCCAAATCTGGACCCAAGAGAGGACAGGGTCTTGACTCTGGTCTTGTTGGAGCTGCTGGAGATCAATGGTTCCCAAGATGTCGTCATCAGCTGCTGCTGCTGATGAACCTGGGGACCACTGTCGCTGCCTACCAGGGAGGCATTATGTCATCAAAGGGGTTGGTCTGCAGAGCTGCCACTATTAGGGCTGCTGTGTCCTGGTGTTGGGACCTTGCTATGTGGCTTAAGCAAAGAGAGGCCTAAGTGTAAACCATAGAGCCTAAACTGGGGCCGGACAAAAGCCCACATGAAAAGTAGGGACCTAAACACACGGACCACGCCAGAACCCCACCAGACTCTGCCACTTCACACCTGAATCCTGATTTTTCATTGGATGAAACACACCGGAACTCAAGGAATTTCTACGGAGCAGCTGTAATGTCATCAAGGATATTAGAGTTGGTGTACACCTCCAAACCCTGCCTTTCCATTGCATACATACAGACTGTGTTACACAGTTGTTGCTTTCCTTTGATGTTTAGTTGTATAATGAATGTTTATCAGCAAAGTATTACTGGTTATCGATAGTGTTACTAAAGTAAAAAAAAAATCATTAAATTCTTGAGAGAAGTTGCCTGTGTTTAATACGCATATTATTGTAATAACAGCTGGTTTTGATTTGTTTGGATTCACTTCCTTACTGCTCACATTTACTGTTCAGTAAATGCAAATGGCAAATGTTACCACCAAATAATTGAACATCCCTTTGAGACTGTTGCATCTTTTGGTTACTGGTCCCTGATTCAAGGGTGGTGCCCTGTTAATAAGTTAATAATTAAGTTAATAATTGTATTAATCATTAATCTATTGATATTAATAAATAACTGTTTTTGCTAGTAACCAAACCTGCCCTACCAGAAGCCCAACACCTTTCCTAGATGCGCTGACAATACTGGCACTCTTCTTTCTTGCAGAGGTACTGGGACAGGGCTTCTGCGTGGAGATGGCCTGCCCTGTGACGAAAGTTGTAGTCCTGTAGCATCTCAAGTCACCTTTACTGGGTTGGTGGATACTCCGGTTCCACTAATGACATGACCCAAGAAGGTTGAAGAAAGGTGATGGCATAGACCAGCCTGCCAGATGGCATGAAAGACGTCCCTCAGGTTGGCCAGGGCAAGTCTGCAGCGTGAGTGAAAAGGTAATCTAAGTAGACAACACAGCAGAAGGGGATGCCAGGACCCTGTTTTGAAACCCTGACCCTGAACCTGACTTTAAACTGCCAGAAGCCCTGGCCAATGGAGTAGGTGGTCTTGGGTGTGCCTCTGGCACCAACTCCGCCTAGTCCAGGGTGTCATCAACACAGTGCAGTGGGTAGGAGTTTTTATGTGTAACTTCATTGAGGAAGCAGTAGTCAATGCAGAAGCACCAGGTGCTTTTCTTCTTTTGACCAAGACAGCTCGACCTGCCCAGGAGCTGCTGGAGAAGAAGACTATAGGAACTCCAAGGAACCTTCCATTTTGAGTGTTCTAGTGGTGAAAGACGGTACTATGAACTCTCTAAGATATGATCATCATATCATGCCTGGGTGTGTGCCAAAAGGAGTGTGTCTCTAATCTACACACACATATGCTCAACTGCAACTGGTCACTTTAGTCTTTGGCAATGACTTCTATCCACCTCCTATTTGACTTGGACAGTTGAAATCCCTTTTTCAATATGTGTCTTTAGAGTTGTATTCTTATAGTCAAACTAATGCAGTTTAAAAAGATTAATGCTAAATGAAATATGTTGCTGTGTAAGTCAAAGGTTACCCTGGTTTTGACAAACTGGTGCAAAAGCTAAAGAAAAGGTCTCTATGGAGACAAAAACAGCAGCAGAGGAGGAAGGAGGGGTCTGCAGGAAGGATAGAGATAAATCAGTTGTATGACAGAAAGCTTTAGTCAGAATGCTGGCAGAGCTCAGCAGCTTCAACTCTCTCTGGTGATGGAAACCTTGGAGGGAAATGAACTCTGCTTTCCACAACTCCTCAACACCTCCTGCAGGAAGTCAATTAGTCCTCACTTTGAGTACATGCTGTCTTACATTCTGATGTCCGTCATCTCTCTGCTCACTGCAGCTCTTAACCTGCTGGTCATCATCTCTATCTCCCACTTCAAGTAGACATTCTTCAATTTATGAAACTGAAATAACAAATATATATATTAAATACTTAAAAAAAACATTAAGAGGAATTTTCCAAGAAATGTTTTTGTGTTGCAGTCTTTGCTCTAGTTGCTTTTATCTGAATGAGGTTTGATATTATTAATAGTGATCAATGTATTGTTGGTCTTCCTTCCCAGGCAGCTCCACACCCCCACCAACCTCATCCTCCTCTCACTGGCTGTCTCAGATTTCTTCTTGGGCCTCCTCATGTTCTTTCAAGTTATGCTCTTAGATGGCTGCTGGTTACTTGGTGACCTCATGTGTGCTCTGTATCAGTATATAGATTATGTTGTTTCTTCTGCCTCAGTAGGAAACATGGTGATAATATCTTTTGACCGCTATGTGGCTATTTGTCATCCTCTGCATTACTCCACTCAAATCACACAAAAAAGAATTCAAGTCTGTATTTGTCTGTGTTGGATATGTTCTGTAATCTTGCAAAGTTTGATTCTTATTGATATCCTACAACAACCAGGCAGGTATCACTCCTGCTTTGGAGAATGTGTATTTTTTATTAACTACATTGCAGGAATTGCAGATCTTTTGTTTTCCTTTGTTTTTCCCATTACTATTATTGTTGTTTTGTATATGAGAGTATTTGTGGTGGCTGTGTCTCAGGCTCATGCCATGAGGTCCCACATTGCAGCTGTTACACTCCAGAAAACAGGGAAAGTACCTGCTAAAAAATCTGAACTCAAAGCAGCAAAGACTATTGGTGTTGTTGTACTTGTTTTTCTATTATGTCTATGCCCATATTATTGTGTCGCTCTTACAGTCCAAGATAACATGATGAATACTTCATCTGCAACCTTCGTAATATGTCTGTACTATTTTAACTCCTGTTTAAACCCTCTGATCTATGCACTTTTTTATCCGTGGTTTAGAAAATCAATTAAGCTCATTGTTACACTGAAGATACTGCAGCCAGACTCCTGTGATGCCAACATGCTGTAGAGTCTCTGCATGGTGTCTGAAGCTAGACCTTCAGCATGAATAGAAAAATGTATTGGGTCATAGTGATGAGAAATTGAATAGTGCAGATCATATTTGGGTCATTTTGCTTGTTTACGTTATCATATAATGTTCTTCAAGAATGACTGTGTATTTCCCAGTACAACAGTGAAGTTATATGCCTGTGACACAATTCTGTTGTGCTGGCTGTGTAACCCTAACCCCTAACCCCAGCACAGTAAGTTTGAAAATAAAGGTGAAAATTGTCCAGTTGTCTAGAAGTATATTTAAGATATATATGTCCACATTAGAAAGACAGGAAATTGCATGATATCTGAATCTCAGATCCTCAAGAAATACAAAAAATGACAGATCATGAATTAATTTGTCACATACCAGCCAAATAAAAAAACATTTGTTTCTTTGGTTTATTGTTGTTTACTGATTCCTTGCAACTTCAATAAATCATTGAAGAACTAGAAAGAAAAGTAAATCTACTGTATATAAATATAAAAGGAAAAACACAGATCTCCAAGGCACTGTTTCTTTATTTCTTCACAAGTCAATTAAATATACCTCTCTTTAACCAGAGCTATACTAAAGCTAATGTACCTATACTGTGTTAAAATTTAACATTTTTGTGAGGGCTCTAATTTATATTTTGTGAATTTTCCTTTATATTCAGTTGTCTTTTCAGCCATGTTAGTGGTATGGTTTCAGGGATGGGAATGTCAGTTTACCAGTCGGCTCACCACTTTTTTCCTGAGAGAAATATCTCAAAAACTACTGATTGATTGCTGTGAAATTTTGTACTTACATGCAGAATTTGAAGGCTACTGACTTTGCTGATACCCCGACTGTCTAGTAGATTGACATCTGTGGCTTTTAGTGAAATGTCTTGTTAAAGTCTTGTGTGTGAGAAGTCTGGATCTTGAGCCGGAGACTAAGTCATGACTCCTGCAACATTTGTTCATAAATTCAATCTTATCTACAAAGAAGGCACTGGAGAGCTTCAGAGTTGAGTGGAGCAGAGATTTTATTCTCTTCACAGAAAATAGAACCAGATTTTGTTCATGAAGGAAATCTTAGCACAAAACATTATCTTTTATAATGGTATAATCGCAACATTGGTACCACCCATTTTCATTCTCCTTCAATAAAATAGTAATATCAAAATGACATGATTCTTAGTATCCAATCAAGTTATTTGGGGCTGGGTTTTCTAAAACTGCTCACATAGCATATATCAAAACTGCTGACATAACGTGCTCACCCCCGCCCCTACCTTGTTCAACTTTCTTTCAACTTTGGCGTGTCCTTGACCACACTTTGCCTGGGCTACATTTCTACCTCGTGTCTGTCCTCCCTTTTCTACACAATAAAGTTTCAAAATCTATATTTCATTTTTGAAGGTTTCTAAGAATTCAAGAGTTAATGCTTATGGCTTTGATTGTCTTACTTATATTTTCACTCTTGTTACATTACAAGCAATCTATCTACCATAAAAATAATGTTGATCACAGATTAAAACTTCACAACAAACCCATGTAAATTTAACACTACAAAGGAGGGATCATTTTGTGACTCTTTCATGTCACAAGAAAATGTGTTGTGAGGCAGGTTTTTACACGTCACTCATTTGAACAAAACTGTCCCATTTACACAACTGGAATTATATAACAAAAACTTCCAGAATCGTTTTAGTCTATAACTGTCAACATGTTGCTAATGTGTTACTATGTTCAAAATGTGAAGTGCATGGTAGACTACATGGATTGGAGGATTAATCATAACATACTACCATTTAGCCAGTGCACATTCTCAAAAGTGGTTACATAATAAGTGATACATGTGAAATCCACCACTCATTTCCAACCTGTTTTGGTTGAAATGCTATGTAGACGTTGGTATTGTTCAACAACAGTCTTTTGAGCACTGGTCAAGTGGGTGACATCCTGTCACATACGGCCATTCTCACATCGGAGATCTATCACACTGCTCCCTCGGCATCTGTAACTGAGCGTGTTGCATGTTTCATTCCAGAAAATCTGGCCTTTGCTATTGCCGTGACTTTTCCATGGCTGCCGAAGTCGGTCTGTGGATGCTTGAAAAGAAAAGAGCCGCAACTCATCTTGACTTGAATAATTAGGACTTTATTCAAAGAAACAAAGGAAAGGAACACTGAAAAACGCTCCACACAAGTCCAAAACTGTAAACCATTTAGCTTCTGATGGGATTTCAGCTAACAAAGTGTTTGGATCTGGCACCTCTGCAGGGAAATCAGTCACCACCTCATTCACAGCTCTCAAATCATATACCAAACGGTAAGAGTCATCTGGTTTCTTTAAAGGCAGCAATGGTGTATTGCTCCAAGGGTTCTGAGTTATCTTTAAAACACCTGCTTGCAATAGTCCTTTAACTTGTGGTTCAATCCCCTGAATTGCCTCCTCCTTTAGTGGATATTGTTTTTCCATGGTGGTCTAGCTCCTGGTCGGAGTTCAACTTTCACCAGTTGGGCTGACTTCACGAGTCCTATCTGTGCGGTGTTGTGATCACACACATTCTGGCACTTGTCGCAGCATTTCTTCTCTCTTATGGTCACAATCTGACTTAATACTGAGCACTGACTCATTTGTCATCTGTACAGTCTATAGGTTCCCCAGTCCATGAGCAATGATTGCAATCTTTATGAATTGGTGAGCTTCACTTCTCCAGATAGCAGAATTTTCTTTTAGTGGCACAAAGCTAACTTCTTCTGATTCCACCATCATAGCTCCTATGTGCTTCTGTTTGTAGCTTTCAGCTATCTTCAAAGTCGCCATTGTCACTGTCACTGGTACCATCATCTTTTGCATCCGTTTTCCCCAAAGATTGTTTTCCTCTTCTCTCAGCTCTGGCCAATATCTTCTTTATTGAGGAATCATATCCTCCAATTGGCCTAGCGTCATCGTCACTGTCATACTCATCTCCTGGAGGTCGCTATTCCTGGTCCAGGTTCTTTTGCCTTCTTTTTTATCATCCCTAGCTTCTTGGACTTGGTGAAAGGACGCATCACTATGGTCGTTGTAGCTTTCCCTTCTTCAATCACTCTTCTTTCATCATCTTCAATATGGTATGCACCAACATGACTCAAAACTGGAAGTTGGGGGTAAATATCAGCTGATTTCATTTCGACTTTCTTCTCATAAGGTGGGGGGTTCTTGACCGGTGGTGGCAACATCACTGGTGACTGATGTGAAAAAGGAGTGTTTATCTCTGCCATCAGCTTCCCTGCTTTCTCCAAATTCTCTTCTATTTCTATTAGAACTTTCTCCCTTTCCTTGAGCAGTCTCCCTCACGACTGAACAACTCCAAAATACCCAGCTCAGACTGATTCTTTTTCTTCCTCCTCTTGCCCTTCTTCCCTTTTTTCTGTTCTACTTTGTAAATAGACACAAGCACCTGCATTGTTTTAAGCACATCTGGGTTAAGTGTCCCCTCCAGCGGCCATGGTTGATCAATCTCAGACCATCACTTATGCCATTTTTATGATATCTTTACAATATATTTAACAAGTGGATTATTTCTCTGTACTATCTCCACAGGGGTGATCATCTTTGGAGTGTTAGTGTCCTTTTTCGGCATCTTACAATGAATTAATTGTATAATAATAATTATAATTATGTATTTTTTATTTAATTATTATTATTTTCTAAATGCAAATCAAATCAAATAGATCAAATGCTTATTCATCATATTCTGTATCACCACAATCAATTCAAAATCAGCTGCAAAGTTCAACCTCAGATACCACTAATAGCTTTACAACATCAGACAGAAATGAAACATAATACAAATAAACTATAATCCAAAAATATCAAATGTATCTTTGGCTCCAGAGCCTGGAATCAAAGGAAAGAAAGCCCCAAAATTCAAATATCAGTACTTCACTTAGGAATTTGCAGTAACAATGTGTCAGCCGACACAATCACCTTAAATGAAATTAAATCATCAGTTTCATAATTTGTATTTATTTCAATTTCTAGAATCTTTCCACCTATAGATCAATGGCTGTAGCAAATACAGCCACCTATCAAATCAATCGAGAATCACAATCAATCAATCAATCAACCATCTATCTATCTATCTATCTATCTATCTATCTATCTATCTATCTATCAACTTGCTATAAATTCTCAATTACCACTACATTCAAATGATTGAGTGACTAATCAATCCTAATGACCAAAAACTGCACAATAAAACAATACACTGCTTATTCACATATGATCAATCAGTTGCCAAGTTCTCATTCATATAACCGATTTTCAACATATGGTGTATGTATATGTTTTATGGCATATGTGTGTGTGTTAGTTTATGAATACTTCGCACTGGCCTTTTTGAGGAGATGACGACAGAGTGCAGGCAAACCCCCAGCGCACTAGACATTCGAGATGTCCCTCTTCAAAGGCCCCACACGTGGTGGTCCTCTCCATTTTAGGACTCTCGTGCAGTTATAGATAAAAGTAAAAATACACAAAACAGATTTTCAATGCCTTATACAACACATTTGCTTCGTATAAACAATTAGCTGATTCAACATTGAATTTATCTCAACTAAATTAACCCCATCTGTTTGAAAAGACAGGTATTAAATATTTAAGTAATCACAATGTATATTATATATATTTTATGAATTGTTTTTAAGCATACCTATGTATACCTTCAAGCTAAAAACTTCATCAATCATCTTAACACAGAAACACTTTTAATCGCAGCCGTAACTTCTTCTCCTCTTTATCTGTCAACATACTGAATCATTTATAAATTTAAAGGATCTTGATCAAATAGTTTTATGAACAATCAACTACTACTAACAGATAGAATCCTTTATTAGGCCTCAATCTACTCCCCCTTTCAGATTTCAGTCTGCTCACTGCAGCACCAGAGGTGCAGGCAGCGAGTGATTTATACATCTGTGTAATCTTTATTTCTGTCTAACACTCACACATGAGCAGTTCAATGTCAGGGTAATTTTCAAAGAGAACAGACCTACTGCTCTAAGATGGGGCTGGTTATAGCACTCCACTCCTTTCTAACAGACAAACCACATTTATGATACAGACAAACACAGAACAAACAGTAACACATAACAAAACTCACCAACACAAAACATAGTCCTAATTTGAAGCTTCTTATTATTATTATTTTACTGTAATCTATTTTTTTCTCTTTATATTCTTTTTTACTCTTTTAGGCTTTTAGGCTTTACTCTTCATTTCTATTTTACTTCTTCACTTTATTTTCACTTCACTTTTTTTTACTAATAGTCTGCGTAGACTCTCTCTTCTCTGTTACTTCTTTATTACTTCTTTATCTTCACTTTATCGACAGCCTATTCCTTTCATGCATGCCTGAGTTCTTCAGCGACTTACAGGAAGCGTCCCCCACATGCACTTTCACAGCCCGCTTGCATTACTCAGGAAATGTGTGTTTTTCATTCATCCCTCCATTCATACTTAAGCATTTATGCTTATTACTTTGCATTCATCAAGCAATTCTTATGCTTTTTAATGCACATTCATTCTCTAGCACCTTTTATGCTTCTTAATTTTCCCCCATTCACTTTTGTCCCCGGTCATTGTATTATTCCAATCACACACATTTCACTGTCCTTTGGGCTACCAGTACAATGACGGTACACTACTTAATGCCTATGCCTATTCTTTTTAGCCTATTTTAACTCTTTTATTCTTATTACTTTATTACTTTTATTAAAATTTAGAACGGCCTTGTCTTCTCAATTATCCACCAGCCTTTTCTCCACAAAGATTCTTTTTCTTGCGAACCCACCTCCTTGCAAAGAAAACACCTATACACAGTGCTAAAACCCAAACTTGAGGCTAACTCACCTCCTTTTTGAGCTCTGGTTTTGGACTTTACACTGTGTCGAGTCGATTCCTGCTGGCGGTTTTGCGCATTCAATTCATCCTGTTCGTGATGAAGTCGGTATGTGGATGCTTGAAAAGAAAAGAGCCACAACTCATGTTGACTTGAATAATTAGGACTTTATTCAAAGAAACAAGTGAGTTTGGGATGCATCCCTTGATCGGGTCCCTTCCAAATCTCCATGCCGAATTCTACATTGTTGTCCAAATTGTTGTCCAAATTGTTGTCCCCCTCTTCTTCCAGGCTAGGTCTTATACTCACAGGAAAAACATGAATAAACATTCTGAAAACCGTCCTTTTAAGGAACCAACTTCCGTCATTGGCTTTCATAACTTACTTTACCACATCTGTTTCTTTGCCAAGAGAGAGATGGCCAAAGGTCATCTCACAAACCCTATATCTCAGAGAGAGAAAGGTATCCAGTTCCTCAGAACTGCACCCTGTCCTCCCAAGAGAGATCGTAAATACTATAGAATGTTTATTATTCATGCAGAGAGAGGTCATAAATACTAACGAATATTTAGGCTTCACAAAGAGAAAGGTTATTGCAAGTTCTTACAAATATGCACCTCATATTCAACCATAATCTCAGAAGAGATCAACAAAATACTATAGAAGGCTTATAAGAAAATACACTACACTATCTTAGCTCTTGCAGCCTCAGGTTGTCCCCCCAGCCATGCACGAAACCGACATGTAAATATGTTAGCCACTGCTTCCGGATCAGCTGTGGTGAGACCAGGAGTGTCGTTTTAGATGAAGGCCCTTGAGTTGAATCAGCAGGACCGTCTGGTGCATTGTCCAACAGGACCCTAAAGTAATTGACCTCTCTGGTTATGAGGCCATTATCTCATCATCTGTAGCTGCTCTCTATGGTGGAGAAGTCAGCTCAATTCTCAGGCTCACATCACATTCACCTTATCGCTCCTATTGCGCCAGTCAGACTGGGTCCTTCTGGATCACCTGCAGCTGTCAAACCCCGCCTAGGATGGACATTCCAAGGCCCTACCAGAGACTTCCAATCTCAGAACTCCCCAGTCCAATGCCTCTTTACATCCTTCAGTCCCCCTGCCGATGAACTGCGCTACCATGTTGAAAAACTTTGGAAACTTGACACTCGACCTGTACGCAGTGAGAAGGCAGTCATCAGATCGAGGCAAGACCAGCAAGCATTGGAGCTTCTTGAACAGACCACAAAAAGAGTTCAAGTTAAGGGTGTTAAGCGCTTTGCTACTCCCCTTCTTAGGCTAGTAAACTCTCCTTTCTTGAACATTCCTCAGTCTGCAATGATGCCACGACTCTGTAACACTGAATCTCGATTATCCAAGGACTCAGATAAGGCCATCATATATAGTGATCTGATTTCAAAACTGGAGCAGGATGGTTATGTAACCAAATCCAAACCCTCACAAACAGCCAAGATAGGAAATATGTTGATTCAGCCAATAACCCTACTGGTGATGTCACAAGAGTTAAATCCTTACCAGATCTCCTTAATCCAAACAGATGGAGCAATGGCCCACTATTCTTACATGGCCCTCCAGATACTTGGCCCAAACTCCAACCTGCTCAACCTGATGATGATCAAACAAAGTTAAGAAAGTCCTACTTCTGTGGTGTCATCAATGCCATCACTAATGTTCCAAATACCATCAGTTTCAAAACTTACCAGGAACTTCTAGATGCCACTGCTCAATCTCTCTCCAACCTGACCAGTGGAAATACTTCTGCTGCTGACTACTTAAAGGCAGAACAAGAAATACTCCGACAAGCACAAACTGACAGTTTCAGCTAGGACATAGCGTGCAACCAATCACAGAAACCACTTTCACCACACAGTTGATTACTCTGTTTATCCCCAGAGCTGTGCAATACCACTGGACTCATTCATGTTGGAGGACAATTGAGGCAAAGCTGGAATCTGAGTTAATCCATCCAATCGTACTTATATTATTACTGTCATTATTGTACAATATGTCTGCGTTGATTTGTTCTGTACATGTGACATCTACTGCACGTCTGTCCGTCCTGGGAGAGGGATCCCTCCTCTGTGGCTCTTCCTGAGGTTTCTTCCACCTTTTTTCCCTGTTAAAAGGGTTTTTTGTGGGCAAGTTTTTCCTCACTCGAACCGAGGGTCTAAGGACAGAGGGTGTTACTCCCTGTACAGATTGTAAAGCCCTCTGAGGCAAAATGTGTTTTGTGAATTTGGGCTATACAAATAAAATTTGATTTGATTTGATTTGACCCTGCTCACCACGTGACAAAACTGATAATTCATGACTATGATGAAAAGCTACATCACACTGGTTCAGAAATACTCTTTGCTGAGATATGTCAAAAGTTTTGGATCTTGAGAGGACGAGAAGTGGTACTTAGACATCAGGGTAGTTTCATGTCAACGGTCGAGAGCGAAACATTCATTCCAAGGATGGCTGATTTGCCCACTGCTCTCCTCAGGTTACTTAAACCTCCCTTCTATTCAACAGGAATAGACTGTTTCGGACCATATAATGTCAAGATTGGCCGCAGATCTGAGAAGAGGTAGGGTATAATCAGGTGTCTGACAACACAATGTGTGCACCTTCACCTCCTCAATAACCTGGACACAGACTCTTTCCTCATGGCCCTTCAACGCTTCACTTCTCGGAGAGGAACTCCAAAGGAAATCTTGTGCAATCAAGGAACAAACTTGAAAGCAGGAAATAAAGAATTGCAGGAAGCCTTCAACAACCTTTCTTCCACACTCCAGTCAGTACTGGCAACAAGGCAAATCTATTTTCATTTCAATCTCCCACATGCACCTCACTTCGGTGGCGTCTGGGAGCAAGAGATGCGCTCTGTAAAGAATGCTCTGAAGACGACCATTAGTGCACAAATGGTCACTGAAGAAGTTCTAAGAACAGTGTTGACTGAAATTGAAGGCATCCTGAACTCAAAACACTAGGCTATGTATCATTAGATATCGCAGATGTTGATCCTGTCACCCCCTACCGTCTCATCATGGGACGACATGATGCATCGCTCCCTCTTGTCACTTATAGTGACTCCAATGTCCTCAGTCGCCAATGTTGGCACCATACACAGATATTGTCTGATCACTTCTGGAAACACTTCACCAAATCCTACCTACCAGTACTCCAAACATTGACCCCCAGCTACCAAGAGCTCTCTGGCCTGTAGGAAAGATTACCCACCTGATACGAAGCAAAGATGGCCACATCAGTACAGTTGAAGTAGCTGTCAAAGACAAGTCCTATGTCACACCTGTAATACGTTTGTTCCCACTTCCTGCCCTCCCTGAAGATTACCTTTAATTATGGTTTGGGATGGTCTTAATCATATTTCTCCCCAGAAATATGGGGGAAGCTGTTGTTAAGATTCACATTTTCTTTATTCACTCCTGATCAAAATCTTAAGACCGGGTGAAAAATTACTATTATCCGCATTTCACGCTATTGGAACTTAACCATATTGTAAGTAGAGCTTCAGAATGCAAAAAGAAGAAACAGGAGCGAGAGACAGCAAAATAGAATCAGCAGTTTATTGAAAACTGCATTTAAACTAAAACAGACTTTTTATTTGAGCACAGGAAGTCTCAGGGAGCCTTTTGAGGCGCTCAAGGGGCTCAAGGCGGCCAAGAACACCTGCACTTCGACCAACACCTGAGGTCCCGGCATGGGGACTTGGGGACCTCAGGCCGCAGGTGGAGGCTTTCCGTAGGCGAAACACTCATTGGCAAGCGAGGGGCGGAGGACCGCCATCCAAGGCTCAAAGGGTCTTCAGGGTGACCTCCCCCCTCCTGACTAATTCTGAAACCCAGCCAGCCAACATCCCCTGTTGACCGGGTTCAGGGTGGTGTGGTTGGTTTTGGGGGTGGACCCATGGGTTGTATCAACCATGACCCAGGGCTACTGTTTGCAGTTTTTTTGCCGACCCTGTGTAACAAGAACAGCCATTTTCACCACGGTGAGCAACCCTCGCCATGCAGAAGTACTGCGGGCCGAGCTGTCCTCCCTTCTGGAGAGAAGAAGGCCATACGGCAGGTGAACCACGGAGATCACCAGGCTGGGTTTTCTCCCATTATTTCCTGGTACCCAAGCGGGATGGAGGGCTTCATCCTATTCTGGACCTCAGGGGACGAAGAAACTTGTTGAGTCCCCTGAGGTCCAGAATAGGACGAAGGATGCAGGATGCTGACAGTCCCCAGGGTGAGGCAGGCCATCTCTGCGGGAGACTGGTTTGCCACCATCAACCTCAAGGATGCATACTTCCAGATTTCCCTGGCTCCCCGTACATTTACCCGATGCATGGATGCAGTCCTTGCACTTCTGAGGCGACGAGGACTAAGGATCCTCAATTACCTCGACGATTGGCTGGTCTGTGCAGTCTCAGAGGAGCAATGCCACAGTCATGTGGCCCTGCTCTTGGAGCATGTTCAGGGCCTGGGGTTACGCCTCAATTACGAGAAGAGCAGGCTCCAGCCTTCCCAGGTGACAACATTTCTGGGCATGGTCCTGGACTCCAGGACTGCAACCATTGTGCTGTCATGGGAGAGGCAGCAGGTCTTCAAGGCCTGCCTCGGTCACTTCACTCCAGAGAGTCAGCACATTGTCAACTCTTCTTTTCTCTGAAGAACGACAATCCACCTCTGGGGTCGAATGCTCTGGCTCACCCATGGCCCCAGAGGCTGCTCAACGCCTTCCCTCCTTTCACCCTTCTCCAGCCTCTCCTCCAAAAGTTACAGGTGGAAGGGGGAAGGCTGATTCTGGTGGCTCCTTTTTGGCCCCATGGTGGCGGCCATTAAGGCATTGCGTGGCGGCGAACATGCACTGAATGAGGCCAGCTGCTACTTGATTTCGTGGTTACTTAAGGGTGCACGGTGGCTTACGGTTCACAGGACTAGACCTACAGTCCCTCCATTGGATCTGGGATGTGGTTCTTGATGTGCTCAGGCGCCCTCCCTTCGAGCCCCTTGGGGCTGCTGATTTGAAATGGCTTTCCCTTAAGACTGCATTTTTGCTGGCCATATCCTCCGCCAGGAGGATAAGTGAAGGTTCAAGGTTCAAGGAATCTTTAATATCCCCGAGGGGCAATTCGTTGTGCAACAGCAGAATATAACATAAACAACGTATATGCAAATGAAACAACCACAAACAAAAACAAAACAACCACCGTCAGCAGGACACAAAATACATACTACATAATCTTCCACATCTCACATTAAATTATTAAGAAAGCCGATAGCAGCAAGGACAAAGGAGTTTTTGTGCCTGTTTGTCCTGCATTTGGGCAGGCAGAATCTGCGGCCAGACGGCAACAACGTGAAACAGCCGTTTAATGGGTGACTAGGGTCGGCCAGGACTGACTGTGCCCTCCTAAGGGTCCTTGTCTTGTATAGGGATGTAGGTCGGTCAGAGGGATATTGGCAACCTTGCCACACACCTTGACTAAGTATTGCAGCCTTTATTTTCAGTTTTTATTTTTAAGAGTGAGCGACCCAAACCAGCTCACAAAAGCAAAGGAGATGATAGATTCAATAAAACAACAGTAAAACATTCTCATAAAAGTCTTATCGACGTTAAAATTGCGGAGTTTTCGATAAAAGAACATGCGTTGATTTGATTTTTTACAGACAGCATCGACGTGGCTCAAAGGTGAGTTTGTCATCGATTGTGATACCAAGGTATTTGTATTGCTTCACCACTTCGATTGCTTGATCGTTAATAACAGTAGAAGGGAGGGTGGGGGGATTCTTTCTAAAATCGATCAGCATTTCTTTGGTTTTTGCCACGTTGATGTTAATAAAAGACGACTTACACCACTCTGTAAAATCATTTAAAATGGGGCCATGTTCAGGATCACTGTGCGTCCCTATTGCCGAGTCGTCAGCAAACTTAATTATATGACGCCTGTCGTACTGGCTTTGGCATGCATTTGTGTATAAAATTAATAAAACCGCAGAGAGGACGCAGCCCTGGGGGGAACCAGTGGAAGAAAAAAGGACATCAGATAAAATGCAATTCACTCTCACACGTTGAGACCTGTTAGTTAAAAAGTTCATCAACCAACAGATAAGACTTGGATCAATATTAAAAGTACTCTTTAAAATCCCTGCTAAAATATGTGGTTGGATGCAATTAAAAGCTGAAGAGAAGTCAATAAAAAGCAGCCGCACAAAGCTTTTTGCACCTTCGAGATGAGTATGGATCAGATTTAAAAGAGTACATGCTGCATCTTCCACTCCCCGTTGTGGTCTATAGGCGAACTGTAACGGGTCCAGTAGATCCTGGACAGAATTCAAGAGTTCGTCCTTCACGATCTTCTCTAAAGTCTTCATAGCGAGGGACGTGAGTGCCACAGGCCTAAAGTCGTTGAGAGACTCTGGTACTTTGTTTTTAGGTACCGGAACAATAGTTGAGTCTTTCCAAAGACGAGGAACGATGTGGAGATGTAAGGACATTTTAAAAATAAAACAAAAAATGTCTGCCAGCTGTTCAGCACAATTCTTTAATATACGGCCTCCGATGCCGTCGGGGCCGGGACTTTTCATCTCCTTTGTACCCCTGAAGAGCGTCAGGATCATGTTCCTGTCAACCTGGACATTACTCTGCCCAGGAGCAACGTTATTAAAAACTGACAGCTCCTCACTAAAATCATAAATATTAAAACGATTATAAAAAACGTTCAGTTCATTTGATAGGGCAAGGTCTGACATGCCATTGAGTGAGATCGGACACTTCTTTGTCTGCATCCCCATCATGGCTTTCACACCCTCCCATGCGGGACGTGAGTTGCCTGTGCTCAGCATGTTCTCAACTTTGTCTTTATAGTTAAGTTTTGCAAGTTTTAGTTCCTTTTTAGCTTGTTTGTGAAATATTCTTTATTGAGTCGTGTCCCCTTGGTTGAAGCTGATATTTCGTTGGTTAATTATGCTTTTGACAGATTTGGATATCGATGGTTTATTATTTGGATATATGGAAATGTATTTACGGGGAATGACCAGGTCCTCACAGAAAGTAATGTATGCAGAAACAGTCTCTGTGAGCTCATCAATGTCCTTGCATTCATTTTTGAATAAATCCCAGTCCGTGCAGTCGTAGCATTCTTGTAGACACTGAATTGAGTCATCTGACCAAACCGGAACTAATCTTCGTTCCGGCTTGTTTCTCTTCAGCGCCGGTTTGTAAGACTGAACCAAATAAACAGAGTTATGATCGGACATACTGAGTGGAGCTCTGCTAAAGGATTTATAAGCGCCTCTGACGGATCCGTAACAAAGGTCCAAGCTTTTGGTCCGTCGTGTTGCACAGGTGACATATTGATAAAAGTTACACAGGGACTTCCCTGGTTTACAGTTATTAAAATCGCCCATAATAAAGTTTGGTGCTTCAGGTGAAATCCCCTGAAGCCGCTGCACACACTTCACCATAGCCCGTGTCGCTAAGTCGGGTGAATATAAACAAGGGTGACAAATATCTGTGGGAATTCCCTAGGCAGATAAAAAGGGCGTAAAGATACGTACAAAAGCTCGATATCAGAGGTACACAGTTTTTCCCTGACGATCGCTGTATTGCACCATTGCTTATTTATATAAAGACATAAACCTCCACCAAGTGATTTGCCCGTCACTGTGGGGTCTCTGTCAAGACGGACAGGTTCACCAAAGCCGTCTAAATGAAGATCGGAGAGTGGATCCTGTTCTTTGAGCCACGTCTCTATCAAGGCGAAAAGACAGGCGAGCTTGAGGCACTGTCGGTCCACAGTGACTGCTGCAGGTTTTCACCAGACGGGTCAAGCGTAGTCCTCCGCCCCAACCCAGCTTTCCTGCCCAAGGTTTTTTCCGAGTTCCACCAATCTCAGTCGGTAAAGCTACGGTCGCTCCCCTCTTCTGGTGGGGATGGGGAGATCGAGCAATGTCTGTGCTGTGTCCTGTCAGGGCCCTGACAGAGTACATCCGGCGCACTCAGGCTGTCAGGAAGACTGATCAGCTCTTCGTCTGTTTTGACGCCGGTCGCTTGGGTAGACCCTTGTCAAAGCCTAGACTGTCCCACTGGGTCGTGGACATGATTCGGCAGGCATACATGCTTTTGGGTGTGCCCGTCCCATCCGGGGTTCGGGCACACTCAACTCGTGGTTTGGCCACCTCGTGGGCCTTGTGGTGAGGAGCCTCTCTGGCTACCATATGTGCTCAGTCCACCTTTTCAAGGTTTTACCGCCTAAATGTGGCAGCCAGCCCTTTCTTTGGGGAAAGGGTGCTGGGTGGGACTTGTTAGTGGGCAACTGCCTCCTTTCCCACCCTCTATCGTCCCTCGATCAGCTTAGCGCCTTGCGGGTTGGTCTGAGTGGTCACTCCTTTCACGGAAAATGGCCTTTACGTCTTGTGGGGCCTTTCTCTTGTGTTCTTGGGTCGATCCTGTGTCTTGCAGACCGGCCTCTCAGGTTTGGCCTTGCGGGGACTTGACCTGGTTGGTATGTAAATAGTGTACATTTGTAAATAGTTCGTTTGTTGCACTTTTGTGTTTTGGGCTTATGGGCTGCACCATCTCCTCGGCGGGGTGTCTTAAAGAGTTTCCCCGTACATATGAAATATGTAACGGAGTGGAGAAATAGTCTCGAGACAATAGAGAACGTAGGGTTACATTGTAACCTTGGTTCTCTGAGTGAGGGACTATCTCTCCAGCTCTTCAGGCCGCTCGGAGACAAGTTTCGATCAAACTGTCACTGATTCCACACCAGTACAGGTGCTTTATAGGTAAACCTGAGGGCGTGACCGTGCAAGCCAGTGTGTCTTAAAGAAGTATCCACGTACCCTGACAAGCAGGGGGGTCATTCCCCGTACATATGAAATATGTAACACAGTGGAGAGATAGTCTCTTACTCAGAGAACCAAGGTTACAATGTAACCCTACGTGCTGAGTGCACTGCTACTGTGAAATAAATTTGATTTGTTTAGGGTGAGTAAATTCAATTTTCATACTCCTATTTTATCCTAAAATGCTTAAATAATCACTTTCTAATCAATCACTTTCTAATCTTATTTCAAGTTGGTGATGGTCTGAAATCTAGGACAGTGTCACTATTTTAGAACTTAAAATAAGTTAAATGCACTTGATATAAGGGGGATGTCATGTACAGTGAAAAAACAAATGCTACTTTTTAGAGGGGAAAATGCTACTTTTGAACAATACAGGCTTATTGTGATACACAACACCTAATACTAGTAAAATATAGTTCAAAAGGTGTTTTCCTAGCTAATTTCAAGATCACTTTTATCTCAAAAGTCCTACATATCACATCTTATTTCAAGAAATCTTGACAAGCCGATTTTCACTCGTTCCACTGGCAGATTTTTTGCTTATTACAAGCAAAAAACATCTTGTATTTGTTGTTTTTTTACTTATTTTTGAAGGGGCATTTTTCCAGTGTATTTTTCAGATTGATCTGAGTTTGTTCATGTTAATGATGAATCCTCCATGCACACCAAAGTCAGTCACAGAGTTCCACAAGGTTCTGTGCTCGGATCACTTTTATTCAGCTTATATATATTTGCTTGTATATATTTGAGAACATTATTCAGAATCACTCCATTAACTTCATTGTTCATTGCCTCTGCCTTCTCTCTCTTTAAGTCAACCAGTCGTGGCAGATGACCAACCACCAACAAGCTTTGTTCTGCTCGAGGTTTCTGCGTGTTAAAAGAAAGTTTTTCCTCGCCACCATCGCCAAGTGGTAGTTCATGGTGGAACTGTTGGTCTCTGTAGATAATATCAGAAAGAGTACGGTCTAGACCTGCTCTGCATGGAAAGTGTCATGAGATAACTTTTGTTATAAATCCGTGCTAAATAAAATTGAACTGAACTGAAAAAAAAAAAAAGTAGATCAATGGAATGAATGTTAGATTCCGCCTGACCTAAAAAGCTCCATGAGCAGAAACGTAGTAAAACTGTAATTAGGTTTCCACCTGATTTCCTCTGTAAATCAAAAAAATATATATATCTTCACCATCATCATCCCTGTCTTTTTAATGTCATGGACGCTGTAAGATTCTGTCGTGACAGAGCTCCTAACCCACAGTGCATCGGAGAGTACAGGAGAGTGCAGTATACTGAGGCTGCCATCTGTGGCGCCATCTTGGGTTTTCCCCATCTTGGATTTAGGTATAGTACTTATGGAGAGAAAAACAGCAGCAGAGATGAGGAGGAAGGAGGGGTCTGCAGGAAGGATAGAGATAAATCAGTTGTATGACAGAAAGCTTTAGTCAGAACGCTGCCAGAGCTCAGCAGCTTCAACTCTCTCTGGTGATGGAGACCTTGGAGGGAAGTGAGCTCTGCTTTTCACAACTGCTCAACACCTCCTGCAGGAAACCAATTACTCCTCACTTTGAGTCCATGCTGGCTTACATTCTGCTGTCCTTCATTGCTCTTCTCACTTCAGCTCTTAACCTGCTGGTCATCATCTCTATCTCTCACTTCAAGTAGACATTCATTATTTTTTGAAACTGATAGATAGTGATAAAAAATATTAGAGACAGATGATTTTTTTTTTTGTATTTAAGTCTTTGTTCTAGTTGCCTTTATTTGAATGATGATTGATATTATAAATAATTATAAATGTATCGTTGGTCATCCTTCCCAGGCAGCTCCACACCCCCACCAACTTCATCCTCCTCTCTCTGGCTTTCTCAGATTTCTTCGTTGGCTTCCTCATGGCCTTTCAAATTGTCGCCAGCAACGGATGTTGGTCCCTTGGTGACATCTTGTGTCCTTTGTATCACTTTCTCGCATACATTATTACCTCTGCCTCAATAGGAACCATGGTGATTATATCTATTGACCGCTATGTGGCTATTTGTCATCCTCTGCATTACTCCACTCAAATCACACAAAAAAGAGTTCAAGTCTGTATTTGTCTGTGTTGGATATGTTCTGTAATCTTTCAGAGTATACTGCAGAATCAGACTTTAAAACTACAAGTCATGGACTCCTGCTCTAGGGAGTGTGTGGTTGTTTATGACTACGTTTCTGTACTTGCAGATCTTATTTTTTCCTTTGTAGTTCCCATCACTGTTATTGTTGTTTTGTATATGAGAGTATTTGTGGTGGCTGTGTCTCAGGCTCATGCCATGAGGTCCCACATTGCAGCTGTTACACTCCAGAAATCAGGGAAAGTAATGGCAAAAAAATCTGAATTGAAAGCAGCCAGGACTCTTGGTGTTGTTATAGTTGTGTTTCTATTATGTTTTTGCCCATATTATTGTGCTGCTCTTGCAGATGAAAATTTCCACAATGCTTCTTCTGCAAATATTGTAATATTTTTAGTGTACTTTAACTCCTGTCTAAACCCTCTGATCTATGCACTTTTTTATCCGTGGTTTAGAAAATCAATTAAGCTCATTGTTACACTGAAGATACTGCAGCCAGACTCCTGTGATGCCAACATGCTGTAGAGTCTCTGCATAGTGCCTGAAGCTAGACTCTCAGGGTCATGGTGAGGAGAAATTAGTGCAGATCACAGTTGTCCCTTTATGTCTGTTTATGTTACAATATAACATTCTCTAAGAATAACTTAGAAAAATGTTTTAACAGTGAAGCTGCTCTAGGTTTGTGACATATTTGTGTTGTGCTGGCTGTGTACTTCAGCACAGTGTTTTTGAAAAGAAACATGAAAATTGTCCACCTGTCTGGCAGTGTATTTAAGATGTTTATGTCTATATTAGAAGAATAGGAAATTGTGTCCTATTTAAATCTCAGATCCTGAAAAAATACAAACAATGACAGATTTGTAACATACCAGCCAAATAAAACCATTTGCCTCTTGTTCCATTGTTGTTGACTGATTCCTTGCAACTTATATAAATCATTGCAGAAGTAAAAATTAATCAAATATAAAAAGGGCCTGTGTCTGAGCTTTATTACTGTTTGAAGTCAGTTAAATATACCTCTCTTTAACCAGAGCTAAACTGAAAATAATTTGCCCACACAGCTTAAAAATTTAACATTTGCAATATATCATGAAGGCTATGATTTATATTTTATGAATTTTCTGCCACAGTCTGTTGCATTTTAAGCCATAGTGGTATTGCTCTAGGGATGTAGTATCAGTTTAGCAAATAAAGATTGATTGCTGTGAAATTCCGTACATTTTTGTACGTTGTACCCCAGAGTTTGAAGGCTATTGACTTTGCTGATCCCCAAACTTTTATAGTGTCACCAGTAGATTGACATAAGTGGCTTTTAGTGAAATGTCTTGTTAACTATAAGATGGTTTGCCATGAAATTTGGTACAGGTATCTATTGTGCCCTGATGAGGTATCCGCCTAATTTTCCTGTTGCATCAACAAGTTAAAGTTTTCACTTGTTCACTGTAAAATTTACAGTATTGTGGTGGCACAAGGGGTTATTTACTAAGTTATATCAAATCAAATCAAATCAAATTTTATTTGTATAGCCCAAATTCACAAAACACATTTGCCTCAGAGGGCTTTACAATCTGTACAGGGAGTGACACCCTCTGTCCTTAGACCCTCGGTTCGAGTGAGGAAAAACTTGCCCACAAAAAAACCCTTTTAACAGGGAAAAAAGGTGGAAGAAACCTCAGGAAGAGCCACAGAGGAGGGATCCCTCTCCCAGGACGGACAGACGTGCAATAGATGTCACATGTGCAGAACAAATCAACAGAGACATATTGTACAATTACAATGAATGATAAAATGATTACAGTATACAGTACACAGAGATATGGTAACAATAATGACAGTAATAATATAAGTAGTGGACGTCGTGCAGGACCACAGCAGCAGCCATGATCCATGAGAACCTGCTGGACGAGAGAGCACAGAAACTCCGGGGAAGAAGTTTAGTTAGTAACATGCGTTAACATGCATTAATGAGACATGTATGTTTACAGATGGTGATGGGGAGAGAGAGAGAGAGAGAGAGAGAGAGAGAGAGAGAGAGAGAGAGAGAGAGAGCGAGAGACAGAGACAGAGAGAGAGAGATTTGAGTAGAGTTTTCAGTAAAGGGAGATGTGACTACATCTTCAACCAGTACTGTGCCTGGCTAGGCATAACCCTGAGAGAGAGAGACAGAGAGAGAAAGGAGGGAGAGGGAGTCCCCCGGCAGTCTTGTCCTATAGCAGCATAACTAAGGGATGACCTGAGCCAGCCCTAACTATAAGCTCTATCAAAAAGGAAAGTCTTAAGTCTACTCTTAAAAGTGTTGACTGTGTCTGCCTCCAGAACCCAGAATGGTAGTTTGTTCCACAGAAGAGGAGCTTGGTAGCTGAAAGCTCTGGCTCCCAGTCTACTTTTGGAAACTATAAGAACCACAAGGAACCCAGCATTCTGAGAGCACAGCGTTCTAGAGGGGTAGTAAGGTACTATGAGCTCTTTTAGATATGATGGTGCCTGACCATGAAGAGCTTTGTACGTAAGGAGAAGAATTTTAAATTCTATTCTAGATTTTACAGGTAGCCAATGTAAAGCCAAAATGGGAGAGCTGTGATCTCTGATCTTGGTTCCTGTCAGAACACGTGCAGCAGCATTCTGAATTAGCTGCAAAGTCCTAAGAGACTTATTGGAGCAGCCTGACAACAAAGAGTTACAATAGTCCGGCCTAGAAGTAACAAATGCATGGACTAGTATTTCTGCATCCGCTTGAGATACGATGCGTCTGATTCTGGCGATGTTACGTAAGTGGAAGAAAGCAGTCCTTGAAATTTGTTTTATGTGGACATTAAAGGACAAATCCTGATCAAAAACAACTCCAAGATTCTTTACGGTGGAGCTGGAGGCCAGGGTGATCTCGTCTAAAGTAACTAAGTCTCTAGAAAGAGAATTTCTGAGGTTCTTGGGTCCAATTACAAGAACTTCAGTTTTGTCTGAATTTAACATCAGAAAATTGTAGGTCATCCAACTTTTTATATCCTTAAGGCATGCTTGGAGTTAACTGATTGGTTTCATCAGGCTTGATCGATAAATATTGGGTGTCATCAGCATAACAAATATTGTTATATTATATATCAAAAGATATTTTCTTTTATACTACCGACAATGCCACCTTGGGTTAGGGCCCAAGGACCCATAGTAGAGGTCAATTACCAACTATTACGAAAGGACACAGGTTCGCTCAATCAGGGAGGGTAGGAGACGGAGTTCAATGATCACGAAAAAAAAACAACAACTTTATTGTTTAAAATAAGCACAAGGTATGGGACAAGGAAAAAATAAAGAAGGAAGCCCAACTGGAGAAGGGGTACAAGCTGGGGCTTACTAGCTGGAGGAGGGGTCAACAAGGGGAGGTGACGTCCAAAAAGAAAAAGGGGAGCACCCCACTCACACAGCAAAAACGTGATGTGCACACAAAAAAATCTTGAACGGGAATCACACGCACACAGGGGACCACCACCACCCAGGGGGAACCACCACCACCGTCTGCCTCCAGCTCTAGGGAAAGGTAAAAACACAGTTAACAGGGCTCACAGTTAGAGAAAAACAAACAATATCCCACAACATAAACAGGCTGATGAATGATCAATTAATAGGCTAAGGAATAGTGAATTGAACTAATCAGAAATCAACCAAACTAACAAAAAAAGAAATTAAAGAGTCTCTGGCCAGAGACATCAACTCAACAGTTAATCTTAATTAATCCAGTTCTAACACAAATAAATGAGGACTCAAATTAGGAAGTTTCCCTCCCAAATGAAAATTAAATAATTACAATAAACTCACAAAATAAACAAATTGCTCAAACAAAACAATAAGCAACTAAACTAGTAAGAAATGACCAAAAGAAACCTTAACTACCATTAATCAGAAAAATAAACAAAATTACATCACATCTTGGCGGATTACGTTTAAAAAATACTGTCACGGCCGGCTCAAAGCCATGACAAATAACAGGAGAGGACACAAGAAGTTAAAGCAAGGAAATTATAATTTATTAAATCCAACTCAAAACCAACATATCAAAGTGGAGATAAGGACTTTAGCGAGCGTTGAGAGCAGAGAGCAGGATTCCTCCCTTGTCCTCTCTCTCCCAGAGCTTGGTGAGGTGTGCTCTTATAGCACTGGGAACACCGGGCCCAGGTGTTCCCAGCAACTAACAACACCCAAACCCCTCCCGCTGGGCCTCAAGAGGCATGGCCGTCACCCCCCCCCCCCCCCCCCATAAAGACAGGGTGCCATCCGGTACCACGACAGTTCACTCAAAAAAAACAAAAATATACCACCTGCATACAACACTCCCCATCAATCTCCGCACCAGGATCCTGTTAGTACACTGCAGAAGGGAGGAGAGGTTAACACAACACAGACTGCTTTACATCACAGGGGCACATGACAGCGCGTCCACCACCAAGTTATCAGACCCCTTAATGTGATGCATGTCCAAACAGTATGACTGCAACATCAGAGACCACCTGATTAACCTCTGATTAAGACACTTCAGAGAGTTAAAAAAAAAAAAAAAAAAATCAATGGATTATGGTCAGTAAAGACAACGACTGGCATTCCTGAGCCAACATACACTTCAAAGTGACTCAAGGCCAAGACTAAAGCCAACGTCTCCTTTTCGATGACAGAATAGTTCAGTTGATGCTTGTTAAATATCTTAGAAAAAAAACTTACAGGCCTATCCATCCCCTGACCATCAGACTGCATCAGTACCGCACCTGCTCCGACGTGGCTGGCATCCACCTGCAGCTTGAATGGCTTGTCCACCTGGGGAGCAGCCAGCACCGGAGCACTACACAGAAGGGCCTTAACGTTCTGGAAAGCCTGCTGACAGATAGGAGACCACACATATTCGACACTGGTCCGTAACAAATCAGTGAGGGGGGCAACCACAGAAGAAAGGTTCTTGCAGAACCTGCGGTAATACCCTTCCATTCCCAAGAACGGCATTAGCTCCTTTTTCGTCGCTGGTGTGGGAAATCGCTCCACAGCCAGCACCTTTGCCTGCACTGGCCTGACCTGACCCTGCCCCACCACATGTCCGAGGTATGTTACAGTTGCTTGAGCAAATTCGCATTTTGCTATATTAACTGTCAGGCGGGCCGCAGCTAAACGTTCAAATAACTGTTGAATGTGTAGGACATGACTGTTCCAGCTGTCACTGTAAACAACCACATCGTCTAAATAGACAGCACAATTGTCCAAATCACCAACCACCATGTTCATTAAACGCTGGAATGTAGCTGGAGCATTCCGCAGGCCAAAATGCATCACCTTGTATGAATAGAGGCCAGATGGAGTAACAAATGCAGAAATTTCTTGCACTCTTTTTGACAACGGCACCTGCTAATAGCCCTTCAGAAGGTCGAATTTCCTTACAAACTTCGCAGATCCAACCTCATCGATGCAATCATCCATCCTTGGAAGTGGAAATGCGTCCGGCTTGGTGACACTGTTGACCTTACGAAAGTCAGAGCAAAACCTGGGGGTGTTATCAGACTTCCGGACAAGCAGACACGGGGAAGCCCAGCTAGAAGATGATGGTTCAGCAATATTGTTTTCAAGCATGTACCTAATCTCTGCATCTAAATACTTTCGCTTATCTGCAGACACACGATAAAAACGCTGCTTGATTGGTTTTGCCTCCCCCACCTCTATGTCATGTTCCAAAAGATGAGTCTGCGAAGGTGTATCACCAAACAAACTTGAAAAACTTTTAATTAGCTCAGCCAAATCTAGACGCTTTGACTCCTGCAAATGGCCTAACAAATTGTCCAAGGTGCTGAGCGCCTCCGTGTTCTTTAGTCGACCACACAATAATGCCTGACCAAAACCGTGATTCTCCTCCCTCTCTGTCCCTGCCATTGACTGACTGGAGGAGTACATCACTATGTTTCTGCAAAAGCCGCTGACTGAACATGCTCACAACTACTCACATTTACCACACTTGGCTTAATGACACGTAAGTAGTACGGCTTCAACAAATTGACATGACAAAGCTGCGACTTCTTCCTGCACCCTGGAGTAGAAATCAAATAGTTCTCCTCTGAGATCTGCTTCAGCACTGCATGAGGACCTGTGAACCTGGCCTGAAAGGGTGAACCAACAATCGGCAGAAGTGCCAGCACTTGATCGCCAGGACTGAATTGGCGCCGCTCAGCCCGTTGATCATAAATATGCTTCATTTTCCCCTGAGCTTTAGCCAGTTTCTCTCTTGCCAATTCCCCTGAAACGTACAGCCTATGCCTAAAGCCGTTCACATAGTCAATCAGGTTTTGTGGAGGTTCACTATTCCTAAAATTGTCCCTCAAAATTGCCAACGGACCACGAACAGAATGTGCAAATACTAAGTCGTTGGGACTAAACCCGGTACTCTCTTGGGTTACCTCCCTAGCTGCCAACATCAACCATGGTAGGCCTTCCTCCCAATCCTTGCCCAACTCAGTGCAAAAAGCACGTAGCAGTGACTTCAGCGTCTGATGGAAACGCTCCAGCGCCCCCTGGCTTTGCGCATGATAAGCTGATGACTGAGAGTGCTTTACCCGAAGTTGTTTTAACACTTGGGCAAACAAATGGGAAGAAAAGTTTGATCCTTGATCACTTTGGTCAACCCTGGGGATCCCAAAGATGGAAAAAAATTGCGACAGTGCTCTAACCACAGACCTGCTTGTGATTGACCGCAGGGGATATGCAGCTGGATACTTGGTGGTTTGACACATGACAGTGAGCAGATACTTGGCTCCAGACCTAGAAGGAGGCAGAGAACCAACACAGTCAATGATAATGTGCTCAAACGGCTCACCAATGGCAGATATTGGGTGTAATGGGGCAGGCTTAATAACCTGGTTTGGTTTGCCCGTTACTTGACATGTGTGGCAAGATCTGATGTACTCTGGCACATCCTTATGCTCACACTCATCTGGTACATAACTCGCAGCAGAAACTGGACTAACCAGCGGAAGTGGAGGAACATTAGGCCACACCCGTCCACCAGCCAGCCCATTCCCAAGAATGAGATGGACCCCTTTCACTGGCAACGCCGGCCGCACACCAATGGACACCTCCCCCTGCACTAAATCTGAAAAAAAAAAAGATGGAGTCTGTGAAGTGGAGCAGACAAAACCACCAATCCCATCCCCAGAAGTAGCACTATCCTGTATCAGTCTCCCCTGAAAAAGGTAGAACAGAAGCCAGGATAAATGAATCCAATGCACCAGTGTCTCTCAATATTGTAACAGGGACCTTCTTACCAGAGCCTGCCAGGGAAACATAACCACTTGATACAAAAGGGAAATAAGCCTCATCAACAGGAACTTCCTTATGTACGTCAGGGCAAGGCATGTTTGAAACACACACCGCCGAAGCGGCAAATGCAGCAGGCTTTACACTCATTTGTTTGTTCCTTTTCTGCAGAGCATAGCAGTCTGCTTTCACATGCCCTTTTTTATGACAGAAGTGACATACCTTTTCCATGTCATGCCAACCGGTCATCCTTTCCCTCACCTCAGGCTTGACTGCTCCGGCAGAAAACAAAAACTGCCCAGTAGCACCATCCCTAAAGCCACCAGCACCACGCGCACTTCCCCAACCACTGCTGTGTGTTAGCTCATATTGATCGGGGCCCCAATTTGTCACGGCCAATGCAGCTGCCTCACCAGCTGTTGTCACCTGTTGCTCTGTAACATGTGTGGCAATACGGTTAGGAACTGCATTTTTGAATTGTTCCAAAATCATCAGATCACACAAACCTTCAAAGGTTCCAGCCCCAGAAGCCATTCGCCAACGATTAAAAGAAGTCACTAAATCACGTGAAAACTCCAGGTAGGACTGTTTATTCTCCCTTCTACCCCTCCTGAATCGCTGGCGATAAGCCTCAGGAACCATTTCATAGGCTTAAAGAACAGCAGCTTTCACTGAATCATAACACACGCTACTTGTCACAGACAAAGCTGAGTATGCCTCCTGTGCCTTCCCAGTTAACACACACTGCAACATGGTTGTGTGATCAACATCAGGCCAGCCCCTAGCATCAGCCACTCTCTCAAACAAAGAAAAAAATGTTTCAGGATCCCTTTCATTGAACCGTGGAACAAGACGCAGGTTACCAATAATATCAAAATGTGAACAAGAGGAGCGAACACCTGAAGAAACCTCTTCAGCTAGCCCTTGACCAGCTTCCACGTCCAACTTACCCTCTCTGCCCAAACTTAACCTCTCATATTCCAACCTGACCCTGGCTTGCTCTGTGGCAGCGTCCCACCGCAATTTTCCCAAGGCCAACTCTCGGTCAACTTCAGACCTTCTTCTCTCCGACTTCTCAACTTCCTCTCTTTAAACGCTCATGCTCCATTTGTAACAGCAGCAATTCCTTCTGCTGTTCAAAGGACAAAGCAGAGCTCTGAGCTATTACTGAAGATGAACCAGCAGGTTCAGTAACATCTCCCAGTCTACCAGGCAAAACGTCCATCTCGTATAAGTTAGCTTTTAAAATAGACTTAACTGTATCCTTTAGTCTTTTGTCACTAATTTCAACCTTGTAACGGTCTGCAGTTTATTTAGACCACTGGAATGAAGAAGCGACCAGAATCTGGCAACCCCCCCACAGCCATGGACATGCTCCCGAGACAAAGTAACCTCTACTCTAACCGTGTTCACCCCAACACTACAAAAACAAAAACTTCAGCAAAGCTCAAAAGAACAATGCTACTATGCCTACCAGGGGAATCAGCTTTAGCTCCAACACAATTACACACCAGCATGTCAATACTCCCCCCCCTTTGGACAAATGGGTCTCCAAATCCCGCTCATACCATGCTCCTCTGCATGTTCAAAAAGACAAAGAGTAATCACTCACCCAGGTGTCACCTCTCAAGCCCTGAAAAACTGCCTGAGAAACCCCAACAATCAAGTGCACCTTTAGGCCTACAACACAAAAGAGAACAGGTGGTTAAATGTTTACAAACAAAACATCTAACCAAAACTTAGATGAGCCCCCAATTTGTCACGGCCGGCTCAAAGCCATGACAAATAACAGGAGAGGACACAAGAAGTTAAAGCAAGGAAATCATAATTTATTAAATCGAACTCAAAACAAACATATCAAAGTGGAGATAAGGACTTTAGCGAGCGTGGAGAGCAGAGAGCAGGATTCCTCCCTTGTCCTCTCTCTCCCAGAGCTTGGTGAGGTGTGCTCTTATAGCACTGGGAACACCGGGCCCAGGTGTTCCCAGCAACTAACGACACCCAAACCCCTCCCGCTGGGCCTCAAGAGGCATGGCCGTCACAACACACATACAAACACCCACACACACACAGTCCAAACAGGTGGCTGAGAGTCCCGACTGGGCTCATAATGTCCAGCACGAGCAGCAGCCACACACCCACGAACACACACCGCGCCACGTGCAGCAGCAGCAGAAAACAGGGCCAGCAGCACGAAACAGGTCGACCAGAAACGACCACCAGGACCCCAAACCAAGCCGGCAAAGCAGCGAAAGCAGCGCAGTAGCAGCTAACAACAATTAGCAATGGTAGCTCACCGTAACTCACCTAGGGTCCGGTCAGCGGTGAGTTGCTGTAGAGAATAACATGGTAAGCCAATCAGAGGTCACCAGGAAGATGGCACCTGTGGTGGCAAGCCGTCAGCCTCATCTCCCTAGTTTGCTCAGCATATTGTTTGCAGTTACCGTACTGCTATGTGTATTTTGCCAAGATGTATCCACTCTGGCACATTGGATTGTGTGTGACGACAGTTGACGGCACTTTGCGGTAAGCGTATTCTGTCACTTCCGGTTATCGTTGTACTGCCACGGTGCTCTCTGCTCTGCTCACCTAAACAGACTTTCGTATATTTCTCACATCAGTGACTATCTACACTATCCTTAGACTTGTTCTGCTTGTGCACGAACAGGTCTCTTAACTTTAGTAACACATCAAATCCGATACTTTTACCAGTCTCTGCTACCTCACCAACTAGCCTAGCTATAGCAATGGCTTCTCTCTCCTCTCCTCCTCTCTCCTGCCCTGTGTGCCACATGTTTAGCTACTCCTCGTCCTCCTTTAGTGATAACGGTACTTGTAATAAATGTAGTTTATTTGTTGCTTTGGAGGCGAGGCTCAGTGAGTTAGAGGCACGGTACCGCACCACCGAACAGTCAGTAGCTGCTATAGTTAGCAAGTCCCCTGTAGCCGGTGCGGTACCACCGAAGGTAGCTTCAGCTAGCCGTCCCCCAGCAGCCCCCAAGCAGCCGGGAGGCTGGGTGACTGTCCGAAGGAGGCATAGCCACAAACTGAAGCCCACGGTACACCACCAACCGCTCCACGTTTCTAACAAGTTTTCCCCGCTCAGCGACACACCCGCTGAGAGGCCAACTCTGGTCATTGGCAGCTCCATTTTACGAAACCTGAAGTTAGCGACACCAGGGGCCATAGTTAAATGCATCCCGGGGGCCAGAGCGGGCGACATCGAATCTAATTTAAAACTGCTGGCTAAGGATAAACGTAGATACAGTAAGATTGTTATTCACGTCGGCGGTAATGACACCCGGTTACGCCAATTGGAGGTCACTAAAATTAATGTTTCATCGGTGTGTGCATACGCCAAAGCAATGTCGGACTCCGTAGTTTTCTCTGGACCCCTACCCAATGTGACCAGTGATGACATGTTTAGCCGCATGTCGTCATTTCACCGCTGGCTGTCGAGGTGGTGTCCAGCAAACGATGTGGGCTTCATAGATAATTGGACACCTTTCTGGGGAAAACCTGGTCTGATTAGGAGAGACGGCATCCATCCCACTTTGGATGGAGCAGCTCTCATATCTAGAAACATGGCCAAGTTTATTAGTCGTCCAAAACCGTGACAACCCAGAGTTGAGACCAGGAAGCAGAGTCGCAGTCTTACACGCTTCTCTGCGCCTCCATTAGAGCAGCTGCCCACCCAATCCTTTAGTATAGAGACTGTGTCTGTCCCCTGTCCACCTACATTATTTAAAGATAAAATAAACAGAAGAGGAGTTCATCATAAAAACTTAATAAAAATTAAACTAGCGCCTCCAACAGTCCAAAATAAGAGCGTTAAATGTGGACTCTTGAATATCAGGTCCTTGTCCTCTAAAGCTGTTTTAGTTAATGAATTAATATCTGATTATGATATTGATTTATTTTGTCTTACTGAAACCTGGCTGCGGGAGGATGAATATGTTAGCTTAAATGAATCCACTCCTCCCAGTCATTGTAATATCCATATTCCTCGAAGTACTGGTCGAGGTGGTGGAGTTGGGGCCATATTTGACTCAAGTCTATTAATAAATCCTAAACCTAAACTAAATTATAATTCATTTGAAAGTCTTGTTCTTAGCCTTACTCACCCAACCTGGAAAACATTACAGCCAATTCTATTTGTTATAGTATATCGAGCTCCTGGTCCTTACTCAGAATTTTTATCTGAATTTGCAGTATTTGCATCAGGCTTGATCCTTAAAACAGATAAAGTAATTATTGTAGGTGATTTTAATATTCATGTGGACAACCACAATGATAGTCTTAGTGCTGCGTTTATCTCTTTGTTAGAATCAATTGGCTTCTGTCAGAGTGTAAATAAACCGACTCATTGTCTGAACCACACTCTTGATCTTGTTCTCTCATATGGCATTGAAATTGAACATCTAATAGTCTCTCCACAGAATCCTCTTCTATCTGACCATTTTTTAATAACCTTTGAGTTCATATTACTGGACTATAAGCCTTTTGGCAAATACTCCTACAGCAGATGTTTATCTGACAGTGCTGTAGCCAAATTTAAGGAAGTGATTCCTTCAGTATTGAATTCAATGCCATGTCTCAATGTAGCAGAGGACTTGTCTGCTTCCTTTAGCCCCTCACAAATAGAACGTCTTGTTGATAGTACTACGGACTCATTACGGACTACTCTCGACTCTATAGCACCTCTGAAAAAGAAGATAATTAAACAAAGGAGGTTAGCACCATGGTATAGCCAGCAGACTCGCAACTTAAAGCAAGAGGCACGAAAATCTGAACGCAAATGGCGTGCCACTAAGCTAGAAGACTTTCGTTCAATCTGGCAAGATAATCTTAAAACATACAGGAAGGCTCTCCGTAGTGCCAGAGCAGTCTATTACTCTGCAGAGGCGGCGTTACTACTGAACTCCTTCGGCCGCTGAAACGCGCTGTGTCACCGGCTACTGAGGAGCTTGAACTTCGCATGGCTTTACTAAATACCAGGTCACTAGTAAACAAAACGTTTTTATTGAATGACTTCTTCACTTCACGGAATTTGGACTTTATGCTCCTGACAGAGACTTGGCTTCGGGATGGTGAGTGCACACCGCTTTCTGAACTCCTTCCTCCCGGCTGTTTATTTCTCAGCTCCCCGCGGAGCACCGGCAGAGGTGGCGGTCTGGCCTCGGTGTTCAAATCCAGCTTTCAGTGCCGTCCTACTCCATCTGCTACCTACTCTAGCTTTGAACTGCAAACTCTTGAGCTACAACTTTCCTCTTTCTCTGTTATGTTTGCGGTTGTTTATCTCCCTCCAAAATTTAACAAAGACTTCATCTGTGACTTTGCAGATTTTCTGTCAAGTGCCTCTGTGAAATACGATCATTTTGTTATTTCTGGAGATTTCAATATACATGTCTGCTGTAGATCAAGACCACTGGTCACTGATTTCTTAAACCTCATTGAATCTTTTAATCTTGTTCAATGTGTTAAAGACCCGACTCACGAGAAAGGGCACATCTTAGATTTGGTTTTATCATATGATTTATCTGTGAGCGTTAATGAAATCTGTGAATCAGCGTGTATCTCGGACCATCTGCCTGTGCTTTTTACTGTTTCAATCCCTTGTTTGAGGGCAAAAACCTGTGCTTCTACGCGTCATCTGCGCACAATTAACGCTCAAACTGTATCACAGTTTTCAGCCATGTATAATGACTATATCATTTCTGGTGATATACTTCGCACTCTGGATGATAATTATGCTTTCAAAACTGAAGATCTCTTAAGCAATTTTAATTCTGCTTGCACGGATATCCTTGATTCTGTTGCACCTTTTAGAATGACGCGCATAAAAGCACGTACAGAACCGTGGCTTAACGATTCCACACACGCTCTCAGGCGCTCATGTCGGCGCGCTGAGAGAAAGTGGAAAAAAGATAAGCTCCATGTCTCTAAAGAAGCTCTTCGTGAAATCCTGTCTGTCTACCAGAGTGCTGTTAAGGCTGCTAAAATGGATTATTTTTCCAGTCTTGTCTCTTGTAATCGTCACGAGCCCCAAGTTCTTTTTAACATTTTTAACTCCCTTGTAAACCGTTGTGATAACTCTCCAGTTGTACCCTCGCTCACCCTTTGTGAGAATTTTCTTAAATTTTTTATTGAAAAAATCTCTGCTCTTAGGCCACCTGCCTTCTTTTCTGCAGGCCCTAGCTCTGATGTCACCGTTCCTCCTCCACATGCTGCTTTTGATCAGTTTGAACCTGTATCCCTCGCCGCACTGGCCAATGTAGTTCAGCATTTGCGACCTACAAACTGTTCTTCAGACAGCATCCCCTCTCGTCTTTTTAAAGAGGTATTCAGTACGGTGGGCTCTGATATACTTTTATTTATTAATTCCTGTCTTAGCACCGGATGTGTTCCAGCTGCTCTCAAGCATGCTGTTGTGCAGCCTCTGATCAAAAAGAAAAATCTGGATCCCTCTCTGCTGTCTAACTTCAGGCCTATCTCTAAACTGCCATTTCTATCCAAAATTTTAGAGAAAGTGGTTTTTATTCAGATCCAAACATTCCTAGTGGCCAATGATATCTATGAGAAGTTTCAGTCTGGCTTTAAACCATCACATAGCACTGAGACAGCACTGCTGAGAGTTTTTAATGATCTAATGGTAACTGTTGACTCAGGTAATCCTGCTATGCTAGTGCTCCTTGATCTGACAGCTGCTTTTGACACTGTGGATCACGGGATTCTCTTAGCACAACTGGAGCAGTGGGTGGGCATTACAGGCTCTGCTCTCTCATGGTTCCAGTCCTACTTGACTGATCGGAGTTTTTCTGTGCAGCTAGGTGAATTCACCTCATCCTCAGCCCCTCTTACTTCTGGGGTCCCCCAAGGCTCCATCCTCGGGCCGATTCTCTTCTTGCTATATATGCTACCATTAGGGTCAATTTTCAAGAAGTATAATCTTTCTTTTCATTTTTATGCCGATGATGTTCAGATCTATTTGCCTTTGACATCTAAATCTAATGATTCTGTACAGACATTGCTTGATTGTCTAAATGATGTTAAATCCTGGATGACCTTAAACTTCTAAATGAAAACAAGACTGAAATCATAATGTTTGGATGTGGTCTAGCAGACTTTCCTGCTGACTTTCTGGGCCCCCTTACACCAAACATTCGGTCTTCTGTAAAAAATCTTGGAGTAATATTTGATGACAGGCTGAAATTTGATCGTCAGGTTAGCTCGGTCGTGAAAAACAGTTTTTACCATTTGAGGATTTTATCAAAAGTAAAAGGATACCTGCCACGTAGAGATCTGGAGACTGTAATCCATGCTTTTATTAATACGAGATTGGATTACTGCATCTCACTTTATTTTGGCATGGACCGCTCACTCTTGCACCGCCTGCAGCTGGTACAAAACGCAGCTGCCCGTCTTCTTACCGGCAAACGCAAGCGTGACCACATATCCCCTGTCCTGGCGTCGCTGCACTGGCTCCCGGTTGCTTTTAGAATAGATTTAAAATTTTACTGTTTGTTTTTAAAGCTTGTAATGGCCTAGCCCCCCAGTATTTGACTGAGCTCCTTCATATCCACACCCCCGCCAGAACACTGAGATCCTCTAATCAGCTGCTACTGGTCACCCCTAAAACAAAATTAAAATCCAAAGGTGACCGAGCCTTTGTGGCGGCGGCCCCTAGGCTCTGGAATAACTTGCCCTGGCACATCCGATCTGCCGGATCATTTGAGGTTTTTAAATCCTCCCTCAAAACACACTTTTTCTCCTTGGCTTTTAACCAAGTTTAGGTATCTTAGCATTTATCTTAATTTCTTGTAATTATGGCATTATATGTGTATATGTGTGTATATTATATGTATTAACCTGTACAGCACTTTGGTCAACCCCGGTTGTTTTAAAATGTGCTTTATAAATAAAGTTTGAGTTGAGTTGAGTTGAGCGGTGGTAAACGACCCCAGTACATTGCCATGACCGCATCAGAGATGCCGGATCTATCAAGAAGTTACGTTTGAATTAAATGAAACTTTAACAAGTATACACTTATACCAGCATGCGAAGACAACGACCCGGAAGTGGGCGGGCTGAAGAGGCAGGAAGCGAGAGGTCGGGGGGGAACCTGTCCTACTTTTATCCTCTCTGCGTAAACAATGATTGGCTGATTAGCCAGAGAGGGCAGGGTGAAACCGAAGTATTCAATATAGCAGTGGTGCCTCATACCACTACAGTATCAACATTTACTTGATGGATTGATACACAGTTTTGTCCAGACATTCATAGTACCCAGACAATGTATCCCTTTGAAATTGGTGATACCCTGACCTTTGCTTGAGCTCCACCATCAGGTTTAGCCTGTCTAATGGCCTCCAGGAGGTCGTTCCAGAGCCGAGAAACTGCTATTGAAAACACCCTGTCCCCGGACTTTTTTTTCTTTTCAAATGGGGCACAGCCGACCTGCTCTGGTGAGACGATCTTAGGCATCTGGTGGTGCTGTAAGGGGAGAAAAATGAGACATAAAGCTGTTGGCTGTGTTTCAGAAGCTGAGCATTTTTCCTTTGAGACTTTGTTAACTTAGTCAGATTTGTTCGTTTTACACTGGCTTAGTGCTTCTAATATGTTAGTATGTAAATATGCTATGTAGGTGTAATTGTTTTCCTTTTTGCTGTTTTTATGATCGGGAGCTTCAAATCAAATCAAATCAAATCAAACTTTATTTGTATAGCCCAAATTCACAAAACCCATTTTGCCTCAGACGGCTTTACAATCTGTACAGGGAGTGACACCCTCTGTTCTTAGACCCTCGGTTCGAGTGAGGAAAAACTTGCCCACAAAAAACCCTTTTAACAGGGAAAAAAGGTGGAAGAAACCTCAGGAAGAGCCACAGAGGAGGGATGTTTTTTTTTTGTTTGTTTGTTTTTTTAACTTTTCAAGTTCCAATAGAATACAGCCATTACTGCTAAGGAGGAAGCTAGAAGGGGCTGGAGTTGAGATGTCTATCAACTACATCACCAATAGACCACAGGATGTGAGGCAACATGGCAGTGTATCTAGCTGTTACCTCTAGACACTCTGATGATACAGCCATTGTGAGACGTGTATCAGAAGGAAATGAGCAGGAGTACAGGAAGGTCATCATAGATTTCATGACAATTTTGGCACGTTGAAGCCTATAGAGTTGCCAGCTTATTAGGTACACCTAACACTAATGCAGTCGAACAATCCTGCAATAAATCCTACGTTTAATGAAGGTTAAAATGGTAAGTGTTTTTTGTTTAGAGGTATTGATTTAAAAGGGGACATGCAAAAATCACTTTTCCAGCTCTTCTACACTAATATTTTTGAATTTGGGGTGCGTATCCATCCCCAGTGTTAAAAACAACAACCATGTCCATTTTGCGTGAGCTGCTGCAGTCACACTCTCTCTTGCGCCTTGTTTCTGGGTAAGCGAATCAGATGCTCCTCTCATGACGTAACGAGCATTTAGGCCACACCCACTTCCTGAGCTCTCCAGCAGAGGCCAACACCCAGTCTCCACCCGCCACGCCCTACAGCGCAAACCTCAGGTGAAGCTTCGACATTTCCTGCTTCACAGAGAAGAATGGATGGCTGTAGGGCGAGGCTCAGAGTGCTTTGTGTTTACTTTGTCCGATTACATTTGCTAACGCTAACAGCTAGGTAGCGTTATGTTCAACACACACAGCGCTCAGCTGCATGCAGACAGGCACCACCGCCGCCCCGCTGAGAGGCCTCAAAGATTCACGGCAAGTTATACAAGTCTTTTTTTAATCTCTGTAAACTGAGCAGGAATAAAAAGTGTTTATCTTACAGGCAGACATTCAACTTACAAACTAGTGGCGTTACATTGGTGTGGATCAAGTAGCAAGCAAGTAATGCCTGTACCAAACAGCTAGTTAGCGTTAGCTCGTGTTAATTGGCGCTAACTGTTATTTAGTGTCTCATATCAGCTGTGCTTGCCTGTGATACACACTAACATAACGCCAGTAGTTTTTTAGTTGGATGTCTGTCTATAAGACGAACACTTTTTGTTCCTGCTCAGTTTACAGAGATAAATAAAGACGTGTATAACTTGCCCTCTACTCTCAGCGCTCCCACATGCAGCTGTGTGTTGAATGTAGCCGTCATTAGCGATAAGGAAATAACTTTTATCTCATTCACCTTTCTGTTAACAACACACCCTCACTTTTATTGTCTGTGGCACGCGACTATTACGGTGTCCCCCTCGGTTTGAGAGAAAGAGAGACCCCTCGCTATTTTACAGCATAGTCTGAAGCTAGATCCAGTCTTAGGGAGCTGAGTACATGAAGTAAACAAAGCTACAATACAATGAGGACAGTATCAGTTCAGTCCATGAGCTCCACCTGGATATTGTCCGGTTTTAGTAACATGTCAGGTTGCTCTCAGTGTATGTATATGTATGGACAGTTTGTGTGTGTGTGTGTGTACACACACCTGGCAAATAAAAATGATTCTGATACTTAGTGAATGAGTACAATGTATATTTATATTTGTGCTCTCAATCATATTTCTGTGGTATTGTTTTTCTTCTCTAGACTCTACCTGGCAGCCCTCCACTTCAATGAAAGTGCTGGGCATCCCTAAGCTACAACATCAGCTGGTGAGCCGTTATTCAGCTTGAACTTCGCAACAACAGCAACAGCAAAGACAGTGAAAGTAGAACTAACTGTCAGTAAGTTTTACAACCTTTTATTAAAAATGGCAATAAGTCAAAGAATGTGCAAACATCTATTATACAAGTGAAACATAAATAACATAAAACAGGGCTCTTAACTTATGTAAGTTGGATAATTTCACAAAGTATGCCAATTTCTCCCTCCTATATTGTCTTATAGGTTATGTTGGACCTCATCTTCGAGAAGGTTTTCCTAGATTCTGGCCCATACGTGGATGAGGTGCTGAAGATCCCCATCCTAGAGGATCTCACAGCCCAGTTTGCAAGACCAGGGAAGCAAGAGGTTGTAGCCGGCTACATGTCAAGGTTTAATCTGACCCCGCATAGTTTCGTTAAGTGTCTGGGGACTCCATATCCGTTTGAAGGAATTATGACAATAATGGTTAATTCTATATGAACTGTTTTGCGTGCTTTCAGTGTTTTATATGTAACATGATAACAAGTAACAAACATGACAGATTAACAGTAAGCAATGTAAGATAGAGGGAACAGTATTTTATTGTACTTTAATCCTTACTCATTTATATTACAATAGTAACAGACTACTTATATGCATAAAAGAACTCACTGCTCTATTCCCCTCAGACGCAGAGGCCCATAGTCTGCTCTGTAGATAACACACAGGTTCACGGCAGGCTAAGGTGGTCAACCATGCATGTTGGTGGGATGGAACCTGCAGTAGTCTTCTTGTAACCTAGTATATTGGAAGCACATTAGATTGTAGAAATAATGAAAATACAACAATTTATTCAAGTTGTCAATAAGTACATAGTATCTCTATGCTTCTGTAGCAGCATAGATGTGCTATCTATGTTATTTGGTGCCGCTGTTTGTATTTAGCGCCACTGGTGGCCGTCATGAGGCGGGCCGGTATAAAAGCCGCCATCCTCCACTGGCTATTCCTTTTGCACCCTTGTCGTCACTGGTGAGTCACTTCCGGGTCCCAGGTTGTTTGGCCCGACAGGTATGGCTGCCCGCTGCTTCACCGCATTGGTCACTTGGTTCTCTCTGTGTGCTCACGGCATTTGTGTTGGTTGCAGGGCGACTGCTCGCGTGCTGCTCCGTGTTCCTTGTATGTGCGGTGTATTTTATGCTCAGTAAGTGTCCTCTCTTTCTTGGCGTTGTAGTTGATGCTGTCCGACGGCTAATGCTAGTGTGGTCACAGGTAAACGCCAGCGGCGGCCCCCCCAAGAGGTCCTGGCTGCAGACCTCCACTGTCAGGTCCCTACCTCCACTGTCAGGCCCGGAAATGCACGGGATAAATTTCAAAATAAAACTGCAGACCTCCACTGTCAGGCCCCTCCACTGTCAGGCCCAGAAATGCACGGCATACATTTAAAAATAAAACTGCAGACCTCCACTGTGAGGTCCCTACCGCCGCAGGCTCCACTCTCAGGCCCGGAAATGCAAGGGATACATTTCAAAATAAAATCGCGAATGCACTTCCGGTTGAATGGTTTCCTCACAAATGAATTAATTAGTAAACAATATGACATAAAATCTATCAATTCCCGGTCTATTGTATATATTGTTTTATTTGTATAGTAAAGTTTTGTTTAGTCAGTGCACACATTTTCTCTTAAGCTATTACTCATATTCATAAGCCAACATCTCGTAAGATGTCATAGGCCTATACATTTTATTGTGTACTATACAGAGTACTTCACTGCATTTTCATTATCATTTAATTTTGACTTGATTGCACTGCTCTTTTTCTATATATTTGTTTGTTAGTTTTTCTGTTGTATTATTCTGTATTTTTATTCTTAACCACCATAAATTTCATGTTTGGTTCTATGTCTATGCTAATTATGTTCTTGTGCTGCTGGGACACCTAAGTACCACTAAATACTACCCTAACTCTTGATATCTACAGTATAATCCAAGTAAAATTATTAAGTGATCAATGAGAAAACATAAAAAACACACCACGTCCCAACATGATCAAATGTTCTGTAGACCTTTACTCTCACACACAAACTCACTCAGTGTGACATTCACAATAAGCCAAATAATTTTTTTGTCCATTATTTCGTCACAAAATCTCCACGTCGTCAGGGTTGTGAAATGTGAATTTGAATGGCTCCAGGACTGCTTCTCTTTCATTCTCGTCCAGTTCTTCGTTCCACAACCTCCCATATTGTAAAGCAGCCTCTGCCTGTTCCTCCTCCCCCATGCCCAGAACGTCAGGCAGGTCCACTTTGGCAGAGAACAGTGGTTTGTTGGCCTCAACCCACTCTGCTGCATGTCTGCAATTGTGAAGAATGCAATCTTCAACCGAGTCCTATGGAAAAGACAGAAAGAAAGATGTCTGTACCATAGCTGCCACACCAACAGTATCTGACCAATAGATACTGTGAAAAAGCTTACGCCTTCCACTGGTGTGTCCACATCAGCAAGTCTGACTGAGACCTCTGCCTGCTGCTCTTCTTCCTGAAAATATATAGATAAGCAAAATGATCAGTTGTAATATTCAAAACACAAGCTCCAAAAAGAAGAAAAAGAAAAGATCCCATCATTGCCCTCCTCTAATAGGTCTACCTAGACATATTAGAGAGCTCAACAAATGTTAATTTTCAAATCCAATCATGCATTATCTAGACACTTTTTTTTAAATTGCAGACAGCAGGTCTGACCTTATCTTGTGAATGGCATATTCTTTAAAGTGACCCCACAATTTCTGACCTGAAACAAAAGAAAAACTCAGACAGAACTCAAACAAAATAAAAATCTGACCTCAATAATGTCATCCACCTTCCTTTTCATCAGCCTAAACACTGGTGGCACCTCACCTCGCAGAAGGGCTTTTGATGCATCTGTCCAGTGGGCAAACAGCTTTCCATGGCTCAAAAAATGATTAAACAATAGAAATAAATAAAGATTTATTGTAACAACTTCAAGTCAAATAACAAAATCTTTGCAGTCTCACCTTCCAAGGTCAAAACTTTCCATAAGGATGATACACCACCACTGTCGAAAAAGTGGCATGTCCATCTGGAAAATGATGAACAACAACAAAAAAAAAAAAAAAAAAAAAAAAAAAACACTATGTCATAATAAATGTTTTGTTGTAGTAATTTTGAGCTTACTTTGATTGCATGAATCAACTTACAACAGAAAAGTCATAGGGAGCATCCAGTGTGGTGTAAAGGGCATTCTAGGAATAAAGCATATTCATTTTAATTTAATGCTGAAATCTTTAATGCACACAGAATTACACAAATAATTAATATATAACAAATGATGTCTACTACAATCAACATGAAGATGCCACAGTCAATCCCGTATGGTTGTCGTGGAAAACCCTAGATATCAGAAAGAAGTCAGTTATGTAATTATTATTTTACAGTATTAAAGTATTCAACTATTAATATAAATACATGCATTATACATACTTTATACTCTTACCTGAATTTGTAGTCCAGTTTTCTCTGTCCAGTTGCCAGGATTTAGTGACTGGGAAAGGTTTCTAAAAGACAGTTGCATTAAAGATAAATATTAGTCATTAAATTATCAATATGGGCTCTTTTCATGGACATGCGTCACTGGTTCCGATTCGGGACAGATCATCCATGCATCCCTTTCCATGCAGTCACACTCCACACATCATTTCAACAGGCTTTTTAATGGTGCCAGTTTCTTGACTCAGTTGTATGAAATGTTAATGTCATCATGTTAAATCTTTAAAACTAATATAAAATTTATAACCATTATTTGAGACACAAAACTACAATTGAGTAAACGTCTAGGAATCACCCCAACCCCATTGTTTAGGTCTCGAACCTTCCTCACATACCAAATGTGTATTCTTGCCCTTTGTCTGTCTGACTCTAACTTTCACACCTCATGTAAATGTCTACCCTTTGTTACCTATCCCCCTCCTTTCCCTCTACCCTTTGTTGCCCAACCCTTTCCCTTACCTTCCCCACCTTCTGCTCCATCCCTATTTACATATTGTGTAACCATGGCTATTTTCTGTGTAAAAGTGTTTCTCTTCATTTGCTCCCGGTCAACTCACTGGCTCAGACACCCTCTGTGACCGTCAGTTCACCAGTGTGCCGGCATGCTTCTTAATAAACACACCACCACAGCAAACCTCTCAACTGGACTCGATGATTTATTCGACAGTTAGAAGCAAAACATACTCAAGTATCAAAAATAAAAGTACTGATGGTGCAGAAGCATTTCAGTTACTATTCGTTTTGTTTATATACTGTAGTTTACAACAGAGGTGGAAAAATAAAAATGTGCCATGTAGTTCTGCCACATTTTTATTCCACTTGTGCACTTAAACAGGTGATATCACTAATTAGCTCGTCGAAACATCCTGGTGTGTTGCATCGTGTTGATCATGTCCGTGAGTTCAGAAAGATGTTTTCAACTTTGTGACTATGCCCAACTAATGCACGGAGAGTTTACAGAAATGTTTCATAACGTTACATACAAACAAATGCGAACAGTTACTTTACGTTATGCACTAAAAAGTTAAGAATCCTTAAGTAAAAAGTAAACTTTGAAGTCATCTAAATTAGCTTCAAAACGACAACCCAAACCAACATGTAACATTCGGTAATTTGCGTCATCAATGACTTCTATAACGACTACTACAACGGCACCTATATTGACGAAGAACACAAGAAACCATGCATTTACTTTCTGTGGATAATAAAAATCAGAAACTCACCGCTACTCAGAGAATAAGCTCACTCTTCTTCTTCTTTTCGTACATATGCACTCTCGCTGGTCTCTCTCGAATTTAAAGGGCAGGTGAAAATGACCCTCCCAAAATGTCCTCCCCACCTCCCCACCCCCCAGAAAACGTCCTCACTTCCGGGCCTGACAGTGGAGGGGCCTGACAGTGGAGGTAGGGACCTGACAGTGGAGGTCTGCAGCCAGGTGCCTCTCGCGGTGGCCGGTGTCCTCTCTCCCTCCCTCCTCCTGTGCGAGTGGTTGTGTGTGTCCCTAAACAGGTATGTGTGTTAGTGTAGCGAACAACCGCAGTATTTCCTGTTAGATGTAGCAATGCTACAGTATTTTTCCTATGATTAGGAGTAAGTGCAATCAGCTGATTGGGGTCACTGCTGTTTTGTCTCCGCTAAAGTTTTGTCTCCATGCTGCTCTGTCTCTACGCTGCTTGTCTCCGACGGATGGTTTGTCTGACAGACGTTTTGTCTCCACGCTGCTTTGTGCCGCTGCGTGGTTGCTTCTGCTCCACTTTGCTTAGCTCTGCCTGGCGTCTGCGGCCCACACTGTGCCCCAGAGCAGCTGTCAGCCTCTTATCACGCCTGTGTATTTTAACTGGGGCCTGGCTCCTACATGTGCTGGTGTGAATGAGTGTGTTATGGTGTTTATTTGATTGTGATTATTTTGTCAGTAATTAACTTTTGTTCTGTTACTGTATGACTGAAGTGGACAGTCATTGAAAATTTGGTTAACATTTGATGATTTTGTTTTCCTTTTCTTTTGTTGGTTGATTTGCCCACTAATTTGTTCATTCCTCTTTTTAGTTGCTGGAGACTGGTGGCGGCGCTCATGTTCAGGTCCCCTCTTGTTTTGTTTGCTGTGTCCTGGGAAGCGGGTTTTCAGCTCACAGAGAGTGTGTGTCACGTATGTCGAGTGTTTTGAGTTGATTTCTTTATTTTGGTGGATCCCCCCCCTCCTGCACTAGCCCTTGTCCATCCACTCAGCTCCAGCCCCCTTGTTTGATTTTCTTATTTTGGTTCTTTTGAATGACTGACTGAAACTTTTTAAAATAACTATTTAAAAATAAAATAGTATATTTTTCTTACCAATCCCTGAACCACGTCTCATGCCTTAATGAGTAAACTTACCTGTGTGCTTTGTATTCCTCCAAATTAATTCCCTGGGTGAAATTCCCCGGGTGGCGTTGTCGGTTCCTTTATTTAATTTGGTTGTTGGTTAAATTATTAGGTTTAATTTCTTTTGTTTTCACCTTATCCTCGCCACACTTCAATATCTGATAAACATACACGTTATGAGGTTTCAGACAGACAGACTGACACTGCCTGCTCTGGCAAAGCTAGCTCCAGTCACCTCATTTGTATCCAACAGACTTACATGCATGAAATAACTTACTGCTCTATTCCCCTGAGCCATAATGGCCCATAGTCTATGGAGGACTAAAAGTGACAAAATTAAAAAATAAATACACCATTAAATAATTACTTAAATGTGTCATTAATTAAAATTGAAATTAAATACTTAAATATGTCATTAATTCATTAAAATACCAATTCATTTTATGTAAAAAAACAAACAAAAAAAACATATATAATCATTTCACTATTTAATTAATTTACATTTACATTTCATGATTTACATTTACATTTCATGATCCTGTGTTGCAGTGCTTCATGAACTGTCAAACTGTCAAACTCGCTCATCAAAGTTGGTAGGCGGATCCTAATGCCTGATTGGTTACCCTGAGCATCAAGTCAAGGCAAATCAATTCCAGATAATGGATTGATGCAGAGCTAGTGAACACATTCCAATACACTGGGTGGCGCTATTCCCCTCTACGTTGGTTTAGATACTCTATTAAACAAAACTTTTCCGCCAACGGCTAAAAATCAAGGGGAAGACTCGTCCCTGCAAACCCTAAATGCTGAGACTGCGTGCAGTACAAAATGTCTAAAAAATGCCCGGAGCTGCTGTGAGAAGCAGCTAATTTAATTGAAGAAGCTCTCAGCAGAACTCCCTAGAAAGTTCATGAAGATCCTCCATTTTCTCTATCCAGACACTCTACTTCAGACCAAAGCAATGGATCAGACTAGATTAGCGTTAGCCCCACCCACTGACTCTGATGGGCGAGTTTGACAGTTTGACAATTCATGAAGCACTGCGACACAGGATCATGAAATGTAAATGTAAATCATGAAATGTAAATGTAAATTGATTAAATAGTGAAATGATATGTTTTTTTGTTTTTTTTTTTTTACATAAAATGAATCTGTATTTTAATGAATTAATGACACATTTAAGTATTTAATTCCAATTTTAATTAATTAATGACACATTTAAGTAAGTATTTAATGGTGTATTTATTTATTTAATTTTGGCACTGCCAAAATGTCTGTAATAAAGTAACGTGGCTAATAGAGTACAAACAAAAGAACGACTTACTAATAAGTGGCTGGTGAGTGTCTAAAAAATTAATTTCCCACCTGTACGATTGTGGAGAAAACAGCTGACTGAGCTTGTATGTTACTGGTGTAAGGGGAATAGTTGAGTGATGTTATGTACGTTACTTGCAATGAAATACTTTATATATATTTATATTTACATCTGTAGCTTTCCAATAGCCACTACATAAACACACTACAGGGCAGTACCATTAGCTTAGTGCTAGCCAGTTAGCCAGAGTTCAAATATATAAAAAGATATAAAAACACATTACATAAACTTTCCATTCAGAAATATCTTTTTCTCTCCTCGCTTTTTAGACTTGTGTTGCCTCTTTGTGCTCAGAGTCTGACTCTAGTTTAAATATATCCTTTTGCAAAGCAATGTTTTCTCCGTCAGCTACGTTTCTCCCAGGTGAACTCCGGCAACGTGACAACTTCACTACCGTATGCGCTGTCGGCACGCAGGGCGGAAGAGGGGGGCGGAATGAGCAGCAGCTGGCAGCAGCTCATTTGTATTTAAAGGGACAGACACTAAAACCGACCGCCTGAGCACGGAGCGCTACAGACAGGGTACAGAGAGGGCTGCTGTGCTTGATCCGTGAGGAATTTTGACCAAAGAATTTCACAGACATGTCATTAAGGTGCCTGGGACCTGTGTGAACTGCTGGAAAAGGGGTATAATAGTTCTCCTTTAACTCTATCTCTATTTTTGTCTGTTTCTGACAATTACATAACTTACCTTGCCAGCCAGAGGTTTGACGGTCCTTCCATACTTGGATGATTATTTTCCCAATGACAGAGCTGGCAATCAGAGACACCCTATGCTTGGACATGTGAACTGTCTCACTTCGGTCAATTATTAAGAGCAGTCTTACATTGAGTCAGAGGGTAGAGGCGGGGCAAATGGACTATGTAGAAGGTGCGCATGAATGTACTTTTCTCCTAGAACTAAAGGGGCGGCATGTTTGCTTACAGACAGCACTTCTGAGGTATATCACATTAATCATCACTGAGCACCGCCGTCTAGCGGTCAGGAAGAATGAAATAGAATGAAAGTTACATATGTAACTATGAATTCAGAATCTGGGTGAAAACATTCTGTATTATGTCATGATGTGGGGGTTTTATACTGAGGCGTGCACCCTATGCCATTGCATGGTCACAGATGCCTTTGTTGGTATATAACTGACTGCACGGACCTTCTTTATAACTGGGCTGCAGTGTTTGAATTAGTTGTAAGCTGCAAACGGACGCGTAGAGTGAGTTATAGCAGTCCAGTCTGGATGATATTAGTGCATGGATGACTCTCTCTAGGGCAACAGGTGATGGGAAGTGCCTGGTTCTGGAGTTGGTTCTAAGATAGAAGAATCTGGCCCTAACAAGAATCTGGCCCCCTGTGACATTCTGGTTATCTGTCTAGCAAATACGGATCCAGCGTGCCAGGCGATTCAGGACAATTTTGTGTTTGACAGTGTCAAATGCTGATCTAAATAAATATATCTAAATAAGCATATACATAAATATAAAATAGTGAAATTAGAGCATTTCCCTTCATCTGCAGCACATAGTAAGTGACTTGAAGCTCTTTGGACAACTGTCTCTGTCCTGTAGATGGGCCTCAAATTATGCGTCCAAGCAGGGGTAAAGACAGGAGGTGGAAATGGTTCAAAACAAATCAGTAACCTCAATAACCATCAGGGTGTGTGGCTGATATTGACTGAATAACATCTGTATTTAGTTTAACCTGAATCACCCTAATACAAGCTGGAACATGTAGTCTAAGCAGCACAGTACAGTGATAAAAGCAAAGACCTGTATAGCCAGTTGCAGAAAATAAACTTCAATGGATGCTATGACCTGGATGACGGTAACCTCTTGGTCAGCTTGAGGGCACAGGGAGGAGGAAGGTTGAAGGGTGATTTTTTTTCCACTGCTGTTTGTATGGACTATGGACCAGGACTATGACAGACTGGTTAATTGGTGTAGTTAAATGTCCTTGGCCAGGTGTTGCACAACAATGGATTCCACGCACAATTATCATAACTTTACAGTATAAGTCAGTAGCTGAAGCCCCACAAGGACTAGTTCATGGAGCAATTTGCTTATGTGCCATGTGTGGTAGATGCTTTAGTATTCAATTAAATTCAATATTATTTATATAGCACCAAATCATAACAAAAGTTATATCATGACACTTTTCATACAGAACATGTCTAGACCGTACTCTTTATATTATTTACAGAGATCCAACGCCAAGTCTCTTAACAGGTAGAACCCTTACCATCCAAGTAGGTGGGTGCAGAACTGGAGACTACTTTGTAGGTGTGCCACTGTGTTCTGGAACATATGAAATTGTTTCACTGCGCAGGCTGGGAGGCCTGTCAGATGGGCAATACAGTAATCGAGTCGTGAGATGACCACAGCCTATATAGTTCGGTAGCATGTTGAGTCAAGTAAGACCTGATTTTTCTTATGTTGTGAAGAGCAAAGCAACATGACCAGGCAACTGAGGCAACATGATCAGAGAAGGTTTGTTGGTCATCAATCATGACCCCTAAGTTTCTCACTACCCTGGTGGGGGCAGAACATACGGAGTCGATTTTGATGTTGATGTAATGGTGTATAGTAGGTTTGGCTGGGACGACCAGCAGTACAGTTTTAGAGAGGTTCAGCTGGAGATGGTGTGCCGTCATCCATGTGGCTATATCTGAGTTGCTTTCAGAGACCCATGCAGAAACAGAGGGCTCGTCAAGAGGAAATGAAAGATAGAACTGAGTGTCTTCTGCATAGCAGTGATAGGAAAAGCCATGTGAATGGATAATCGGACCCAGAGAGCTGGTGTAAATAGCAAATAGAAAGGGCCAGCACCCTGGGGCACCCCTGTCGTGAGGTGATGAGATGTGGATGACTGTCCAAGCCAGGATACGCCCTGTGAGATAGGATTCAAGCCAGGAAAGAGCCAAAAAAGAGATGCCATGTTTGAGAGAACAGAGAGGAGGATGTGATGCTTGACTGTGTCAAAGGCAGTTGATAAGTCAAACAGAACAAGGACAGTAGCTGATTTGGGGCCACCCCGCTGAGACACAGAAAGACACGTAGTAAGACTACTACATGTCATAATGTTAGGAGTTGGGTTGAGAGTGAGCTGGTTAGAGAATTGGCTGCTGATTGCTGCCACTTTGCCTGTAAAAAATGATACAAAGGTATCAGTGGTAAGGCTGGTAGGAGGAGGAAGAGGAGGCGGAGGGTTGAGTAGTGATTTAAAGGTGGAAAAAAGTTTCCAGGTGTCAGCGAAACTTCATTTTGTCATTGTAAAAAGCAGTCATTGCAACAGAGATGCTTTTAGAGAAGGAGGACATGAGTGTCTGGTAGCTTTTGAGGTTATCAGCTAGTTTGGATTTGAGACGTATTTTTTCAGCAGCTCTGAGCTTGGTGTGCAGCAATTGGAGGGTATCATTCAACCATGGGTGAGATTGCTTGGATCGAGCAGACCTTGTAGATAGAGGACACAGTTTGTCCAGCTATGAGTTCAGAGTGGAGCAGAGTGAGTCTGTGACATCATTAATCTTAAGAGAGGGCACTTTTACTCAGTAATTTCAGCGTCTTTCCTGCCCCCTTGCTATGCTCCATTTTGTTCTACAGCCTAAACTGCGTTTTACTGACCTGAGCAAGAAAGTTGGTATGCCCACACGTTGTACTTTGACCCCATCAGGGTAGCCCTCAATGCATGAGATATTGAAAATGACACAGGTGGCTTCAGAAATTTATGTCACTTACAAAGCAAGGGGTAAAACCAGGAAGTTGAAACACTGTCTCACAGACCTACTGCCTCAAAACAAACAGCCCAAAGGGGTTAATAAATGGAAAACTTTAGACACTAAGCCAAACCCTGTTCCTAAGCCTGTCCACCAACTGCCTCGAGATACACATTCTCACCTTCTACTGTGAGAATGCCTATCTTGCCTAGAATATTCAGATGATCTCTGACCACATTTCAAATAGTGGCAGTGTCTCTAAATGTTTCTCTTTCTCTGGCAACCCTTGTTTTAACCCTTGTTTCTCTTCACTCCAACGAGTGAAGAGAAACTTAAGGAATAGGAGCTCAAGAGTTTGCTCCTCGTGGTCATAGTTCACGACACAAACCAAGACCTTCACTGACAATAAGATAGATGCTAGCTCAGCATACTGACTGACAGACAAATTAACTCTTGAAACTCTACATGGAGACGTGTTCTTAGGACCACACCTCATATGCAATCCTGAAACCAAAGGGCGTATATTGGCACCACATTTGAAATATGTGAGCGAAACACAAACTGTTAAATTTCCAGTCAAACCTCTCGCCCTTTGTTCTCTCTCTCTTCTCCACCACCACCAATTAATTTTCCACCTGTTTAAGGGTGGTGACCCAAGAAACGTTAACGTTTAACTATCATTCATGATTATTTTTTTTATTTGATTTCTAATTGATTTTACCCTTTAGACCATTTGGAATCACCAACATCAAGGTTAACTTGACAGATAAGTATACCCAACCCCCTGACCTGACCAACAAAACCAAGTCATCCTTTGTTCTCTCCCTTTTTCCACTCCCTCCTCTGCTCTAAACAGACCAGAACAGTTGGTACGGTTCACACTCTTAACATGGCTAAACACAGAACTGATGAACTTTGTTAATGTGTATGTTTAGTTACCGATGTGTTTCCATCTGAGGTTTATTGTTGTGATTGTTTCTGCGGTTAGCTTGAAGTCAGTAAGTTCAGGTTCTGTGATACTGCTAAAGTTGATGCTAGTTACTGTAGGTTTGTTTCACACAGACACAAGGTCATGGCATACAACTAACTAACTCTTTAGATCACACAGACCACACATGCACACGTGGACCTTTGTAGATCTAGATTAGACCATAATGCCTTTTTTTATCTTGTTAATAATGTCTATACACATTCTGGTCTGTTTAATGTGTTAACTTGCTAGCTGTTGATGTGGTCATTTGGGTTGTAATTGGAGACCGGGGTTCGAATCCCGGTCAGGGTGAAATAACACCAACCCAGTGTGGGCCCTTAGGCAATGTCCTCAGTGCTGCCAGCCTACCTCAGGATGAGTGTAACTGCAAATATTGGAGACATACTGGCTCGGACGTCGCCCGGGTCAACAAGGTCCGCGTCATTTGCTGAGGAACAAAAGCAACATGATAAGAAATTGGCTACTGGAACAAGACATCTCTGGAATATGGAATTGTTGAAATGCTGCTATACTAGTAACCCCACTGAGAGGGGTTACATGCAAAGGATGTGGGCTACATAGATGTTTTGAAACCCAACATCGAGCCTAACAAAAAAACAACTATTAGGCCAGTGTTCCAACATCTGTGATATGAAAGTGCTATCACACCTAGAGATTGACGAGGTACAATGAATATGCTATGGCACAGGGGAGCCAGGACGACAGGACGACAGGTCCCCCCCCCCACAATCCAAGATTGGGTACCAAGCCACAAGTAAACCAGGGACCAGCAGGCTGCTCAGTCTGAACACCTGGCTCTCCTCTGCCTGCTGCACCCACAACGTCGGCTACATTGACAATTTTGATGTCTTCTGGGAGCGGAAGCACCTGTTTGGATCGGATGGTCTTCACTTAAACAGAGCTGGCTCCCGTGTGTTATCCGCCAACTTGGCTTACGGTGTACAACACGCCCACCCTACACCTGTACACCTGATTGACCGATCCGCCACTGATTGATGTCCCCTGGGTCCTAGTTCCTATGCTTTCAGTTCCACATCTGACCATAACTTACACATTACTGGACTCAGGCCTTCAGTTTTCATTAACAACTCACCAATTCCTGTCATCATCACTCATCGGGAGCAATCAGGAGTCCACCATATTCACTCTGTGAACTTACATAACCTCAGATCTCTCCCAAAACATCAACAATCCTCACATACAGTTGGTAAGTCACCTGTCACCATAAACATGGCACTTTTAAATGTTCGCTCCCTGTTAAACAAATCGTTTATTATTAATGACCTGATTTTAGATAACAAGGTTGACTGTTTATTTTTAACTGAAACATGGCTGGGTACAGACGCGCCAGTTATTCTCACTGAGGCCTCCCCACCAAATTTTAACTTCACATTCTCCCTGAGAAGTGGCAGGAAAGGTGGTGGTACTGCATCAATAACTAACAAATCATTAAAAATTAAACAAATTGTATTTGATGAGTACACCACTTTTGAGCATCATGCTGTTGTTTTTAACAGTACCCCGATTCTGTGCGTCACTGTCTACAGACCACCGAAGCATGATGTTGCTTTTATCAGTGAATTTTCTGAATTTTTATCAATAATCCATGCCACCTACAATTTTATCATTATATCTGGTGATTTTAACCTACACATAGACAATCCATCTGATTCTTTGGCCAAAGACTTCTTAAATTTACTGAGTTGCTTGGATTTTACTCAACATGTCACACAGCCGACTCACAACAGAGGACACACTCTGGATCTTGTCCTCAGCTATGGCCTGTCAGCCAGTGTGTCCTCTGTTGTTGACTTGGCTGTGTCTGACCATTACTGTGTGTTTTTTAATATCACCAGTTTTATTCAGCGGGAGTCCTCAGTGCGAACAGTCAGGAAACGCTATATTACCTCTGAAGTGGCTGCAAATTTTATTGAAACCTTGGGTAAGCATCCCTCAGCTACTGTACCTGCACCTTGTGATTTTATTTTTGAACATTTTACTAAGAAACTGGAATCAACACTTGATCTCGTAGCTCCACTAACAACCAAGAAAGTTCTGCCTAAGCGCACTGCCCCGTGGAGAAATGAGGAGATCAAAAAATTGAAAAGAAATTGCAGGGTAGCTGAACGGAATTGGAGGAAAAATAAATTAACAGTTAATCAACAAATATACCGTGAGCAATTAAAAAGATACAACAATGCTCTCAGGAATGCAAGAAATACCTATTTTAGCAACATAATCACTGATAATAAAAATAACCCAAGATTCCTATTTAACACTATTGATCTTCTAATCAACCCTGATCATAGCAGATATCAAAACGCTCCAACAGACTCCCTTTGCGAGGACTTTGCAGACCACTTCAGGGGCAAAATTGATTTTATAAGATCTTCTATTTCAGCTAATCAAAATACTGTTATTAATAACCTAGAATGCTTGTTTTTACCCGAGGAATCACTGGACAGTTTTGCCCTGGTTGATGCAGAGATGCTTGGTAGAGTTTTCTCCCAAGTAAAACCAACAACCTGCCTTTTAGATCCTATTCCCACATCACTTTTTAAAACGTTTTATGGAGTCTTTGAAGATGAGCTCTTGAATATTGTGAATTGTTCTCTTCAGACGGGTACTTTCCCTGCTGCCCTTAAAACGGCAGTAGTGAGACCCCTTCTGAAGAAGAACAGTTTGGATCCTAATGTTCTTAATAACTATAGACCAGTGTCCAACTTACCATTTTTAAGTAAAATTTTAGAAAAACTTGTTTTTATTCAGTTGAATGATTTTTTAAGTAACCGTTCTGTTTTTGAGAAATTTCAATCTGGATTTAGGACGAACCACAGTACAGAGACCGCACTATTGAAAATTGTTAATGATCTTAGGTGCAACTTGGACTCACACAAGCTTACAGTCCTTGTGCTACTGGATCTAAGCGCTGCTTTTGATACAGTAGATCACCTGATTCTTTTAAACAGACTAAGGCACCTGGTCGGCCTCTCTGGTACTGTCCTTCAATGGTTCAGTTCTTATCTCACAGATAGAAAATTTTTCGTAAGTTTGGACTCATGCTCCTCAAAGATTCATGAAATTAAATGTGGTGTTCCCCAAGGTTCAATTTTAGGTCCTGTACTTTTTAACTTATACATGCTCCCACTGGGAAATGTCATCAGGGGGCATGGTATCAATTTCCACAGCTATGCGGACGACACACAGCTGTACATATCCATGTCCCCTGATGACACAGGGCCAATTGATGCCCTTTTTAAATGTATTTCAGACATCAACTCCTGGATGGCAGAAAACTTCTTACAGCTCAACCAGGACAAGACTGAGGTTTTAATTATCGATCCTAAGGCGCAGAGAGAGAAACTTTTATCAAAACTTCAAACACTGTCTTTAAATCCATCTGATCAGGTAAAGAATCTGGGCGTCATCTTTGACTCTGAGCTCAATTTTATTCCACATATTAAACATGTAACAAAAACAGGATTTTAACATTTAAAGAACATAGCCAGAGTCTGCCCCTTTCTCTCTCGTGCTAACACAGAGACACTAATGCATGCTTTTATCTCCAGTCGTACTGACTACTGTAACGCCCTGCTTTCTGGTCTTCCAAAAAAAACCATCTCAGGTTTACAACTTTTACAGAACTCTGCAGCACGTGTGCTGACGAAGACCAGAAAGCGGGCACATATTACACCGGTTTTAAAATCACTGCATTGGCTCCCTGTGTGTTTTAGGATTGATTTTAAGGTGCTTTTAATGGTTTTTAAGTGTCTTAGGGGTCTTGGACCTTCTTATCTTTCAGAATTGCTTTTACCATATGAACCCTCCCGCGCCCTTAGATCCTCCGGCACTGGCCTTTTAATAATCCCCAAAGTTAGAACACGAACCTACGGTGAGGCATCTTTTCAGCACTATGGCCCCCGTCTGTGGAATAGCCTGCCGGAGGACCTGAGGGCCGCAGAGAGTATTGATATTTTTAAAAACAGGCTCAAGACCCATCTATTTAATTTGGCTTTTAACTGATGCTGTATTTATTTATTAATTTATTTATTTCAGTCAATTTTATTCTGTTATTCCTATTCTTGTTACTCTTTATGACAGAGTTCATTTTAGCTATTTCTATGCTATTTATTTTATTTTATCTATTTGTTTATTTTATGTTCTTAGCCTATGTAGTTTCATGCATTTATTCCTTATCTCCAGTAGTTTTATGCTTTTATTCCATATCTCCAGTGTTTCCTCGGTGGGGGCCGTCTGCGCTGGGGGCTGTGATCGGCTCTGGCTGGGATGTCTCTGACTCGTGGCGAACATCGGCTTGGCCGAGGGGGGCGCTGCGGCAGTGTTCCACTGCTGTGGGCCTCTCGCTGGCCTGTGGCTGGGTGGGCGCCCGGGTGGAGGGGTCCTGGTCATGGGCCATGAGCAGCGCCCGGTGCAGACGGCCTCCTGTGATGGCGTTTTCTGACCTGGCTCCTCTGTACTCAGCCACATGTTTCTAAGTTACTTTATTTGTGTGTGTGTGTGTGTGTGTGCTTGTGTTCCTGTGTGCTTGTTTTTGTCCGAATGTGTATGTACGTGTTTATGTGCTGTTGTGGGGGGGGGGGGGCTGCTTTTAAGCATGTAAAGCACTTTGTGCTACGTTTTTAATGTATGAAAAGTGCTTTATAAATAAAGTTTGATTGGTTTGATTGATTGATTGACCCTTAACACAAGGGCAACTGACCTGAGAATGACAATAATAGCTAAACTGGAAACCAGGCAACCCCAGAGACAACAACTACCATGCCTAAGTGATAAAGTACCCTCTGAAGGTCTGCTAGGGGATGTGAATGCAGCGCTACTGTCTATCAGTACTGGAGACTAATCAGCTGATATACATCACAGCAACAGTGATCCTGGAGATGCTTGGCTACAAGATGACCATCACAAGCCAAAAGAAAAGCCATTGTCCCCTATGGAGAAGGAGGTTGGATGCCAAGATCAGAGGCACACAGAGAGAAGTTAGCCAATTGTCAGTACTGCAGAAAGGTATGGGGAAGAAGGAGATACCCAGGAAATACAAAAAGCTGTCTATACCCGAGGCAGAGGAGGCTGCCAAACAAAGGCTCATGGCTCTGTCTACCAGCCTGAAGAGATACACAGGAGAAGCAGAAGCCAGGAAAATAAATTGGATGTTCTCCACTGAACCATCTAAAGTGTACTCTCAATGGCAGGGTAATAACATGAGAACAGATCCATCCAGGGCAGAGACTGAGCAGTACTGTAAGAGCATATGGGAGAAGGAGGCATCACATAAAACCAATGCCCAGTGGCTAGTGGACTTACGAGCAGACCACAGCAATCTTCCAGAGCAAGAACCAATAACCATCACATTGCCAGACATCCAAGGCAGGGTATCAAGTTTGAAGATCTAGACAGCACCCTGCCCTGATATGATCAACACCTACTGGCTAAAGAAGCTAATTGCACTCCAGGAACGCCTGGCAGCACAAATGAACCATCTGCAGATGGAAGGGACCCACCCAGACTGTTTGACTCTGATCATGAAAGAGCCCCAGAATTGTCCATCCTATCCAACTATCGGCCAATCACCTGCCTCTGTACAACATGGAAGCCCCTGTCAGGCATCATAGCGGCTAAGATGAATAGGCACAGGGCCCGATACATGGGGCTCAGAAAGGAATTGGCAGCAATACCTGGGGAGCCAAACACCAGGTAATGGTCGATAGAGCAGTTACCCAAGACTGCAAGACCAGATGTAGATGTACAATATCAACAGGACACTAACAGCCTTCATAAAGAACTCAATGGGACTGTGGAAAACCACTCTGGAACTCAAAGCCAATTGCGCAAGTCACCATCAAGTGTGGAATATACCAAAGTGATGCACTATCCCCACTGATGTTCTGTATAGGCCTGACCCCCACTTAGTCAGATCATCAGAAATAGTGGCTACAGATACCAGTTCCAAAGTGGAACAACCATCAGCCACTTCCTCTACATGGATGACATCAAGCTGTATGCCATGAATGAGCAAGATATTGACTCATTGATCCACCTCACTAGGATCTACAGCAATGATATCAGAATGTCATTCTGGTTGGAGAAGTGTGGTCGGATGGTAACAAAGAGAGGGAAGATGATCAGAATCGAGGGGGTTGAACTACCAGAAAGTCCTATTGCAGATATACAGGACAGCTACAAACTACACAGGGTAATGCATTTCTTTACAGGATGAGGCCTGAAGAGTCGGCTGAATGGGAAGAACAAGGCCCAAGTCATCAACAGATATGCACTACCAGTCATCAGATACCCCGCTGGCATAATAAGCTGGCCAAAGGAGGAGATAGAAGCCACTGAACCTGTACACTAAGCGAAGCAAGGGAAGCCGAGGACAGGTGAGTGTCAGAATCACCATCCAGGATGAAGCAAACAAGATCCAAGAGTACATCAGGAAGATGGCCCCCAAAGACAAGTGTGGCAGGACAGTTGCCACCATGGGTTCCCTCAGTACACTGAAAAAAGTCTAACATTGCTGTTGTTCGTTTAATTTGTATTTTCGCGCTCTAATAGCTGAAAATTATTGTTTTTTTTTTCATTTAAACTAAACGTTCTAATTTATGTTTATGGTTGAAACTATTTTTTTTATTTGGATACAATATAAATTGGCGGCGAAACATTTAACTGAATTTATTCATTTGATCAAAGAAATTTTATTAGATTAAGCATGATTTGCACATGCGCGTTGTTGAGTTTGAGATCCCGCTCTCTGACCTTTTTACATCCAAATAAAGGAATAAAAAAAAAAAAAACGTCTGTCATTATCAGTGGGCGGCGGCGGTGACGGTACACTCACACAGACCCCTCAAGCCAGGCTGCGACACAGAAGAACGACAACGAGCAACATTGATACTGGTAAGGTAAAACCATTAAACTTTGTCTACCGTGAACATTTTTTTCCAAGTATACCTGACTGGCCTTGACTCTCGCCGTAATTTCAGCACTCCCGCTTGATAACTTATAAGTTATAACGTTGAACTAGCGCTAGCGCTAATGCTAGCATTCTTCATTCAAACTATAACGCTAACTTATGTTAGCCGTTCTCTGGTCGTGGGTGAGTTATGTTATCACAGTTCGCTTGCTAACTAAGAAATGCAAGTTATCATTTTTAAATGTAATGTTATTTTGTGGCGGCATTGACGGTAGCTAAAGTTACCACGTGCAAGTTAGTTAACGTAACAGCGAATGTTATGTTCGTGACTTAAAATGTGTTTGCTCTGCTTAGTGTTTTTAATAGTTAACAGTGGCGCGAAGAGCCTAGCAAATGTTTATTTGCCAACATTACTGGCTGGCTCTGTTTTAAAGCTAGTGAAGATAGTAGTAGTAGCATATGAAACTACACAACATTAGGCATCAGTTAGTACCAACCATGACGTGCTAGCTTGTCAGGAAAAGGGTTAATAACGCTCCAATTTTTTTTTTTTTTTTGTTGTTGTTGCGTTTTTGACACTTGACATGTGGTAACATTAGTTAATCCCCAGGTTCAAGCTGCAAACTTGACTGATGGTTATTTCTGCTGTCAATAACATAAGGGCAGCTGTGATCTTTTATTCACCCTCCTAATTATCTTGTGTTCAGTATTTATCAGCCATAATGTTACAAGGCCCAGCTAACGTTAATTCTTGCTGGTAATGTTACTTTGCTACACTGTTAACAGCATTTACATGTGGTAGAAAAGTAGCAAAATGTATCATAAAATAAAGTATATCTATTTATGTTAAAAGTTGGGTAATTTGTGCATCATGTTAGTAGCTAACACACTTTGATGGCTAACTTAAAAACTAAATAATGTATTCTCTTTCAACTTCAGGGAAGCAGCCACCAATCAGTTGTGTTCCTGCTGCGCAACCTATTTGGCTCCTGCCAGTGATCATTGCTTGTGGTAAGTCCTATTTACAATGTAATAAGGGCATTTTTGATAATTAGGCCTTCTCTTATCTGGGAAATTATCTAACAGATATACTAAGTAAAACTAAATGTAAATTAAAAATTAGGTGTGGTCTACTCAGTTAACTAAAGGTATCTTTTGTATCAGGTTTCCTCAGTTATCCGTGCATGTGGAAATGTAAAGACTGTGACAATTCATTTTCGAGAAGATCTGAACTTCTGAAACACTATAAACTTTATCATCAGCATTATGGATGGGGCCATGCTCACCCGTGTACTTATGAGAATTGCCCATGCCCATGCAAGACACGGAAAGCTCTACTGACCCATCTAAGCAAATCCCATCCTGTTCAACAATCCTCACAGAAAGATAGCTTTCCACAATTCTTCAAGTGCCACATTTGCAACAACAATCTACTTTCTACTGAGACAGACTATTTTCAACACGTTGGGAAACATTTGAAAAATCATGAATCTGTCAGTTGTATGTTTACTGGTTTCTCATACAAAACCAATCCATATGGAGCTTTCAATACTCACAAATGGAGAAAACATACCCCCCATACAATTAATGATTTAAAGCCTGGAATTGTTGATGGACCTGTTGATAGTCCTGCTTTTGTAGAATCATTTGAAAGAGGCACTACAGAGCTGTTAGATGATTATTTATTATCTGAAGAACTTCCTGATGAAGAATCAACGGATTTAACAAATGTTATTGAACTAAAATTAGCTTCAGTCTTACTTAAGTTAGAAAATGCTTTTCTGGTGCCAAGTGCAGCTGTGAATGAACTACTTGAAGAGCTGCAATATTTCATTGGTACTGTCTCTGTGCCGGCCACCCAAAAGACTATAATCCCCTTCTTAGAAGATCACAATTGCCAAGTTGATGAATCAATTGTAAAAGAGTCGGCCACTGTACTTTGCACTTCAAATCCCATTTAAGCTGCAATAGGAAACCATGGTCCACTGTCAACCACTTGGAAACGGAAGACATACTATAGAAAAAACTTCAGTGTTGTGCAACCAGTTGAATATGTGTTAGACCGAAAGAATAGAAAGTCTTTTCAGTATGTGCCTTTACTAAAATCCTTGCAGCAACTTCTGAATTGTGAAACTATACTAAATAAGGCTACAAATTTGAGAAAGAAAAACATCAACCAGGGGATAGTGATAGGCAGGTATGCAGATCTTTTTGGGATGGACTTCTCTGTAAAAGAAACGCTGTTCTCTCAAAAGAGTGCAATTTCTTTGATTTTGTATGTTGATGATTTTGAAATATGCAATCCCCTTGGTACATCACGTAAAAAACACAAAATGTGTGCCTTGTATTGGATTTTAGGCAATCTGCCACCTGGTTTTCAGTCCTTGTTGTCCTCTATCCATTTGGCTGCATTGATCAATAGCAATGATGTCAAGGTTTATGGTTATGACAAAGTTGACAAAGAGCCTTTGACTAGTGATCTCATAACATTAGAACAACATGGGGTTTTTGTGAATAAGTTGGGGAAAACTTTGAAGGGCACAGTGCAGTGTGTTGTTGCCGATAATCTTGGAGCACACAGTATTGCTGGTTTTGTAGAAAGTTTTTCTGGCAGATATGTTTGCAGATTTTGTACGGCAGAGAAGTTAGATTTTCAGACCAAGGACATTGGAGCTGGAGGTTTCTCCCAGAGAACTGAAGAGATTCACGCAAGTCATCTTAAAACCCTTGAGGAAAATTCTTTAAACAACTGTTACGGTGTTACGAAAAAATGTGCTCTGTCAGGAAAACTGTCCCATTTCAATGTTACAACTGGTTTTCCTCCAGACATTGCCCATGATTTATTTGAGGGAATAGTTCCTGTTGAAATAGCTCTCTGTCTGACTGTATTAATTTCCAGAAAGTATTTTGCTTTGACCACTTTGAACAAGGCAATAGAAGATTTTCCCTATAAATGGACTGATAAAACAAATTGCCCCCATCCTGTTCCACTGACCTATTCATCCAGGAGAACAATTGGTGGAAACGCACATGAAAACTGGAGTTTACTAAGATTTCTTCCACTACTACTTGGACAGAAAGTTCCCTCTGATGAACCAGCCTGGTATCTCCTTGCTGACTTAAAGGACATTGTGGACCTTATTGTTTCTCCAGTTCAAACTAAAGAATCAATTGGATATTTGAACTTTAATATCTCTGAGCACAGAGTTAGATTTAAAGAGCTTTTCCCGGTGACAAATCTTCTGCCAAAACACCATTTCCTGGAGCATTATCCTCAGTTAATCTGTGAGTTTGGACCGTTAGTTGCACTATGGACCATGTGTTTCGAAGCGAAGCACAGCTTCTTCAAAAGAGTTGTGCGGCATACAACATGCTTCAAAAATGTGCTCCTATCCTATCCTATCCATAGCAGAAAGACATCAGTTTCTCATGGCACACCATCTTTACATGTGCAGCTTCCCTAAATCCCCCCTGGAGGTAGCAAATGTTTCAACTCTTCCTATAGAGATTTTGAAAGAGGACATTGCATTTGCTATTAAACAGAGGCACCCAGACTTGGATGGTGTGTGCTTGGCCAAAAATGCAACGTATAGTGGCCTTAACTACAGGAATGGAATGATCCTTGCACATGGCTCATTGGCAGGGCTGCCAGAATTTACTGAAACAATCTAGATGATTGTTGTACAGGATAAGCTGCTTTTCATTGTCAGAAAGCTGAGTGCGTGGTACAGGGAACATTACAGAGCCTATGAACTGAAAATGTGTCCTACGAAAGAGGTGGAACTTCTTGGCCCAGACGAACTGACAGATCCATATCCACTGGCTGACTACACAGTTGGGGGGATGCGGCTGATTACTCTCAAAAGATACATACATGTTTAAGGTCAGAATTTAGTGAACGATTGGTTGTATGACTTTTGCATGTAACAGTCTTAACCCTTGTGCCTCACTAGGGACATTTTTTGCCTTTTAATATTTTGATGTCCCCGTTGTAACACATCAAAACCAAATTTAGATTAATTAATTACAAAGCCTCTAATTAATTAGATTCATTTTTTTAATCGAGTCCCGGCCCTTAGTAAAAATATTAACTTAGTGTCCCCTCAGGACATCAGAGCAAATTTTTTTTAAAGTGACGCACAGGGGTTCTTACAGTGGAACACAACACAAGTAAAATTAAATTCATGCAGGTTATTCCTGTCAGCTATTGGTCAGAAAAATAAATTAGCATCCCTAGTCATCGGCTATTAAGTGTAAAGCTGCGTCACTCAATCCTTCTTGCCATGTCTCTGCTTCCCCCCTCCCTGTCTCTTACTCAGGCTACCATGGCAGATATTGCAACTGTTCGATTGCTGATCATCTTGAACGAAGACAACAGTGTAAGAATGGAGCTACGCAATGGGATTCCCAACTCACTGGAAGAGCTCATCGAAGAGGTCAATAATGCATGTGGATTAGGAGGATAAGGCTGCAATACAAGGACACTGATTTTGGGAACATATTTGTGAATCTGACCTCTACAACTGTACTTAAGGATCTCTCAGTTATCAAAGTTATCCAATTAGACCCTGATACCACAACTATTGTCTTGTACCCAGTTGATCCCACTCTTCACTGTCCAGACAGTGAAGAGTCCTCCTCAGGATCTGCACACACAGATGACACCATACTTCTTAGCAGCTGTTCCTCAGACACGTTAAGAACACAGCAGTGGCCAAAAGTGTTCCCAATCCCACTTTTCTCCTATGACACAGAATGTCAGCTACAGAGGGGAAATGAGGAGTACACAAGAAGCCAATCTAGGCTGACACCCTGCTCAAAAATGCCGTCAGACATACTGGAGAAACTGGCTGAAAAAGTCTACACATACAAAGCATACCCTACAGATGCTGACTTCAGTGATGTTGCTGAGGCACTGACAAGGAACCACCCCTGCCTGATGGAACCAGGATCTTTCAATGAGAGCTATGGATGGAAACAAAGGCTCAAGGTAAAAAAGGCCATCTACCGGACTCTACTTAGGGCACACGGAACATCTGCAGAGCTCACTGTGAATTCTTTGAAATCTAAGTCTCCAGAGGAGGCCTACCCAGCAAAGAATTTGAAGAGACCTAGACGTGCTGAGGTCAACCATTTTCCACAATTGCCTAGTGGTGAGACTCCAGAAAGCCTGGAACAAGAGAGGATTTCCCTGCTGGCAGAACTACAGAAAAGAAACAACAGACAAGCAATAAAAGAAAAGATGGCAAAGACGTTTGGATACCGGAGACAAGAAATTGTGCATAAGAAGCCAAGCATTGAAGATGTCTTTGAGAGATGGCCTGCACTTTTTCAGATGGAAGAGGTAGGTTTTTAGATGAAAAGCATCTCAGATGCATTAGTCACCCATTCATTTACTAACTTAATTGTTAGCCTGTAGTGGTTTCACAGGCATGGCACTTTGTCTAAGACCAGTTCAATTCATGTGAGCAAATGTCTTATAGCTTGCAGTTGAACAATTTTAGACCTAACTGTTGATTCACTTATGAGTTGTTTTTTTTTTTTTGTATGTTTTTTTTTGTAGGTGATAATTTGGTTAGACTGTGCTGGTGATTCTGTTTTGTTTTTCTAGGTTTAAGTATTTCACCATCTAAAAACTTTTACACTTCTTTCTGTATTCTCTACTTTTTAGATCAATGCCGAGTTCTTGAGAATCACAACAGTTCCCTTGGAGACAAAGTTCTTGGCGCAGTTGGACAAGCACTCCACCAAACTGCTGGAGGTCATCAGGAGCAAGGGAGGAGTTGTGAAAGAGAAGACCACCAGGACCTTGCAGGTTTTAGATGAGGTATCTATGAACAAGTTGTGTATCAGTGAGATCCATGGCTGAATTGATTGTTTAATTTTAATTAATTGTAACTGTTCTTACTCAGACTGTGGACATCACCATCAGAAGAGAATGCATCCTCAAATCTCTGACGATCTACCTCGGCGAACCTGTTGAGTACCCTATCAAAGAATACCAGGTAAGGGCTCTCACTCTCTCACACAGTTAACATCCACAGACTAACAGCCATATGTAATAAATAGGGGTGTGACGAGAAACTCAGCTCACAAGATTAGATTTTAACACTATTTATAAGAAATCTTTGAATTTTGAGCATTAACCCTTAAGTGTTCTTGGGGATATTTCCAGTCACCCTGTTGTTTATTTTTTAAGCCATTTTGGCTATGTTGAATGATTATAGCTCAAATTTGCCATAAAAAAAAAAAAAAAAAAATCCAGCCTTAAAGGTACAGTGTGTAATATTTAAAGTGATTTATTAACAGAAATGGAATATAATACATATAACTATGTTGTTAGTGCTATATAGTGGCCCTATGAAACGAGTCATTCCATTTTTATTACTTTAGATTTCGCCTTTTTATGTACATATACCGCGGGTCCCCCTACATGGAGGCTGACATCTTGCGCCGCCATATTGCTAACAGCGGCCTAAAACGGACATTAGGTGGCGGAATCGCGATTCGCCGCTACTTTGCCAAGCGAAGAAAAAGGCGGATGTGACGTAGAGGAGGCGGAGGAAGCCGTGTTTACTAGTCGCTAACGGCTAACGACTAACTTTGTTGTGTTTTGTTAGTTTGAGAAGTTACATTTAGACAAATGGAGGAACACAGGAGCACAAGAAGGACCAAGAGAGCAGGAGTCTGTGCATCAAAGAAGAGAAAACATGAAGACGAAAAACGAAATCGGGACTGAGGACGGCAGAAAACACGGATAAACATCGCTGTGGACTTTCTCTCACGGATATCACTGATGACGGATTAATGTTTTCAACGTGACGCCGAAGTTTCCTGTTTTCATCTGGAAAGGTAATTCAGACTAAAGTTACGTGTGTAAATGAAAACTGCTGTTTGAAAGCTTTAGCCAGAGCACAATCACCAAGAGTAATGTCTCTGTGTCCGTGTGTCGTTTAGCTTTTGTTATTTGGACAGCAATTATGCCGTGATGTTACGGAGATCAGCTGATCAGCTAATCAGCCGATCTCAATCAAAGTGTAAGGTGATTGAAAAATGTTTTGAAGCTGACATCAGTCAGACACAGAGATGATATTTTACAGTGCTGGTGGAAAATGTTTATTTACGTGATGTTACGGAGATCAGCTGACCTCAATCAAAGTATAACGTGATAGAAAAAAGTTTTGGAAAGCTTTAGCCAGAGCATAATCACCAAGAGTAATGTCTCTCTGTGTCCGTGTGTCGTGTTTAGCTTTTGTTATTTGGACAGCAGTTATGCCGTGATGTTACGGACATCAGCTGATCTCAATCAAAGTGTAACATGATAGATAAAACGTTTCGAAGCGGACATCAGTCAGACACAGAGATGATATTTTACAGTGCTGGTGGAAAATGTTTATTTAGTGTAACGAAATGATGAAATGTAAACCCGGTGCAGTGCACAGCATTGTTTGTTTTCTCAACAAAAAAAAAAACGTGCAATTTATTTGTTTTAGTGCTTTTTCTACCGTCACACACGTATTACTGTTGATTAGTTTGTAGGCTGACCAGTGTCTGATCAACATGTCTAAAGACATGAAAACGTCGCTGCATGATGTCATCATGATATTTATATGATCAATCAGTAACGTTGCTGACATTTCCCAGGCAATGACACTTTACAGCAACGCATCAAACTACAGAGTAACGTTACAGTAACATTGTAATGTAAAGCACAGAGCTGCTATACTACTCTGACATGGTCAGAATACAGTAACGTTACAATAAGTTTATAATATATATACACATACAGTATATATTTATACTGTCAGTGATTTCAATACATACTAAAAACAGTTTGATTCACTTTGATCAGCTGGAATATTCCCATTTACAGAACTGTCACACAAATCTGTTTATAATCAATCTAATGTATTCTTTACATGTGCAGTGTCTATGTCTGTTATTAGTTATAATCAATAAATATAATAATCATATTCAATGATTGAAATTTGTGTAATTACAGTTTCAGAAGGCTGTACAAGAGAGATGCCAGAAGATGACCGCAGAGGGCTCAGTGTGGTGCCCTGAACACCAGCACCAAGTCAGGAGAGGGCGAGGTAAGTGACACACACACAGTAAAATGGCATTATGTTCAAATAACTGTAGAGAACTATAATAAAGCAAATGAACTTTATGCGTGATGTCACTGTCTTCAACAGGACCAGTTTCCTGCAGCTGCTGATTTGGAAAGATCCACGCAGAAGTTCACCGGGCTTCTTCCAACAATACATCTCTGAATCATGGTGCTCATGTCTGTCAGGATCATAGAATGAAAGAGCTGCAGCACACCGATACACTCACAGTTTTTACTGCTCAAAAAAGTTGTTTATATGATCGTGGCCAGCAATTCTCATTCTACGTTCAGACTGAAATGGACAGCCAGCGATGTCAATCTAAAAGAAGAAATATATCTACAAAGTCTTGTTGTTTTTCACATTAGCTTTTTTTGGGTTGAACTTGTAAATTAGGCTGCAGCTGCCCTGTTATGTAAATATACATATAAATATACACAATACAAGTCACTATAACCTGTAGTGGTAACACAATGACACTGCTGGGAAGTACATGTTCATACGTATATCATTGAAATAAATACAGCACATACATGATCATGTTTTATTAATGACTGTTCATAAACACCAACATATTTCAACATTATAATTCTAGACTAAATATGTGTGTGTATATAATGTCTGTGCTGGTGCATCATCAGAGGCCGTGTCTGCCTCTCCAGCAGGTCGTGAGCTCACTGTGCTCCTCCAGGTTCATCTCTTCAAGTCTCTGAAGACAAAAACACAGAAAAACAAATATGAGGCTTTATAAGTTTCATGACATTATGTTGGAAATGTGATACTACAGATTAGTTTGTAGACTGATCAGTGTTTGATCAACATGTCTAAAAAATGTGTTGATGTCTAATAATTATATAATCATTTTGTAACGTTTTCCAGGCAATGTCACTTTACAGCATGATACAGTAATATTTTATATGTAAAGCACAGAGCTGCTGTATGATGCAGACCAGGTCAGCATATAATAACGATACAATAAGTTTATACATACACATCTCAGCTACTGCTCATAGAAATGAAAACTGTTGTTTGAAAGCTTTTTAATATTTTATAGTAATATTTTCCCGTGTCAGTGATAAATATGGAACTGCTGCAGGATTTATGTAAACTAGACTTTAGCTTCACTGTTTGGTCAGACAGGTCGGGGTAACATTACGGAGATCAGCTGTCTGCTAACAGTGATGTCAATCGAAGTGTAACCATGGCAACACATCAAACTGCAAACTAACGTTACCGTGACAAAGCACAGAGCTGCTACGTAAACACAACGCCGTGTTTTATTGATGTTGGTCAGATTATAATAACTTTACATAAAGTTTATAAACTTACCTCCGTCACTGCTCTTCAGCCTGTTAGGCCTCCCCCCCCTCCTCCTCCTGCTCTGGTGTCGCTGCGTCCCCGGCGGATGACCTCTTCACCTGTACACTTTGCAGTGCCTCCTCCCCCGGGTCTCCCCGGTGGATTAGCCCCGCTCACCTGGCCCTGACCCCCCTCTTTCTTACCAGTTTATTTATCTGTTTTCTGAGCGCCAACGGAGAGAAAAACTTGTCTACTAACGCTATCTCACTATCAGACTAAACTCTGATAATATATTAGTTTATTAGCTTTACGTCGCTAATATTAGCATTTATTAGCATGCGGACCAGCTCGCTAACGCTAGCCTTCAGGGACCACTTGGTGTTGTGAAAAACTCGTTTGTCACGTGAGGCCACCGTCGAGCGAGGAGTGTTGCGTTCAAACGTAATCGGAAATTTCAGAATCTAGCGAACAGCGAATATTACACACTGGACCTTTAGATGTTCCTAGCGCCAAAACCTGCCCCATTGAAACCCATCAAAACCACTTTTTTTGATCCCACGTTTATCCTAACATAAATTAATGCATTCCATGATGTTAGGGTTTCATTTTGGACCACTGGCTATATTTTTGTAATTTTTCTATTTGTCCACCAGATGGCGCATTTTTTTTTCCCAATTCAAAGCATGCAGCACTTCCTACTGTTTTCTGCCAGGGAAGTGTGTGTGCCATTGATTGATTGATTTTATTTTTTTGTTTGTGTTTTGGAAAAAAAACAGCGTAATTACATAAAATTATTGGCATATAAAGGGTTAATAACCAACAAAAAAAAAAAAAGAATAATTTTTTGATATATTTCAGGCTGAAGTAGTTCTAAAAGACTGACGTGTTTAAACAAGCCACGTTTTGGCTTTAGGAACATCCACAACGTAAATAAGTTAAGAACACTCAAGGGTTAAACACTTAATCTCCTGCATTCTGGTGAATGTTTCTGCACCAATTTACGGTGGAATAGGGTGACCAGGCGTCCGGCTTTAGGCCGGACAGTCCGGATTTTCAATGCCCTGTCCGGCGTCCGGCGCAGCATCAAGCCGGACGCGTATTTGTCCTCCTTTTTGAGGCACTAGGCTTGAAGAACGGAGTTTTTTCATCTTTGCTGGGCTGCAGCACAATATCCAATCATAGACTGTAAAAAATGCATCCAACGCAGTAACATATCTGGTCTAACAAATGATTGGCTAAGAGCGGTGTTAGATAAACATCTGCTTATCATTGGTTAAAAAAGTAAACAAGGGTCCATGTGCTGCTACGTCATATGACATTGACAGAAAGTTAGCATCATGCCAAAACGCAAGACCTCGTTTAATTCTGAATGGACAAAAGAGCATGAATTTATAACGAAAAGTAGTCGAGACTCATTCCATGGCTTCTGCACACTTTGTCGATGCGATGTCGACGTAAGCAGTAAGGGGAAAGCTGCAATTGAACGGCATGCGGGTACGGATAAACGTAAAAGTAATAAACGTGCGGCAGGTACCTCTTCAATGAAGACATTTTTTCGTGAAGTTTCGTCGCCCCTGAAATATTGGATTATTTGTACCAGTCTCTGCAGGATATAAAAAGGCCCAGGGGCAGTGGGGGCTTGGAAGCCATGATGACAGAGGGGCTGTTGATCCTGAGCTGCTACAGAGGGTGAATGTGGAGTTAGCTTAAAGACAGGTCTGCTGCACACACACAGACACTGAAGACAAGTCCCCAAAAGACTGAAGCACTTCAGAAATGCTATAGCAGTTGAATGTATTTTTTTTTTACAATCTCTTTTGTTGTTTACATAAAAGGTTATTTAGGCTTTTTTAAAAAGCATTTTTTTTATTATGTATGTTACCTGTTAATTGTTTTTTACATTTAAATCCACACATGTTATGCTTTGTGGCACTCTGCACTTTAAAAGGTTCATCCCAGTGGTCACTTTTTGAACACAACAATGTACTGAATAAATACAAATACTGTGAACAAACACTTTTTGACTTTTCATTAATATTTTTTCGTATTCAGCTAACAAACATCATCTTTAAACCACTCAAAATTGTACTATAAATGAGAGTATACCAGAGTCCTATGTACACCGTAGTAATTTATTGATATGCCGCATAATGTCCTCCTTTTTGGTGTTATGGAAATGGTCACCCTACGGTGGAAATGTCTTTATTTATGTAATGGGGAAACACACAATTCAGGTGGCAGGTGACAATTCAAAACCTAACACTATAACAGAATATAATGCAGTAAGGCTCTCAGGCATTCTGTGTTGCTTTCAAATATGTTTCTCCTGTAGATCAACTTTTGTCAATCAATTTAAATGTGGTTTTAGCATTTTTTCACCTCAGTGATAAATTAATACATTTTAATTCAGTTATAAACTCCTGGAATTTAATAGCTCTTGTGTTTTCAGCAGCACAGATCTGTGGGAGAGATTCTGCACATTCAGAATCTCTCCCACAGATCTGTGCATGGGCGTAGTTGACGCGGGGTACGCGGGGGACATGTCCCCCACACTTCCCGTATCTGTGCCCTCTGTCCCCCGCACTTTTTACAGCCATTACAATCACTCAATTCATTTTTAACATGTGGAAACGCGTTTTTCCGAGCCGCCTCTAAACGCATCATGAGCAGGCAGCGCTAAGGCGGCAAACAAACGCTGTCGAGTGTGATCAGAGACGGTTTAGAAAATATTGTATTGAGTATCTTTGGTGTGATTCGTGATTCAGATCCGGGCAGTGCTTCTGTATAAACATGTTCAGCAAACCAGCCAAGAGGCAAAAGACTTTAGACAGTTTTTTCCAAACAAACCGTGTAAGTTGAGTAATGCTCTTGAATGTAGATAATGTTTAGCTAAAAGATGACAAATAGATGTCAATTGAGTTAGTTAAGCTAGCTAGTTAAGGTATAGGTGGTAGTACCTAACTTTTTGGATAAATTGTACTCCTAAGAGTTGTTTTGTTGCAAAATACTTTTTACATTTTCTTGAGTAATATTATTCTAAAGTAACAATACTCGAAGTCGAGTAATGTTACTATTTTGGCTACTCTTAAGATTACTAACTTCTGGGTAGAAAATAAGAATATAAATGTATTTGTGTTCCTTTGACTGTTATTTTTCTAAAGATTTAATTTATTTTTGTGGTAGTTAAAGTTTAAAGTACATGAATTTGCTGATTGCTGATTATTATTTTGATTGAATGATTGCATTAATGTTATTTGATGAATAAATCAGACATTAGGCTACTCAAAAGTTACACAGTACTTGAGTAGTTTTTTCACTAAATACTGTTTTACTTTTACTCAAGTAATTATTTGGATGAGTACTTTTTACTTCTATGTAAGTAATATTGTTCTAAAGAAACAATACCCTTACTTGACAACAATTTTTGGCTACTCTACCTCCTAGGAATAAACCCACTCCTCCTTAATTTCTGCACAGAACTTGTGCTCACTATTGTTTTGCACATATGTTTTAATCTTTATACAGTAGAAAAAGCAGGGTGAGGGAGGAGGAAGTGGGCCAGAGGCCAGCAGCAGGGATGGACATGGAGGGTCTTCACAGCAGGTGAGGAGAAATTATAACTAAAGTCCTCAGAATGTCTCTGTTATAAGTGGCTGAGAGAAAATACTGATAGCATAAAGAGGATTTTGAGGTTAAATTCTACAACAATTTCACTACTACTACTGTATACCTAATTCTTTTTTATCACTTTGATTTGTATTGTTTTTTGCATATATAGGTAGAACACATAATAACACAACTAATAACAGTTGAGAGGGAATTACAGTTTACATCCAGTAATACATTTCATTGCTCTAATTACTTGACACTTCAATTCATCAGTTTACATTATCATCAATTAAATTATACATTATACATGTATACCTAATTCTATTTCAAAATGTTGCTTTCCACATATTTTTTAATCTTTATTGCCACAATAGAAAGAGCAGGATGAGAGAGGAGGCAGTGGACCAGAGGCCAACAGGGATGATTATGCAGGGTCACAGGTGAGAAGAGAATATAACTAGCTGAGAAAAAAGATTGATAGCATAAAACTGACTTTGCGATTAATTTCCACAGCTGTGTCACCACTACTATTCTTAATTCTATTTATAAATTTTGCTTTGCACATTTATTATCTATATTACTGCAGGAGAAATTGTAGGAGAAATTGTAACTGGCTAAGGAAATGTATATAGGATAAGAGTGACTCTAAGATTAGCATTTTCACTGCTATCTCAGAACTAGTCTTATTTATACTAACTGTTTTTGTCTGTGTTGCAATAGGCAGCACAGGGAGAAGGTCATGTGTTAGGGGAGAGACCAGGCTGCAGCACCGACAGGCAGGGAGAGGCTTCAGACAGAGATACAGCAAGGGATGGATCTTCTGTGGCCACTTTAAACCACATCAGCCAGATCCTAAGACCATTGTGTCTCAGAAGTTGGCAGACAAAACTCTAAGATTTCAGAGACAATGGTATCAGGACTTCCCTTGACTTCATTTCATCCCAGGTGTTGAAGGAGCATTGTGCTTTTACTGTTGCAAAGCATTTGAAAAGAAAACATCACAGCTTGCAAAAAACACAGAGAATACATTCATTTCCACTGGTTTTAAAAACTGGAAGAAGGGCCGTGAAAGGTTTGCATTACATGCTCGATCAGAATGTCACAAAATAGCCTTAACAATGCAAATCTATGAGACTAGATCAGTGGATGTGCAACTGTCTAATGTACAGGCATCACAGCAAGAGGAGGCACGAACCTGTCTGTTAAAAATAGTCTGTGCTGTGCAGTTTTTGGCAAGGCAGGGTCTAGCTCTAAGAGGGCATGATGACAGTGAAGGAAATTTTGCACAGCTATTGAAATACAAATCTGAGGATGACCCTCATCTAAGGAAATGGTTGAGTTCCCGAATTGACTATACATGTCCCTTAAGTTCAAAACGAGATCCTGAATTTATTGAGCCACTCAATAATTCATGAAATTGCAGATAACATCAGGTCACGTACGCAACTGCAGTTTTCTATGATTATGGATGGAACACAAGACGTGTCAGGAAAGGAGCAGGAGGCAGTATGTGTGAGATACGTTGATCATGATCTGATAGTTCCTGAAGAATTTGTTGGCTTGTATGAAGTTTCTGTGACCACAGGAGAAAACATCACTGGGTTGAGAGGGCAAGCCTATGATGGTGCTGCAAACATGGCAGGGATATATTCAGGAGCACAGGCCTTATCAAGAAGCATCAACCTCTGGCTCCTTATGTACATTGCGGGGCCCATTGTGTGAACCTAATCACACAACATGCCTGCACAGCCTCTTCTGTTGTTCGTGACTCTTTGCAGTGGGCTCATGAATTGGGAGTTATGTACATGTTGCGGGAGGCTTCCTTATTCCTACATGATAGAGGATATATTGGCCTGTCACAGATAGATATGTATATTTCATTCATTTTTTCATTCATATAGGTCGAGCCCCCACACAAACATTAACATCACAGTTATTTGACTGTAGACGATCATCAACAAAGAGGCTTAGTTACTTTTTACGTAATACAACTGTTATTTTATTTTGATTATATTATTGTTTCTGCTTGGGTCTAAAAGAAATCTAGAACTGTTATTACATTATTTTGTAATATAGTTAATCAGGAGAGCCTGTAGCTTTTGATTCCCTTAGTTCAAAAGGGAAATACTGACACGGATGTTTAAAGATGTAGTTTATATGTAATTTCAAAGAGACTTTTTGTTTATTTGTTTATTATTTATTTATTTGCAGATATTATTTGACTACTGTATTAGGCAGCAGGCATAGGTCATACCATTTTTCTTAATTGATTAATTTTGCACATCTGTGCTGTCATAGTTGATGATAAAATAAATGATAAAATAGCTACATCTTAATGTTGATATGTTTATTGTTGTGTCACTTTCACTTGTCACTTCTTGCCATTAAATTATGTGGCTTATTACCCTGTTACCTTGTCACTTCCATTCAATTTTGGTGCTGATAATTTTAAACAGGAATGGTGTTTTACAGAACTTTTGGTGTTCAGTGTAGTCATGTGACACTTAATTATCTGGCTACTCACCCTGTAGATGCTCCAGGGTTATTCTATGTCAACTCAACCAGAGTTTGGCAGCTTTAGATTTTAGATTATGACTTTAGATTTTGATAGTATATCATTTTAAAGAAGCTATTACGTCTAAATTAGTTGTATTTAAATGTAGAGCTTACAGCATTGAATCAGAAACTCTCAGTGTCTTAGGAGTTCCACTATTCACTGTCTGAGGAGCAGTTCCAGGATTTGTATCTGTTGTTCAGCTGAAAGTCTGTTCATCATCATATACATTTGAAACAGGTGTAAAATGCTGTTATAATAACATTTAATTCTATTTTAGGATGTTTTAGGGTGAAATGTGTTCTGTCAGGAAAAACCTTCCCAATTCAGTATTACTAACAAATTTGTGGGCTCAAAGTATTTTTGTGTAAGCCATTACGTCAAATTAGTTGTATTTAAGATTAACTAAACACATGTTCCATATGCTGCACTAGTGGTTAATATTTTTACCCTGCTGCACACACTGCCCCACCACAATCTGTGATGTCAGAGTACCTTTTTTGCCATAGACAGATTGTTAGTACCTCCAAAGACCTCACAGATTAGGGTGAGGCAGTGTGTGCAGCAGCGTGAAAATATCAACTAGGGCAGCAATTGATCTTGTGTTTAGCTGATAGTAAGGCTTACACCTGAATTAGAAAATGTATGTCCCGGTAAATTTGCCATGGGTACTGCATGATATCTTAAGAGTTGTGCTACTATTCGCAGCTCCATGATTTTTCTTCTGATGACATCTATAGTCTCGTGTTCAGCTGAAGCAGACTGTTTATTTTCATACATTTGAAACAGATGTTCAATGTTATCAGTTTATGGAACAATAAATATGAATGTGTTATAAAGGAAGGTGTTCTGAGTAGTTAGTTTTTTATTTGAGACAACCTAAAGTAATTAGTTTGCTCTAACCTAAAATAATTAGGTTGCTCTAACTTAAAATAATTAGTTTGCTCCAACCTAAAAATAATTATTTTGCTCCAACCTTTAAAAAGTAGTTGCATGGAGTTAAACTTTTCAGGTTAAACTAAATTAAATTATTTGCTTTGAGTCAATGTCAAATATTTCGTGTGATTGATTACCTCAATTTTTTTACGTTGATCCAAGGTTTTGATTTTTTCAGTGTACTGATAAACAGGCAGCCGTTCATGATTCACTTATTTATTATAGTTTTACAGGACACACAATGTTCGAGAGACGCGTGCAGGCTCCAGGCATACTGTCGGTCTCTCCTGTCTGTCACGCTTCGCTGCCATCTCTGTGTGTCATCCTGTTCCCTCCAGTATCTCCCCCCTGGTCCAGCACGCTACTGTGTTAAAAGGGGATTGTGATTAGACAACTGGATGCAGGTGTGCTAATCACCTCCCCTGGCGCTGCTCTCCTGAGCCGTCTGCACACCTCTCTCCTGCAGCTGATGCACCATGCCGTGTGTGAAGTGTGTGCAGTCCTAGAAACAGCTGGAGATACGTAGCGTAGAAGCGCTTTGAGTGGTTGGAGATGTCTGTCTTCAGACCTGTAGTCATTTAGTCCTGTGATGGAGGGTTTTATTGGGACCGGGATTGTTGTGGAGTTTCTGAATCATGAGGAGACTTCACACAGCTCCAGGGAAATGTTAAAGATCTGAGTGGGGTGGCAGGAGGTTGGTGCTGGTTCTTTGGTATCTTGGGGGGAGAGGTGTGAATGTTTTTTATCTTTTCAGCGTAGCTCCTCTTCGGTGCTTTCACCTCCGTTGTCAGTGTGTTTTTGGCCTGGTTATACAGGAGTTTTGCAGTCAAAGCAGACTTGCAGTTCCACTTCGGCCTCACTGGTCTATCTTTTCATGCCTTGACCACATGCTTAGCAGATCTTTGCTTCCTCCTGTAGTTCGGGATAGGATGGACTTGGGAGTGTCTCCATGGGAGACAGAGCAATAGGTGTCCGTTAAAACTATATAGCAGAATGTTTGACCAGAGAGGGAGGGCAGAAAACACAGCAAATGAACAAAAACACAAAAAGTACCAGAGATTGCAGTACTGAGGCCACTATATGTGGCGCCATCTTGGATTTTTGTAATGTACTTCAATCTCTATGGGGACAAAAACAGCAGCAGAGGTGAGGAGGAAGGAGGGGTCTGCAGGAAGGATAGAGATAAATCAGTTGTATGACAGAAAGCTTTAGTCAGAATGCTGGCAGAGCTCAGCAGCTTCAACTCTCTCTGGTGATGGAGACCTCTGAGGGAAATGAACTCTGCCTTTCACAACTGCTCAACACCTCCTGCAGGAAACCAATTAGTACTCACTTTGAGTCGATGCTGGCTTACATTCTGCTGTCCTTTATCGCTGTGCTCACTTCAGCTCTTAACCTGCTGGTCATCATCTCTATCTCTCACTTCAAGTAGACATTCATTAATTTATTAAACTGATAAAGTAATGTTTTTATATTTCAGTCTTCGCTCTAGTTGCTTTTATCTGAATGATGACTGATGATATAATGACTGATTGGTATTATAAATAGTATAAATGACGATTTATATATTGTTGGTGTCCACAGGCAGCTCCACACCCCCACCAACTTCATCCTCCTCTCTCTGGCTTTCTCAGATTTCATCGTGGGCTTCCTCATGGCCTTACAAATAGTGGCCATAGACGGATGCTGGTCCCTTGGTGACATCTTGTGTCCTTTGTATCAATTTATAGCATACATTATTACCTCTGCCTCAATAGGAACCGTGGTGATTATATCTATTGATCGCTATGTAGCTATTTGTCATCCTCTGCATTACTCCACTCAAATCACACAAAAAAGAGTTCAAGTCTGTATTTGTCTGTGTTGGATATTTTCTGTAATCTTTCAGGGTATACTGCAGAATCAGACTTTAAAACCACCAGTCACAAACTCCTGCTCTGGAGAGTGTATTGTTGTCGTTGACTACATTACTGTACTTGCAGATCTTATTTTTTCCTTCATAATTCCCATCACTATTATTGTTGTTTTGTATATGAGAGTATTTGTGGTGGCTGTGTCTCAGGCTCATGCCATGAGGTCCCACATTGCAGCTGTTACACTCCAGAAATCAGGGAAAGTAATGGCAAAAAAATCTGAATTGAAAGCAGCCAGGACTCTTGGTGTTGTTATAGTTGTGTTTCTATTATGTCTCTGCCCATATTATTGTGCTCTTATTGCAAATGAAAATTTCCTTACTGCTTCATCTGCAAATATTGTTATATGTTTGGTCTATTTTAACTCCTGTTTAAACCCTCTGATCTATGCACTTTTTTATCCGTGGTTTAGAAAATCAATTAAGCTCATTGTTACACTGAAGATACTGCAGCCAGACTCCTGTGATGCTAACATGCTGTAGAGTCTCTGCATGGTGTCTGAAATTAAACTCTCAGCATGTACAGAAAATTGTACTTGGTCATGGTGATGAGAAATTGAATAGTGCAAATCATATTTGTGTCTTAACGTTTGTTTATGTTACAATATAATATTCTCTTAGAATGACTGTTTATTTTTCAGTACAACAGTAAAGTTATTTGTGGTTTGTTCATGACTGTGACACATTGTCGTGCTGGCTGTGCACTTCAGCACAGTGGGGTTTGATAAGAAATGTGAAAACTGTCCATATCAGATCCTCAAGAAATGCAAAAAATGACAAATCATCAATTAATTTGTAGCATACCAGCCAAATAAAAACATTTGCCTATTGTTCTATTGTTGTTTACTGATTTGCACCTTCAATAAATCATTGAAGAACTAGAAAGGCAGATAAATCAAATATAAAAAAAGAAAATACATGAAATCTCCAAGGCACTGTTTCTCAGCCTTATTACTTCCTGAAATCAATTAAATATACCTCTCTTTAACCAGAGCTAAACTAAAATAGTCTTTGGTAAAATGGTATTTAAGGCGATATGGGACATAAAGTCCCATACCAGTCCCATAAATAAAAATTAATTTAACATTGATTTAATTATTTATATTTTGTGAATTTTCCTTTACAGTCACTGGCCTTTTTTGCCATGTTAGTAGTATGGCTCTAGGGATGGCAATATCATGGCTGATAGAATTCTGGCGCCGTGCCAGATCTCCGGCGTGCTGCCGTTGACTGCGATAAAAAAGTACGAGTGTGCGCCCTTTGGTTCAGCCAGATTTATCTAGACATTAGACCAATAGAAGCGCAGCTTTCATTCTAGGCCTACTAACCAATCAGAAGTAGGGCGGGCGGGACTTAGGCTAGGTTTTGACACTCAGGCGCTTCACGTGTCGTTGACAAGTCGAAAGTGAGCATCATTAGCCTGCAGTAACAAGCATTGTAGCCTAACCCACAGGATGGACCGCAGCTTCATGAAGCCGGGGATGACACTAAAGATGTCGAGAAGGGTATCAAAAATAAATGGCGCTGGGCATGGATGGAGGAGGTTGGAAGTGATGGCAAGCCCTTTGAGAGCTGGTGCCAAAAGCTTCGGGAGGCAAGTGCGTGCTTCTGCACGGTGTGTGCAAGGTGTGTCATGTATGGATCTAGTGGCAAAAAAGTGCTGTCTCGGCATGAGTTAGACCCTCGTCATAAAGCAGCTGTCCATGCCATTAAACATGCATCACGTTTGCCGGGGGCTACAGCCATGGCCGACATTCCGCTATCAATGACGGATCGTGTGTTGGATTTAAAAATTTGTGTCTGTTCGTTTATGGCCGAACACGACTGTAGTCAGAGTATGCAAAGAGCAATGTGGTAATATGGCAGATAGCCTAAGTGACAATATAGTTAATATATAATATTAGCCTTTCAAATAATGTGTATATGTATAATAATGTATATATGTTATATGTTGAATTGCGCTGCATACATACCCCCCACCCCCCAAAAAAAGTTCAGGCTCGGGATTTTTTTCCACTATCAGCCCTGCAATATTAATGTGCCAGTCAGCCCACCCCTCTTTTCCAGATCTAAATACCTCAATTGAGACGCGAACAGCACGCGTCAATTTACACAGATCACCTCGAGCGGGTGGAAGCCAGACACAGAAAAAGCAAAGAGAATCCAGTGGATTTTCAAAATAAAATATCCCATGCAAACTGCCGGTCGTAAAAACAGACAAAAGCTAAACTAATTAACTACAAGCATATTTAGAAGAACATACACCGGTAAAATGGCCAAATCTGAGCAAGTAAACAAAGTCTGGCGGGCTAAACGCTCGCTTCTGAAACGCTCCCGGTGGGGTTTGGAGTCGCGTGCAGGACGGACCAAAACCGCGGCATGTACGCGACGTGCCAGAGACGTGTGCAGTGGGGTTTCGGAATTACAATGTAGTGTCATGGTTGCAGACATCGCATACCCAGTCCCTCCTCCTCATTCCCAGAGACTCTTTGTCCTCCACTCTCCCCACCTTCACCCAGTATGTTAAATGCCACACCAGAGACAATAAATCACTGGATCTATTGCATGCAAATGCAAAGGACGCATACATTTCTTCACTCTTCCCATAGCTTAGATCCAGAGATCACAACCTCCATCTGCTTCTGGTTTACCTACCTTTGGTGAATAAACAACCACCAACCAAAAAGTATGTGCAAAAATTATCTGAGGAGGCCAGTGTGGCACAGAGAGGCTGTTTTAAAACCACTGACAGGAATGTGCTCTGCAGACCACACAGGAAAGACACTGACAGTTCGACCAGCTGTATCACAGACTACATTAGCCTTTGAAAGGGGTCACACAGGGTTTGTTGTTGGAGGAACACTGTACCTTCCTGGTAGGCACAGTGTTCCTCCAACAATAAACCCTGTGTGACCCCTGAGCTAAAGGCCCTGCTGAATGAAAAGAAGAGATCGGTCAGTTCTGGTAACAAAGAAGAGCTGAGGATGGTACAGAAGGAACTTAAAGGGAAAACAAAGAATGGCAAGGCCACCTACAAGAGAAAGTTGGAGATGTCTGGAAAGGACTGAAAACTAGCCATAATAACAGTCTGAGGAGCCCAGGGTCTGAAGACAGAGACAGGGCAAATAAGCTCAATTTGTTCCTCAATAGATTCAACTCTGCTCCCCATCACTGCACAGCCCTAGGCACATCCCTGTCCAACGCTGTTTTGGTCCATTCTCCATGCAACTTCAAACCCGCACCAGGAGCGTTTCCAAAGCTGAGCGTTTCGCCTTGGGACTTTGTTAACTTGCTCAGATTTGGTAATTTTACACTGGCTTAGTGCTTCTAATATGTTCCTAAATGTGTAAATATGCTATGTAGTAAATTGTTTTCCTTTTAGCTGTTTTTATGATCGGAAGCTGGGGTGTCTTATTATGAAAACTGACCAGATTTCCTATGCAGGTTTCTAGGTCTGACCTCTGCACAGCTTCTGCACAGTGCTTCTGTTGGGGTTTAAAACATTGACTAGAATGGCCGACGAGTCAGTGTTTCAACCAGACTCTCTGGCCATCCCCTCCCCATCATCCCCATCCCTAGGACAACCGGGACATCAACACCACCCGCAATGTGGCCCTAATACTCCATCGTACATAAGTCCTGCATTTTGGCCCTTTTTTTTTTTTTTTTGTTTGTTTTTGAATGTGTACTGAAGTGCACAGCCAACACAACATACGCTCAAAAAAAAAAAAAAAATGATGATGCCGCTATATAAATAGAATTGAATTTAATTGAATTGAATATATAAGCTGAATAAATGTGGTCCGAGCACAGAACCTTGAGGAACTCCATGAGTGGCTTTGGTGTGCATGAAGGATTCGTCATTAACATAAACAAGCTGAGATCAATCTGGAAAATAAGACTTAAACCACCTTAGTGTGGTTCCTTTAATGCCAATTAGATGTTCAAATGTCTGTAGTAAAACTTGATGATCAATGGTGTCAAATGCGGCACTAAGATCTAACAAGACAAGTACAGAGACGAGTCCTTTGTCTGATGCCATCTGAAGGTCATTTATAACTTTCACTAGTGTGGTCTCTGTGCTATGATGCACTCTAAATCCTGACTGAAAATCCTCAAATGAACTATTCCTATAGAGAAAGTCACACAACTGATTGGCTACAACTTTCTCAAGTATCGTAGAGAAAGTGAAGGTTAGATATCACTCTGTAATTGGCTAGAAACCTCTGGATCTAGAGTGGACTTTTAAGAAGAGGTTTAAGTACAGCTACTTTAAAGGACTGTGGTACAGATCCTGATAATAAAGAGAGATTAGTCATATCCAATAAATAAGTGCTAACTAGATGGGGTGTCGTTTAGCTCAGTCGGTAGAGCATCCGCCCCATGTACAAAGGCTCAGTCCTTGCCGCGACAGCCCAGGGTTCCAATCCGACCTGTGGCTCTTTCCCGCATGTCATTCCCCATCTCTCTCTCCCCACATTTCCTGTCACTCTTCAAGCTGTCTCTGTTAAATAAAGCTCAAAAAGGCCAAAATATCTTTTAAAAAAAAGTGCTAACTAGAGGTAAAACATCCTTGAGCAGCCTGGTTGGGATGGGGTTCAGGAGACAGGTTGACGACTTTGATGAAGAAATCATTGAAGTTATATGATGAAGATCAATGTGAGAAAAGCAAGTCTCAGGTCTTACAGTTGTTTCAAAACTTCCTGTGTAAGAAGGCAGATCAGTACCTGTTGAGGGCAAGAGGTGATTTTGTCTCTAGTAATTTTATCATTAAAGAAGCTCATGAGGTAATTGCTAGTGAGACCTAAACATGACTCAATGGAGCTGTAGCTCATTGTCAGCCTGGCTACAGTGCTAAAAAGAAACCTGGGGTTGTTATTAGAATCCTCAATAATGATGAGTAATCGGCTGCTCTGGCATTATGGAGAGCCTTCCTCTATGTTTTAAGATTATCTTGCCAGACTAAACGAGATTCTCCCAGAGTCTGCTGGTTATACCATGGTGCTAACCTCCTTTGTTTAATTACCTTCTTTTTCAGAGGTGCAATAGAGTCAAGAGTGGTTAGTAGTGAGCCTGCAGCACGATCTATTTGGGACGAGCTAATGGTAGCAGATGAGTCCTCTGTTACATTGAGACATGGCATTGAATTAAATACTGATGGAGCCACTTCCATACGTTTGGGTACAAACATCTGCTGTAGGAGTTTCTGCCAAAAGGCTTGTAGTCCAGTATTATGAATTTAAAGGTTATTAAATAATGGTCAGATAGAAGAGGATTCTGTGGAAAAACTTTTGAATGTTCAATTTCAATGTCATATGAGAGAACAAGATCAAGAGTGTGGTTCAGACAATGATGGTGGATTAATTTCAGCTAACATATTCTTCATCACAAAGCCAGGTTTCGGTAAGACAAAAAAATCAATAACATAATCTGATATTAAATCATTTACTAAGATAGTTTTAGAAGACAGAGATCTGGTATTCAAGAGTCCACATTTGATTCTCTTATTATGCAGTGTTGGAGATGTTGATATAATTTTTAGTACGTTTTTATGATTAACTCCTCTTCTGTTTATTTTATCTTTAAATCATGTAGGTTGTTGGAGGACTGACACAGTCATGATTATGATTCTGTGTACTGCTGTGTTCCTGTTGAGCAGCTTGGGACATTTTGCCTGTTTTACTCTCCACTGCTGATTCCTGCCTGCCTGTACCTTAGTGCAGATTAAAGTACTTCCAGTCTATGTGTGCAACTGGATTCACCTCCAATTTGTTACATTACAACCTGGACAGACATGGATCCAGCAGTTATGTTATACATTTTTACTTTTGGTACCGAGAGCTTACCACTTTAAGAGCTCATGAACATCAAGGGAACAGACCTGACAGACTTAGTTTCCACTTTTCTCCCTCCATCAGGGGAATTATTGGACATTGTGGTCAAAGGTGCACTCACCTTTGCAGTGAAACACAATACAATATCTATTTCCAACAGGCATTCACTGACCGGCAAACTGTATGAACTTCAGCCACTGTTGGGGTTTTTTTCTTCATCTTCTCTTTTATGCTTCACAGACACGACTGTGTGAATTGATATCATAGTCTGCAACAGTCAGAACAGTTTGAGCCACGGACATTTCCAACAAAATGCAAAGTTAAGAAATATGTTTTATACTAACAGTGGCTGCTGTAATGTCATGACAGTGATGCAGCACTGTTTTCCTGACCTGGAATCATTTTTAATCAACTTACATGGATGAACTGATGTCCTGACACCATCCACCAGTGGTACTTTTACCATGTGCTGTAGATGCACTGCAGCATTAACATGGCCCAAACAACTTACTGAACCAACACAATTTCTCTGTGCTCATCCACATCAATGAAGTGCACCGACAGTAAAAAATTACTCAAAAAAGTTGTACTTCATGCAGTTATATTTGCACTGAAGAAGACATGTAAACTCTACAACACTCTCCCAATGTCTTCCACGAGTTGGGGATTAGTTAGATTGGCAGAACACAATTTAAATGGACTGTTAACTTTGAATGCCACTTTTAACTTTCCCCAGACTCAATGAAATAGAAACAGAACTTGTGCTGTGTGTATATGTAACATGTTGGCAGGTAGAGCATACATGGAACGCCATAACCAAGTGGCTGTAATAGTGTATAAGAACATCTGCACTGAGTATGGGCTGGATATCCCAAGGTCAGAAGGGAATACACCTCCTAAGGTGGTTGAGAGTGACCGAGCCAAGATCCTGTGGGACTTCCAGATCCAGGCTGACAAGCTGGTGATGGCTAACCAACCGGACATCGTGTTGGTGGACAAACAACAGAAGAAGCCTGTGGTGATAGCATGATGTAGCAATTCTGAGTGACACCAGGGCAGAAAGAGGAACTAGAGAAGATGTGGGGAGTAAAGGCAACAGTGGTGCCAGTGGTAATGCACTGGCATTATTATTAAAGCACTGGGAGCTGTAACCCACAAACTGGATGAATGGCTACAGCAGATTCCAGGTACAACATCTGAGGTCTCTATCCAGAAGTGTGCAGTCCTAGAAACAGCTGGACCCGAGCTTGAGGAAGACACACCACCCACCATAGGGTAGTATATTTCATATTATGGAGCGGTTGTGGCTCGGAGGTAGAGTGAGTCGTCCACTAATCAGATGATCCCCGGCTCCTCCGGTCTACATGTCGAAGTGTCCTTGGGCAAGATACTTAACCCCAAATTGCTCCAGAAGGCTGTGCCATCAGTGTATGAATGTGTATGAATGGTTAGCTCCTAAAACTGATGAGCAGCTCACACCTCGCATGGCAGCCAGTGTATGAATGTGTGTGAATGGGTGAATGAGATATGTAGCGTAAAAGCGCTTTGAGTGGTCGGAGATGTCTGTCTTCAGACCTGTAGTCATTTAGTCCTGTGATGGAGGGTTTTATTGGGACCGGGATTGTTGTGGAGTTTCTGAATCATGAGGAGACTTCACACAGCTCCAGGGAAATGTTAATGATCTGAGTGGGGTGGCAGGAGGTTGGTGCTGGTTCTTTGGTATCTTGGGGGGAGAGGTGTGAATGTTTTTTATCTTTTCAGCGTAGCTCCTCTTCGGTGCTTTCACCTCCGTTGTCAGTGTGTTTTTGGCCTGGTTATACAGGAGTTTTGCAGTCAAAGCAGACTTGCAGTTCCACTTCGGCCTCACTGGTCTATCTTTTCATGCCTTGACCACATGCTTAGCAGATCTTTGCTTCCTCCTGTAGTTCGGGATAGGATGGACTTGGGAGTGTCTCCATGGGAGACAGAGCAATAGGTGTCCGTTAAAACTATATAGCAGAATGTTTGACCAGAGAGGGAGGGCAGAAAACACAGCAAATGAACAAAAACACAAAAAGTACCAGAGATTGCAGTACTGAGGCCACTATATGTGGCGCCATCTTGGATTTTTGTAATGTACTTCAATCTCTATGGGGACAAAAACAGCAGCAGAGGTGAGGAGGAAGGAGGGGTCTGCAGGAAGGATAGAGATAAATCAGTTGTATGACAGAAAGCTTTAGTCAGAATGCTGGCAGAGCTCAGCAGCTTCAACTCTCTCTGGTGATGGAAACCTCTGAGGGAAATGAACTCTGCCTTTCACAACTGCTCAACACCTCCTGCAGGAAACCAATTAGTACTCACTTTGAGTCGATGCTGGCTTACATTCTGCTGTCCTTTATCGCTGTGCTCACTTCAGCTCTTAACCTGCTGGTCATCATCTCTATCTCTCACTTCAAGTAGACATTCATTAATTTATTAAACTGATAAAGTAATGTTTTTATATTTCAGTCTTCGCTCTAGTTGCTTTTATCTGAATGATGACTGATGATATAATGACTGATTGATATTATAAATAGTATAAATGACGATGTATATATTGTTGGTGTCCACAGGCAGCTCCACACCCCCACCAACTTCATCCTCCTCTCTCTGGCTTTCTCAGATTTCATCGTGGGCTTCCTCATGGCCTTACAAATAGTGGCCATAGACGGATGCTGGTCCCTTGGTGACATCTTGTGTCCTTTGTATCAATTTATAGCATACATTATTACCTCTGCCTCAATAGGAACCATGGTGATAATATCTATTGATCGCTATGTAGCTATTTGTCATCCTCTGCATTACTCCACTCAAATCACACAAAAAAGAATTCAAGTCTGTATTTGTCTGTGTTGGATATTTTCTGTAATCTTTCAGGGTATACTGCAGAATCAGACTTTAATACCAGCAGTCATAAACTCCTGCTCTGGAGAGTGTATTGTTGTCGTTGACTACATTACTGTACTTGCAGATCTTATTTTTTCCTTCATACTTCCCATCACTATTATTGTTGTTTTGTATATGAGAGTATTTGTTGTGGCTGTGTCTCAGGCTCATGCCATGAGGTCCCACATTGCAGCTGTTACACTCCAGAAATCAGGGAAAGTAATGGCAAAAAAATCTGAATTGAAAGCAGCCAGGACTCTTGGTGTTATTGTAATTGTATTTGTATTATGTCTCTGCCCATATTATTGTGCTCTTCTTGCAGATGAAAATGTCCTTACTGCTTCATCTGCAAGTATTGTTATATTTTTGGTCTATTTTAACTCCTGTTTAAACCCTCTGATCTATGCACTTTTTTATCCGTGGTTTAGAAAATCAATTAAGCTCATTGTTACACTGAAGATACTGCAGCCAGACTCCTGTGATGCTAACATGCTGTAGAGTCTCTGCATGGTGTCTGAAATTAAACTCTCAGCATGTACAGAAAATTGTACTTGGTCATGGTGATGAGAAATTGAATAGTGCAAATCATATTTGTGTCTTAACGTTTGTTTATGTTACAATATAATATTCTCTTAGAATGACTGTTTATTTTTCAGTACAACAGTAAAGTTATTTGTGGTTTGTTCATGACTGTGACACATTGTCGTGCTGGCTGTGCACTTCAGCACAGTGGGGTTTGATAAGAAATGTGAAAACTGTCCATATCAGATCCTCAAGAAATGCAAAAAATGACAAATCATCAATTAATTTGTAGCATACCAGCCAAATAAAAACATTTGCCTATTGTTCTATTGTTGTTTACTGGTTTGCACCTTCAATAAATCATTGAAGAACTAGAAAGGCAGATAAATCAAATATAAAAAAAGAAAATACATGAAATCTCCAAGGCACTGTTTCTCAGCCTTATTACTTCCTGAAATCAATTAAATATACCTCTCTTTAACCAGAGCTAAACTAAAATAGTCTTTGGTAAAATGGTATTTAAGGCGATATGGGACATAAAGTCCCATACCAGTCCCATAAATAAAAATTAATTTAACATTGATTTAATTATTTATATTTTGTGAATTTTCCTTTACAGTCACTGGCCTTTTTTGCCATGTTAGTAGTATGGCTCTAGGGATGGCAATATCATGGCTGATAGAATTCTGGCGCTGTGCCAGATCTCCGGCGTGCTGCCGTTGACTGCGATAAAAAAGTACGAGTGTGCGCCCTTTGGTTCAGCCAGATTTATCTAGACATTTCTCTGAATCCAATAGAAGCGCAGCTTTCATTCTAGGCCTACTAACCAATCAGAAGTAGGGCGGGGTTTTGACACTCAGGCGCTTCACGTGTCGTTGACAAGTCGAAAGTGAGCATCATTAGCCTGCAGTAACAAGCATTGTAGCCTAACCCACAGGATGGACCGCAGCTTCATGAAGCCGGGGATGACACTAAAGATGTCGAGAAGGGTATCAAAAATAAATGGCGCTGGGCGTGGATGGAGGAGGTTGGAAGTGATGGCAAGCCCTTTGAGAGCTGGTGCCAAAAGCTTCGGGAGGCAAGTGCGTGCTTCTGCACGGTGTGTGCAAGGTGTGTCATGTATGGATCTAGTGGCAAAAAAGTGCTGTCTCGGCATGAGTTAGACCCTCGTCATAAAGCAGCTGTCCATGCCATTAAACATGTATCACGTTTGCCGGGGGCTACAGCCATGGCCGACATTCCGCTATCAATGACGGATCGTGTGTTGGATTTAAAAATTTGCGTCTGTTCGTTTATGGCCGAACACGACTGTAGTCAGAGTATGCAAAGAGCAATGTGGTAATATGGCAGATAGCCTAAGTGACAATATAGTTAATATATAATATTAGCCTTTCAAATAATGTGTATATGTATAATAATGTATATATGTTATATGTTGAATTGCGCTGCATACATACCCCCCACCCCCCAAAAAAAGTTCAGGCTCGGGATTTTTTTCCACTATCAGCCCTGCAATATTAATGTGCCAGTCAGCCCACCCCTCTTTTCCAGATCTAAATACCTCAATTGAGACGCGAACAGCACGCATCAATTTACACAGATCACCTCGAGCGGGCGGAAGCCAGACACAGAAAAAGCAAAGAGAATCCAGTGGATTTTCAAAATAAAATATCCCATGCAAACTGCCGGTCGTAAAAACAGACAAAAGCTAAACTAATTAACTACATAGCATATTTACACATGTAGAAGCATATTTAGAAGAACATACACCGGTAAAATGGCCAAATCTGAGCAAGTAAACAAAGTCTGGCGGGCTAAACGCTCGCTTCTGAAACGCTCCCGGTGGGGTTTGGAGTCGCGTGCAGGACGGACCAAAACCGCGGCATGTACGCGACGTGCCAGAGACGTGTGCAGTGGGGTTTCGGAATTACAATGTAGTGTCATGGTTGCAGACATCGCATACCCAGTCCCTCCTCCTCATTCCCAGAGACTCTTTGTCCTCCACTCTCCCCACCTTCACCCAGTATGTTAAATGCCACACCAGAGACAATAAATCACTGGATCTATTGCATGCAAATGCAAAGGACGCATACATTTCTTCACTCTTCCCATAGCTTAGATCCAGAGATCACAACCTCCATCTGCTTCTGGTTTACCTACCTTTGGTGAATAAACAACCACCAACCAAAAAGTATGTGCAAAAATTATCTGAGGAGGCCAGTGTGGCACAGAGAGGCTGTTTTAAAACCACTGACAGGAATGTGCTCTGCAGACCACACAGGAAAGACACTGACAGTTCGACCAGCTGTATCACAGACTACATTAGCCTTTGAAAGGGGTCACACAGGGTTTGTTGTTGGAGGAACACTGTACCTTCCTGGTAGGCACAGTGTTCCTCCAACAATAAACCCTGTGTGACCCCTGAGCTAAAGGCCCTGCTGAATGAAAAGAAGAGAGCTGTCAGTTCTGGTAACAAAGAAGAGCTGAGGATGGTACAGAAGGAACTTAAAGGGAAAACAAAGAATGGCAAGGCCACCTACAAGAGAAAGTTGGAGATGTCTGGAAAGGACTGAAAACTAGCCATAATAACAGTCTGAGGAGCCCAGGGTCTGAAGACAGAGACAGGGCAAATAAGCTCAATTTGTTCCTCAATAGATTCAACTCTGCTCCCCATCACTGCACAGCCCTAGGCACATCCCTGTCCCACGCTGTTTTGGTCCATTCTCCATGCAACTTCAAACCCGCACCAGGAGCGTTTCCAAAGCTGAGCGTTTCGCCTTGGGACTTTGTTAACTTGCTCAGATTAGGTTATTTTACACTGGCTTAGTGCTTCTAATATGTTCCTAAATGTGTAAATATGCTATGTAGTAAATTGTTTTCCTTTTAGCTGTTTTTATGATCGGAAGCTGGGGTGTCTTATTATGAAAACTGACCAGATTTCCTATGCAGGTTTCTAGGTCTGACCTCTGCACAGCTTCTGCACAGTGCTTCTGTTGGGGTTTAAAACATTGACTAGAATGGCCGACGAGTCAGTGTTTCAACCAGACTCTCTGGCCATCCCCTCCCCATCATCCCCATCCCTAGGACAACCGGGACATCAACACCACCCGCAATGTGGCCCTAATACTCCGTCGTACATAAGTCCTGCATTTTGGCCCTTTTTTTTTTTTTTTTGTTTGTTTTTGAATGTGTACTGAAGTGCACAGCCAACACAACATACGCTCAAAAAAAAAAAAAAAAAATGATGATGCCGCTATATAAATAGAATTGAATTTAATTGAATTAAATATATAAGCTGAATAAATGTGGTCCGAGCACAGAACCTTGAGGAACTCCATGAGTGGCTTTGGTGTGCATGAAGGATTCGTCATTAACATAAACAAGCTGAGATCAATCTGGAAAATAAGACTTAAACCACCTTAGTGTGGTTCCTTTAATGCCAATTAGATGTTCAAATGTCTGTAGTAAAACTTGATGATCAATGGTGTCAAATGCGGCACTAAGATCTAACAAGACAAGTACAGAGACAAGTCTTTTGTCTGATGCCATCTGAAGGTCATTTATAACTTTCACTAGTGTGGTCTCTGTGCTATGATGCACTCTAAATCCTGACTGAAAATCCTCAAATGAACTATTCCTATAGAGAAAGTCACACAACTGATTGGCTACAACTTTCTCAAGTATCTTAGAGAAAGTGAAGGTTAGATATCACTCTGTAATTGGCTAGAAACCTCTGGATCTAGAGTGGACTTTTAAGAAGAGGTTTAAGTACAGCTACTTTAAAGGACCGTGGTACAGATGCTGATAATAAAGACAGAATAGTCATATCCAATAAATAAGTGCTAACTAGATGGGGTGTCGTTTAGCTCAGTCGGTAGAGCATCCGCCCCATGTACAAAGGCTCAGTCCTTGCCGCGGCAGCCCAGGGTTCCAATCCGACCTGTGGCTCTTTCCCGCATGTCATTCCCCATCTCTCTCTCCCCACATTTCCTGTCACTCTTCAAGCTGTCTCTGTCAAATAAAGCTCAAAAAGGCCAAAATATCTTTTAAAAAAAAGTGCTAACTAGAGGTAAAACATCCTTGAGCAGCCTGGTTGGGATGGGGTTCAGGAGACAGGTTGACGACTTTGATGAAGAAATCATTGAAGTTATATGATGAAGGTCAATGTGAGAAAAGCAAGTCTCAGGTCTTACAGTTGTTTCAAAACTTCCTGTGTAAGAAGGCAGATCAGTACCTGTTGAGGGCAAGAGGTGATTTTGTCTCTAGTAATTTTATCATTAAAGAAGCTCATGAGGTAATTGCTAGTGAGACCTAAGCATGACTCAATGGAGCTGTAGCTCATTGTCAGCCTGGCTACAGTGCTGAAAAGAAACCTGGGGTTGTTATTAGAATCCTCAATAATGATGAGTAATCGGCTGCTCTGGCATTACGGAGAGCCTTCCTCTATGTTTTAAGATTATCTTGCCAGACTAAACGAGATTCTCCCAGAGTCTGCTGGCTATACCATGGTGCTAACCTCCTTTGTTTAATTACCTTCTTTTTCAGAGGTGCAATAGAGTCAAGAGTGGTTAGTAGTGAGCCTGCAGCACGATCTATTTGGGACGAGCTAATGGTAGCAGATGAGTCCTCTGTTACATTGAGACATGGCATTGAATTAAATACTGATGGAGCCACTTCCATATGTTTGGGTACAAACATCTGCTGTAGGAGTTTCTGCCAAAAGGCTTGTAGTCCAGTATTATGAATTTAAAGGTTATTAAATAATGGTCAGATAGAAGAGGATTCTGTGGAAAAACTTTTGAATGTTCAATTTCAATGTCATATGAGAGAACAAGATCAAGAGTGTGGTTCAGACAATGATGGTGGATTAATTTCAGCTAACATATTCTTCATCACAAAGCCAGGTTTCGGTAAGACAAAAAAATCAATAACATAATCTGATATTAAATCATTTACTAAGATAGTTTTAGAAGACAGAAATCTGGTATTCAAGAGTCCACATTTGATTCTCTTATTATGCAGTGTTGGAGATGTTGATATAATTTTTAGTACGTTTTTATGATTAACTCCTCTTCTGTTTATTTTATCTTTAAATCATGTAGGTTGTTGGAGGACTGGCACAGTCATGATTATGATTCTGTGTACTGCTGTGTTCCTGTTGAGCAGCTTGGGACATTTTGCCTGTTTTACTCTCCACTGCTGATTCCTGCCTGCCTGTACCTTAGTGCAGATTAAAGTACTTCCAGTCTATGTGTGCAACTGGATCCACCTCCAATTTGTTACATTACAACCTGGCCAGACATGGATCCAGCAGTTATGTTATACATTTTTACTTTTGGTACCGAGAGCTTACCACTTTAAGAGCTCATGAACATCAAGGGAACAGACCTGACAGACTTAGTTTCCACTTTTCTCCCTCCATCAGGGGAATTATTGGACATTGTGGTCAAAGGTGCACTCACCTTTGCAGTGAAACACAATACAATATCTATTTCCAACAGGCATTCACTGACCGGCAAACTGTATGAACTTCAGCCACTGTTGGGGTTTTTTTCTTCATCTTCTCTTTTATGCTTCACAGACACGACTGTGTGAATTGATATCATAGTCTGCAACAGTCAGAACAGTTTGAGCCACGGACATTTCCAACAAAATGCAAAGTTAAGAAATATGTTTTATACTAACAGTGGCTGCTGTAATGTCATGACAGTGATGCAGCACTGTTTTCCTGACCTGGAATCATTTTTAATCAACTTACATGGATGAACTGATGTCCTGACACCATCCACCAGTGGTACTTTTACCATGTGCTGTAGATGCACTCCAGCATTAACATGGCCCAAACAACTTACTGAACCAACACAATTTCTCTGTGCTCATCCACATCAATGAAGTGCACCGACAGTAAAAAATTACTCAAAAAAGTTGTACTTCATGCAGTTATATTTGCACTGAAGAAGACATGTAAACTCTACAACACTCTCCCAATGTCTTCCACGAGTTGGGGATTAGTTAGATTGGCAGAACACAATTTAAATGGACTGTTAACTTTGAATGCCACTTTTAACTTTCCCCAGACTCAATGAAATAGAAACAGAACTTGTGCTGTGTGTATATGTAACATGTTGGCAGGTAGAGCATACATGGAACGCCATAACCAAGTGGCTGTAATAGTGTATAAGAACATCTGCACTGAGTATGGGCTGGATATCCCAAGGTCAGAAGGGAATACACCTCCTAAGGTGGTTGAGAGTGACCGAGCCAAGATCCTGTGGGACTTCCAGATCCAGGCTGACAAGCTGGTGATGGCTAACCAACCGGACATCGTGTTGGTGGACAAACAACAGAAGAAGCCTGTGGTGATAGCATGATGTAGCAATTCTGAGTGACACCAGGGCAGAAAGAGGAACTAGAGAAGATGTGGGGAGTAAAGGCAACAGTGGTGCCAGTGGTAATGCACTGGCATTATTATTAAAGCACTGGGAGCTGTAACCCACAAACTGGATGAATGGCTACAGCAGATTCCAGGTACAACATCTGAGGTCTCTATCCAGAAGTGTGCAGTCCTAGAAACAGCTGGACCCGAGCTTGAGGAAGACACACCACCCACCATAGGGTAGTATATTTCATATTATGGAGCGGTTGTGGCTCGGAGGTAGAGTGAGTCGTCCACTAATCAGATGATCCCCGGCTCCTCCGGTCTACATGTCGAAGTGTCCTTGGGCAAGATACTTAACCCCAAATTGCTCCAGAAGGCTGTGCCATCAGTGTATGAATGTGTATGAATGGTTAGCTCCTAAAACTGATGAGCAGCTCACACCTCGCATGGCAGCCAGTGTATGAATGTGTGTGAATGGGTGAATGAGATATGTAGCGTAAAAGCGCTTTGAGTGGTCGGAGATGTCTGTCTTCAGACCTGTAGTCATTTAGTCCTGTGATGGAGGGTTTTATTGGGACCGGGATTGTTGTGGAGTTTCTGAATCATGAGGAGACTTCACACAGCTCCAGGGAAATGTTAAAGATCTGAGTGGGGTGGCAGGAGGTTGGTGCTGGTTCTTTGGTATCTTGGGGGGAGAGGTGTGAATGTTTTTTATCTTTTCAGCGTAGCTCCTCTTCGGTGCTTTCACCTCCGTTGTCAGTGTGTTTTTGGCCTGGTTATACAGGAATTTTGCAGTCAAAGCAGACTTGCAGTTCCACTTCGGCCTCACTGGTCTATCTTTTCATGCCTTGACCACATGCTTAGCAGATCTTTGCTTCCTCCTGTAGTTCGGGATAGGATGGACTTGGGAGTGTCTCCATGGGAGACAGAGCAATAGGTGTCCGTTAAAACTATATAGCAGAATGTTTGACCAGAGAGGGAGGGCAGAAAACACAGCAAATGAACAAAAACACAAAAAGTACCAGAGATTGCAGTACTGAGGCCACTATATGTGGCGCCATCTTGGATTTTTGTAATGTACTTCAATCTCTATGGAGACAAAAACAGCAGCAGAGGTGAGGAGGAAGGAGGGGTCTGCAGGAAGGATAGAGATAAATCAGTTGTATGACAGAAAGCTTTAGTCAGAATGCTGGCAGAGCTCAGCAGCTTCAACTCTCTCTGGTGATGGAAACCTCTGAGGGAAATGAACTCTGCCTTTCACAACTGCTCAACACCTCCTGCAGGAAACCAATTAGTACTCACTTTGAGTCGATGCTGGCTTACATTCTGCTGTCCTTTATCGCTGTGCTCACTTCAGCTCTTAACCTGCTGGTCATCATCTCTATCTCTCACTTCAAGTAGACATTCATTAATTTATTAAACTGATAAAGTAATGTTTTTATATTTCAGTCTTCGCTCTAGTTGCTTTTATCTGAATGATGACTGATGATATAATGACTGATTGATATTATAAATAGTATAAATGACGATGTATATATTGTTGGTGTCCACAGGCAGCTCCACACCCCCACCAACTTCATCCTCCTCTCTCTGGCTTTCTCAGATTTCATCGTGGGCTTCCTCATGGCCTTACAAATAGTGGCCATAGACGGATGCTGGTCCCTTGGTGACATCTTGTGTCCTTTGTATCAATTTATAGCATACATTATTACCTCTGCCTCAATAGGAACCATGGTGATAATATCTATTGATCGCTATGTAGCTATTTGTCATCCTCTGCATTACTCCACTCAAATCACACAAAAAAGAGTTCAAGTCTGTATTTGTCTGTGTTGGATATTTTCTGTAATCTTTCAGGGTATACTGCAGAATCAGACTTTAATACCAGCAGTCATAAACTCCTGCTCTGGAGAGTGTATTGTTGTCGTTGACTACATTACTGTACTTGCAGATCTTATTTTTTCCTTCATACTTCCCATCACTATTATTGTTGTTTTGTATATGAGAGTATTTGTTGTGGCTGTGTCTCAGGCTCATGCCATGAGGTCCCACATTGCAGCTGTTACACTCCAGAAATCAGGGAAAGTAATGGCAAAAAAATCTGAATTGAAAGCAGCCAGGACTCTTGGTGTTATTGTAATTGTGTTTGTATTATGTCTCTGCCCATATTATTGTGCTCTTCTTGCAGATGAAAATGTCCTTACTGCTTCATCTGCAAGTATTGTTATATTTTTGGTCTATTTTAACTCCTGTTTAAACCCTCTGATCTATGCACTTTTTTATCCGTGGTTTAGAAAATCAATTAAGCTCATTGTTACACTGAAGATACTGCAGCCAGACTCCTGTGATGCTAACATGCTGTAGAGTCTCTGCATGGTGTCTGAAATTAAACTCTCAGCATGTACAGAAAATTGTACTTGGTCATGGTGATGAGAAATTGAATAGTGCAAATCATATTTGTGTCTTAACGTTTGTTTATGTTACAATATAATATTCTCTTAGAATGACTGTTTATTTTTCAGTACAACAGTAAAGTTATTTGTGGTTTGTTCATGACTGTGACACATTGTCGTGCTGGCTGTGCACTTCAGCACAGTGGGGTTTGATAAGAAATGTGAAAACTGTCCATATCAGATCCTCAAGAAATGCAAAAAATGACAAATCATCAATTAATTTGTAGCATACCAGCCAAATAAAAACATTTGCCTATTGTTCTATTGTTGTTTACTGATTTGCACCTTCAATAAATCATTGAAGAACTAGAAAGGCAGATAAATCAAATATAAAAAAAGAAAATACATGAAATCTCCAAGGCACTGTTTCTCAGCCTTATTACTTCCTGAAATCAATTAAATATACCTCTCTTTAACCAGAGCTAAACTAAAATAGTCTTTGGTAAAATGGTATTTAAGGCGATATGGGACATAAAGTCCCATACCAGTCCCATAAATAAAAATTAATTTAACATTGATTTAATTATTTATATTTTGTGAATTTTCCTTTACAGTCACTGGCCTTTTTTGCCATGTTAGTAGTATGGCTCTAGGGATGGCAATATCATGGCTGATAGAATTCTGGCGCCGTGCCAGATCTCCGGCGTGCTGCCGTTGACTGCGATAAAAAAGTACGAGTGTGCGCCCTTTGTTTCAGCCAGATTTATCTAGACATTTCTCTGAATCCAATAGAAGCGCAGCTTTCATTCTAGGCCTACTAACCAATCAGAAGTAGGGCGGGGTTTTGACACTCAGGCGCTTCACGTGTCGTTGACAAGTCGAAAGTGAGCATCATTAGCCTGCAGTAACAAGCATTGTAGCCTAACCCACAGGATGGACCGCAGCTTCATGAAGCGACACTAAAGATGTCGAGAAGGGTATCAAAAATAAATGGCGCTGGGCGTGGATGGAGGAGGTTGGAAGTGATGGCAAGCCCTTTGAGAGCTGGTGCCAAAAGCTTCGGGAGGCAAGTGCGTGCTTCTGCACGGTGTGTGCAAGGTGTGTCATGTATGGATCTAGTGGCAAAAAAGTGCTGTCTCGGCATGAGTTAGACCCTCGTCATAAAGCAGCTGTCCATGCCATTAAACATGTATCACGTTTGCCGGGGGCTACAGCCATGGCCAACATTCCGCTATCAATGACGGATCGTGTGTTGGATTTAAAAATTTGCGTCTGTTTGTTTATGGCCGAACACGACTGTAGTCAGAGTATGCAAAGAGCAATGTGGTAATATGGCAGATAGCCTAAGTGACAATATAGTTAATATATAATATTAGCCTTTCAAATAATGTGTATATGTATAATAATGTATATATGTTATATGTTGAATTGCGCTGCATACATACCCCCCACCCCCCAAAAAAAGTTCAGGCTCGGGATTTTTTTCCACTATCAGCCCTGCAATATTAATGTGCCAGTCAGCCCACCCCTCTTTTCCAGATCTAAATACCTCAATTGAGACGCGAACAGCACGCATCAATTTACACAGATCACCTCGAGCGGGCGGAAGCCAGACACAGAAAAAGCAAAGAGAATCCAGTGGATTTTCAAAATAAAATATCCCATGCAAACTGCCGGTCGTAAAAACAGACAAAAGCTAAACTAATTAACTACATAGCATATTTACACATGTAGAAGCATATTTAGAAGAACATACACCGGTAAAATGGCCAAATCTGAGCAAGTAAACAAAGTCTGGCGGGCTAAACGCTCGCTTCTGAAACGCTCCCGGTGGGGTTTGGAGTCGCGTGCAGGACGGACCAAAACCGCGGCATGTACGCGACGTGCCAGAGACGTGTGCAGTGGGGTTTCGGAATTACAATGTAGTGTCATGGTTGCAGACATCGCATACCCAGTCCCTCCTCCTCATTCCCAGAGACTCTTTGTCCTCCACTCTCCCCACCTTCACCCAGTATGTTAAAAGCCACACCAGAGACAATAAATCACTGGATCTATTGCATGCAAATGCAAAGGACGCATACATTTCTTCACTCTTCCCATAGCTTAGATCCAGAGATCACAACCTCCATCTGCTTCTGGTTTACCTACCTTTGGTGAATAAACAACCACCAACCAAAAAGTATGTGCAAAAATTATCTGAGGAGGCCAGTGTGGCACAGAGAGGCTGTTTTAAAACCACTGACAGGAATGTGCTCTGCAGACCACACAGGAAAGACACTGACAGTTTGACCAGCTGTATCACAGACTACATTAGCCTTTGAAAGGGGTCACACAGGGTTTGTTGTTGGAGGAACACTGTACCTTCCTGGTAGGCACAGTGTTCCTCCAACAATAAACCCTGTGTGACCCCTGAGCTAAAGGCCCTGCTGAATGAAAAGAAGAGAGCTGTCAGTTCTGGTAACAAAGAAGAGCTGAGGATGGTACAGAAGGAACTTAAAGGGAAAACAAAGAATGGCAAGGCCACCTACAAGAGAAAGTTGGAGATGTCTGGAAAGGACTGAAAACTAGCCATAATAACAGTCTGAGGAGCCCAGGGTCTGAAGACAGAGACAGGGCAAATAAGCTCAATTTGTTCCTCAATAGATTCAACTCTGCTCCCCATCACTGCACAGCCCTAGGCACATCCCTGTCCCACGCTGTTTTGGTCCATTCTCCATGCAACTTCAAACCCGCACCAGGAGCGTTTCCAAAGCTGAGCGTTTCGCCTTGGGACTTTGTTAACTTGCTCAGATTAGGTTATTTTACACTGGCTTAGTGCTTCTAATATGTTCCTAAATGTGTAAATATGCTATGTAGTAAATTGTTTTCCTTTTAGCTGTTTTTATGATCGGAAGCTGGGGTGTCTTATTATGAAAACTGACCAGATTTCCTATGCAGGTTTCTAGGTCTGACCTCTGCACAGCTTCTGCACAGTGCTTCTGTTGGGGTTTAAAACATTGACTAGAATGGCCGACGAGTCAGTGTTTCAACCAGACTCTCTGGCCATCCCCTCCCCATCATCCCCATCCCTAGGACAACCGGGACATCAACACCACCCGCAATGTGGCCCTAATACTACACCTACCTACTACTATAGTACATAAGTCCTGCATTTTGGCCCTTTTTTTTTTTGTTTGTTTGTTTTTGAATGTGTACTGAAGTGCACAGCCAACACAAGATACGCTCAAAAAAAAAAAAAAATGATGATGCCACTATATAAATAGAATTGAATTTAATTGAATTGAATATATAAGCTGAATAAATGTGGTCCGAGCACAGAACCTTGAGGAACTCCATGAGTGGCTTTGGTGTGCATGAAGGATTCGTCATTAACATAAACAAGCTGAGATCAATCTGGAAAATAAGACTTAAACCACCTTAGTGTGGTTCCTTTAATGCCAATTAGATGTTCAAATGTCTGTAGTAAAACTTGATGATCAATGGTGTCAAATGCGGCACTAAGATCTAACAAGACAAGTACAGAGACGAGTCCTTTGTCTGATGCCATCTGAAGGTCATTTATAACTTTCACTAGTGTGGTCTCTGTGCTATGATGCACTCTAAATCCTAACTGAAAATCCTCAAATGAACTATTCCTATAGAGAAAGTCACACAACTGATTGGCTACAACTTTCTCAAGTATCTTAGAGAAAGTGAAGGTTAGATATCACTCTGTAATTGGCTAGAAACCTCTGGATCTAGAGTGGACTTTTAAGAAGAGGTTTAAGTACAGCTACTTTAAAGGACCGTGGTACAGATGCTGATAATAAAGACAGAATAGTCATATCCAATAAATAAGTGCTAACTAGATGGGGTGTCGTTTAGCTCAGTCCTTGCCGCGGCAGCCCAGGGTTCCAATCCGACCTGTGGCTCTTTCCCGCATGTCATTCCCCATCTCTCTCTCCCCACATTTCCTGTCACTCTTCAAGCTGTCTCTGTCAAATAGCTCAAAAAGGCCAAAATATCTTTTAAAAAAAAGTGCTAACTAGAGGTAAAACATCCTTGAGCAGCCTGGTTGGGATGGGGTTCAGGAGACAGGTTGACGACTTTGATGAAGAAATCATTGAAGTTATATGATGAAGGTCAATGTGAGAAAAGCAAGTCTCAGGTCTTACAGTTGTTTCAAAACTTCCTGTGTAAGAAGGCAGATCAGTACCTGTTGAGGGCAAGAGGTGATTTTGTCTCTAGTAATTTTATCATTAAAGAAGCTCATGAGGTAATTGCTAGTGAGACCTAAGCATGACTCAATGGAGCTGTAGCTCATTGTCAGCCTGGCTACAGTGCTGAAAAGAAACCTGGGGTTGTTATTAGAATCCTCAATAATGATGAGTAATCGGCTGCTCTGGCATTACGGAGAGCCTTCCTCTATGTTTTAAGATTATCTTGCCAGACTAAACGAGATTCTCCCAGAGTCTGCTGGCTATACCATGGTGCTAACCTCCTTTGTTTAATTACCTTCTTTTTCAGAGGTGCAATAGAGTCAAGAGTGGTTAGTAGTGAGCCTGCAGCACGATCTATTTGGGACGAGCTAATGGTAGCAGATGAGTCCTCTGTTACATTGAGACATGGCATTGAATTAAATACTGATGGAGCCACTTCCATATGTTTGGGTACAAACATCTGCTGTAGGAGTTTCTGCCAAAAGGCTTGTAGTCCAGTATTATGAATTTAAAGGTTATTAAATAATGGTCAGATAGAAGAGGATTCTGTGGAAAAACTTTTGAATGTTCAATTTCAATGTCATATGAGAGAACAAGATCAAGAGTGTGGTTCAGACAATGATGGTGGATTAATTTCAGCTAACATATTCTTCATCACAAAGCCAGGTTTCGGTAAGACAAAAAAATCAATAACATAATCTGATATTAAATCATTTACTAAGATAGTTTTAGAAGACAGAGATCTGGTATTCAAGAGTCCACATTTGATTCTCTTATTATGCAGTGTTGGAGATGTTGATATAATTTTTAGTACGTTTTTATGATTAACTCCTCTTCTGTTTATTTTATCTTTAAATCATGTAGGTTGTTGGAGGACTGGCACAGTCATGATTATGATTCTGTGTACTGCTGTGTTCCTGTTGAGCAGCTTGGGACATTTTGCCTGTTTTACTCTCCACTGCTGATTCCTGCCTGCCTGTACCTTAGTGCAGATTAAAGTACTTCCAGTCTATGTGTGCAACTGGATCCACCTCCAATTTGTTACATTACAACCTGGCCAGACATGGATCCAGCAGTTATGTTATACATTTTTACTTTTGGTACCGAGAGCTTACCACTTTAAGAGCTCATGAACATCAAGGGAACAGACCTGACAGACTTAGTTTCCACTTTTCTCCCTCCATCAGGGGAATTATTGGACATTGTGGTCAAAGGTGCACTCACCTTTGCAGTGAAACACAATACAATATCTATTTCCAACAGGCATTCACTGACCGGCAAACTGTATGAACTTCAGCCACTGTTGGGGTTTTTTTCTTCATCTTCTCTTTTATGCTTCACAGACACGACTGTGTGAATTGATATCATAGTCTGCAACAGTCAGAACAGTTTGAGCCACGGACATTTCCAACAAAATGCAAAGTTAAGAAATATGTTTTATACTAACAGTGGCTGCTGTAATGTCATGACAGTGATGCAGCACTGTTTTCCTGACCTGGAATCATTTTTAATCAACTTACATGGATGAACTGATGTCCTGACACCATCCACCAGTGGTACTTTTACCATGTGCTGTAGATGCACTCCAGCATTAACATGGCCCAAACAACTTACTGAACCAACACAATTTCTCTGTGCTCATCCACATCAATGAAGTGCACCGACAGTAAAAAATTACTCAAAAAAGTTGTACTTCATGCAGTTATATTTGCACTGAAGAAGACATGTAAACTCTACAACACTCTCCCAATGTCTTCCACGAGTTGGGGATTAGTTAGATTGGCAGAACACAATTTAAATGGACTGTTAACTTTGAATGCCACTTTTAACTTTCCCCAGACTCAATGAAATAGAAACAGAACTTGTGCTGTGTGTATATGTAACATGTTGGCAGGTAGAGCATACATGGAACGCCATAACCAAGTGGACTTCCAGATCCAGGCTGACAAGCTGGTGATGGCTAACCAACCGGACATCGTGTTGGTGGACAAACAACAGAAGAAGCCTGTGGTGATAGCATGATGTAGCAATTCTGAGTGATACCAGGGCAGAAAGAGGAACTAGAGAAGATGTGGGGAGTAAAGGCAACAGTGGTGCCAGTGGTAATGCACTGGCATTATTATTAAAGCACTGGGAGCTGTAACCCACAAACTGGATGAGTGGCTACAGCAGATTCCAGGTACAACATCTGAGGTCTCTATCCAGAAGTGTGCAGTCCTAGAAACAGCTGGACCCGAGCTTGAGGAAGACACACCACCCACCATAGGGTAGTATATTTCATATTATGGAGCGGTTGTGGCTCGGAGGTAGAGTGAGTCGTCCACTAATCAGATGATCCCCGGCTCCTCCGGTCTACATGTCGAAGTGTCCTTGGGCAAGATACTTAACCCCAAATTGCTTCAGAAGGCTGTGCCATCAGTGTATGAATGTGTATGAATGGTTAGCTCCTAAAACTGATGAGCAGCTCACACCTCGCATGGCAGCCAGTGTATGAATGTGTGTGAATGGGTGAATGAGATATGTAGCGTAAAAGCGCTTTGAGTGGTCGGAGATGTCTGTCTTCAGACCTGTAGTCATTTAGTCCTGTGATGGAGGGTTTTATTGGGACCGGGATTGTTGTGGAGTTTCTGAATCATGAGGAGACTTCACACAGCTCCAGGGAAATGTTAAAGATCTGAGTGGGGTGGCAGGAGGTTGGTGCTGGTTCTTTGGTATCTTGGGGGGAGAGGTGTGAATGTTTTTTATCTTTTCAGCGTAGCTCCTCTTCGGTGCTTTCACCTCCGTTGTCAGTGTGTTTTTGGCCTGGTTATACAGGAATTTTGCAGTCAAAGCAGACTTGCAGTTCCACTTCGGCCTCACTGGTCTATCTTTTCATGCCTTGACCACATGCTTAGCAGATCTTTGCTTCCTCCTGTAGTTCGGGATAGGATGGACTTGGGAGTGTCTCCATGGGAGACAGAGCAATAGGTGTCCGTTAAAACTATATAGCAGAATGTTTGACCAGAGAGGGAGGGCAGAAAACACAGCAAATGAACAAAAACACAAAAAGTACCAGAGATTGCAGTACTGAGGCCACTATATGTGGCGCCATCTTGGATTTTTGTAATGTACTTCAATCTCTATGGAGACAAAAACAGCAGCAGAGGTGAGGAGGAAGGAGGGGTCTGCAGGAAGGATAGAGATAAATCAGTTGTATGACAGAAAGCTTTAGTCAGAATGCTGGCAGAGCTCAGCAGCTTGAACTCTCTCTGGTGATGGAGACCTCTGAGGGAAATGAACTCTGCATTTCACAACTGCTCAACACCTCCTGCAGGAAACCAATTAGTACTCACTTTGAGTCGATGCTGGCTTACATTCTGCTGTCCTTTATCGCTGTGCTCACTTCAGCTCTTAACCTGCTGGTCATCATCTCTATCTCTCACTTCAAGTAGACATTCATTAATTTATTAAACTGATAAAGTAATGTTTTTATATTTCAGTCTTCGCTCTAGTTGCTTTTATCTGAATGATGACTGATGATATAATGACTGATTGATATTATAAATAGTATAAATGACGATTTATATATTGTTGGTGTCCACAGGCAGCTCCACACCCCCACCAACTTCATCCTCCTCTCTCTGGCTTTCTCAGATTTCTTCGTGGGCTTCCTCATGGCCTTACAAATAGTGGCCATAGACGGATGCTGGTCCCTTGGTGACATCTTGTGTCCTTTGTATCAATTTATAGCATACATTATTACCTCTGCCTCAATAGGAACCATGGTGATAATATCTATTGATCGCTATGTAGCTATTTGTCATCCTCTGCATTACTCCACTCAAATCACACAAAAAAGAGTTCAAGTCTGTATTTGTCTGTGTTGGATATGTTCTGTAATCTTTCAGGGTATACTGCAAAATCAGACTTTAATACCACCAGTCATAAACTCCTGCTCTGGAGAGTGTATTGTTATTGTTGACTACATTACTGTACTTGCAGATCTTATTTTTTCCTTCATACTTCCCATCACTATTATTGTTGTTTTGTATATGAGAGTATTTGTTGTGGCTGTGTCTCAGGCTCATGCCATGAGGTCCCACATTGCAGCTGTTACACTCCAGAAATCAGGGAAAGTAATGGCAAAAAAATCTGAATTGAAAGCAGCCAGGACTCTTGGTGTTATTGTAATTGTGTTTGTATTATGTCTCTGCCCATATTATTGTGCTCTTTTTGCAGATGAAAATGTCCTTACTGCTTCATCTGCAAATATTGTTATATGTTTGGTCTATTTTAACTCCTGTTTAAACCCTCTGATCTATGCACTTTTTTATCCGTGGTTTAGAAAATCAATTAAGCTCATTGTTACACTGAAGATACTGCAGCCAGACTCCTGTGATGCCAACATGCTGTAGAGTCTCTGCATGGTGCCTGAAATTAAACTCTCAGCATGTACAGAAAATTGTACTTGGTCATGGTGATGAGAAATTGAATAGTGCAAATCATACTTTGTTTATGTTAGAATGACTGTTTATTTTTCAGTACAACAGTAAAGTTATTTGTGGTTTGTTCATGACTGTGACACATTGTCGTGCTGGCTGTGCACTTCAGCACAGTGGGGTTTGATAAGAAATGTGAAAACTGTCCATATCAGATCCTCAAGAAATGCAAAAAATGACAAATCATCAATTAATTTGTAGCATACCAGCCAAATAAAAACATTTGCCTATTGTTCTATTGTTGTTTACTGATTTGCACCTTCAATAAATCATTGAAGAACTAGAAAGGCAGATAAATCAAATATAAAAAAAGAAAATACATGAAATCTCCAAGGCACTGTTTCTCAGCCTTATTACTTCCTGAAATCAATTAAATATACCTCTCTTTAACCAGAGCTAAACTAAAATAGTCTTTGGTAAAATGGTATTTAAGGCGATATGGGACATAAAGTCCCATACCAGTCCCATAAATAAAAATTAATTTAACATTGATTTAATTATTTATATTTTGTGAATTTTCCTTTACAGTCACTGGCCTTTTTTGCCATGTTAGTGGTATGGCTCTAGGGATGACAATATCATGGCTGATAGCATTCTGGCGCCGTGCCAGAATGCTTTCAGCTTTCCACAACTCCTCAACACCTCCTGCAGGAAACCAATAAGTCCTCACTTCTGCTCTCCATCATCTCTCTGCTCACTGCAGCTCTTAACCTGCTGGTCATCATCTCTATCTCCCACTTCAAGTAGACATTCATTAATTTATGAAACTGGTAGATAGTGATAAAAGTATTGCCTAATCTTAAACTGTAAGAAACAGAGAGATTTTTACAATTGATGTTATTGTTTTTCAGTTCAGACAATGACAAATATATTGTTGGTTTTCCTCCCCAGGCAGCTCCACACCCCCACCAACCTCATCCTCCTTTCACTGGCTGTCTCAGATTTCTTTGTGGGCTTCCTCATGTCCTTTCACATTATTCACATAGATGGCTGCTGGTTCCTCGGTGACCTCATGTGTGCTCTTTGTCAATATGTGGCATATATTATTACCTCCTCCTCAGTAGGAACCATGGTGATAATATCTATTGACCGCTATGTGGCTATTTGTCATCCTCTGCATTACTCCACTCAAATCACACAAAAAAAGAGTTCAAGTCTGTATTTGTCTGTGTTAGATATGTTCTGTAATCTTTCAAAGTCTCATTCTGAAGGATATCCTACAACAACCAGGCATGTATAACTCCTGCTTTGGAGAGTGCATTGTTGTCATCAACTCCATCACTAGGCTTGTAGACTTTACTTTTTCCTTCATAGTTCCCATCACTGTTATTTGTGTTTTTTGTAACTGGTTAGAGAGTTGTGGGTATACTCAATCCAAGGGAGATGTTCACTCCAGGCAGCAGGATTGGAGGCAGCTAAGCACTGAAGAGTTGACTCCAGGTCCTGCTTAGTCCTCTTAGTTTGACCATTAGTCTGTGGTTGTAAACCAGAGGAGAAGCTGGCTGTGGCCCTCATTTCTTGACAAATCGGCCTCCAGATCTGAGAGATGAACAAAATACCTCAATCAAAATGTGACTGGGGATGCCACAAAGGTGAAAAAGATGGATAGTCAACAATTCAAGATTTTTTGGCTGATGGTAGTTTGGAAAGAGTAACATAGTGATCAGCCTTGTAGAAACAGTCAACAATGGTGAGAATAGTTGTATTTCCTTGGGAGTGGGGTAGGCCAGTGACAAAATCCAGAGCGATGTGGGACCAGGGATGACTGGGTACGGGGTACAGACCTGAGCATGCCCCACTGGGGGCTGGGATGATTTCCCTGAAGTGCAGATAAACTCTAACAGAAATGCCTCTAGGTGTGTGCAAATCAGTGAAAATTTACTGAACATAGCCCAGTGTTCATGTAGCAACGAAAAGCACACAAAAAGATGGGTTAACACACTACTTACCATACACAATAAGTTTTGAAATACAATTGAGGCAAATACAATCGAGTGCACCGAATTGGCGACTGGGGCTTGGTAAGCCAGGGCAGGTGACGCGCCAAACATGGATTCTCCAGGAAATGGTGACAATAGCAGGCACACCTCCTCAGCTAGGACCAATCAGGGGCCAGTGACCACACACCTAGCTTTGCATACAAACATAGCACTACAAGGAAAGTGGGCAAGACAGTGGCCGTCGTTCTTGTACAAAAAAGATGGAGACGAGTGGAAGACAGCATTCAACACACCCCTGGGCAATTCTGAATATTTAATGGCGGCTGTGGCTCAGGAGGTAGAGAGGGTCGTCCACAAAGTGTCCTTGGGCAAGATGCTGAACCCCAAATTGCTCCCTGTAAGTCGCTTTGGATAAAAGCATCAGCTAAATGTAAATGTAAATGTAATCATGCCCTTTGGCCTTCCAACCCCCCCGCCATTTTTTTAAACATTAATGGCATGCTTTGTGACTTCCTTAACAGGTTTGTCTTCGTCTATTTAGATGAAATTTTTATTTTCTCCTGAACACATCTCCAACATCCACCAGGTTCTCACTTGAATATTGGAGAACACGTTATTTGTAAAAGCGGAGAAAAGTGAATTCCATGTGAACTATGTGTCATTCTTGGTTTATGTTGTCCAGAGCAGGAAGATCATGGCAGACCCAGAAAAGATCCAAGCTGTGGAGGAGTGGCCGATGCCAAAGAGTTGAAAGAAACACCCCCTGGGGTTTGCCAACTTGTATGGGCGATTCATCCAGGACTATACTTAGGTTGCCTCAGACTCGTTCCGGTGTGATGTTCTGTTGGTCGTCTGAGGCAGACAAGGCAGTTAAGATGGCACTTGAGGACTGGAGAAACTGGCTGGAGGATAGCTGAGAAACTGTTTGTGGTCTGTACGGATCACAAGAACTTGTCAAGGCAGCTTAGAGACTTAATTCCTGACAGGCCAGATGGGCTCTTTTTTTCAGTCATTTTGACTTTACCTTGACCTCCTCCCAGAATCCCGCAATATTAAACTCGGCGCCCTCTCTCGCCTGTACTGCCCAGCTCACCTGGGGTATACACGAGGCGAACACGATGTGTTGTTCACATTCATGGAGTTTCCTGTGATATTCTGTGAGATTGAGGGCCCCAGTTCATATCCAAGGTGTGGAGAGCCTTTTGTAAGGCCATGGGAGCCACGGTTAGTCTGTCTTCGGGCTTTCATCCACAAATCAATGGCCAGTCAGAGAGAGCCAATCAGATTCTGGACGCTGTGTGGCTGAAGCCAACCCCACATCCTGGAGCCAGCATCTTATTTGGGTGGAGTACACCCATAACAGTCGGCCACAGGTTTGTCTCCTTTTTCAAAGCCTCCCTCAGATGCCAGCCTACATTGTTTCCCTTCCAGGAAGGTGGGTTTAGCGCTTCCCTCAGTCCAAGAACACATCAACCTTTGTAGAAAAGTCTGGTAGGACACCCACACTGCTCTGGAGCAACCCCAGGAGTCCGACCAACAGTCAGCCAACAAGCACAGTAACCCAGCTCACAAAACATGAAACAAAACACAATTCCAGGAATCAAAATATAAAAAACCCAAACAGACACAACAATGTACACAATAGTTTCACTTCCTGTAACAAGCCTCACGCAAACTTTGAACAGGAGAGGTCAAAGCTGTGGTGGCAGAGAAGGGCACACATTGTCGCCATGATTTTAACTTGTGCAGCTCTGAACCCACAACTAATAACACTGAAGAGTGGTTTATATGTGGTAGCTGCTATGTCTTGTCATTCCTGCGTTTTGAAATCTGTTCACAGGGTTCTACAGCTCATTTAATGTTGTAATTGGTTTAAGTCAATATCAGTCAATTATATGACTGTCCTTGTTTAAAATACTGTCCTATTATTTCAATCCCTCATAAATACTGTCTAACAACCAAATTATTAATATAAATAATTACAGTCCCTACCTTTTTCTGCTTTGGATTTATGCGTTTGCTTCCATAGAGTGTTTTTTTCTGCCATTTAGGTTAATAAAGGCTATTGTCACTATTTGAGGAAATATGGTAATAAATAATGCTTTAAAGACCGTGTGAAGGCAATTCTGAGATTTCTTTCAAAATACAATAAATATGTTGGAAAATAATTGCTGAAAACATGTGAAAAGACCTTGAACAATATATTACTGAAATGTGGAGTTTAAAACAGTTTTTCATCAGTTTTCAGTCCAGGATTTTTTGGGCGGTCCTAAAAGGTGGCTCGATGATGTGTTGAGGCCACCCTGAGCATAATCCCCCCACCTCCCTAACTCACAATAGTATAAAAGCCTTCAGCATGTTGGCATCTGTACTTCTCTGTATGCTATGTTATTATTCTTGTTTACACTCAGTTGCTAGCTAGCTCTGCCTTCTAAGTACTGCAAATGCATTTTTTTCGTTGGATGAACAGCTTTATTAAACTTCCCAAACATGAAGAGATGAAGAAGTGGATTTATTTTGAGAAAGATATGAATTTTATGTGTGTCTGTAACGGCACATCCTTGGGCTGCAGGTGCTGCGTGTTGCCGGTGTTTTTTTGTGTTTTTTTTCCCCAAAACAATTCCACACAGTGCGTTGTTTCACTGAGGTACATGACATGAGACAGAGACAGACAGAGAGAGAAAGACAGACAGACAGAGAGAAACAGAGAGACAGAGAAAATACAGAGGGCAGAGAGAGAGTCCCACGAATGGCCATGGGCGTGGCTTCAGCACCTCCAGCGAACACACCCCGACGGTCCTGAGGCTGAGAATCATTTTTACCTGATTTTGACACCTAATTTCATAAACTTGTAGACATGTTTAATCATTCAAATTTGTCTGGATGGTTAATAACACTTTCTTTTTTGGTCTGACAAACTCAGAACACATTTAGTCTTACTTTACACAGACTAAGAGAGATGACCCTGACTAAAAAACACATCCCTGACTGCCTTTCATCTTGCTGTTGTGGTTCAGGTCTTGGCATCTACTTATGAGGTTCAGCTCTCGAAGCCCGTCTTGTTTGCAGACCATTTGTAAAAGCCTGGTCCTTTTATCTTTGGGACTTTGGCAATGTCCTTGTTTGTTAGACAGTCACTACATCATCACTGTCACTCATTTTTGTATTCTGCAGCAAAAATAGAAATATTCGATGAATTTTCAAATCGGTAAATATGTGACATACATAACAGCTGTATATAAAACTCAGATACTAAATGCCTCCTACATGTGTCCAGTCTGTTCTTCGTTTCCTATGGCCTTTACTAATTCATTGGGTTTGTAGTGAGTTGGCCAATCAAAGACTTCTCTGCAACCCACAGCTCTACCACTACTTCAACCTCTTGGGTTACCAGAAACTCAACAATGTGAGTATAAATACAGTAATGTAGTATCATTAAAACAGTAACGCTGTATCCTTTTCTTTCTCTCTACTACAAAAGCAATGCCCCATTTCAACCCAGTCTCACAACAAAGCGTGTAATACCTACGTTGGTCCACGGGGGAAAACGTGGTATCTTCACAATAAAAGCTCTAAAATTGTGACATACTTACGTTTAATTTGGCCTATTTATTTACATTGGCCTACGCACCGGTCACGTGACGGCCAAGTTTCCCCCTGCGAAAACAAAAAAAATGGCGGACACTCCTTACATTTTCCATGGAAAATGCAATATTTTGAGCTACCATCCACATTTACATGCATTTAGATGACATTTCTGGCGAGAAGTATGCGTTATATTTTCAGAATCTTCTATCAGAGAATGTAGACGACCTTCCATTTATTAGTTTCTACAATGATTTTAGTGTCTCTATAGAAAATTGTTGGAATGCAACGCTTTGTACCATTGTTATGGTGGTTGCTATGGACGCTGCTATCGCTGCTAGGCCACCTAGTTGCATATTGTCTGAGTCGTCTTATTTGTTAATGATGTTATTTGCTGTAAACGTTTAATGAGGGGTCGTACATCTAATCCCAGATATCAAACAAGAAATATTTAAAAAGATCATTAAGAGATAGCTGCACCATATCTGTATGCTGCATGCGCGAGCGGGGCATATCTATCAGTTTGTCTGACGCTGTCAATAAAGTTGAAAAAAAAAAAAAAAAAAAGGTTAAAAGGGCACCGCAGCTGTTTCAGTCAGGTTTTTAAAACAGGTAAACATCGTGTTAGGTACAATAAGTAGGCCAGAGGACGACGACGATGACATATTTCTTGCTGACGTGCTTTTGGAAGAATGTGAGGTAAGAGGAATATCTTCTGAGAAATGTGAGTGCCGAGTTATTTTTTCTTAATTTGCACCTCATAGCCATTGATAGCGTCATTTAACGTTCCTTGGTAATATAGTCACTTTAGCTGCAACGTATAGTGATTTCCTGAGCTGCTTAACTTAACCACATCGTTTAGACGATTTGAAGTTATTATGTAAAATTAAATATGTCTCGCCAGAAAGTTGTATGTATGGAACATTTTTTACAGTTGCTTGATATTAAAGTGGTTTCACGTCAAGCAGAGTCAAAGTAAAGAGTCAGCAACAGGGTCTGAAACTCAGACAGAAAAGGTTGTTTGGCTTGAGGAAGACGAGGACAGCCAACCTCTCCCAAAAAGACATAGGACTGGGGAGAAATGGAAATGGGGACACGTCACAGGTTGGTGGTCTTCAAACTAATTATTTATTTATTTATTTAAATAAAATTAAATTATTAATTACAAAATTAATCTTTATACTGTGGCAGTGACGTCTGGGAGCACAGAACCTTCCTGTTCTTCGACATATGGACAGAGGGGCAGACGCAGAAGAGGCAGAGACAGAGACCATCCAAAACTTAGGTTACTTTTCTTCTTCTCCCTACTCGTCTTGGGTTTTTTTTTTTTCTTCACTTGTTGTGTTTAGCTACATTGAACCTTACTTTACAGCTGATTATCTCCTTTGTCTTTTAGACTCCCTTATCCAAGAAGTACAAGATCCCTTTGGATGTCCTGCTGAAGAACCCGTCTCATCACAGTGGAAGGAAAGGCAAAGTTCAACCTTGGAAAAGTGGACTACGTTAAGGCCCTTTATGGTTAACCAGATGTTATCATCAGAGAGGCCTAAACAGGGACTATGTCAACACTGTGGACAAAAGCTTGCAGTAGTGACATGCAGAGATTGTTTGCTAAGACCACTTTACTGCACTGCGTGTGATATTACAATACATGAGTCTATGGCACTCCATAACAGAACCTCTAACTGTGATAGAGGTTTTTTTTAGGCCATTGTCACCTTCCACATGCATCAAGGAAGATGAGGGAGGAAAATTCTCCTACCATGAAAAAGGTAACCATTGTTAATAGCTATTTAGGCTATTTTGTAATTAAAATATGTTAAATACAATATTAAGTTATATCACACTGAAAGAACACCCTTATTTTCCAATTATTTATTATGTGAAATGTTCTTATTTCATTCTCTAGAGTGTTTCTTACCAATCATGCTTCCTCACTGTGATTGTTCTACTGGGCAAACGAGTGTTTCCCCAGGAAAGCAAGTAATTTTGATTGGAATGAACGGTAAGGATTTTCCAAACTAGTCTTTTCATATAGAATCAACCTTTTATATTCCTTGTATATTGAAGTAACTTATTTTTCTTTTGATATTCAGGCTGTTACAATCTGTCCCTTCCATGTGTCAGCTGCCCCTGCGGAAAGTCCTGGTCAGTGGACATAGGTGATCTGGTTGACAGTGGTTATTGGCCAGCCACAGCCAATTTTGACACTTTGTACACTGTGGATTTGTTCAGTACGTATGAGGATCTCAAGATCACTGCCCCAGGAATGTCACGGCAAGCTTTTGTTAGCATGCTAGAACATCGCACAAAAGTCTTTGGTCGGGTGAGTACAAGACGTTGTTGAAGAAAACAACCAAGTTTGCTGAGGTGGTGCAAGTTTATTGGAGTTGAATGCAGAATGCAGGGTTAGAGAACAGATATACCCTGTCCCCAGGTGTGGTTGCAGACAGTTCATGAATGGATCGTATAGTGGATGTGTATTTGTTAGGCATGCACAACAGGTAACTGTCTTACACAAGCGGGTGAACTCAGTAGGGGGCAGGTATGGCTCCCAGATGAGGTCAGAGACAAAGGGAGGGAGTAGTGTGATCAAGCGGGCTCTAGTCAGCAGGGGAGCAGAGACAGGAGGAAACAACATTTGGCTGGGTTTGCCCCAGACATGTCCCCTCATATGTAAGTTTTCTTCTTCAATGTGAAGATTTTCAAATGTATTTACGCTATACTTTCATCATGGCCTTACTTTTACGTTTTGCTTTTAGAGCGGCCAGATATGTGGGGATACTATGCAGAAGTCATTTCTGGAATGGATCTATGCCAAATTTGAAGTGGAAAGGCTGTCTCAGGTGCAGCATTTTCAGTGTCCTGTATGCACACCCTCCATGCTGGCTGTTGCAGTGGATGGAAATCGTAAACTTTAACTTTAAGAGCCAACCGGGGTGTGTAGTATTCTTTTCCATATAAATTCTACAGTGCTACTGTAATTGTCATTTTAATCCTTTCTATTTTTTTTTTTAAGACCTGATGGATTTTTTGATGGAGTGTTTCTGGCCAAGGATGCTGAAGTGTCCTCCTTTGTTGACTACATCCATGGGACAACCAAACATGTAAATTTACATTTCTTTATATTTAAATTTTGATAAACACTTGCAGTATACTTAAAATTTGTATTTACTATGACCACCACATTGACATGTTAAAGACATTTACAGCTGAATTCATACAGTTTGAGTTCATCTACATATGTCTGCTTTCATCTCTTTTTAGAATCCTGCGAAAGGGACATGTGGTACAGGTCAATGGGTTGCAGCACAAGAGTCTGCAAGCAAGTCGGCAAGCAAATTAGATGAGGAAGGCGTTGAAGTTGCGGTCTGCCGTCATGGGGTCTTGCTCAAAGGACTGAATATGTTCCGTGGTGAAATATTCGCATATCCATTATATCTCCAGAAACAGTTAGCTTCACAGACTGTGAAGTTTTTTTGCTCTGATGTAGTCTGCAAATACTGGCCATATCTGGAGAGGGTTGTCCGTTTCTGTCCAGAGCTACAAGACCTGTTGAACATGCGCCCATTTCTTTCGATTATGCATGCTAAAGCACATTCATGGATGTGTGAGGTAATTATTGACACATTGTTTTTATAATCCCCCCTATAAACCCCCCACTCTTATGTTTTTTCAAAGTGTAACAATTAATTAAATGTTTTGTAGTTGAAGTGGGGAGGACGTAATCAAGAAGGAGCAGGTACAACCATAGGAGAAGAAGTTGAACAAGTCAACAGTTTCCTTTCTCGAGCAGCCATATGTTCTAAGTTCATGGCAAAAGCAGGTAAATATTTTTTCATCTAAATTATTTAATTTGTTTAGTTTCTGGTTTCTTGGCCTAATGTGCTTTGTTTGTCAAGTTCGCACAGACATACTTACGATCCAAGCAAGTGGCTGGAACAAGCGGAAGGCAGAAAACCTTGACCGGACATTGGCAAAAAGATACATCAAGGTATGGACTATATTGACTATTGTAATGGAAAAACTTTATATTCAAAGATAATCTGATTCAATTATACTCTGTTTGTTGTACTCAGTATTCTTCTTTATTTATAATTATACAAAGTGTAATCATGTGTGTAACTGAGGGACACAGTGGGACTTATAACAGGGTTAAGGGAGGACAGACAGAATGTTTTGTCATAAAAGAGAATTACAACACCTGGTGTAAGCATGTTCTTTGTCCTTGAACTGATAGAACCCTTCTTGTGCAAGCAAGCAAATAGGCAAACGAAAGCTAAAGAGTAGGGGGAGAAGGATGATTCTTCCTAATTAGGAGTTGTTGTTTGACAAACTATCAAATGTTGGTGTGAGGGTATAAATATGAAAGGAGGAGACTCTTCGGGGCTCCTCATCTGTGATACCTCTGTTGTTGCAGTGTACGAGCCTATGCACGCATAATAAATCAGTTAACCATCAGAGAACTTGTCTCCGGTTTGTGTGACCAAAAACTTCCACGACACTATTTATTTGTTTGTTGTGTTTTTGGAGAACATTATACAATGCATTTGTTTTGACAGACTGTACAGAGGATTGCAGAAGCATCAAAGGACCTTCAAAAACTCACTACCGAGTTGTCTACACACGAAGACACAGTCCAGCAATGGGTGTGTGATGTTCAGCAGTGGACCACAGGTAGTATGGGGAGAAGATTATTGTGCATTATGCTTATTTACAGAATATTCTCAGCTAGACCTCACTATTTGGAAATAACATCATCAATAACAAGTATTTTGTTCCCATTGTAGTTCTGTGGTCAAATTTACATGGCTTTGTCGGATGCAGCTGCAACTGATTTTTTTTTTTTTTCACATAATATTTGTATTATTATATATGGTTCTGACAATGTTGCTTGTACTAAATAAATTTTGCCTCTGTCACTGAACACACCTATATCTGGAGATTATGCCAGAGTTAACTGAGCTAGTTTTGTCCTACTAGTTATCCACAATCAATGTTGGGGTTACTGAACCCAGATATTGCAATATATCTTGTAAACCTGCTTTGTGGTACAGGTCTCCATTATAGGTTTACTTGTCTTCACAAGGAGCAACTGTTCAAAATGACAGGCAGAAGACCATTGAAGGACTATATTTGAGCATCAAGCAGCGGAAGTTTCAGCTCTATCGTCAGACAGGTGAGACCATAAAAGTTATTTTTTTAAATTATTTATTACCCTGTAAATTTATAATTTTACACAATCATTTTTTGTTTCACCCTTCAGTTGGCAGTAAGTGGAGACAGCTTTGGATGATGCCATTGCTGAATACAACACTGTTGTGGGGGATGCTGACAAACTCCCTCCTTCTGACGACAGACAACTTCTCCTGGCCTTGGGAATGTAAGTAAGACACAGAGTGTGTAAGATTGCTCATGCACAAACCTTAAAACCTTTCTATAATTGCTAACATGTTTGATGAGATGAATTGCAGGTCACGGTGATATGATCCAGAAAAAAAAAAGTTTACGACCAAGTAATGCTGCTGAATAGACTCGAAGAAGAAGCAGTAATTGTGGTTCGTGAAATCAAGCAGCACTGGGAGTACATGCGGAGCATGGCTGGAACGATTGAAGCACTTTCCTCCAGACTCCAGACATGCTGCAGACTGCAGCATGCACAACATAGCGTATTCTGGGACAGCACATGGTGTCTTTAGATGACTCCCTTTCTGAGGAAGAACACTTGGACAGTAGCTCGTCAATGGATGAAGACTTATGACAGCCATCATTGCGCTCAGTTCAAGTCTGGAGAACACTCAAGTCTGTCTCTGTACCTGCAGAGCCCGCACCACCCCGCTCTCCACTCCAAATGTTCCAAATGCAATTTGTTATACAGTTTGTGCATACTGTGTGATGTTAAAAGATGTACCTATATAAAATAAATAACTTAAATTTGCACTATTGTGACATTTTCTTGCACTATTACATTATTTTACCTGTAAATATGAGATGCAGATAAACTGTGATATAATGCACAATACAGTACAGAATACAATACACAGTTACAGGTGTTTGAGAGGAATGTATGAGTCACACTTCTTAATCTGCGTTATGTGGAATCACAGGATGGCTGTTTCGCCTCCTTATGACATAATGTCCCAAAAACCAAATAGATCAGTCTCTGTGTAGGTGTTCAGTACAGCTTTACTGTAGGTAGGCCTGGTCACATAACTTGACCCAATGGAGCTACCAGCGCTCTTATACTCACTTTTCACACTCACAGCACTGCCATTCATAACACAAACTTCATATACAAATTTGCAGATGACACAGCTGTGGTGGGGATGAGAACCAACAACGAGACAGTCCACAGGGAGGAGGTCCAGGCCCTCACATCCTGGTGTCAGAACAATCACTTGCTCCTCAACACCAAGACAAAGGAGCTTATCATAGACTTAGTAAAACACAGGGACACAACACACGCCCATCTGGTGATCACTTGAAGTGAAACAGGTGGGGAGTTTCAGGTACATAAGTGTTCACCTCTCAGGGGACCTGACATGGGAAGTGAGCACCAGAGAAGTGGTGAAGAAGGCCCAGCAGAGATTCTTCCTACAGTGGACCCTCAGAAAAACTGGGCTCCGACAGATTCCTCACCAACTTCTACTAGAATACTTCTACTAGTAGAAGTATTCTAGTAGAAAGATAATCTAATAGAAAGTAACCTGGGCTATGGATGCATGGAGTGGTTCCCCAGCTGCACCTCAGAGGAGAGAAGGGGACAGGCAGCGGGTCACTAAGAGTGCATCTAAGATCATTGGTGTCCCTCTTCCGTCCCTGGAACAAATCTACTCTGCCCGGCTGAGAAACAGAGCCAATAAGATCAGGTCTGACTGTTCACACCCTGGACAATGTCGTTTTAGCACACTCCCCTCTGGCAGGTTCAGGGTCATGAGGGCACGGACAGAACGACTTCCCCAAAGCTGTATAAGTTCTGCTGAAAGCATGAGCTGGACTTGCACCTGACAATCTGCACTTTACATCCATCTATCTTTACATACATCCCTAACCCTAACCCACATCCACATGTTTATTTTACTTTATTTTGTATGCTGCTCTTTACTTTATATGCTACTATTCAGAATCAGAATCAGAATCACTTTTATTGCCAGGTATGTAAACACACACGAGGAATTTGACTTCAGTTTCACTTAGCTCTCTTTGTACCACAGATAAAAAAAATATAAACATAAACAAGAACAAAGACAAAAACAAAAGCTATGTACATGTAAAAAGCTGAATAGGTATATATATATATATATATATATATATATATATATATATATATATATATATATATATATATTTGTATCTTGGTACAATGGTGCCATAGTGCAAGGAAATGAAACAATAAATATAAATATACAGTGTGTATATTATGGCAGTATGAGTGAACAGATATTTTACAGGTGATGTTAAATTGAGTTTTTTTTTTTTTAAAAAAACCTTACCTACTTCATATGCTTCTGTGATAAGGAGAACTGTGTAAACATATTTGGATTGTCAGAATATAAAAACATAGTCCACATACGATAGGGATGGGAGACCGGGGTGGGAAGTCAGCTGACTTATGACATGCCCGTCTGTGCTTCTGATTGGCTAGTGCCCTGGTTATCTGTGTTGGTGATTGGTTACAGATCACAGTAAGCCAATCAGAGGCAGAATAAGGCGGGTCGTGCACATATTGGCGCTAACTTACGATTGTACGTGCTCTACACATGGCAGTGTAGCTGAAGCTGGATGGGTAAGTTACAGATATTTAATGTAGTCTGAATATATTTTTATTGAATATAATTACAGTGAGCTAAGAATGGGGCAAAAATTATGTAAATTCCTTTTTAAAAATGTTGTCCTAGTACTGTAACAGGAATTGCAATAGTAACACCAGTGCAATATTACTGCTGTTTTTTCTTCTTAATACTAAGATGCAGTATACATCTTAATTTGTGCAATACTATCACTGTTTTTCTATTTCTTAATTAGTAATATTCAACATACAACTTTGGACAGTAATGTGCATTTTTGATCAGCAATGTGCAATTTACACTAATTAACGTGCAATATAAACCCTACTGATAACAACTGTCTATCCATCCTACCTCATGTAAGCAGTCTACTGTTATTGTGTATTTGATATCTGTATTGATATATTGATATAATATTGATGTCTTATCTTATCTTAATTACACTGATAAGGCTGCTAAGAACAGGGCTCTGGTTGCTTAAATATAAATATTGCTTCATATTCCAGGTCAAAAATGCCAAGAGGGTCAACCACAACCAGCTGCACTAGCTGCAATGCAGTTATTCCTGTGGCCGCCAAGACATGCAAGTCTTGCCAGGCGGTACAGCCTAAAAGGTAAAGAGTTGCCAAAAAATTACAGAAATTTGAAGCAAAAAAAGAGGACTGGCTAAAAAAACAGAAGAAGAATAGAACCACCTCACATGTCATGGATGAGGCATCAATTTTGGCATGTGTTGCATGTCTCTGTGTTTAATTCATGCTTGTGATATTTCTGTATGATATTTTAATTTACTTTTTTAATACCTAGGTTGAAAAGTTACACGCACTGGGGCACAAGGCCATCATTATGATCCGCAAACCAGGCAAAAAGCCTGACACCTGGTTCGCGAATATCCTGCACCCAAAGTGGCAGCTGTCCAACCAGGCTGTGCAGTGCCTAGAGAGGATGAAGGCCTTATTTGAGGTGGTAGTTAAAGGTAAGCCCATGAACTGTATCAGTGATACCTTTAATTGTCAACATATCTGTTTTGCATACTTCAGCCTCAGTCACACCTAGACCGAGATGATGAGTCAGTTGTGCAATAATCTCACATTTTACTTACGTGCAGAAAAATCTCTTCAGGTGGAGGAATATAAAAGTACCTCTTTAGTGACAACCTTTGCTCAGATGTATTGTGGGGCAGATTTTAGGTGACACATATACATTAAAAGTACAAATTTGAGCAAGGGTCTCTCTAAATATATACATTCATACATTATATGTAACTGCTTATGCCTAGTGGATCGCAGGAGTTGCTGGGGCCCATCCCAGCTGTCAATGGATGAGGACAGGGTACACCCTGGACAAGTCGCTGCTTTATTGCAGGGCTGACACATAGAGACAGACAATCATTCATACCTACAGGCAGTTTAGAGTCACCAGTTAACCTAAGCTGCATGTCTTTGGACTGTGACAGGAAACCAGAGTACCTGGAGAAAACAGACGCAGACATTGGGAGGACTTTCTAAATATATATTGCAGGTAATATAGAATCTGCTAGTATTGAAAAATTAATTAACCTTAATTGTGTTTTGGTTTCATTGAGGTTGGACTGACCAGCAACCATCCACCAGCCTCACCACCACCAGCCTCGCTGTCCAGCCATCCACCAGCCCCACAGTCCAGCCATCCACCAGCCCCGCTGTCCATCCATCCACCAGCCCTGCAGTCCAGCCATCCACCAGCCCCGCCGTCCAGCCATCCACCAGCACCCTCAGAGCCAGAGGTAGGTAATTAATATTTTATTTTTAATTATTTGGTTGAAATACTGTTCTAATATGAGAAAATTAAGATGAATCTATGATTACTGTATATTAGTTATACAAGTAACTAGTATGTAGATCAACTGAGTTATGTGGCCCAGTCATTTTTCTTCTCCTTGTTTTTTGGATTAACAGTAACTGTAACTGTCATATGAACTCAACTATCACTATCACTTCCCATGGACATTAATCCTTTCCAGTTTTTGTGATGTGGACTCCAGGATTATCTGTCTCTTGATTTTTTTAATTCACAAAAACAATTTTCCCTGATGTGTGGAATATTTGCTGCCATCTAGTGGTTAATTTCTTTCGAGTTATTCATCATTAGTGGCTTGTTATCAGAATACTTTATAAATCCTACAAGGGGAAATTTAGAAAGTGCTTTTCATTGGTATAATTATGGCAGTTAACGTTACTTTTTCTGATAATGTTGTTGGCCTCTGACTTTCTATCCAGTTTTTAAGTAAGTTCTTAGCCCCTGTTTAAATTATGTCGTTTTATCCGCTCTGTTTTTATTGACACTTCTTAACGGGCTTAAGATCTTAACCCTCTGAGCTAATTTATGGACATTGTCTGGTGATCGATCAAGACCACGGACTCCCACGCCACTACTCGGCCAAGTGAAACCTGTTTTTAACGCTATTCTTTTACCGATCGCTGGATTTACCGGTATGTTGGCGGTGTGCGAGTCCTGCCTCCCCACCCTCTCTAAACTGAGGGAGAGCGTCTCGGGTCTGCGGGCAGACTTCATGGAGAGGGACAAGATCCTCATGGATTTCTCCACCGCTCATCGCCCGCCTGAAAACATCCGGCGCTGACGACCGGAGCATGACGGCCATGGACAACACCACCCTGCCGTGGACTGGCTCCATCACCACCGGGACACCGGGCACTAGCCGAGTCCCGCTGGCACCGCCAGGGAGCCAAGCCCAGGTCATCGGCACCCTCCACCTCCTGCTTTCATCCCGCAGAGTCACAGTGCCTCATCCGGGACTGGGAGGATAGAGTGGAAACTCCGGCAAGCCTAACTCCTCTCAAGCCGAGGGAGCCCTGGTCGGTGGTGTGCAGGGGCGCTGGGGCTTGTCCATCTCCTCCTCCTCCGCCTCCGGGTCTGCCACTGGACAACAGATTTGACCTCCTAAGCCTGCAGGATTTCCCTCCTGTGGGTGCTTTGTCCAGCTCACCCCCGGGACTGTCCAGGAGCCGCGGTAGACCCGTCCAGCCTGACCTCCCCCCTACATCCCGGCCAGGAGAAACCGCGGCCCGGCGCCTCCAACACCAGCCTCAGGCTCCATCCCGCCCCCGCCGCACCTCCAGGCAGCCAGTTGAGCGGCGCACCCCCTCTGTGCTAGTTGTCGGGACCTCCATGGTCAGGCACGTGGCAGTGGACGGTGGCCGGACCTTCTGCCACCCTGGAGCCCGCGTCAACGAGGTCGCATCCGCCGCCCTCAAGCTGTGTGCGCAGCACAGCTCGGCCTCCACGCTGGAGGCCGGCATCAATGACCTCAAAAACCAGCAGTCGGAGGTCCTCAAACAGGATTTCGTTTCCCTGGTGGATCGCCTGCTGGACATGGGGAAGCGGCTGATTATCTCTGGCCCGCTTCCCCCACCTCGCTACGGTAACGTCACCACCAGCCGCCTTCGTCAGCTGCACCTGTGGCTGAAGGGATACTGCCGGAACAAAAGTATCCCTTTTGTGGACAATTTCACAGCTTTTTTTCTTCTTTTTAAACGGGACGGCCTCCTCCCAAATCAGGAGGGTTCACGGCTTTTATCAGTTAGCTTCAACCTGACTGTCCGGTCCTGCACCACAGCCACCTCCTGACTCACCGTTAAAACACATGCACGTAATCACTTTGCCCCTCACGCACCCCCTCATTCACATCCACCCTTGCCCACTACACGTTTCACCCGCACCATACACCCCTCTCCATTAGTAGGCCCCTCTCTGCCACCAGAATCTCAGGACATTCACACCATCAAAACTATCATTTCACATAGACAGCTGAAGCCCAGGAATGTTTTTAGACCCAAAAGTGTTTTTATTCCCATAGAATGTCATGATGAGCGCACATTCAGCACTGACATCAAAATGGCTGTGCTGAATGTGTGCTCTCTTTTAAACAAATCTTTTATCATAAACGATTTAATTTTAGACAAACACCTTGACAGTATTCTCCTTACAGAGACATGGCTTGGCACCGATGCACCTGTTGTTCTCACTGAGGCTTCCCCACCAAATTTTAACTTTCTATTTTCTACTAGGAGGGGCAAGAAAGGGGGAGGAACTGCATCAATAACACGAACCACAATGTCCTCAAATGAAGTTCCTTTTAACAGTTACTCATCATTTGAGCATCATGCCTTTGTTTTTAGCAGCCCTCCTATTCTTTGCATAACGGTCTACAGACCACCCCAGTACTCCACTTCTTTCATCAGTGAATTCTCTGATCTCTTATCAATCATTCACACCACCCACAACAGGATTTTAATAACTGGTGATTTTAATCTACACATTGACAAAACCTCGGACCCAATGTCCAGAGAATTTTTAAACCTTTTAAACTGTTTGGATTTTAAACAGCATGTCACGCAGCCGACCCACAGCAGAGGACACACCCTGGACCTGGTCATAACTTATGGCCTGTCCGTGGGTGTGTCCTCTGTTGTGGACCTGGCTGTGTCTGACCACTACTGTGTGTTTTTTAACATCACTAGTTTTAATCAACGGGAGGCCCCGGTGAGAACGGTGAGGAAACGCTACCTAACTTCTGAAGTGGCTGCAAATTTTATCCAGATTTTACAGAGCACTCCTGCAGAGATTTTACCAGCACCTTGTGATTTTATCGTTGACAATTTTAACAATAAACTGAAGTCAACGCTGGACTCAGTGGCTCCTCTTTTAACGAAAACCATCATGATTAAACCTACACCCCCGTGGAGAAATGAGGAAACAAAGAAACTGAAAAGAAACTGCAGGAGAGCTGAAAGGAGATGGAGAAAATCAAAACTAACAGTTCATCACGAATTTCTTCGTCAACAACTCAAAACTTACAATAATGCAATCAAACAGGCAAGAATTACCCATTTCAAAAAACTAATCTCTGACCATAAAAACAACCACAAATTCCTCTTCTCCACCATTGAGCTTTTAACAAACATTAATTTTAAAGGATCCCATAAAACAACAACAGATACTCTCTGTAGGGTCAATCAGGGGTCAATTTTAGGTCCAATTCTTTTTAATCTTTACATGATTCCCCTTGGGGATGTCATCAGGAGGCACGGCATCAGCTTTCATAGTTATGCTGATGATACGCAACTGTACATCGCCGTGTCTCCTGATGACACAGGGCCACTTGATGCCCTTTTAAACTGCATTTTAGATATCAAGTCATGGATGGCAGCGAATTTCCTACAGCTCAACCAGGACAAAACCGAGGTTTTAGTCATTGGTCCTGAAGGCCAGAGAGAGAAACTTTTAACAAAATTACGAGGTCTTAAACCATCCAAGACTGTAAAAAATCTGGGCGTGATTTTTGACTCTGAGCTTAGTTTTATTCCCCATATCAAAAACATAACAAAGATAGGCTTTTACCATCTTAAGAATATAGCCAGAGTCCGCCCGTTTCTCTCTCAGGCCAGCACGGAGGTGCTGATGCATGCTTTTATCGCTTGTCGTTTAGATTACTGTAATGCACTGCTCTCTGGTCTTCCAAAAAAGAGTATCTCTAGTCTCCAACTGCTGCAGAATTCAGCTGCACGAGTGTTGACGAGGACCAGAGGGCGGGAGCACATTACACCAGTTTCAAAATCGCTGCACTGGCTCCCCGTACGCTTCAGGATCAATTTTAAGGTTCTCTTACTCGTTCTTAGATGTCTTAACGGTCTTGGGCCTCCTTATTTAAAGGACTTACTTTTACCATATCAACCCTCACGGACCCTGAGGTCTTCCGGCTCTGGCCTTTTAACCATACCACAAGTTAGAACGAAAGAAAGTTAGTTATTATGGCCCCCGATTGTGGAACAGCCTGCCAGAGAACCTCAGGGCCGCAGAGACTGTTGATGTTTTTAAAAAGAGGCTGAAGACTCACCTTTTTACTCAGGCTTTTATTTGATTTTACTGATTTCCTTTATTCTTTTCTATCTAACTCTTATAATCAATTTTTATTCTATACTATTTTAGTTATGTCTTAACTACATGTTTACTACATATATTTTAACTACAAGTTTTAGTTATATGTTTTAGCTACATGTCTTAGTTATATATTTTAACTACATGTTTTAGTTATGAGTTTTAGCTACATGTTGTAGTTATATATTTTAACTACATGTTTTAGTTATGTGTTTTTAGCTACATGTCTTAGTTATATATTTTAACTTTAGTTATGTGTTTTAGCTACATGTTGTAGTTATATATTTTAACTACATGTTTTAGCTAGATTTTATCTATCTTGTTCATTTTATACCATTGTATCTTATCTTTACCGTTTTAGTCTCTCTTAGTTTTTTTAGCTCCAGTGTTTCCTCATGGGGGCCGACCACACTGGGAGCTGCTTTTGGCCTACTGACGGGGGTGCTGTCCTGTGGACTGCTCTGGCCTGGGTGGCTGGAGAGCTCTGCACCTTAGATGTGGGGCCTCTTGTCTGCCCGGGTCAGGGCTGTCTTTGTGGCGGCGCTCCCTGTAGTCCTGGGCCGGGCCCTCCCAGGGTGGCTTTTTTTCTTGCCGTAGGTCTCGGTGCCTGGCCATGTCTCTCTCTAGTGTGTGCAGCGGGTGTGTGTGTGTGTGTGTGCGTGCGTGTGTGTGGGTGTGTGTGTGTGTGGGTGTGTGTGTGTGCCTGTATGTCTACGTTGGCATTTTTAGCATTTTAGTCCTTTCATCCACTGTGTCTGACTGTATTTATTTTTGGCAAGAGGATTAATATTAACATGCAAATTATTGTAACTGTATACTTTATTTTTCTCTTTTAGAATTAGGGCTGAACGATTTGGGAAAATAATCTAATTGCGATTTTTCCCCCCAATATTGCAATTGCAATTTAATATGCGATTTTTTACTTATTTTTTATTTTATCCTCTTTTTTTTCCCCAACAAAACATAATGAATGATTTAAATATGACCAACACAATATTAGATACATTTAGTGTAAAATGTTCTTTCCCATAAGCTGGGCCTATTTGTTAGAATTAAATTAAAAGATGTATGACTTGAAATAAATGACATTTTTATGTTACTGCTCATTACAGAAACATCTGTGCATTTAAGTAATTTAAACAAAGGCATGCAGTTGGAAACACTGTGTGCAGAATTTACAGTCTTAAGAAAAAAAAATGGCTGTGTTGAATGAATATAGCTCAAATTTGCCAGATTTTACATTTTTCTTAGAATTGTCATCTCAGTACTTTAATTAAGCCTAAAATGGCTAAGCTACACAAAAACTTCCTTAAATGTTCCTAGCGCCAAAACGTGTCCCATTGAAACCCATTAAAACCACAATTTTTGATCCCACGTTTATCTTAACATAAACTAAGGCATTCCTTTATGTTAGGGTTTCATTTTGGACCACTGGCTTTCAATTTGTAATTTTTCTATATGTCCACCAGATGGTGCTACTTTTCCCCATTCAAAGCATGAAGCACTTTTTACTTTTGGTTTCGTTTCGTTGCTACTTCACGGGAGCGCGGCATGCTCTGCACAACACCTGACGCTGCGCAGCGTCTTCTTTTTTGAAACCGAAATAGTTCCACACCACCGACGTGCTGTTCCTCTTCCAGACTAAAGTCTCAGCTGTGTCAGTTTCTGACTGTTCCGTCGAGCCAGAGGCCATTGTGCAACAGGTTAAAGGGCAGCATGAAAAGTTGACGCAGCCGAGTTCTCCCAGTTCTCCACTCTTTCGCTCGTGTCACGTGACCACCTTGTAATCGCGCACGTTGCGGTTAGAAAATCGCGTTTTATCATATCGCGATATTATCGCAAATGCAATTAATCGTTCAGCCCTATTTAGAATGCAGCCATAGGATGTCTGGTAGAGAAAAGTACTATCCAGTCAAGAGGGTCGTAAACCACAAAAGGCTAAAGGTTTGTTTTCTCATAACATGGGGTGAAATATCTGTTGAAGGGAAAGATGCAGGAAATCTCTCCTGCCACATGCCATCACACTATACAATAAGAACTAAAATCACTGGTCATTACTTCTCTATATGCACTTCATATATATATATATATATATATATATATATATATATATATATATATATATATATATGTATATTTACACACTCTGTTCAATATACTGCTTATTTGTACATTTTAATACTGCACACCTGTACATTTTGGTTGGATCCTATATTCTATACTTGAATCTTATTTTTATATTACTGTTTTAAATGTTGAATTTTATATTTATACTACTACTTAGTAGTAGTTCTTTTTTTATCTAGGTTGTTCTTTTTACTTTTTACTTTTACTTCATTGTCTACGGGTGAAAATGCTGCCATTGCTATTTACTATAAACTATTTTTTACAGAAGCACATGTTAACTTTCTAATGGTAAATATGTTTTAATACTTTCTAGGGAAAACCAATGGAACTTGTGGAGTGGGAGCCCTGTTCCATGTGGTATGCAGGATGTCTCTTCATTTTATTTTATCGTCTCAAATATTACCAAAGAAACAGAACAATAATGAGAATAATAATAATAATGCTAACAGTTGAAAGGGAGAAGCATCAAAACAGTGTATGTTAACTCCTTAATCAAACTTTCATAATCATGTCAGCTACAGTAATCAGGTTACTGAATCCATGTAAAAAAATTTGACTCAAAACTGTTCTTCTCCATTGACATGTTTTGAATATCATCCATTGCTGATATAAAAACAAATCTTCATCTTTCTCACAGTGGGAAGACCTGGCCCCTCGAGTGGGTAGTCAAGGAACACACAAAGTCATAAATGACATAAATGTTATGTAGTAAACCCAAACAGACTACAGTGAACACACTTGATTGTCTCACAGATAACATTTCCATACCCACAGAAGGTTTTATTGATGTTACTCACCACTTTGTCTCTACAACATGTTGGCATCACAGGAGTCTGGCTGCAGTATCTTCAGTGTAACAATAAGTTTAATAGACTTTCTAAACCACGGATAGAAAAAGGCATAGATCACAGGGTTTAAACAGGAGTTAAAATATAGCAGCCAGACTACAAAAGGTGAAGATGAACTACTGTCTTCAATATCCTGGCCTACCAGGGATGGAGAGTAATATGGACAAAAACATATGAGAAACACAACTACAACAACACCAAGAGTCTTGGCTGCTTTCAGTTCAGATTTTTTAGCAGTTATGCGCACTGAATGTTGGAGTGTGACTGTTTGAGAGCGCATAGTCTGAGCCTGAGACACAGCCACCACAAATACTCTCAAATACAAAATTACGATGACAGTGATCGGACCAACAAAAGTAAAGACAAAGTCAACAGCTCCTGTGATATGATTGAGAACAACTACACACTCTCCGTAGCAGGAATTCTGTGACTCAGGTTTTCTCAGAAAGTCTTTTAAAATGAGAGTATTATAGAGAACCGAGCAGATCCAACACAGACAAACACAGATCTTTGTTCTGTCCAGAGTAACTCTGGTGCTGTAATGTAGGGGGTCACAAATAGCCAAATAACGATCAATTGATATGAGCACTATATTTCCAACTGAAGAGGTGGTAATGATGAAAATTACCACATAATACAGAGCACACATCATGTTACCCAGGAACCAGCAAGCCTCTGTTAAAAGGATTTGGACTGGCATCAGCAGGAGCCCCACAAGGAAGTCTGAGACAGCCAGGGAGAGGATGAGGAGGTTGGTGGGGCTGTGGAGGTGCCTGGGGAGGAAGAATAATCATTTATGACATTATTATTAATGGTGGCTTACTAGTAACATAGCAAGAACATTCTTATAAATGTGAAAACATATATAAACATGCAACTCTTGTAATTATTTATTATAAATATGTGCTGAGAGTTTATCTCTGCCTGAAGTGGGAGATAGAGATGATGACCAGCAGGTTGAGAGCTGCAGTGAGAAGAGAGATGAAGGGCAGCAGGATGTAAATGAGCATGGCATCAGACTGAGGTGGCATTGGTTTCTTGCAGGAATTGTTGAGAAGATGTGGAAAGCAGAGTTCAGCTCCGCCTGGCATCTCCATCTTCAGAAGTTTTTATTTATTCACGTATCCTCATCTCCCTCCCTTTTATTTCCTCTCCAGTAGAGACAGAAGTCCCTCCTCTCTACTTTCTGGGGTCATCCTCATCTTCATGATTAATTCCTCTGACTCGCTTTATCCAGTGATTTTCATCATCCTCTGCATTGACAACTTTAGCCCTCTTGATTAGCATAGTTGGTTGGTATTGGTTGCCATAGTCAAGAAGCAGATCAAAATTATACACACTGTAAAAACAAAAACAAAACTGCTGAGCATTACTTAGTTAGCTTTGACATCAATATCTTAGGGGCTGTGGAAATATGACAGGTAAACATTAATTAATCATGAATTGATTTGAATGACTGGGTCAAACACAAACCCACTGCCGAAAAATTGACCAATATCCATTGCTTTTGATGCGATATCAAAGTGAATGTGAAATAGCCAATAAATGCCTAATTAATGTTTTTTTTTCAGGATAAAACTGAACATTTTAGAGCGGCCATTGACCAGTCTGAGGCACACCTGTTTCATAGTCCTGCTGTTTTATCAGCGTCTTGATGTGTCACACCTGTCAGGAGCAATAACCTTGGCAAAGGAGAGATGCTGCCTTACATGGACTTGAACAAGTTGTATTTTTTGTTGAGTGCAGTTCCACATGAATGAAAATATATTGTGTTTTTATACTGTACATTTTTCATTCCCTTCAATCGTGACCACAACTAAATCTGCCTCTGTTGTTTGTATCAAAGTAGCTGGCCTGTGTTAACACGTAGACCTACACAAAGTATCTAGCAAGCTAGTGTTCAGTAATTTGTTTGTGTTTCTCGGCAGTCCAGGTTCAGTCCTGTCGCAGAACTATTCATGTTTATTACTGTTTTATTTTCATTGTATCATTTGACTTTTTGAGTAGTGTGTGGCACATGTGTACAATGTATATTTTTAAAACGTCAAAGTCGTGGGATTGTCTGACAGAGGCTGATTTTCTTGAGGTAATAATAAATTGTGCTATTGAATGACTAATTGCTTGTGACGTAGATGTTGTTTTTAGAACATAGAGCCTTACTTAGAAGACTCTACATCTAGTATCTAGTCCAGCTTTATTACTTTAGTCTGTCAAATGCCTTTTGTGGTGTATGTATTTCCATTAAATCATTTATCAGTGTTTCTGAAACTTTGTGTTGACAATGAATTCTATTATCCTACAGTGACCTCAAGACATACAGTATGCTTGACCCTGTGTAACCTCATATGTGGCATGCTGTAGGAAATTCTCTTGGAGTCAGTACTTGCATTATGGCACTTGTTGAAAATGTCATGTTATTTGTGACGTGACATTCTTTTTCTACATGTGCTCTATATGTTGCAACACTGTGTTCCTGTAGATATAGATATATGTGGAAAACGTATGAAACTGTAAATGTTTTTTTCTGTAAGGAGAGTCCTGCAGAGCCTAGTCTAGTATTTGGTCGCACTGTGAAAGATAACCGCACCAGTGCCCTCAATAAATGACTTTACACAGCACTGCTGAGAAGGTGACGAAGGTGAGACAGAGTAGGTGGACCTTTTAGCACGCAATGTTTTCTGAAAGTTAATAATAACTTAGCTGGAACCTTGCTTTGTTACTTGACCCACCCAATGTAAATTATATCTGTGATAATATGTATATGTATGTAATAATAACAACCTCTCCTGGCTGCTTTCAGCAGTTACTTTGACTGAACACTTAAGTGTGACAGCTGCAATGTGGGACCTCATGGCAGGAGCCTGAGACACAGCCACCACAAATACTCTCATGCACAAAACAAGAATGACAGTGACAGGAGCAATAAAGGACAAAAACATCTTCAAGCCCTGCAACATAATCACACACTATACAAAGCATGAATTATACCTGCCTGGTTGTTCCAGGTTATTGTACAGCAGTGAGCTGTGACAGAACACACCCAACACAAACACAGATCTTAACCCTTTTTTCAGTGACTTTGGTGGAGTAATGCAGAGGGTCACAAATAGCCACATAGCAGTCAACCAATATGAGGATCGTGGTTCCTATGGAAGCAGAGGTAATAATATAGTCAAGAACATAATACACAACACACATGAGGTCACCAAGGAACCAGCAGCCATCTATGAGCACAATTTGAAAAAATATGAGGAGGCCCACGAAGAAATCTGAGACAGCCAGAGAGAGGAGGAGGAGGTTGGTGGGGGTGTGGAGCTGCCTGGAGAAATAGAGTAATACACCATTCATAATTTGTAGTATTATCATTGCAGCAGACAAGAGCCATGAATCAAATGCAAAAACTTTTAGAAAAATGACTTCACAGATTGAGATTCCACCATTGATCAAATATTTATTTACTTGAAGTGTGAGATGGAGATGATGACCAGCAGGGTGAGAATCAAAGTGAGCAGAGAGATGGAGGACAGCATGATGTACGTGAGCACTGACACATGGACTTCCTGCAGGAGGAGTTGAGAAGCTGTGGAGTTCTACTACAATCAACGACCTTTAAAAAGAACAATTTTTTTCTCGTTTCTAAAATCCCTCGCATTAGCATAAGTGTAATTTTAAGTTATTTAAATAGTACTGCTGGTGTAGCACTTAGTGTAAATAACAGTGTCAACTGCCCGAGCAGTCCGGAGGCAAATTAACAAGAAATTGACTCTTCGGGTGCTGTTGACTCTCCAATCTCTTTCCAATACTCCACAACTCTCTACCCCCAACAAACAATTCTGACTCCCTTTTATACCTCTTATCCTAGTCACACGACTAATTAGGTCAAACCATTCATAGGTGTTTTTGCATATTTACATAAATAATAATAAACCATAAATATTTACATAAATCCATATATACAATATAAACACCTATTTACAAACCCATATACCATTAGTAAACTCCCAAAAGTAAATATACATCAATAAACATATTTACATAATTAAGCAAACTCCAATCCTCCCACTTCCTGCTGTACTGCTGTCGGGAACTATATTTAAGGGGTCACGTCCCTGGGGATCTCTTTCGCCGTGACACCGCCAGAGGACAGAGCAGTAGGTTGTGGTAAGTTTGCGTCCTTACTTTTGCTCAATTAGCATAACAGTTTTACCGTTCGTTTACAACAATCGTCCCCTCTGTGTACTCACTGTGTGTTTGTGTGTGCAGGCGGATAACAAGCGGTCTACGAGGCAGACCAGCCCCGCGTCCCGTGCCGTGTGTCTCTGCCCCCGCCGGAAATACATACCTGAATGCAATCAGTCAATAAACGTCTTTTTTCGCATCGCATATGCGTGCTTATTTCAATCTGTGCCTAAATTTGGGGTAACAGCGAGCCTGTCTTTACAAACAGGGATCACTAATTTAGTAGTTATATGATCAATTGAATGCTGATGCAATGACAGTAGCCATTAGAACAAGGACGGTCATTCTGCATGTATGTAATTATTGCTGTGAACTATTGAATGTTTATTGATTTGTTTGTTTATCTTGCCTTTGTCTTGAAAAATAAAAGTATAAGATGTCATTTCTATGCAGGGTTCCCTCAGGTCCTTGAAATCCTTGAAATTTTGTGAATCTGAAAAAATAAGTTCCAGGCCCTGGAAAGTTTTTGAAAACAGGCATAAAAAGATACAATCCTTGAAAGTCCTTGAATATTTTTTTGGTGTTGATATTTCACATGGATGATGACCGCTGTCAACGTGTCATTAATTTCACCACTACAACTAGTTCGTTTAAATTTACATTGATTCCGCAGGGCCTACGCTGACTTTTGATTTGCAAATCGTTCGTTCGTTCGGCACTGCCAGAGAATCACTGCTTGTGTTTCCGGTACGTAGTTAACGTATGCGTAGCCGCTTTACGTGCGTGTAGCCTTCTCGCGGGTGAATTGGTAAATTGCCAGTCACGTTGAGTCAGAGTGTTTTCGGTGAATCGTTATGTAATGTCATGCCCGGAAAATTCAAATTTCAGGAGGCATGGCTTGCCAAAGAAAGCTATGCAGAGTGCTTGTCAAAGGACCCAAAAGACCAACATTTTGCCAGGAGCTCTTCACAAAAGGGCGCTTCTCAAACTGAAAGCAGGTAGGTCATTTCTTTACTTCACTACCTGATACATTTGCATACAGAGGCGCTGATGTGAATAAATCAAGTTGTCCTGATTTTAGTGATGGTAGCTGCTTAGTTGTTGGTATTCGTTAGCTGCTTATGTTGTCTTAGAGAAATGATTACATTTAGCCTACCTAGGTGTGTGCAAGGTTGAACGTGAGAGTAAATTGCGTGGGGATGTTGTGTAGTTGACAACTATCATGCTAGCGCCTTGTAGGATTTAGCCAAGGCCTATTGTGTTTTTCATTAGACCTCTTAAGTGAAAGTGGGGCTTGGTCAAATGCGATATAAAATCTGTTTTGAATGAATGGTTGATATCTCCCTAGGCCCACTGCAGAGCTTAAAAGGCTTAGAATAAAATGGGTTATCGATAATTGAGGTTTACCTGTTATTACTGATAAGAATTTAAATTTATAAATAGGGTAACGGTATCCTACAGTCACCATGACATTATCAGACTTTGTCCAGAAATTATGTGGTGTTAAATGTGACTTAATGAATTGAACCTAGTCCAGTTAGCCCTGATATCTGCATTCTTAACTATAAATCAATTTGAGAATTTATGACTGCAAAGATTGTCAGCTGTAATTTTACTGTAATGTGCTTGGACATGGTGCTTTTCAAACTGGCATTTTGACTGAATCTCAGGTGTGATTATTTTTAGTTTTCAAATAACAGTCTCTTTGTCTATATTGTGTCCCCTTTGTTATTGTACAGCTCCTTCTATAGTTAGCTATGTTGAGAAGGCGACCCCCACACCATGCTCTCTACCTCCTCCAACCATCAATGCCTCCACTACTGCGACCGCCTCCAGACAGTCGGCCATAACTGGAGTTTCCAGAGAGGACATGTTGAGAGCTGAGACATTGTGGTGTTTGAAAATGATGGTCTCACTCCTTCAATTCTAGTGAAAAGACAGGTACATATAATGTTTTATGAAATTTTCAAGATGTTTTTCGTAACATCTCATGTTTTTCCTTGTGACATGGTGGTGCAGTCATATACAGTGCATCTTATGCATTTAATTGCAGTCTCCTTCTGTTCCTTCACTTGTAGGCATCCTGTTTCAAGCCATGTTTCCTGATAGTGAGATTGCAAAGACCTTCGCCTGTGGAGCCACAAAGTCCACCTAAATATGCAGTCATGGTTTGGCCCCACATTTCAAGACTCTGCTAAGCAAGAAACTCTCTACAGGTCAGGAAGATTACGTCCTACTTTTTGATGAAAGCCTGAACAGAAAAACACAAACGAAACAATGTGACTTTAATGTTAGACTGTGGGAAAAGTGACAAGATTCTTAGATGCAAAATTCGTGGGACATGTGACAGCCCTTGACCTCCAGTCAGTTTATGACAAAACCACTGAAAATTTACCAAAGAAGAAAATGAGATCAGATTCAGATCTCGATGGATGACCCCCCTTTAATTGATCGTTTTATTCCAAAGTAGAAAAGTCCCTCCAAGATGTGCACGACACACATCTGATTAATACTGGAAGTTGTGGTCTTCACATAGTTCACGGAGCGTATAAGAAGGGAATGGAAGGTACTGGCTGGAAAATTGACAGTTTGCTTCGAGCAATGCACCAACTACTAAAAGATACCCCAGCCCGAAGAGAAGATTACTCGAAGGTAGTGGGCCCAGGTGCCCCAAATGTCCCTCAAGTATTGCCAAACACGATGGGTCGAAAATGTGCCTGTGCTCGAAAGGGCTTTAGAGGTCCTGCAGTACATGTCTGTTTATGTACATTCTGTAAACGAAAAACAGACACCAAATCCAGACACCAAATCATTTGATGTTGTCAAGGAGGCTGTTGGGGACCCACTTATGACAGCGAAGCTGAATTTTGTTTTGTCAGTAAGTAGGGAAGTCACCCCATTTCTGACAGATCATCAAACTGACAAGCCGATGGTGCCATTCCTGGCTAAAGACCTGCACAAAGTACTGAAGAGCCTGATGTCCAGATTTATTAAGTCAGACATTGTGAATGAGGCAACAACTCCTAAAAAAACTCTTGGACATTGAGGTGAATGATTCATCCCGCCATGTTGATTCCTTACAGGTGGACATAGGCTTCGTTGCTGCAAGGATTGTGAGGGAGTTGTCTACAACAAAAGCAATCAGCCAGAAAGCCTCACTACTCTTCAAAAATGCCTGTAAAAAGTGCTTGCTTTTAACTACTCAGAAGCTTGGTGAGTAGTCCCCCCTGAAAAATTCCCTTGTGTCTCACCTCTCATTCCTGGACCCTAGGAATATGGCAGGTGAAAATGCAAGTGTTGGCAGGTCAAAATTCAAGAAGGCGTTGACTAACCTTGTACATGCCCACCGTGTTCATGAAGATGACTGTGATGACCTAATCCACCTGTACAGTCAATTCATAGATGAAGTTGCCCAGCCTCAGTGCTTTGTTTTCACAAATTTCAACCCATACAGAGACAGGCTAGACACATTTTTGCATGACAGGATGTCGAAATAGGAACCTTATGGTAAGCTATGGATGCTTTGCCATCAACTGCTCCTGATCTCACATGGGCAAGCCTCGGTAGAACGAGGATTCTCGATCAACAAACAGGTTGAAATTGAGAACTTGGCAGAGGAGTCTTACGTTGCACTGAGGTGCATACTAGATCATCTAAGGGCGGTAGATGGCATCTACAATGTCATTATAGACAGGCTGCTCTTAATGAGTGTTGGCGCCGCAAGATAGCGGCTTTCATCTTGAAGATGTGCGAAAGCAAAAAGCTGAAGAGGAAAAAGAGAAGAAGAGAAAACATATCCTAGATGAAATTGAGGACCTGAAAAACAAGAAAAGAAGACTTGAAGAAGATATGTGCAGAGACAAGTGCAGATAAACTAGCACTTGAAGCAGAGAAAACAGGCAAACTTACCCTTATCGCCAAGTCAAACAGTTTGCGAAGGGGTGCAAAGGAGAAAAAAGAGGCAATGGCTGAAATGGAAAAACTGCTCGATGAGAAACTAAATGAACTGAAAAGCAAATGAAAGAATCAACGAAAAACAAAAGGAAATGTTGATTTTCACAAACATACTATGGTATAATGTTCCATACCACATGGGAAAGGTGTGTGTGTGTGTGTTTTTTTTTTTTTTTTTTTTTTTTAAGAAAACAAACAGGTGGTTACAGAGGTATTTAATTTTACATTGTCATTTATACATTGTGTTTACACTGAATATAGCCTACTGAATGTTCCAAACACTTTGTAATAACCTATTGACATAAAGCCTATATGTATAGTTGAATAAGCCAACATGTTTATGTTGGAAAAGAATGTAACTGTTTATTACATTATTTGTTATTTATTCCATTTATGGTATACTGTTTTTTACCTTTGTGTATGGGCAATGTTTACTTCATCTACACATGTTGTGTGTTATTGCTTCTGTTTACACTGTGAAGCTAAATATGTTCAATGAACTAACTGAACAAGCCTTCTGTGATAAGCTAAAGCTCAAGCTATGTTAAATATTTTATTCTATATTAATAATTTTATTTATTTTTTCTCATGTTTTTTTAATCTTTTTTTTTTTTTATCTCTATGTTTTAGTAGCATCTTTACAGTAGCCTGTTATGTGCTATACCATATGGTAACATATATGAGTAATGTTCCTTTTGCTGACACTGTGAAAATATTCCATCAATATTTTGGGATAATGTTTCGACCTGTGTTTCTCGAAATGGGTCATTGAATAAACCAACAAGGTTTTATGCCAGATCTGTGTCAGTTTTACTTGTTAACGTAACAAAACCTTAGATTATTAACTGTGAGATTAGTTTAAATGTATCTCTGAGAATAAAGTCTCAATTCTGATATTAATTTTGTGACATTTATGGCAACTGTGGCACTTTAAACAGAAGTGTTTGGGTCTAAAACTAGCGGTAGCAGTAGGTAAATGCCGCCGCATGTGGTCCTTGAATTTGAGGAAATTGGTCCTGGAAAGTCCTTGAAAGGTCCTTGAATTTGATGTTAACCAAGGAGTGGGAACCCTGTCTATGCAAGTGTGTGCATGCAGCCTAAGTTATTAATATTGATTAATAGAATCAATTAATCTGTTTAATCTTTAATCTGAGAGTATTATGACAACATTGACAACTTGAATACTGAATTATTTTTATATTAGTTTCTGTACTTAAATGAAATGATAACTCAAATATTTCTACCTTTAGTAAGTCAGGGTTTTGTGAATGAAGTGAATCACCCTCTTGACCTCCTGAACTGTGATGGCGACCTACCTGGATGATTTGAACTGAACTGAACTGAAGTCTCCACAGGTTGGAAGGAGCTGTAGACACACACATTTAGGAACTTTACAGCTCTTGAACTCAGACTGGAACTGAAGAAACAAAATATTTATTTGTGCTTTCACACATACTTTTTTTAATGTAATTATTCCTTATTTGAAAAGTTGCAATACAAATCCTGGTTAACCGTACCTGTGTCTGTGGTCATATTCATGTACAGTGGGCTCCTAACCTACACCTTTTCCCGAAAATTCTAATCTAATCAATCCCACTGGTAACATTTACATGTCACTTTGTTGAAAATCACTTTTAACTGGGGGTCCAAGCAGCAAAGCTGCAGGAACCCCATTGTGTTTTGTGTTTCTACCTTTTCCTATTATTGGGGTCCATGTAGCGAAGCTGCAGGAACCCATTGTGTTTCTACCTTTTCTTCTAATTATTATTATTGTTATTATTATTATTATTCTTTCTTCCGCCATTGGAATCTATGGCAGCCCATAGAACCGTATGGTAAAAAGTTGTGAAATTTGGCACATTGATTAAGGACAGTCGCATGTTCAATTTCATAAAGTTACATGTCGGCACTAAACACGCTCTAGCGCCACCAATGGATAAAAATTTCAGGTACATTTGTGCGTCATAATAGATTTTCCGCCATCTTTGATTTTGTCGAAAGCGAAACAAAATTTTCAGCGGTCGCAATTTTTGACTGATTCTCATGAAAATCGGCACAGACTATCTTTGGACCAATCCGCACAAAAGTTAGGAGATGGATTTTTCAATTTCAACTTCGTTCGCCCACTACAACCAATCGAAAATGGCGGTGAAGGTGCCAAACAGGAAGTGAGCTCATATCTCGGCAACGGTTTGACGTATTGAAATAAAACTTGGCGGTACGCGTCCACACCCTGTCCCAAGTGGACACGATGAATTTGGTGTCATTTGGCCATTAGGGGGCGCTGTAATTAGCAAAACATTGTTTTTGTAATATCTCTTGATGTGTTTTTATTTGAAATGACATCGTGATATCCGCAGATACTGTGGGTTGCCCCATTGATAGTTCATGCCAACTTTTCGTGTTAGCCAATTGCCATCGGCGGCGATGCCGCCAAACAGGAGGTTTGCTCATATCTCAGTGGTGCTTTGACTTCCAAAGACCAAATTTGGTTGCACGCTTCGAGACTCCCTCCGAAGCATGCAAAAAAAAAAAAAAAATGGTGTCATTTGGCCACTAGGGGGCGCTGTAATTAGCAAAAATGCATTTTTCCTCTTTTCTCTTGACGTGTTTGGATTTAAAATTAAATTTTCATGTCTGCTGATACTGTGGAATGTCCCATTTATTGACCTTACAAAACTTTTCATGTCATCATAAGAATACGGCCGCCATATTGAATTTGAGCGAAAGTGAAATGAAATTTTCAGCGGTCACAAATTTTTTCCGATTCTCACGAAATCGGCAGAGATTATCTTCAGACCGATCAGCACAAAAGTTAGGAGATGGATTTTTCAATTTTGAATCCGTTCACCTGCTACAGCCAATCATATTTGGCGGCGAAGGCGCCAAACAGGAAGTGGCCTCATATCTCGAACGGTTTGACATATTGAAATGAAACTTGGCCGTACGTCTTGAGACCCCGTCTCGCAGGGACAGGGTGAATTTGGTGTCATTCGGCCACTCGGGGGCGCTGCAGTTAGCAAAAATCTCACGTTTCTTCATATCACATGATGTGTTCCGAGTTGGAACTGACGTTTGATGTCAGCAGATACTGTTGGTTGTCCCACTGATAGACCCTGGCAACTTTTCCTGACAGCCAATTGGAATTTGATGGCGAAGCTGCCAAACAGGAAGTCAGCTCGTATTTCTGACAATCCTAAAATGTACAATGTGATTCTTGCACTGTTTTTTGAGTAGTTTTATTCGCAGCTGTTGGCTGTTATGCACTTTTGTTTTCACGTTGCTCATGACATCACGACGTCATGTTTCTGCGGAAACTATTGCCAGCCGACCTGCTTGGACCCCCTCATTGCTGCTTGCAGCTATATTTATCTCTGTAACTGACTTTTTTTTTTCTTTTTTTCTGTAGTGCTCTCACCTGAGCGTTTGATCTCATCTGAATAGCTTATTCATGTTAAATGGGCAGAGCTACTGTACTGAACACATTCTCCGACAGGATGGATTGAATTGGATATTGGAAAACCTTGGTTTTAAATAAAAACACAAAGTTCTCTCCTTGGCTACCCTGAGAATATGTGGCAGCTCAAGCTGGCCTGAAGTCAGACACAGAAAAGGCATAGAGAATCTGATTCATTTTCAAAATAAAACACCCTGCCAATTGTTAAAACAGAAGGAATGAAGGACCTGTGGTAGATCTCCTTCCTGTCAGCATTGGTGGGACAGATATGGATTTAGTGGCCTCATACAAGTACCTGGGTGTCACACTGGACAATAAACTGGACTGGTCCACCAACGTTGAAGCTGTCTACAAGAAGGGCCTGAGCTGGCTTTACTTCCTGAGTAGACTCAGGTCCTTTAATGTCTGCAACAAGATGCTGCAGGTGTTCTATCAGTCTGTTGTGGCGAGGACCATCTTCTTTGCTGCGGTGTCCTGGGGTACGGGCATTAGGGCAAAGGACGCCAACAGACTGAACAAACTCATCAGAAAGGCAGAGTCTGTTGTTGGCTCTAAGCTTGTCACCCTGTAAGAGGTGGTGGAGAACAGGATGCTGGCAAAACTGCTGGCAATCATGGACAATCCCTCTCACCCCCTCCACAACACTGGACAAACTAAAGAGCAGCTTTAGCAACAGACTCATTCAACCACGCTACTCTAAGGAACGATACAGAAAATCATTCCTACCAGTCAGAGCCACTATCACAGAACTGGACTAAATCTGTCACCTTTTACACTCTGTACCTCAACACTCCACTCCAAATACTGGAACATATACTTCATATCATATGTGATATGTGTTAATATAAACCGCATTGATATTATATCATATTTATACAATATTATTATCTTTTTGCACATTCTATTTACATATTCATATTCATAGTATTCATTATGTATATATTATACATATACTATATCATATATCATATCTTGTGTGTGTGTGTGTGTGTGTGTGTGTGTGTGTGTGTATATATATATATATATATATATATATATATATATATATACACACACATATATTTATACATGTGTACATATACATTGCAGTCATGTATGTATGCACGCCTTGCACAGGCTTAATATGACACATTTCTATGTGTATCTCTATATTATTATTATTATTATTATTATTTTTATATACTGTTGTTGTTATTATTATTATATACTGTACTATTATTATATACTTAATATATTTTGCTTCATTATTATACTTCATTGTACTGACTGATATAATACAGTACAAGACAAAATTTAAAAGAAAAAAAAACAGACAAACAAACAAGCAAACAAATACAAATACAAAATATGTATAAAATGAAATTTACAGAAAAATAAAAAATAGAAAAGAGGTAACATTTATTTACAACAATGCTTCAAACTCTTAAGCAATTCATGCATTCCACATCATTTCATTATAATTTCACTCAATATCCCTATATCCAACATCCATGTATTTTAAGATATTATATATATTTTAACCATCCAGGCCTACATTATTAATGATTAGGATAATTCCATAACTTCTGTATGTATCCATTTAAAAGATGTTTTTTCACTAACAATTTAAATTCTCTTGTGCTAATAGTTTGTTCAAGGTGTTTGGGGAGTAGGTTCCAAGCATACATGGCTCTGTACATTACTGTTCTTTTACTGTAGTTCGTCTTTATTTTTGGCAGTGAAAACTTTCCACTGGCCGCATGTCTCATTGTATAACTATGATTGTCTGAACTATACTGTAGTTTTTTGTATATAACTTGTGGGGTTTTTGTTATAGATACATTTCTTCCAAATATCAGTAATGAGTAAAATCTATCACCAACCATCAACCAACCAAGATTTATATGCATTTTAAATACATTAGTTCTGAGATCACAACCCAGGACAATGCAAATTGCTCTATTTTGCACTTTTTGAAGTTTATTAATTATATCTGCTGTGGCGTTTGACCAGACCACTGGGCAGTAGTCAAGATTTGACAGAATTAAAGCCTGTATCATTAGTTTGGTTGATTTTGGTGATAAATATGCTTTGCATCTTCTGATGACAGAGATGCCACTTTCCATTTTATTAACAACCATGTTTATATGTGTTTTCCATGTAAGTTTGCATGACAACTCCCAGCAGCTTGGTCTCCTGCACCTGATTGATATGGATGGATTGGATTTTTACTAATGTTGTGGTGCGAGCCAATTACCATACAGTTGGTTTTGGATACATTCAAAACAAGTTTGTTGCAGTTAACCCAGTCCACAACTGCTTTTAACTCTTCTTTCAAAACCGCATTTAGCTCCCCGTTGGTTAGTGCAGAGGCATATATGGTTGAGTCATCAGCATACATTCCTATGTTTGCATTTCTCAGAACAAGTGGTAGGTCATTGGTATAAATAATGTACAATAACGGTCCCAAACAACTCCCCTGTGGTACTCCACATGACACAGCATTCTCTTCAGAAAAACACCCATTAAAGAAAACTCCTTAGGAAGGACAAAGAGGACACCTCAAACCCATAACATTCAAGTTTTTTCAACAATAAATTGTGGTCAATTAGGTCAAATGCAGCTGAGAAATCAAGCATAACCACACCAACTAGTTTTTTTTAATCTATTATCCTCAGCCAGTCATCTGTCATTTGAGTTAGAGCTGATGTTGTAGAGTGACCCTTACGATATGCGTGTTGTAAATTATTCAAAAATAAGTAGTTCGTCATTTGTTCAAATATTACACTTTCCATAATTTTACAGGTAAAAGGCTAATTGGACGACTGCTGGCGCCTGAAAATTGCAGTTTCTTGTTTTTTGGTAATGGAATTATCTTGGCACGCTTCCATTGTAGTGGACACAGACAGTTGGCAAAACTCATATTTATAATGTGACAGATAGGAGGAGCAATTTCCTCTGCAACCAGCTTTAGTAGCTTACTATCAAGATTATCAATGCCTGGTGGTTTATTTTTACAAGTTCGTAACATATCTTCTACTGTCTTAATACTTACTTTATCAAACTTAAATGAACATTGTTTATCCTTCATAATGTTATCTTTTATTAATAAATTGGATATGTTATTAATATCAATAGGCGGCATATTATTATCTAATTGATCAATTTTATTTATGAAATATTTATTAAGATAGCTAGCAATGCCTGATGGTCGAGTGAGGAAGTTGCCATCCACCTCTAAGAATGATGGTGTTTGTTGAGGGTTTTTGCCCATTAGTTCATTCAGTGTTTTCCATACTTTTTTGTTATCACTTTTGATATCAATGATCCTATTTTCATAGTACAATTTCTTTTTTATTCTATTTAACTTTGTAACACAGTTTCTTAACTTACGATACTGTAGCGTTCGACCGGACGCGTGATGAATGACGAGGCGTTGTTCAACAAACCTGCATTTATTGCCGAACGTCTTGGTTACAGAACTTGGTTACTGTCGGCCGTAACTCACTGCTGAGTCGTGCTCCATTCCCTCTCACTCACACCCAGGCACTCCCTATCACCTGCTCCCCCGCCCCCTTGCTCTCAGATCCATCAAGACACGTTCACAGACCATGGGAAATCACAGAACTCTAACATGAACGTTATAACATTGTGAACATTACTGCAGGGTCGCTACAATATATTATCCAGTCTGACTCATATCCTAGTATTGCAGTTTTCTTTGCTTGATCTCTGTGTTTCATGTGCTCTCTGGTTTCGTGATCTAACCATGGTGTACGGGTGTTTCTGACTGTAAATTTTCTGAGAGGAGCGTGCCTGTTTATTACCGGCATCAGAATTTCATCAAATTTGTTCAGAGCTTTGTTTGGGTTACATTCTTTTAGAATTTTCTCCCAACTTAGGTTCTGTACCTCCTCCTTAAAGCATTCAGTTTTAAACCATTTGTATGATCTTTTAAAAATTATTATGGGTCCCGTTTTTGAAATCTTCCTTACCACCACCATGTTATGATTACTAAAACTAATAGGCAATGAAAAAGTTGTGAGACATTGTTTAGAAGCATTTGTGAATATATGGTCGATACATGTTGAGCTCTTAGTACCACGCCCTCTCAGACATGTTCTAGTAGGTCTATTTATAAGCTGTTAAAGACCACAGGCAGAAGTAGTAGTTAACAGTGTGTTTTTTTGTGAACAGTTTTGCGAGAGCCAGTCTATATTAAAGTCACCTGCTAGATATATTTCCTGACCCATAACACTGATGTAGTCTACCATCTGACATATTTTATCTAAATACCTAATGTTGGCACTTGGCGGTCTGTAACAGCAGCCCACTAAAATCGGTTTCAGGTGAGGCAGATGTATTTGCAGCCAAAGTACTTCAATTTCAAAGTTCATCAGGTCTTCTCTAATTTTAGCAGATATGCATTCTTGAATATAGAGTACGAACCCACCACCAAATGCATTTCTGTCTCTTCTGTATATGTTGTATCCCTTGATGTTTAAAGCACTGTCTTCAAATGTGGAGTCTAAATGTGTTTCCAATATTGCTAGTATTTGTATATTATCATTATAGAGAATTTCATTTACTTCATGTACTTTGTTCCTGATGCAATTTATGTTTACATGTGCGATATTTAGTCCTTTATTTGGTAATTTGTGTTTTTTTGTAAAAACTTCTGCCATAGGGTATATGAGAGAGATCTGAGATAAAAACTCAAATCAGTCATGCCATTGTGTCTATAGACGGCTTTGGAGTGCTGCTGCGAGGGTGGATGACTAGTTTGACATATCTGAGGAAGGCAATGTCTCCTCTCTCTCGCGCTGCTCTCAACTTCGGCATGAGTTCTTTTCTTTTTTGTCTGACTGTGTCCTCATTGATGAAGATTTTAGTTCCCTTCAGGTTTTTGGCTCTTTGAAGTACTGCAGATCTGTCTTTGTTTTACCACTATGGGTCTGGGTCGCTCTCCCATCGCTGGTTTCCCAGTCCGATGTGCTCTCTCTACCTCAATGCTTCTCTGTAACTGCAGCTTTTCTGTGAAGATCTTTTTCACTTTCTCCTCTGCCTCTGTCCAAGTTTCTCCTGGTGTCTCTACAATGCCATCTATTACCAAGTTATTTCTTCTTGATTGCCCTTCTATATACTCTAGTTTGTCTGTGAGTACTAGAAGACTGTCGCAGATTTTCATTATGTCCCCTTGGAGGGCTTTGCTGTGATCAGCTTGGTTTGATCTTTGATTTTAATGTCGTCAACCTCCTTCTGGGTGAACTTAATGCTGGTTTTAATTTCCTGTACTTCCCTCATTAATGTATCCAGTCTCTGGGTAGTAGAGTCCAGGATCATTTTAGCAAAGCATTGAAAATTGTCTTGTTGCTGTTGGAGCAGAACTACAAACATTTCTTTCTGTTTAGAAAGTAGTTCATTTACCTGCTCCAGCGATACTTGTTCATCCTCTTGTTTAGCTTCTGCCTTCTTTGGTCCCATTGTCAAGAGCGAGGAGAGCAGTTCCACTAACCTGGTCCGTTCTGGGCCTGGGCCTGGCCTGCCATTTCCCAGGGCTCTTCTGCTGCAGAGCGCCAGCAGCTCATTAGCAATGCGCCTCTGAGCCCCCCCCGTTGCTGCTGAGCCGGGTCCGCGCTAGGTCTTTACGCTAGCTTGCAGTCCTGCAGCCCCTCCGTTGCTGAGAGCTTTGTCCTCACGCTAGGTCTTTACGTTAGCTTGCAGTCCTGCAGCCCCTCTGTTGCTGAGAGCTTTGTCCTCACGCTAGGTCTTTACGTTAGCTTGCAGTCCTGCAGCCCCTCTGTTGCTGAGAGCTTTGTCCTCATGCTAGGTCTTTACGTTAGCTTACAGTCCTGCAGCCCCTCCATTCAGCCTCAGGGCCCGAACGCGGGCGGAGCTGGGCGGGAGCTTGTGGCCTGCCCAGGGTTTCATACGTCACAAACCCAGTCTGCCTGAAACTGCCATTTTGCGTCTGCCACTGGTTCACGGCAATTTGAAGGCAGAAATACTCAGAAATGCAATATCAAACCTACTTTCTACTGATATGTCCTCTAGCATCAGAAAAATGCCCCATGAACATGTGAACAACATGAAAAACGCGATTTTCATCGCAGGGGTTCTTTAACAATAACATTACCATCATATCATCAGTACTATTACCATCATCTTGCCTCTGCACCTTATCTACCTATTTATCTTGTGTTTTTTTAAGTGTCCTTGTCCCATTCTGTGTTTTAATTTTTATTTTTTCCACCTCAGTATTTTATTCTATTGTATTTTTATTGTATTCAAATATAACGGACTGCTATGACACCTAATTTCCCTTTGGGGTTGTATAAAGTCATCTAATCTATCTATCTATCTATCTATCTATCTATCTATCTATCTTACATGGTGGGAGTATCAGTCTGTAGCTGAAGCAGCTGTTTAAGGCCTCCACAGTCTCAACAGGAGGTGAGAGGAGTTGTTCATGATGGATGTCAGCTTTGCTAACATCCTCTATGGAGTCTAGAGGGCAGTCCAGGACAGAGCTGGACCTCCAGTTTGAGTTTTTTTCCTGTGTAAGTGCACATTTTGCCCATGGGTAATACGAGCCTGTGGAGGAGGAGGGACTTCAGTCTGATAGAAAGAAAACATTTCTGTAGGCAAATGAGAGGACAAGTCAGAAGAGATAAATCAGCTGTATGACAGAAAGGTTTGCTCACAGAGCTACAGAGTTCAGCAACCTCTCTTCTTTGATTGTCATGGAGACCCTGGAAGATAGTGAACTCTGCTTTCCACAGTTCCTCAACACATCCTGCAGGAAGCCAAAGCGCCTACACTTTGAAGCTATGCTTATTTACATTCTGCTGTCCTTCACCGCTCTGCTCACCGCGACTCTCAACTTGCTCGTCATCATCTCTATCTCCCACTTCAAGTAGCTAAATCAATTTCTAAAAGTAACAGTCATACAGAATATTATAATGCAATTGATACTCCAAACAATGATACATATGGTGCCCCTCTTTCAATCCAGGCAGCTCCACACACCCACCAACTTCCTCCTCCTCTCTCTGGCTGTCTCAGATTTCTCCACGGGTCTCCTGATGTCCTATCAGGTTCTCCTCGCAGGTGGCGGCTGCTGGTTTCTTGGTGACTTCATGTGTGCATTGTTCTGTTTTTTAGACTTCATTATTGTCTCTGCCTCAGTAGGAACCATGGTGCTCATATCAGTCGACCGCTATGTGGCTATTTGTGATCCTCTGCATTATTCCACCAAAGTCACTGTGAGAAGAGTTACAGTCTGTACGTGTCTTTGTTGGATCTGTTCTGCTCTGTACAACAGTCTCATCATGAAAGATAACTTGAAACAACCAGGTCGATATAACTCCTGCTTGGGAGAGTGTGTGGTGCTCATAAACTACATTGCAGGAGTTGCTGACATTATTTTCACCTTTATTGCTCCTGTCACTGTCATCATAGTTCTGTATATGAGAGTATTTGTGGTGGCTGTGTCTCAGGCTCGTGCAATGAGGTCTCACATTACAGCTGTCACACTTCAGCGATCAGAGACTATGCCTGTTAAGAAATCGGAGATGAAAGCAGCCAGGACTCTTGGTGTTGTTGTAGTTGTGTTTCTGACATGTCTTTGCCCATATTACTGTTCCTCTCTTATAGGCCAGAACACCTTGTTTGATATTACATCTGTGCCTTTAGAGAGCTGGCTGTTCTATTTTAACTCTTGTCTAAACCCAGTGATCTATGCTTTTTGCTATCCCTGGTTTCTAAAATCTGTTAAGCTCATTGTCACAGTCAAGATACTTCAGCCTGACTCTTGTCATGTCAACATATTATAGAGACTGTGTCGACACTGACATGGCAAGGAATAACTGTTTATTGATGTCACATCAACGTAAAAGATGCCACTTGTGTTTTATAAACTGCATGTCACAGAAAACTACTAAACATGTAATTATGTGTCTCTTTAATATCCTTAATATAATGTGCTACATTTCATTGTCCCCTGTTAATGATACTGAAGAAATAGCCTTTACACATTTACTAGTAGGGATACTTATTGACTTTGAAGATGTTTTTAAGTCTTTCAATGTAAAATATTTGTCAAGGGTTATAGCTTCTTCTATAAATACAAATTTTATATTATTGCATCTATGTTTTATGTAACAGACCCCGGGCATGTACACAGATGTAAACAGGAGAAATAATGAAGCAGAAGCAAATGGTTTATGTTGCCACAATTTATTCAATAAATACATTGTCAATGATTTGTTATCCTTCTTTATTTCTTAGTCATTCACATACTATAGTCTCAATTTGTTAATGTCCACAATTTTTATATAACTTCAAATTATATCAAGGTTTAAAGTTCTGTATAATTAACGTTATTATTAACGTTATGTTGTTATGTTATTTACGTATTCATCTTTGTCTTAAAAAAACTAAAATAGAAACGGAAAGTTAAATTTATTTGACTGGTTTGGCTGTGTTATGCAATTTCACAGAATGTGGGGAAAAATTCAAAGAACTCATCAGATTAAGAATGAGAAAGTAATGCAGCTAGCGTGGAACTGAGTTGTTGTCTATTCAATTTATATCTTTACCTTTTACAAGCTTCCTATGCAAAAAATGTAATGAGTGTGCCATGACCCTACATGCCACGTCCACAGCCATGCCTCAGTGTTTTTCCCCTCACCCTGTGTCTCTTGGTGGTCTCCCATCATTAGCAGTCAGCACACCTGTCTGCTATCAAGCAGTCACACCTGCCTATAAGAGCTCTACACAAACTGACAATCCTCTCTGGATTATACACAAATTGGTTTATTTTGTACCAGTCTGTAGTAGTTTGATTTCCTGCCAGTCTGTGAGACTTGCACTCTTTCCCTGTGTCAGGATGTGTTTCACCCTGCCACAGCCCGTCGGTGTTCTCAATAAAATACTTTTTTCCCCAACACCCAATCCAACCCCTATGCCAACAGGGTGGTGGCTCCACAGCTAAGGCCCGACCACCAGATGCTTTGTGAAGTCTTTGTGAATAACTTTTTTTTAAATATGATCCCTCCCATGGGACCAATTTGCCTTGGGAGACCCTTCTAGGGGCTGGTTGCCCCAGACAACACAGCTCACAGGATCACAGTTATACGCAAACCCCACCACCACGTTGAGGTAGAAATTATTTCCTTCTACCTTTACTCAGCAGGTACACCACCAACACTCGAGCCCCTTTTTGGCCTTTTAGTAGGTGGCTTGGAGCAGGTGAAGGGCATAGACTCTTCCTTGCTATTTTAGTCAGCAATTTGATGGCCGGATGGCCCTGCCCCTCCAGAGGATGTCACTGCAGGGTGAAGCTTCAGCAGCAGGCTGACCAAGATTTGAAGCTAAACATGAGGCAACAATGGTGGGAGGCTGAGTGGATGATCTCATGCATGACATGAGGCACTTGTCCCGCTGAAGAGCTGCTTTAGTTCAGCATCTGTGACTGAAGTAAAAAAAAAAGTAAAAAGTAAAATGAAATAAATCAATTATATTCACAAAGACAAGAGGAGGAAATAACCAATGCAAAACGATGCAACAAATTCATGACGAGCAGATTTGACAATATTAGTAAAGAGTTTAGTCAGTTAGAGTTCATCTTTAGTACGCTATCTAACAACTCCAACAGTTATAGCTAAGTGCATAACATAATTTGACTCATCTCACTCATTAGCCCTATTCGCACGGGATTAGTATTACCTGGGGACCTCTGGTGATTTGAAAATTACCCCCCCACATCTGTGTTTCTTGCGGTGCATTCGCACGGGATAAGTGAAGTCTGTATTTTACTCGAATTTACTGACATTACGGCCCGGATTGTGACATCAAAGTTGTGCGCACGTCGCAATCCGTTCTAGTGCAAAAGTGCAAAATTACTGAGATGCAGATTCGCACGGGACTAGTATTACCACGGGACGTCGGTCTTTGGTGAAATATAGTAGGTCATTTGCAGGGGAATTTTTACTTTACAAATTACTGACATGGCGCATTCACACGGGATTAAGATCACAGACGTCCTCCGCAATTATTACAAATTACCAGAGGTGCCCAGGTAATACTAATCCCGTGCGAATAGGGCTATTAACAGTATAAAACATGGATACCGTATTTGTCTCAATGTTGGTAGGCCAGCTTCTTCCGCCTCCCGGCTAATCTAAAGGTGGGCAAAGAGGTGGAGCTAAGGCGGACTGAATAAAGCCTGAGTGATCAAACAAGTCTGTAACGGCACCTGTTACGTTGAGTTGTATAAAAATTCACCCTCAGTACAGTTGTCATGAACGGGGAAATTAGCTATAGAGACCAAAACTGTTTTTTGTACCAGGCTGTAAACATGTTTATTTCTGCTGTGAAGTTGGACATTTTAACATGGGGACTTATGACTGACTCACTTCTGGAGCCAGCCTCAAGTGGACATTTGAGGAACTGCGTTTTTTGGCACTTTCACATTGGCTTCACTTCACAGCAATGGAGGTCTCCACTTCATATCACCAAGCCAAAATGTCAAGCTACATTTTGAACATGTACTGCCTTCAGGCATGCATGCTGACTGCTAGCTCGTTAAACAGGTGTTAGGGTGGCTAGTAACAGTGTGATGACATAACACAAAGTTACAGTGGCTCACCGCTGCAAAATGATCAGTTGCCAAAAGTGAAATATCAATATAAAATCAATATAAAACATATAAAACATTAGCATGTACTACCTCAGACACAGGTCAAACAGGCCCGCTTCTGGGACACTTCTTAAAGATATTTTTTTTTAGCTTTATTTGACAGAGACAGCTGAAGAGTGACAGGAATGTGGGGAGAGAGAGATGGGGAATGACATGAGCCACGGTCAGATTTGAAACCTGGGTTGCCGCAGCAAGGACTGAGCCGCCAACTGAGCTAAACGACACTCCTCTGGGACACTTCTGAACTGGACCCCGGCGGGGCCGGTGGGTTTCAAAACATTGACTAGAATTCGTGTCCAGTGAAATTTGGGGGTTACATTTATACTATTACTCTTACAGGCTTGGTTTAGTAACTCGGTTTTGACACCTACTCCTAAAAGTCAGATATAATGGATTTGACCCTACAAGAAAGCCGAAAATATTTAAGGCAAAATATGTGTATGCAATCAGTGCAAATAACTATAAATACATATATTTCTGCCAGCGGTCAGACAACAGGGAGATTTCCCTTTCCTGTAGCAGGATAATTGTATAACTTGGCTATTAGTTTCCTACATCTAACACAGCAAACAAAAAAACAAAACAAAAGCAGCAACGTGGCTTATTCTCCTCAAGGTTCCTGGTTCAGCTGGGACCTTTCTGGGTGAAGTTTTCATGTTCTCCCTTTCTCTGTGTGACTGGTGGTGAGAGTTCCCAGGGAGAACCCACACAGGCAGGTCATTAAATTAACTGATAACTTTAAATTGGCCGTTGGTATGAATGTGAGCATGAATGTTTGTTTGTCTCTATGTGCCCTGTGATGCATGGGATCCATGACCCTGATAAGGATAAGCAGTTACAGAAATTGGATGGGTAGTCACATACAAAACATTATTTGAAAACACCTAGGAGGTGCACAAATCATCACACCTGACTTGCCATGAAGAGAGATTCGTCTCATTGAACCCAGTGCTCGGTTGGAGTCAAGTGACAAAGAGGTGTTCCGAGTGAGTTATTAATAACTCACAGAAACATTGTGTGCAATAGTTCACCTTCCACCTTCTCTCTCTCAAACATGCTGGTTATAGCACTGCTGTGCAGAAGTGAGGGCACTGACACTGTGCTCCAATGTAGAGATTTTCTATACATGCAGCCAAACACAAGGCTAAATAAGACAATATAGACCTATAATAGACCTTTTTAACAACAGCCTGGTGACTACAGAACAGACCCAAAAGCAGACTCAAAAAGATATTTCAACAGAGGGGTTTTATTGAACTGTAGACGGGGACTGGAAGTGGCTGACGAGGAAGGAATGGCAGAGCTGAAGCAGAGCGTTGATGAGATGGCTAAGGGGAAGTGATGTGGGCTGGCTGGAGAATAGTTGGTCGAGCAGACAGGCTGGAGGACACTTGTTTCAACTCAGACACGTGAAATGTTGGGTGGATTCTCATTGACTTGGGTAACCTAAGTCCAATAGCAGATGGATTTATGATGCGTTCAATTACGAATGGGCCAATGTAACGGGGAGAGAGTTTCCTGGACTCAGTTTTCAGTGGAATATTCTTTGAACTAAGCCAAACTTCCTGACCTGGTTCATATGCTGGAGCCTGGGTCCTGTGCGCCTATTCTGGTCAGAGGTGCGAAGCAGGGCAGCGCAGGTAGCATTCCAGACCTTACAGCAGCGGCGGAGGTGACTTAGAACTGATGGCACAGCAAGATCACTCTCCTGGGAGGGAAACAGAGGTGGAGATAACCCAAGGATGCTTTGAATGGAGACAAACCTGTGGCAGAGCTGGTCAAGGAATTGTGTGCATATTCAATCCAGGGGAGGTGAGAACACCAAGATGAGGGGTTGATGGCAGTTACACAGCGCAGAGCTGATTCTAGATCTTGGTTTGCCCTCTCTGTCTGGCCATTGGTCTGGGGATGAAAACCAGAAGTAAGACTCACAGAGGCACCAAGAGCTTGACAGAAAGCCCTCAAACCTGTGATATGAACTGAGGGCCCCAGTCTGAGACTATGTCCAAAGGGATGCCATGAAGATGGAAGACATGTTGAACCAGGAGATCTGCTGTTTCACGGGCTGTGGGGAGTTTGGGAAGAGCCACAAAGTGAACTGCCTTGGAAAACCGGTCAACAATGGTGAGAATGACTGTATTACCTTGTGATAGTGGGAGTCCAGTGACAAAGTCAAGAGCTATATGTGACCAGGGAGGACCAGGAACAGGGAGAGGACGCAACAGGCCGGCAAGTGGGCGATGAGAAGACTTTCCTCGAGCACAGGTTGTACAGGCAGAAACGTAAGCGCAGGTATCGATCTCCATGGTAGGCCACCAGAAATGCCTCTTGACAAGAGTCAGAGTGCGGTTCATTCCAGGATGACAAGCAAAACGAGAGGTATGCACCCACTGGAGAACCTGGGAACGAGCAGAGTCTGGGACAAACAAGCAGTTAGGTGGACCGTTACCAGGGTCAGTTTGGTTCTGTTGTGCCTCTTTTACCAGGGACTCGATCTCCCAGGAAACTGCGGCCACCACACAGGCTGGAGGGAGGATGGGCTCAGGACAAGAGGTCGTCTCATCATCAACAAACTGGCGGGAGAGAGCATCAGGTTTCATGTTTCTGGAGCCTGGTCTGTAGGTGAGAGTAAAGTTAAAACGACCAAAAAACAGTGCCCAGCGAGCTTGACGGGAATTCAGACGCTTAGCTGTCTCAATGTATGCTAGGTTCTTGCGGTCTGTCCAGACCAAAAACGGTTGTTCTGACCCCTCTAGCCAGTGTCTCCACTCCTCTAATGCTAACTTGACAGCTAATAGTTCCCTGTTGCCAATATCATAATTGCGTTCAGCAGGAGAGAGACGTCGGGAGAAGAAGGCGCATGGATGGAGTTTCTGGTCAGGACCTGAACATTGGGAGAGGACTGCCCCCACCCCGATGTCAGAGGCATCTACTTCAACAATGAACTGGTGTGAAGATCAGGTTGGACCAGGATGGGAGCGGAGGTGAAGAGACTCTGTAACTTAGAGAAAGTGTTCTCAGCCTCAGGCGTCCAAGAGAACACAATGGAGGAGGAAGTGAGTCTGGTGAGAGGGGCGGCTACCTTGCTGTAGTCTCGAATGAACCGGCGGTAGAAGTTGGCAAATCCTAGAAAACGCTGAAGCTGTTTTCTGGTGGTGGGTCTGGGCCACTCTGCCACAGCCCTGATCTTCTCTGGATCTGCCTGCACTTGCCCACTCTGAATGATGAAACCAAGGAACCTTACAGAACTGGCATGGAATTCACACTTTTCGGCCTTCACAAAAAGTTTATTCTCCAGCAGCCTCTGCAGAACCTGACGGACATGGATGACATGGTCAGACATATCTTTGGAGAAGATCAGGATATCATCAAGGTACACAAACACAAAATGGTTCAGGAAATCTCTGAGAACGTCATTGACAAGGGCTTGAAAAACAGCAGGGGCATTTGTTAGACCAATAGGCATTACTAGATATTCAAAATGACCAAGAGGTGTGTTGAACGCCGTCTTCCATTCATCTCCTTCTCTGATTCGGACGAGGTTGTATGCATTTCTCAGGTCCAGTTTTGAGAACACGGTAGCTCCCTGAAGTGGCTCAAAGGCAGAGGAGATTAAAGGCAGAGGATATTTATTTTGGTAGTCTATACAGGGGCGAAGTGTGCTGTCTTTCTTGGACACGAAAAAAAACCCTGCACCAACTGGAGAGGAAGACGGTTTAATTATGCCAGCAGCCAAGGAGTCATTTATATAGCTCTCCATAGCCTCCCTTTCTGGACGAGACAGGTTGTACAGGCGACTAGTGGGAAGTGGGGAACCCGGTAGCAGATCTATGGCACAATCATAGGGTCGGTGTGGTGGCAGAGATAGAGTGAGATCTTTACTGAAAACTTGACTCAGATCGTGGTAATTGGCGGGAATGGAGAGCAAATCTATGGGCTCAGAACCAAGTGGAGGAGCAGTGACCGATAATGGAGACAGAGCTGATTGCAGGCAAGAAGAGTGGCAGAAAGAACTCCAGCTGACAATTTTACCAGCAGACCAATCAATGTGGGTATTGTGCAGTTTCAACCAAGGATGGCCCAAAACCAGAGGAGAATTAGGAGAAGAGATGATCTTGAACTCAATACTCTCCCTGTGATTGCCAGACACAATCAAGGTTACGGGTACAGCGCAGTGAGTGACTTGAGCCAGAAATTGTCCATTCAAAGCACTGGCAGTGCGTGGAACTTTAAGATGCTTAAAAGGGATACCAGATTGGAGGGCCAATTCTTCATCCAAAAAATTATCTTCAGCACCTGAGTCAATTAAAGCAATGAGAGGCAAGGGTAATTGCTGATGACACAGAGTAGCTTGAATTTGCATTTCATTTGAATCTGGAACATGGTATGGGGCTTGGGCTGGCAGCTGGGGGGCTGAGGCGGGGAGCAGGGAACTTGGGGCTGAAGCTGGGGCTTGGGCTGCTTGGCTCACCAGTATCCCCACAGCCACTGGTGAGCTCCGTCTTTTGGGCGGACTGGACAGGCAGCTAGGAGGTGTCCCAGCCTCCCACAATAGATACACTCACCCGCTCTAATCCTGCAAAAACGCTCCGAAGAAGAAAGTTTAGCCCGACCCAACTGCATGGGCTCGTTGTCTGTGGTTGAGGGAGACGGAGTGGACTGAACTTTACGCATGAGGAGTGCTCCAGATCCCACGAGAGAGGGTGCAGACCGAACACTGGGTGGCATTAGAGAACGACCAGCCTTCTTCCTTCGTTGCTCACGCAGGCGGTTATCCAATCTAATAGCGAGGGAAACGAAAGAGTCAAGGTCATTAGATTCATCATGAGAAGCCAGTTCATCCTTTAATTGCTCACAGAATCCATTCAAAAACACACCCTGAAGAGCTTGGTCATTCCACCCAGCATTCTAAACTCCACTGAGTAGTCAGCTACACTTCTTGTGCCCTGGCGAAGATTCAACAGACGTTTAGACGAATTTCCACAATGGTTAGGGTGATCAAACACACTCTTAAACTTTGCCACAAACTCCTCCAAAGTAAAAGTGGTAATTGACTGATTTGAATTAATTGCCTCTGCCCAAGCCAAAGCCCTTCCTCTCAATAAACCCACAATGTACTGTACCCTGGACTGGTCCGAAGGAAAGGCCAATGAACGCTGGCTGAAAACCAGGGAGCACTGGAGTAGAAAACCTCTGCACTTCTCCAAATCCCCAGCAAAAGGTTCTGGTTCCGAGGCGTACGACTCTCTGGCTGGCGGGGCTGCGGGAGCAGGCTGACTGGGCTGAGCTGAAGGAGCAAGTTGGGCGCTTAATGTGGCAACATGACTGGTTAATTGAGACATTTGATTTACCATTGACTGGTGGCTGTCCATGAGGGTCTGAATAAGTTGTTCATGATGGCCAAGCAGTTGTCCTTGGCTGGAGACTGCCCTAAAAACCGCAGTGGGTTTTGGGTCAGAATCTGCTGGGTCCATGAAGGCCAGATCGTTCTGTTAGGTGACTACAGAACAGACCCAAAAGCAGACTCAAAAAGATATTTCAACAGAGGGGTTTTATTGAACTGTAGACGGGGACTGGAAGTGGCCGACGAGGAGGGAATGGCAGAGCTGAAGCAGAGGGTTGATGAGATGGCTAAGGGCAAGTGATGTGAGCTGGCTGGAGAATAGTTGGTCGAGCAGGCAGGCAGGTTTCTGGCAGGTGGTGGTGGTAAGGGTCCTGAACACAACGAGACAGGTTAGGAACAGAGAGAGACAAACTTGCAAAATCACAGGTCATAGAGTAATCTCTTAAGAGGCCTGAACGTAACTACCACGGTAGCTGAAACAACGATCTGGCGAACTGGATGTAGAGGCCGGGGTAGATATACTGCTTGAGTTGAATAGTGGATTGGTTGCAGGTGCGTCGGGTTGGCAGCTGGTGATTAGGAGAATGGCCACTCCCAGGGAGAGAGGACAAACAAGACACAAAAGGGCAGGGGAAAACAGGAACAACAAGGAAATGAGGAGGAGGCACCACTAGACTATGACACAGCCATTTTAACCAATAAATTAAGGTTCAGTTCCATTCTGGTTGAAAAGTCAGGGTGCTGCTGTGGTGCATGTTGGCTCACTGGATAGTCTCTGCTGCAATAAATGGAACAGAACCTTAATTACTATCACTGGTAACAGCTGCATTAACCCTGGCTGCTGTGAACAGAGTGTTTAATAAAGCTGTGAAACCTTGTTAATAAATTAATTAATGGTTCTGGTCAAGATTCAAGTTTTCCACAAAACAATTGAAGTTGTTAGGCTATGGCAATTTTACCAGACTGTTATTCCTGCTTTGAACCAGGACTGGGCAGGGCATGAAACCCAATGCCCTCCCATAGATGACAGCAGTGATCAGATATGTGATAAATATCTCTTGAATTAATAGAGCAAAACCACTATTATGTTTGGTTTGTTTAAGAGCATAAAGAGGGGGGACCACACAGAAACAGTTTAAGTTACATAAAGTGTCTCCATATCTTCAGGTACTGCTGCCACAAACCACACTTTTACCAGTTCTGGAGAAATGAACATCGCCTCATGCCCCATCACCTACTATGGACAGACATATGATAAAGTTTATGTGAGTAAAATGAAGTGTCTACTTTCTTTATTGTCCATTTGTGTCCACATTCAGTTCATCTCAACAGGCTGAGGGAACATCAGCACCAGAACTCGAAGGACTAAATGATATTCAAATAAGAACATATGAGGAACAAATTATAATTAATTAAATAATATATATTTAAAAAAGTATTAATTAACAGGTTCTCAAGTTAGATGGAAAACGGACTGTACTTGTACAGCACCTTTCTAGTCATATGACCACTCAAAGTGCTTTGACACTACATATCTCATTCATCCATTCACACATTCACTGATGGCACTGGCTGCCATGCAAAGTGCCAACTTCTCTTGGTTGAATACATTTGGGGTTGAGTATCTTGCCCAAGGACACTTTGACATGCAGGCTGGAGAAGCTGGGGATCGACCCGCTGATCATCTGATTAGTGGATGACCGGCTATTCCTCCTGAGCTACTGCCGCCCCGATTCTTTAAACTAGTGCAGTGGATGAAATTATCAGAAGTGTGTTAGGCAAAATACTGGATATACATGCCTACTTTTTGTCTCAATGTGTATAAATAACAAGATTCAATGCTTCGGCACAGGCATGAGGCAGAACATGGTGCTGGTTACACATCACCAGTGAGTCATGACTCAAAGAAAACCAGTCTCGGTCACATTTTGTGTCTGTAATTTGACCATGTAAGAGGTGGAGTCAAACAAGAGTAGAAGAAAAAATGTCACACCTAAAGGAGATGTGTGTGTGCATAATGTCGGCTCTAAAAACACCCAGACAAAAATGGTAGTATAAGGATTCAAGAGATTGTTCATAACCAAATATGAATTGGGTTTCGTCATCCATTGAAGTGGACCAAAAAGAAAAGGAGAAAAAAAGTTGTGAAGTGAAAAATGAAATTAGAGTAGCATTATAAGTAGAAACATTTGAAATAATATTTTTCAACTACAAAAAGAAATAAAATCAACCTTTTCAACCTGAAACTATTCTTGTTCACAATTCACAACGTGCTTCAAGGGTTTATACCAACCTGGAACGGAAAATGACGTGATGATGTATTTTGATGTCTGGAGGGACAGCCGACAGAGGCGACCTGTCAGTACTTACAAAAGACATACCAACTGGCTCTGGGGTTCATAAACTTCTTCCAAACCTTAAGTATGCTGGGAAATGTGTCAACAAAATACCATTAAAAGACAGTCAACAATCTCAAGTGAGTATTTTCAATCGCATTTCAGTGAACTGTTTTTGTTTGTGTCAAAAGTCACTTTGGTTTTTAATGAAGGGATATTTGAAATCATACCCTTTTCCAAAAACGTATAATATGGTATAATATAATATAATATGGCACATTGTGTCTTGTCCATTTCCTGTTGTCAGATTGAACAAGTCGAACTTGGAAACTTTGGTTCACAAGCAATTCTGGCAATCAAGACATATCCTGGGTACACAAATGCTGCTGTTGTAAGTAAAAATTATTAATTAAAAAAATAATTAATTATTTTTCATACTATTGATTTATGTATTATTATATGGAATGCATTGATTCTTTTTGCATCCTCTTCTGTGTGTGGCCATTGTCTCTATGAGATTGGACTGTTGACTTTGGCTGCATGCACCTGACACAATATATCATATATTTCCAGTGGTAAATGTGGCACATGTGATGTGCAGCGGTGTGTTTTTTTTACTTTTACTAAGTTATAGCTTCAGTTTCATGTTTGTGTTTTAATTTGGCATATTAGTAGGATTAGTTATAGCCTTTGACTGTCGCCTTGTCTTTTTAGGTAGCAGATTCACAAGTCAATGGCCTTACAGTTTCCAAACAGACATTCCAGACCAATGAAACATACAATGGAATCATCACAGACGTGAGTGGATGCAGACTCTCAGGTAAACTTGTGGTCCCTAAAGAGCAATAAGAAAACACAATTGGAATAATTTAAATTGCTGCTGCTGGCATAAATCAAAGACCGTGACGTCGCCCGGTATGGTGCGGCTGGGCCTTTGCCCGCGGGGCCCGGCCGGGCTCAGCCCGAAGTGGCGTTGTGGGCCCGACCTCCTGTGGGTTCACCCCCCACAGAGGTAGCCATAGGGGGCCAGTGCAATGTGGATCGGGCGGCAGTCGAAGGCGGGGGCCCCGACGGCCTGATCCCCGGACACAGCGGCTGGCTGTTGGGACATGGAACGTCACCTCACTGAGGGGGAAAGAGCGTGAACTGGTGCGGGAGGTTGAGAGGTACCGGCTAGAGATAGTCGGCTCACCTCCACACACAGCTTGGGCTCCGGAACCCAGCTCCTCGAGAGGGGCTGGACTCTCCACTTCTCTGGAGTCGCCCATGGTGATCGGCGGCGAGCTGGTGTGGGCTTGCTTATAGCTCCCCAGCTTAGCCGCCACGTGTTGGAGTTTACCCCAGTGAACGAGAGGGTCGCCTCTCTGCACCTCCGGGTTGGGGAGAGGGCTCTTGCTGTTGTTTGCGCCTACGGGCCGAATAGCAGTACAGAGTATCCGGCCTTCTTGGAGTCCCTGGGGGGGGGGTTCTGAGAGGGGCCCCGACTGGGGACTCCATTGTTCTGCTGGGGGACTTTAACGCTCACGTGGGCGATGACAGTGACACCTAGAGGGGCGTGATTGGGAGGAACGGCCTCCCAGATCTGAACGCCAGCGGTGCTTTGTTGTTGGACTTCTGTGCTAGTCACGGTTTGTCTATAATGAACACCATGTTCGAGCATAGGGGCGTCCATAGCTGCACGTGGCACCAGGACGCCTTAGGCTGGAGGTCGATGATTGACTTTGTTGACTTAGCTGCACGTGGTACCGGCAGCTAAGTCAACAAACTTAGCTGCACGTGGCACCAGGACGCCTTAGGCCGGAGGTCGATGATTGACTTTGTTGTTGTTTCATCTGATCTCCGGCCCTATGTTTTGGACACTCGGGTGAAGAGAGGGGCTGAGCTGTCAACTGATCACCACCTGGTGGTGAGTTGGATCCGCTGGCAGAGGAGGAGGCTGGACAGACCTGGCAGGCCCAAACGTACTGTAAGGGTCTGCTGGGAACGCCTGGCCGAGCACTCTGTCAGGGAGGTCTTTAACTCCCACCTCCGGGAGAGCTTCTCCCAGATTTCGAAGGAGGCGAGGGACATTGAGTCTGAGTGGGCCATGTTCTCTGCCTCCATTGTCGACGTGGCTGTTCGGAGCTGTGGCCGCAAGGTCTCTTGTGCCTGTCGTGGCGGCAACCCCCGAACCCGGTGGTGGACACCGGAAGTAAGGGCTGCTGTCAAGCTGAAGAAGGAGTCCTATCGGACCAAGTTGGCCTCTGGGACTCCTGAGGCAGCTGGAGGGTATCGGCAGGCCAGGCGTGCTGCAGCTCGGGCAGTTGCGGAGGCAAAAACTAGGAGCTGGGAGGAGTTCGGTGAGGCCATGGAGGAGGACTATCGGTCGGCCCCGAAGACATTCTGGCAAACCGTCAGGCGCCTCAGGAGGGGGAAGCAGTACTCTGCCAACACTGTTTACAGTGCGGTTGGGGAGCTGTTGACCTCGACTGGGGATATCGTCGGGCGGTGGAAGGAATACTTTGGGGATCTCCTCAATCCCGTCGTCACGTCTTCCATTGAGGAAGCGGAGGCTGATGACTCAGAGGTGGATTCGTCCATTACCCACGCCGAAGTCACTGAGGTGGTTTGCAAGCTCCTCTGTGGCAAGGCACCGGGGGTGGACGAGATCCGCCCTGAGTATCTTAAGTCTCTGGATGTTATGGGGCTGTCTTGGTTGACACGCCTCTGCAACATCGCGTGGCGGTTGGGGACGGTGCCTTTGGAGTGGCAAACCAGGGTGGTGGTACCTCTTTTTAAAAAGGGGGACCGGAGAGTGTGCTCCAACTACAGGGGGATCACACTTCTCAGCCTCGCCGGGAAGGTTTACGCCAGGGTGCTGGAGAGGAGAATTCGGCCGATAGTCAAACCTCGGATCCAGGAGGAACAATGCGGTTTTCGTCCTGGTCGGGGAACACTGGACCAGCTCTATACCCTTCATAGGGTGCTCGAGGGTTCATGGGAGTTCACCCAACCAGTCCACACGTGTTTTGTGGATCTGGAGAAGGCATTCGACCGTGTCCCTCGTGGTTTTCTGTGGGGGGTGCTTCGGGAGTATGGGGTCCGGGGCTCTTTGCTAAGGGCTGTCCGGTCCCTTTATGAACTGAGCAGGAGTCTGGTTCGCATTGCCGGCAGTAAGTCAGACCTGTTCCCAGTGCGTGTTGGACTCCGGCAGGGCTGCCCTTTGTCACCGGTTCTGTTCATAATTTTTATGGACAGAATTTCTAGGCGCAGCCAGGGGCCAGAGGGAGTTCTGTTTGGAAACCACAGGATTTCATCTCTGCTTTTTGCAGATGATGTTGTCCTGTTGGCTTCTTCAAACCAGGACCTACAGCATGCTCTGGGGCGGTTTGCAGCCGAGTGTGAAGCGGCTGGGATGAGAATCAGCACCTCCAAGTCCGAGGCCATGGTTCTCGACCGGAAAAGGGTGGCTTGCCCCCTCCGGGTTGGTGGAGATGTCCTGCCTCAAGTGGAGGAGTTTAAGTATCTCGGGATCTTGTTCACGAGTGAGGGAAGGTTGGAGCGTGAGATTGACAGGCGGATCGGTGCAGCTTCCGCAGTGATGCGGTCGCTGTACCGGTCCGTTGTGGTGAAGAGGGAGCTGAGCCGAAAGGCGAAGCTCTCGATTTACCGGTCGATCTACGTTCCGACTCTCACCTATGGTCATGAGCTTTGGGTAATGACCGAAAGAACAAGATCGCGGATAAAAGCGGCCGAAATGAGTTTCCTCTGCAGGGTGGCTGGGCACTCCCTTAGAGATAGGGTGAGAAACTCAGTCACTCGGGAGGAGCTGGGAGTAGAGCCACTGCTCCTTCACATTGAGAGGAGTCAGTTGAGGTGGCTCGGGCATCTGTTCCGGATGCCCCCTGGACGCCTCCCTAGGGAGGTGTTCTTCCCGAGGAGCTGGCCGAGGTGTCTGGGGAGAGGGAAGTTTCTGCCTCCCTGCTCAGACTGCTGCCTCTGCGACCCAACAACGGATAAGCGGAAGAAGATGGATGGATGGATGGATAAATTGCTGCTGTCATTGCCTTACAGTTTAAACTACATACATAAACTTTCTCTAACCACTAGGTACTGCTTATAAGACAAATACAACAGTGAGGGACCCAAACATTTGTTCTACCGTAACCTGTGATGTGAGCGGAGTTGCTAGTGCCATTAGTGATTGTGGTCCCATGGAACGTTGCCAGGGCAATGGGAGGTAAATATTTGAAGGAAATGATACAAATCTCCCCCAACCATGATAAAATGCAAAACTTGATGAGGACTTCAGGACCTGTTTCTTGGATTACATGATTGCTAAAAAAATATTCATCTTAATGATGGTACTATTAACAATTAAGCTTGGGGGTAGTGCAGTTTTTTTTTTTTTTACATAAAACTCTTGAAGCTACAATTGTAAAAAAGATTATTCAGTTTAAGATGAAAAATATTTCACCAAACTCTGATGGTGTTATGTTCTGTTTGTATCTGTCTCCATCAGTTGCGTCTTAAACACCATGTGCACTGTGACCGGCTCCACTGTCATTGATTTCGTTGGAAGAGTCCACTCTGTCCCAGACAGGTGTGGGTACACTCTGATGAGGTCTACATTGATCCTGGGCGTCAAGTTGGTGGGCATCTTCCAGGAAAGATGCCGTAAAGACGTTAGTTTTTTGGACCGTGTCATACTGCAGCTGGACCAGGCGGGTGTTCAGATTTCCCTGGGACAAGGCGGCAGAGTTCAGGTACATTACCAACCGATAGCTCTAGTAATGTGCTAGGGTGTCAAGTAATGTGTAGTTATATTCAGAAATCACCATGTATCGCTGATGTTCAGTACACTCCAGGCAGTGATAGATTAAGGTGCTCATAGGCCCCAAGGCTACGCTTTTTATTGAACCTCCTGTCATTGCATTTTACCAAAATCAAAGAAGTAATTCATATTCAGATCAGTATAAGTTGACACACAGATGCACAGGAAACAAGAGGAGAGAGAGGGACAAGTGCAAATGGTTTGTATACCACGTGACCAAATTATCCACATAAAGAAGAGCATGCTATTGAATGTTGTTTTGCAGGTTTTCACCTCTGAGATTGTCAGTGCTGTGTGAAGTAACTGTTGCATACTTGAATAACTAGAAATCTTGTAAGGACAACAGTACTGTTTTGTATATAACTACCTTTGGAATTCTAATACGAGAAAGAAGAAAAAAACAGGCTGAGCTGGTAAATGGACTACTCTTATGTAGCTCTTTTCTACCTTACCTGACAAAACGCTTTACAATTGGTCACTGATTCACCCATTTACACACATACACACAGATGACATGCAAGGCAATGCCCTGTCTATTGGAAGCACCTCAGGGTTCAGTGTCTTGCACAATGACAGTTTGACATGTGGACAGGAAGAGTTGGGGATTTAATTGCCAACCCATCGATTAGTGAATAACCCACTCCACCTCCTGAGCCACAGCCACCTGAAAGAGTTAATGCCATGGCAGGAAAGACAAAACTTGTACATAATGCATACATACTTGAAGGGCAGACAGCAGTTAACCTGACTGTTACACAGAACCATTAGGGAAGCTGTCATTAGAGATAAAGGTCAGGGGATTGGATGAACCATCTGTCTGTCACTGTCTATCACTGTCAGTGTTAACCTCTTTAGCAGCTACCATTGTTGTTTTGAAAATTTAATAAACTCAATTTTATATTAATACTTATTAATGCTTTTTTATAAGGTGACATGTATTTGTTGATATCCATCTCTGTTGAACAGTATCTTTGTGTTTCTCCCCGTTACTGTGCTCCTTTGCTGTGATGAAGCTGAATGACAAAGTGCTGATGGTCAACACCACAGCACAGGTGGTCCACGGTGTGACGCTCTCTAGAGACCAAACAGGAGTGACTGCTAAGATCTCAGCTTCCAACAACATGGTTTCTGTCCACTTTGACGGCTACACAGCAAAAATCCACATAACGGGTACATAAAAATTAAACCTTATTTGGTTTTGACCCAAAGTAATAACATGGCCAGAACTACATGTTATGATTTTTATTCATGAAATATTTATTACTTTTCAGCAGTCCCATTGAGAACTATTTTTGAAAAGCATCAAAGCACTTAAGATGAGCCTGGGTTGAATTAGAAGCAGGTGCATATAAAATTGTATCATCTGCATAAAAGTGGACATTAAAGCAGTAATGTTATTTATATAGTAGAGGATTTTCATTAGCACACAAGGAATTAATGTTGAACGTTTCTTTTTACTAATTTTGTTTATTGCTTAATGTTAATGTAGTTTTTTTTAACGTTAAATATTTGCATTAATTCTCTTAACTATACAGTACAGGTTTTTTAGTATTGATTCTGTGGATAATATCAATGCTCAAAACAAGACCTACAGTATAAATATTACTTTAGGTATTGATCTGCTCAACCGTAAAGGTAGAGTTTATATCAAGTTAAAATCTGTGGATATCAGCTGTTTGCTGCTCTGCGTGTCCACTTTAAAAGTAAATCGATGTGCCACACATTCTCTCCTAAAATTGTCCAGGACCAAGTGGAGCACCTGTGCAGGGTTTATGTGGCAACTCCAGCTGGTCTTTTGGTGGAGAAAGAGTCTCTGAACACTCTGCCATTGAGTAAGATCTTAAACACAATGTCTAATTCACTCCTACTGCTTATTTGAATGAATGGGTTTCAAATATACTGTAGTTCTGTATTGTTTGTCAGTCTTTGATCTTTTGCTGTTTGTTGCCCCATAGCTGTGAGACGCAGTATGATGATGATGCTAACAGTACAATCAACTGCAACACCACAACTGAATGGTAAACACATATTAAACTCTCTTTTGAAAAATAAACAGACAACATTAACATGGCATGCATAACCACAATATTATTTGGATTTTGGAACCTACAGATGTAAACTCCTATTTTCTTGTGTTATTTTAGTAAACACATGCCTTACTGTCCTTGATGACTGAACTTTCATGTCATACACTCCTGATCAAAATTTGAAGACCGGGTGAAAAATTACTATTATCCGCATTTCACGCTATTGGAACTTAACCATATTGTAAGTAGAGCTTCAGAATGCAAAAAGAAGAAACAGGAACGAGAGACAGCAAAATAGAATCAGCAGTTTATTGAAAACTGCATTTAAACTAAAACAGACTTTTTATCAGCTGATCAAAAGTTTAAGACCACAGCCCAAAATAACCCAAAAATAGACCTAAAAGTGTCAAAAATGGACTCAGTAGTGCTCAGTAGTACTCAGTAGTACTCAGTAGCCCCACCATTCTTGTTTATCATTTCAAAAATTAATTTAGGCATGCTTGATGTGAGTTTTTCTAGAAGGCTGGTGAGAACATTGCCCCATGTGGTGAAGATGGCTTCAAGAAGGGCATCCATGGTCTGGAACTGATGCCCATTTTTGTAAACTTCCCTTGCCATCCATCACCAAACGTCCTCAGTGGGATTTAGATCAGGGAGACACGCAGGATGGTCCAAAAGAGCCCAACCCTAACCCTGGAAGAAGTCCTTTGTCAGGCGGGTGTTGTAACCTGAAGCGTTGTCCTGTTGAAAGACCCAGTCATCACTGCACAAACGAGGGTTCTCAGTCAAGAGGGGTCCCTGCTGCAACATCTCCACAGAGCCAGCCGCATTTTGACACCCCTGCACAAACTGAAGCTCCATTTTTACACTGAAGGAAAAAGCACGCCAGATTATGATGGAGCCTCCTCCACTGTGCCGTGTAGAAAACATCTCCAGTGGGATCTCCTTGTCATGTCACTAACGTTGGAAGCCATCAGGACCATCCATATTAAATTTTTCTTGTCAGAGAATAAAACTTTCTTCCACCTTCTAATGTCCCATGTTTGGTGCTCCCTTGCAAAGTGCAAATAGGCAAGTTTGTGGTATGGGAGGAGACGTGGCCTTTAAAGACATTTTTTGTCCTTTAAGCCCTTCTGTTGCAGATGCCGTCTTATGGTGATTGGGCTACAGTCAAAAAGTACAGTACAGTGAGGGTCTTAGTTTGGGTCAAGAATCGGCCTGTGTCTTCACGGACAGCCCGTCAGATCCTCCAGCTCAGTGCAGGTGAATTTTTTTTTGGGTCTACCACTTGACTTTTTTTGTCCCATAACCCTCCCATAACTCTCAGGATCTTTTAAGAAATTTAAAATGACTGCCTTACTGCGTCCAAGCTCGGCAGGGATGGCGCGTTGCAAGAAGCCTTGCTTGTGCAGCTCAACAATCCTTCCACGTTCAAAGACAGAAAATCTTTTTGCCTTTGCCATCAGGGGGTTATGACAGCGTGAACGACCAATAGAAAATGACATGAAAGCCAGATTTTTGCACAGATTTTGACTTTTTAAGGCTGTGGTCTTAAACTTTTGATCAGCTGATAAACAGTCTGTTTAAGTTTAAATGCAGTTTTCAATAAACTGCTGATTCTATTTTGCTGTCTCTTGCTCCTGTTTCTTCTTTTTGCATTTTGAAGCTCAACTTACAGTCTGGTTAAGTTCCACCAGTGCGAAATGTGAATATTAGTAATTTTTCACCCGGTCTTAAGATTTTGATCAGGAGTGTATTTTCAGGTGTAATATCCTGAAGCAGGCTTCCTTCACTGCTTGCAACAAGCACGTCAACCCAGAGCCATTTATAACTGCCTGCACAAGAACTTTGTGCAAATACCCTGCAGTGGATGGCCTGAAGTGCCAGTTCCTGGAGGCCTATGCCAGGGCCTGCAGCCACCACAGCAATGTTACAGTGGAGAGCTGGAGGTCAAAGACTAGCTGCTGTAAGGCTGTCTTTTAGTATATCCGGTTATGTTTCAAGTTGACCTGATAGGTCTGAATTAGATAGTGTTTGACTATTTCCTTAAAAAATTGTGCTATGTACAACCCTAATTCCAAAAAAGTTGAGATCCTGTGTAAAATATATATAAAACGGAATGCTATTTACAAACGTGGACGAGATGAGGTTTTGTTTGTTTTTGGAAATCTTGAACATTGTGTCCGTCAGATGTCGCAACCTTTTAGGAATTGGGGATGCAGCTAAAAAAAAATATCTCTGTGTAATCTATGCAATCTTAATATGTAAGATAAAAAGCACAATTTAGACAATCTACCCTCTAAAAATGCCATAAGACCATCACGGACAAATAAAAGGTTTCAGCTAAGTGGGGTCATCAGTGCTGCAGCATATCTTGGTAAACATTTCGGTTTACCAAGCCTTGTTGAGGTGTCGCAGCACCCAGATTGATCAAATGAGTGTGAACAAAATGGAGGCCATTGGTTCTTCCGACAGCTTTTCTTGATCTGTTTTGGAATGGTATTTATCCCTTCATATGTCTTTCTGTGTGTGCGTGTGTTTGCAGCTGCTGTCCCTCAGGCCTTTTGTCTGGACAGGTTCTGCAGTGCTCATGAGTTCTGTGGTGACAGTATCAATCATGGGGAACCCCGCTGTCTCTGTCGGGCCGTTTTTGCCTCTGAGTACAGATCAAGCGGTACTTTTGGTGAGTCAGCTATGAGACAGACTTGCATGTTAACATCAAAATGATTATGATTATGACCTATGAACTTTTCAAATCTTATTCTTTAATAGATGTAATGTAAAATTACACACAACTCTCACAGTCCTTAAAGAAACTTAAGAAAAGACATATAAAAGATGTTTTTCAGTGTTAAATTTATGTGTTCATGTTCCTTATATGGGCTGTTTTAGGTTGTTTGGACAAAAGCTAAATTAATATAATGTTTTGTAATGGGTGTTACAGGTGAGCCGACAGTCTGTGGGCAGAACTCAGCTTCGTTAACTATGGCTAATTGTCTCTTGGAGGAACAGAACATCGACTACTCTATCCTGCACCTCAATGACCAGGCCTGCACAGGTAAAATGGATCACCTGACCCACATGGTGACGTTCCATTTCGACAGCAGCAACAGTTGTGGTGCGGTGGCCATGGTGGGTACCCCCTTTTACTTAGTTATAATGTAAACACACCTGAATGTGCAGTAACAATGTCTGTGACCATGTGACCATTTAGGTCAATGGAAGCCAAATTAGCTACAAGAACTCCATCATGACACGGAACAGTTCCATGTCTGGCCTCATCAATCGACACGACCAAGTGCATATTGACTTCTCCTGTCATTACCGTCAGCCAGAAACAAACATCCTAGCCATCAAAATCAAAGACAGGTGCGTGGTTAGGTGAACAGTGCTGTATGTAGTTCCAGAGTTGTCCCCTTTTTGTTACCAAGGCTGACTGAGCTTCACTTGTTTTTTTAGGAAGTGTGTGAGTTGAGAAGACAACTCAATCATGTCTTTGCTTTCCAGCTCTGTGACCCAGCAGATTATTTCCGGAGAATGGTATTACAACCTGAGTATGAATGCCTACACCAACCCTGAACGCAATCCAGCCAGACACAAAACATTAACTTTCCATCAGATAAAAAAAAGTCCAGATCTGTGACATTATATTCTTTTTAGATAATCCAATAGATTTTGAAATGTTTTTTTACAACCCTGTTTCCAAAAAAGTCATTGACAGTGCTGGCAAATAGTGCAACAATTTAGTTTATTGTTTCTCAATGTAAACTGACAAAGAATTTGTTAATTTCACCGCCTACAGTTCATAATATCATTAATATCATATCATTAAACGATTTAGAGAATCAGAGTAAATCTCTGTACAAGTGTTAAAACCAGTATTGGATGATCGTGATCTTCAGACCCTCAGACATTGGCTCTGTGTTCACAGATGATGAAGTGATGTCCATAACAGTTACAAACAAACAAACAAACAAACAGGAAACCGTATATAAACCAGATCCAGAAACACCGTCGCCATCTGTGGAACTGAGCTTATTTAAGATGGACTGAGGCGAAGTGAAAAACTGTCCTGTAGTCTGACGAGTCAAACATTTTACACAGCATGCTGAGTTTTTTGGAAACAGGGTTGTAGCTTAAAGGGATATTTCAGTTTATTTGAAGTGGGGTTGTATGAGGTACCCATTGCCAGTGTATTACCTACAGTAGACAGCAGTTGGCACTCCATTGACAGATGTCGTAGTCAGACTTTATTGACAAAAATATAAATAGATTTAGTGTCACAGAACATGGGAGATGTTGGTTGGCCACTACCTCAATCCACAGCAACTTAAGTTAGTTACACAATAAAACAAACAAGCACATACAAACTCACCAATTAAAACAGTGGCTGACCAGCAACTCCGATGCTATGCAAGGTCAACTTGTGGTTTTTGCCAATGAAATATGGTGGCTTTGAAGAGATCATAGATTGATATAAACACGTCTGTTTCCTATTGGAAAGAGCTGTCTGACAGTAAGGTGAAGTGTTGAAAATATTCTATACGTAATGTACACTGATTGATTTATTTAGCTGGCTAAAATACGTTCTATTGCTGGCCCCATCCACAGCAGTACATTGCTTAGCTTCCTGGTCCTCTTGTCTGCTTCTCCAAACTGGGAGTTTGCTCAGTACCGTTTACTGCAGGTATCACACTAACTACGGATGGGTAACTGATACAACAACCAAAGACAAGCTTCAACCTTTTTGTTTCTGTCTGTAGAAGGTGTAGAGTGGTAGGTCTTGACAAAAATATCCATTATGTTACATGTAACAACATATTATAATTCTCAAAGACAACATATCTATTCAACAAAAGTTATTGATGATTCCACCCATTTTACACTTTACTGACTGGAAACAACAAATTTGAATTATGGATTAACAACTAAGCATTACTTGGATTTGGTTGTCTTCTTAGGTTTCTATGGAGACTTGGTCTGACCATCAAGTTCAAGACCTATAATGATTCCTGTGTTGGCTTTGTCCTGATGAAAAGTCCTGGATTAATAATCAGTGCTATGAATCATTGCCAGCACATATCATTTTAATAATCAGACAGGCACACTGATCTTTCTCGTGCATTTCTCTTTTTAGGTTTTGGGTTTCTGTGGGTGTTTCTTCTGAGATGGTGATAATGATTTCTAAAGTATTGGAAATGTACTGATTTGATTAGCAACGTCTGACACAGGAAAACTGTGTCAGCTCCTGAAAGAAAACACCTACCAATAACATGGATTGGTATGTTGAATGTTTCAGTGGAATGCGTGGCTTCCTTAGTGATTTACAGATAACAGACAAAGTTGATTTTATAAGGTTTTATATCCATAAGAGGGAGGGTGACAGTCCCAGCATGTTCCTGGATTTGTTGTGATTGCTGGAACCAGAAAAGGACTGCATTTTCAGGGATTTTCTCTTATAGGCAGGTGTTATTCTTTGTTTGGATTGCAAGGTTTTGCAAACAAACCAGGAACCTTCTATGGCCTCAACAAAGCCAAAACGTGCTGTATTAATGCTTTATCTACCTTTATGATAGTGTGAAATCAATAAAAAGCATAAATGTATGGGACTATTATGTGAGATTTGTTGGTTTTATTTTTTATACTTAATTTATACTACTAATACTGTATGCAGTACAGTGTAGACTATAAATATGCATGTTGGATTAGTGACATCACCCACCACTGCCATCTTGGCTGTCCTGCCTCTGCCGCCTCCCGTCTAATCCAAAAATGGGCAAAGACGTGGAGCATCAGTGGACCTGAGGTGGGCTGTATGACACCTGTTAATTCTGTTCAAATATCATTTGAACAGGTGAGTTGTATAAAAATTCACCCTCAGTACAGTTGTCATAAACGGGGAAATTAGCTATAGAGACCAAAACTGTTTTTTGTACCAGGCTGTAAACATGTTTATTTCTGCTGTGAAGTTGGACATTTTAACATGGGGACTTATGGAGACTGGCTCGTTCTGTAGCCAGTTTGAGTTTCAAGTGGCTGTATGAGGGACTGCAGTTTTCAGCACTTTCACACTGGCTTCACTTCATAGCCTGCTTAAAATGTAAATAACTAATTTAATCAAACTCTACATGTGCTGAAATACCGCTTAAAGCAGAAACATCAATAAAACTGTCTGCACTGATCTCAGCGGAAGAGATATGGCTCTTACTGAGAAGTGCACATGCCTTTCCACCATGTTTACCCTAATTAAATCACATGCAAACAGACGTAAAACCTACTGTGAGATCACCCATTGGTTGGTGTATGAACATTTTGAAGCTTTAAGTTTGGCATTATGGGTCTTGCCATCTTGGTTTTGTTGAACTATTTGGATAAATATTTTTATATTACAGCTAAACAGTAACTAAAACATATTTCTGAGAACATTTTAGGCAATAAAGTAACAGAATCTAGATTTGTGTAAAAAAAAAATTGTGTGGGTGCACTCTGAGAATGACTTCTGAATCATTAAAGCATACCCTGCTGTATCATCTATTTTTCTCTAAATGGGACCATTGTTTACAAAATGAATGTCATGCTGTATGAGTAAAGTATTTACTGAGGTCATAAATCAAGTGAGAAGTAAGGTCAGTTTTAGAGGAAGCTCATCATAATCAGTCTTTTTTTTTTTTTTTTTGATAGCTGCCAATGGAGCTGCCCCCTGCTGGTCAGTAGAAAGAATGCAGGTTTAAGAGGCCAAGATGGTGGCCTCACTTCACAGACTTGGAAGCTCTGTCCACTAACTAGATACTGTTAATGAATTGAAAAAGACGAAAGGCTTCTACAAAATACCCAAACACAACAAAGCTCATATCCTTACCCCTAAACCTAACCCTAAGGCGTGTTCCATGAAATACCATGGAAAACTTACATAAGTACACAACTATTGTGGCACCACAGGTTGTCCACAGGATGGTGAAGGTGAAAGGTTTTAGAAACACTGTATAACACTGTAAAGGAGAGGTAAACATTGCTCCTATTGTGGCTCAAACTAAATCCATGCCCAGCAGGTTAAAGGTTTAGCAAAACATGTAAAGGATTATTTAAAGGTCCAGTTTGTCAGATTTAGGTGGCTGTATTAAAATAGGGCAGGAATTGAATATAATATGGACAACTATGTCTTCATCAGTGTATAGTCCTTAAAAACCTTTAGCGAATAAATTCAGTGAATAAATTCCAGTGAATACATTCGGTTGGAATGGCTAGAAAGGCTCAGATCAACAGAGAGACTGAGGAAGGTACAGTGCAGGGGAGGAGGGGGGAGGGACATCAGTCATGATGATGATGGAAGTGGAAAAAAAGACCTGGATAAGCTACATAATGTCTGAACCTTTGTCTAAAACTCTGCCAGAGCTCATCGCCTTCTCCTTTCTGTGGTCTGTGGTGATGGAGATCTCGGAGGGAACTGAACTCTGCTTTCCACAACTGCTCAACGTCTCCTGCAGGAAGATAATCCGTCCTCACTTTGAGACCATGTTGACTTACATTCTGCTGTCCTTCATCTCTCTGTTCACTTCAGCTCTTAACCTGCTGGTCATCATCTCTGTCTCCCACTTCAAGTACTCATTTATTAATTTTTGAAACTGATAGTTTTCAAAATTCAAAGTGTGAGGAAAACAGATTTTCCAAGAAATTATTTTGTATTTCAGTCTTTGCTCTAGTTGGTTTTACCTGAATGATGATTGATATTATAAATAATTATAAATATATTGTTGGTCTTCCTCCCCAGGCAGCTCCACACCCCCACAAACCTCCTCCTCCTCTCTCTGGCTGTCTCAGATTTCTTCGTGGGCTTCCTCATGGTTTTTCAAATTATGCTTATAGATGGATGCTGGTTCATTGGTGACTTTGTGTGCGCTGTATATTATATTTTGGACTTAATTAATACCTCTGCCTCCATAGGAACCATGGTGCTCATATCAGTTGACCGTTATGTGGCTATTTGTGATCCTCTGCATTATTCCACTAAAGTCACTGTGAGAAGAGTTACAGTCTGTACGTGTCTTTGTTGGATCTGTTCTGCTCTGTACAACAGTCTTTTAATTATGGATAGCTTGAAACAACCAGGCAGGTATAATTCATGTTTTGGAGAGTGTGTGGTTATTCCTGATTATGTTGCAGGACTTGTGGATGTTTTTTTCACATTTATTGGACCTGTCACTGTCATCATAGTTCTTTATATGAGAGTATTTGTGGTGGCTGTGTCTCAGGCTCGTGCCATGAGGTCCCACATTGCCGCTGTCACACTCCAGTGTTCAGTCAAAGTAACTGCTGAGAAATCGGAACTGAAAGCAGCCAGGACACTCAGTGTTGTTATTGTTGCGTTTCTAGTTTGCCTCTGCCCATACTTTTGTATAACACTTACAGGACAGGACATCTTGCCTAATGCTTCATCTGCTAGCTTTGTAATATGTCTGTTCTATTTTAACTCGTGTCTAAACCCCGTCATCTATGCCTTTTTCTATCCCTGGTTCAGAAAATCTATTAAACTCATTGTTACACTTCAAATACTGAAACCTGACTCCTGTGAGACCAACATACTGTAAAGAAACCATTTAAAGAACCTCTAAAAGATTCAGGCCAAGGTGGTACTTTCAGTCGATGTCATAAGGTTGTATATAAAAATATAAATTCCATTATTTTTAAGGGGGAAGGTGACACCTGGCACCGTTACACAGTCCCTCTGTTGGAACCCGAAAAGGACTGCATTTTCAGGGATTTCCCGCTATATGCAGGCGTTATTCTGATCAGAATTACAAGGTCTTGCAAACAATGTGGGAATTGTTTGACATGAAAACCAGCAACCTTCTATGGCCTCAATCAAACAATAACATGCTGTAATAATGCTTTATCTAGTGTGTAATCAATAAAAAGCATAAATGTATGGGACTATTACATGAGATTTGTGGGTGTTTTTCTCAATATTTTTTTACTAAATTTATACTTCTATTACTACTACTACTACTACTACTATATTTATACTATACTATACTATCATAAACAGCATCTTGGTACATCTGTCTCTGCTGCCTCCCAGGTAATTCAAAAATGGGCAAAGGTGGACCTGAGGTTGGGTGAATGGAGCCTGGAAGCTCATACAAACTACCTGTGACAGCACCCACCTATCAAAGTGGCTATGCTATTGATTGAAGTTTTTAAGCAGACTTTCAGGAGCAGGACTACAGTTCAACCGTGACACTTCTGAAAGTACCCTCCTAACCCTCTTGTCCTCTTTGCTCTTGTATTCTGCACAACTCTACTGCCCACGTCATTTATTTCTCAATTCAAGCGACCATGCTGTTAATTATGCATAAATTCAAGCCTTAATAAAATTTTAACAGGTGAGTTCTATAAAAATCCACCTAACACATTGTGGTGTTGTGGATTATGAAATTATGTTTAAGGATTCTCTTTGGTGTGAGGTGTGAGCGTTTGCTTGGCAGTCTCCAGTGCCTCGGGTATAGACAGCTTGTTGCATTTCCTGGGTATCTCCTTCTTCCCCATACCTTTCTGTAGTTCTGATAATAGGCTAACTTCTCTCCATGTGCCTCTGATCTTGGCCTCCAACCTCCTTCTCCATGGGGGGCAATGGCCTTTTATATGGCTTGTTGTGGTCATCTTATAGCCAAGCATCTCCAGGATCACTGTTACTGTGATGTTTATCAACTGATTGGTCTTGATAGTTATAGACCTAGTAGTGATAGGCTGTAGCGCTGCATTCACATCCTCTAGCAGATCTTCAGAGGGTGATAGCAGTTTCCGATTGTGGATGTGGGAACTTTGGGTTAATAGTTGTTTCTTTGTTAGCCTAGATGTTGGGTTTCAAAACATCCATGTATCCCACATCCTTTGCATGTAACCACTCTCAGTGGGGTTATTAGTATAGTAGCATTCCACCAATTCCAATTGCTGGATAAGGGAAATATATATTTTCCCCAAGCACATTGAGATTTCACGGTGGTACGTGTAGGGGAGACTGGGGTAAGTTGAGCCAAAGGGTAAGTTGAGCCACCCCTTGTTGCTAGGAAACCATAAAAAACATTGATCATGTGACCAAATATTTAGGAGGAAGGCATCATTTCATGGAGTCTGTGAAGGTAAGGACCACATGGTTAAAGTGGTTTGACATTTATTTAAAAAAAAAACAGTTTTTCACTCTTGAAAGTGAATTTAGTCTGTCATAAGTTTAATGAGAATTGTGTTTAGACCAAAATAGATAATTTAAAATTTGTTTTATACATCAATTGTAGTATCTATGAGCTACAACATGAGGTCATAAACCTAGCATAAAAGTGCACCATTTTAGCTGTGGGGACTAATAAAGTCAAAATGGTAGCTCTGGGGCAAGTTGAGCAATTTGGCCAGGAGTAAGTTGAGCCACTGGCTCAACTTACCCCATACACTTAATAAGTGTATTTTGGCTGTAGCCTATATGTCTTAAATATTATATCAAGATTCTGCATTTATATGAATACAGACTAACAGATTAGATTAACAGATTAACCCTAACCTCGACAGGTGGAACACTGAGTAAAAGCGGAGGTGGGAGATGGATGGATCGAGGGAGGGATGGGGATAGATGGAACGAGAGGAAGATGGAGGGAGTTTAATGAAGATGGAGAAGAGAGGATGAGAGTTTCAGTTCAGATTGTTCAAATGTGTTACTAGTCCATTTGACCTTACTGTCAGCAAGGACAACAAGAAACTATGATTCTGGACCAAGGATTCAGTTCTAGTGTTTTCTTTCCAAAAAGACAGCTGTTAATGTTCTCTTCCCAAGCGCACTTTAAGGCATTCCTAATGTTAAAATGTTGTTGTTTTTTTTGACAAAACAGCTGTTTAGCAGTAATATGCAATAATAATAATAAAAAGGTTATTGTACCTGTTGAATTGTGTATAATAAATAGAAATACACATGAATGTGATGAAGTGACTGTTATTTAGGGAGGAAGAAGGTGAGGGAGGGGTGGGGTGGAGGTGGGGAGGAAGGGTGGGGGGGAGTAGGGATACGGCTCAATTTACCCCGCTCCTATGCTCAACTTACCCCATACACGGGGTAAGTTGTGCCACGAGACCACTTTTTTTGGACATGCTATATTATCAAAACAATTATGTTTACACTCATTCTGTTTGTTTGAAGGGATGCACAACATCCTGAAATATATACAGATATATTAGTTAGCGACAAAACTATGATTGCCTTGATGTAGTGATCCTAAATATGAAAAATGGCTCATCTTACCCCAGTCTCCCCTACCACAGTTTGACTAACAATTTACTAAGAAGTTTAAGGCCCACAAGTCTGTAGCAAACATCTATGGAGGAATATTCACCTGAGATGAAAAAGGATTCCTCAAAAGGTTGAGAAAGACCCATGGAAAATTAAAAACAGATCCAAAGAGATTTTCAAGTAGTTTCAAGTCACATCATCTGTCACTTTCCATTTGAAGTAGCCACACTATTGGAGCTGGGTGTCTCCAATCCTGCCCATGACACGCCGCTGTGCATTTGTGCATTGTTACACTTGTGTGATTTACAGTGGCTTGCAAAAGTATTGACCCCCCATTTCTTATTTTCTTGCCTTACAACCGGTAATTAAAATGGATTTTTATTTGGACTTTATGTAATGGACATACACAAAATAGTCCAAATTAGTGAAGTGAAATAAAAAAAAATAATTTGGTTCAAAAAATTCAAAGAAATAAGTGACGGAAAAGTGATTTGTGCATATGTATTCACCCCCTTTGACACCAAGCCCCTAAATACGATCTGGTATAAGCAATTACCTTCAGAAGTCACATAATTAGTCAACTAAAGTCCACCTGTGTGTCACATGATCTGTCACATGATCTCAGTATATATTCAGCTGTTCTGAAAAGTTCTAGAGTCTGCAACACCACTAAGCAATGGTCACCACCAAGCAAGTGGCACCATGAAGACCAAGGAACTCTCCAAATAGGTCAGGGACAAAGTTTGTACAGATATCCAAAACTTTGCACATCCCACAGAGCACCATTAAATCCATTATTAAAAAAATAGAAATGGTAAATGGACTGTACTTATATAGCGCCTTTCTGGTCTTCTGACCACTCAAAGCACACTACATATCTCATTCACCCATTCACACAAATTCATACACTGATGGCATTAGCTGCCATGCAAGTTGCAGATTGCTTAGCAGTTTTTTTAGGAGCTAACCATTCATATGCATTCACACACCGATTCACACAGCCTTCAGGAGCAATTTGGGGTTCAGTATCTTGCCCAAGGACACTTTGACATGCAGACTGGAGAGCCAGGGATTGAACCGCCTCTACCTCCGAGCCACAGCCGCCCATAATAAGAATAAAGAATATGGCATCACAACAAACTTGGCAAGAGAGGGCTGCCCACCAAAACTCATGCACCAGACAAGGAGCGCATTAATCAGAGAGGCAATGAAGAAACCAAAGATAACGCTGAAGGAGCTGCAAAGCTACGCAACAGAGATTGAAGTATCTGTTCATAGGACCACTTTAAGCAATACACTCAACAGAGCTGGGCTTTAGAGAATGACCAGAAAAAAGCCATTGCTTAAAGACAAAAAATAAGCAAACCCGTTTGGTCTTTGCCAGAGGGCATGTGGGGGACACACATATGGAAAATTAGATTAAAATTGATATTTTTGGCCATTAAGGAAAATGCCATGTCTGGTGCAAACCTAACACCTCTTATTACCCAAAGAACACCATCCCCACAGTGAAGCATATTGGTGGCATCATCAAACTGCAGAATTGAAGGAATGAGGGATGACACTACTACAGGAACATTTTTGATGGAAACCTGTTTCACTCTGCTTGAGATTTGAGATTGGGACTGAGGTTCACCTTCCAGCAGGTCAGTGACCTTAAGCATACTGCTAAAGCAACATGCAAGTGGTTTATGGGAAAATATTTAAATGCCTTGGAATGGCCTAGTCAAAGCCCAGATCTCAATCTAATTGAGAATGACTTAAAGATTGCTGAACATCAGTAGAACAGGCAGAAATGCCAGTGGTTAGATGTGCCAAGCTTAGAGAAACATACCAAGAGATTTGCAGTTGTAATTGCTGCAAAAGTTGGCCCTCCAAAATATAGATTTGGAGCATGCACCACTTTTCCATTATTTAATTATTATATATATTTTTCAAATAAGTAATTTACCATTACATTACATGAAATCCAAAAAATGTTTTTTTAATTCCAGGTTGTAAGACAACAAAATAGGAAAAATAGCAGGGTCTATACTTTTGCAAGCCACTCTAAGTAGGGTCCTTTATGATTAAGCTCACAGCTATTGTGGCACCACAAGCTGCCCACAGGATGGTGAAAGGGAAAGATTTTAGAAACACTATAACACAGTAAAGGAGAGGTAAACATTGCTCCTATTGTGGCTCAAGCAAAATTCATGCCCAGCAGGTTAAAGGTTTAGCAAAAATATAAAGAAGCATATAAAGAAGTCAAATTTGGGTGGCTCTATTCACAGAATAGGGCAGAAATTGAATATAATATTCATAACTATGTCTTCATCAGTGTAATTAATAGTAATTAAAAACCCTTAGTGATCCCCAGTGAGTAAATTTGGTTGGAATGGCTAGAAAGGGTCAGAACAACAGAGAGACTGGGGAAGGTACAGTGCAGGGGAGGAGGGAGGAGGGACATCAGTCCATGATAGGATAAGAAGTGGAAAAAAAGACCTGGATAAGCTACATAATGTCTGAACCTTTGTCTAAAACTCTTCCAGAGCTCATCGCCTTCTCCTTTCTGTGGTCTGTGGTGATGGAGATCTCGGAGGGAACTGAACTCTGCTTTCCACAACTGCTCAACGTCTCCTGCAGGAAGATAATCCGTCCTCACTTTGAGACCATGTTGACTTACATTCTGCTGTCCTTCATCTCTCTGTTCACTTCAGCTCTTAACCTGCTGGTCATCATCTCTGTCTCCCACTTCAAGTACTCATTTATTAATTTTTGAAACTGATAGTGATGAAAAGTATCAAACTGCAAGGAATTTAGTTTTTTTCTTTTACCTGAATGATGATTGATATTATAAATAATTATAAATATATTGTTGGTCTTCCTCCCCAGGCAGCTCCACACCCCCACAAACCTCCTCCTCCTCTCTCTGGCTGTCTCAGATTTCTTCGTGGGCTTCCTCATGGTTTTTCAAATTATGCTTATAGATGGATGCTGGTTCATCGGTGACTTTGTGTGCGCTGTATATTATATTTTGGGCTTAATTAATACCTCTGCCTCCATAGGAACCATGGTGCTCATATCAGTTGACCGTTATGTGGCTATTTGTGATCCTCTGCATTATTCCACCAAAGTCACTGTGAGAAGAGTTACAGTCTGTACGTGTCTTTGTTGGATCTGTTCTGCTCTGTACAACAGTCTTTTAATTATGGATAGCTTGAAACAACCAGGCAGGTATAATTCATGTTTTGGAGAGTGTGTGGTTATTCCTGATTATGTTGCAGGACTTGTGGATGTTTTTTTCACATTTATTGGACCTGTCACTGTCATCATAGTTCTTTATATGAGAGTATTTGTGGTGGCTGTGTCTCAGGCTCGTGCCATGAGGTCCCACATTGCCGCTGTCACACTCCAGTGTTCAGTCAAAGTAACTGCTGAGAAATCGGAACTGAAAGCAGCCAAGACACTCGGTGTTGTTATTGTTGCGTTTCTAGTTTGCCTCTGCCCATACTTTTGTATAACACTTACAGGACAGGACATCTTGCCTAATGCTTCATCTGCTAGCTTTGTAATATGTCTGTTCTATTTTAACTCGTGTCTAAACCCCGTCATCTATGCCTTTTTCTATCCCTGGTTCAGAAAATCTATTAAACTCATTGTTACACTTCAAATACTGAAACCTGACTCCTGTGAGACCAACATACTGTAAAGAAACCATTTAAAGAACCTCTAAAAGATTCAGGCCAAGGTGGTACTTTCAGTCGATGTCATAAGGTTGTATATAAAAATATAAATTCCATTATTTTTAAGGGGGAAGGTGACACCTGGCACCGTTACACAGTCCCACTGTTGGAACCCGAAAAGGACTGCATTTTCAGGGATTTTCCGCTATATGCAGGTGTTATTCTGATCAGAATTACAAGGTCTTGCAAACAATGTGGGAATTGTTTGACATGAAAACCAGCAACCTTCTATGACATGCTGTAATAATGCTTTATCTACCTTTATTATGATAGTGTGTAATCAATAAAAAGCATAAATGTATGGTATTATTACATTAGATTTGTGGGTGTTTTTTCAATATTTTCACACTCCATTTATACTTCTTTTACTACTACTACTACTACTATAGATAGATAGATAGATAGATAGATGACTTCATTCATCCCAGAGGGGAAATTAGGTCGTCATAGTAGTCCAGTATATTTGAATACAATAAAAATACAATAGACAATATATACAACAGAATAAAATACTGAGGTAGAAAAAATAAAAAATAAAACACAGAATGGGACAATACACTTAAAAAAACACAAGATAAATAGGTAGGCAAGGTGCAGTGGCAATATGATAGTAATAGTACTGATGATATGATGGTAATGTTATTGTTAATAACAGTATAATAACAGTATATAATAATAATAATAATAATAATAATAATAATAATAACAGTATATAATAGTAACAACAATCATTATAATAGTAATAATAATAATATATCTATAACGATACACATAGAAATGTGTCATATATTTAGCCTGTGCAAGGTGTGCATACATACATAACTGCAATATATTATTATATGTACACATGTGTGAATATATATATATATACACACACACACACACACACAGATATGATGTCGCTTCTGCTTTGCAAGAAAAAGTTTAATAAAAAGTTTGAAAAAAAAAAAAAAAACTCGATCTGATCGTCACACAAGCTAGTTTAAACTTTGCACACAGCCAGATTGAAGACATCCAAAAGAAAAACAACACTCTCCACACCACTGTAGAAATGCTCACTAAACAAATGGACAACCTGACACCTGAATGAAAACAAACGCATGAAAGAAACGATGCTGGACATTCAAACACGAAGCATGCGCAACAATTTAATATTCTCAGGAATACCAGAAAACAACACACACGACGACCCAGAAGCTTTGCTCAAAACTTTCATTCACTCTCAGCTCAAAATCCAACCAGACACCGCAAACAACATAACTTTCCACTGCGTCCACAGAATTGGCAACCGCTCTGACAAAGGACCCCGACCTATCGTCGCTAAACTAGAGCATTATAAACACAAAGAGCTCATTAAAAGCAAGGCTAAGGAACTCAAAGGTACGAAGTTTGGCATCAACGATCAGTTTCCCAGGGAACTAAACGAGCGGAGAAAAGTACTGTACCCAATAATGAAAGAGCACCGACAGAAAAACATAAAAGCCTACATAGTGGTCGACAAGCTATACTTGAACGGACAGCTGTACCGCAACTCAACAACTACACCATGGCTATTCTGAGCAACCTATCGAAACACTCCCAAGCAATAAAAACGAAAAAAACAACAACAACAACAACAAAAAAAAACGAACATACAAACAATAACTGAAAGAACTGTCACACTCCTAATGCACAATCTACTGTTAATCTGGCAATCCCTTGTATTTTCTCACTTACACCCCATCCTACCCAAAATCATACAATGGTCAGGCTCTCTTACTCTGTTACTTGTTATTATCTGGGTCTCTATGTCTCTCATGATTAAATCATTTTGTTCTGTCTGTGATTATCTGTCATTTGTCTTGTGTCCCATCATCCTGTCTGCTCATTTGATCACGTCACTCTTGACTTTTTTTCCTCTTTTTTCCCTATGGAACCCATAACCTTTGTTTCATGGAATGTTCGGGGCATTCGCTCACAGGCAAAGAAGACTAAAGTCATTACTCATCTCCTCAGATTGTAAGCTGACATATGCCTACTACAAGAAACTCACCTAAACAATTCAGAGCAGCACATTCTAACTGACTCACAATCAGTGATGGGAATAACGGCGTTATAAATAACGGCGTTAGTAACGGCGTTACTTTTTTCAGTAACGCGTAATCTAATTGATTACTCTTCCCATCATTATAACGCCGTTATCGTTACTGCCAAAAAATGCGGCGCGTTACTCTGATTGAAGGCAGCTGTTTTTCATCAGACCAACTAGATCTCTAAGCCGAGCGGCAAAGATTTTTCTTGTTCCTCCTTAATCCTTGGTGAGGGCGGGGGCACGAGACATCGCATAAATGATGACGACTGGCTGAGGTTGAGTAAAATTCCATGGTAAGCCAATCAGAGGTGGAGTTGGGCGGGTGTTGCTTTGCTTACACAAATTCGAAAGCCCGCGTAGCCTAGTAACTAGTCTGATCAGACACACAAAGACGACACAGGACATTCACGTGAGTCAACGAGAAACAGGAATGGCGAGCGCGAATAGTCCAAAAGTACTGCTTCTTCAAACTACAAAGAGTGAATATATTATTTATTTCTTGGTACATTGCTTAACAAGCATAATTTAATTTTGCTTAGTTGTGGCCTGTTGATGTGCAATAAATATCAAAAGTTCCAAAACATCTATTGTGTTATTTTTATCGATCCACTCTATAAACATAGTAATTATAATATCTACAATAATCCATGACATTTTATTGGATGCTAGTCTCACTTTCCCACAGCAACGTTAAAATAGTTTAGATTTGTGTACTGTGGATTTCTGTTATGTATTGTATGAAGTATCTATTTCATTATAATATTCATATTTATCATAAATAATTGAACACGCACATGTATTTTAAGTTCCGTCAAAGAGGGGTGGAGGTGGGGTCCAAATTCTTTGACACATTTGAGCATTTAAAAAATTACTTGAAAGTAACGCAATAGTTACTTTCCAAAGTAACTAGTTACTTTTATAATTTGTAACTCAGTAAGTACTTTAGTTACTTTCTGGGAGAAGTAACTAGTAACTGTAACTAGTTACTTTTTTAGAGTAACTTGCCCAACACTGCTCACAATACAATTTAGCTTATTCATCCACCTACAATAATAAACAAAGAGGCGTCACTATTTTGATCCACAAAAGAATACACTTTACCCACAACAACTCAATATTAGATCCTGAAGGTAGATATATTATAATCAGTGCCACAATCAACAACAAAACGTTTACAATAGCAAACCTTTATGGGCCTAATAATGACAACCCCTCATTCTTTCACACATTCTTCTCACATATATCCTCCCACAGCACTAACGCAACTATAATTGGAGGTGATTTCAATACAGTACTTAATCCCTCCATTGATAGATCATCTTTACCAGGCAGTTCAAGACTTTCCCGATCATCAACAACAATTAAAGAATACATGGATGATCTTGGACATGGCGATAGCTGGAGGCTTAAAAATTCAACTACAAGAGAATATTCTTATTTTTCTCCGCAATATAAATCATTCTCACGAATCGACTTCTTCCTGTCCAGCAACTCTATTACTCATAAGATCACACGTACCAAAATTTACCCAAGCATAATTAGTGACCATGCACCTGTGACACTCACCCTAAATATTGACTCAACAGTTACATCCACCCCTGCAGGGCGATTTAATATCTCACTACTCAAAGACCCTCAGTTTGACACTTTTATTAAGGAGGAGTGGGCATCCTTCCTGGAAATAAACGACTCTCCAAATACCTCCCCAACTTTACTATGGGAAACAGGCAAGGTGGTAATTAGAGGGAAAATTATATCATATTCCTCCCACAAAAAAAAAAAAAAGAGCAAAGAGCAAAAACTACAAAACAACCTAGAAAATAAGATAAAAATACTAACAGACAATTATGCAAACAATCCTACAGAACAGACATGGCAAGAATTACAAACCCTTAAATTTCAACTACAAAATATATTGACAAAGAAAACTGAATTCCTCCTCCAACAGCTGAGGTATAACAATTAAAACAATAAATCAAACAAATTCTTAGCAAATCTACTTCAACATAACAAAGAGAAAACTCTCATAACAACAATAAGGAATTCAGCAGGGAATTACACACAATCTCCCCAAGCAATAAATGAAGTATTCCAAACTTTTTACCATAACCTGTATTTGTCTGAAAATAATCCCAACCCATCAACATTCCAAGCATTTTTAGACAATTTGCTCTTACCACAAGTTTCGATAGATCAAGCCAAACTCTTAGATGTCCCACTAACAACTGATGAATCACATAAAGCTCTCATGCAGATGTCTAATAACAAAGCACCAGGACCAGATGGATTCCCTGCTGAATTCCTTAAACATTTCTGGCAGATACTAAAACCGCTCTTTTTGAAAATGGTAACTGAAATCAAAGACAAGGGCAATCTCCCCACCCAGATGAATACTGCAGCCATAAAAGTCCTATTAAAACCAGGTAAAGACCCAACTCTTCCCTCTAGTTACCGCCCCGTATCTCTAATCAATACAGACATCAAAATAATCTCCAAGGCCCTTGCATCCCTTTGCCATTTTCATTGAACCACTCTCCTGTGCCATCTGCCAAAACCATAAAATAAAAGGAATCCACGCTGCCAGTACAGAACACAAATTTAATTTATATGCCGATGACATCGTTCTGTATCTTCAAGACCCTTCAAACTCAATACAACAGGTAATAAATCTCATTAACAATTTTTCAAACATATCAGACTACACTATAAACTGGTCGAAATCAACCCTTCTACCTATCACAGCCAATTCATGGAACACTACAACCCAAGATACACGCGACCCTTTCACTATCGGAAATATCAAATATCTGGGTATCAACATTTCCTCCAGGCTGTCAGAGTTAATCCAGCTCAAAACGATGGTCTCACCTCCCCCTATCTCTGATTGGTTGAATAGCAACAATAAAAATGAAAATTTTACCACAGATTAACTACCTTTTTTCAATGATTCCAATAAAACCACCATCCAAATGGTTCACAACACTGAACTCCGTAACCACACAGTTCTACTGGAAAAACAAAAAAACAAAAATCAGTCTTTCAACTCTACAGAAAAACAAACTTAGGGGTGGACTTGAAGCTCCCAATTTCCTCAATTACTATCTATCAAACCAATTACAGTATCTGGTTAAATGGATTCACGCTAACCCGGCCCATACACCATGGATTGTACTAGAGCAGGAAGAATGTAAAAACATAAAAATCTCAGATTTACCGTTCATTGGTCCAAACATTAAAACCCACAGTTGCTTTAAAAACCTACTCATCTCCTCAACTCTGACAACCTGGTGGAAAACACTTGAGATCACCAAATCACAATCGACCCCTTGCATGTACACACCCCTCTGGCACAACCCAGACTTTCAAATCAACAAATCCCCAATTCACTTCACCACATGGGAACAAAAAGGTATCACACATCTCCACCATCTATTCCAAAATAGCTCATTCATCACTTTTAAGGACCTGATCTAGGGGTATGGGGTCCGAGGTGGAAACTATCTTCAATATCTCCAAAAAATCAGATCAGTTAAAAATCAAAAAAAAAGAATAATAATATAATAAGTAATACACTCCAACCATCATATCTAGCTGAATAGATCTTGAAACACTCCACACAAACTAAAGTCCTGTCAAACCTGTATAGCTTAATTTGTCAAACAGATAACAACATTCACCTCCCAATCAATAAATGGGAAAAAGACTTACCCCTCACCTCTGACACCAGCCTCTGGACTCAGGTCTGCAGAAACACTTTTATTATGACAAAGAACTCCAGTCTACAACTCATTCAGTATGAAATCCTCCATAGAACACATATCACTCAAAGCAAAATGCACAAAATGGGACTCTCAAATACAGACAAATGCTCACAATGCACCCTAGACACCACAGATGACTACATTCACTCCTTATGGTTGTTGATGGTTTTGGTCTTTAATAACACAGAAACTCTCTTCAGCCTTGGGTTGTAGTGTTCCCCTCTCCCCAGCACAGAGGGGAACTGTGCTTTGTGCCGGGTGCCCACCCTTCGGGTGTATGGACATGGACCATATTCTACGCCCTTAGTTTACTTATTTAGCTTATTTAATTTATCTAGTTATTCAACGGCTAATTGATAATTGGTATTCCCCTGCCAATCAGTGCAACTATTCACGCAGGGATGCTCACACATACACACACACACAAGGTCCTATTTCCTATAACTATTGTTATTATTATTATTATCATTACTTTTATTATTATTATTAGTAGTATTATTATTATTATTACTATCATTATTATTATTATTATTATCATTATCAATAGCGTATGCGCCAATGCAATATAATAAACTCCAATGTGTATCTGTATATATACATTTAAATAACCAGATTACTGTTATTAATATTATCATTATTATTTATTATTATCATTACTATATAATAGTAATAATATTTATGTGGTATGTGGATATATACTACATATGTTTTATATATATTGTATATATGTGTGTGTATATATGTATATGTGTGTACATGTATGTATGTATGTATGTATGTATGCGCATGGAGGTATATATGTGTATATATCTGTATATGTATCTAGAAGTACTATTATTACTATTATAATTAATATAATACAATAGTATAATATTGTTTTTATATTTATTTTTATTTTATTTATTTATTTATTTTTCTCCTCTTGTGTTTTTTTTTCTTCCCTCTCCCATAAGGTCTTTCCTCTCTCCACTCTTTCAGTATCCCTAATTTCTTACTTAATACGTACCCACCCACCAACTTGATCACGTCATGTACCCCAAATCATTCATCATGCAGCTTGCCTCTACTATCACTCTGTATCACTGTATTTGTCCTGTGTCCTATGTGTAAACACTTATCGCACAAAAAATTAATTCATTCATTTTCTATTTAGTAATATATTTACCTTTACAAGCTGGACATCAACGATTTTGAGTATGAGCCATACTTTGCAGAATGCCCTGGACTGTCAGCTCTCATGTCACCTCCAAGACATACCGATTCCCTCTGTCTCATTTCATCCAGCAGGTTGTTCTGGTGCAGTCGCCATTTACGCAGCACGGAAGGCAGAATGTAATTATGGACATGATTTCTGTGCGTCATTCTGGTGATGATTTTCATGTGCATTGCATTGAGCACCTGTAAAATAAAATCAGAAAGTACATCTGTGACAGTGTTCATAGCATGTGCAACAACCCACCATAGCACGGTGGGAAGCACTGGCCCTGGAAACAAAAATGTGAGGTGTGCGGGGAAACAGAAAGCTGTGGTGATTGCTAAGTGATTTTTTTTTAGATTATGTCTTTTTTACAAACCTTGTTAGTCTGGACAAAAGAAGAGCCAGTGTAGAAGACAGTGGCTGATAGCTGAAGGTTCCCAACTGGAGTGCTGCCCAGAAGAGGTTGATTCTTCCATTCTCTGGCATAGAGACAACTCTGGTGCAGACACGTCTGGGTCACCAAAAGAAATGCCCCTTTGACAAAGGTGTGAACCTTGCAGACTCTTGAGCAGGTAGGGCATATTTTAAAAAGCTCAAGCAGGCAGTCCTCATACACCAAGTACTTCGCCATGTCCTGCACTGGCTTGGTTGGTGCTCTGTTAACAGAGAAAACCACAGGCAACATTACATATCAGCATATAAATGCTGATGTGAGAATATATATATTGACAAATTCATTGTTATTATTATGTAAGATTAGTAAATATCAATAAGAAGCAAAGTTAACTTACTGTTCATTGGTGGTGTCAACTGATTCAGACGTGGGGAGGTAGGTGGAGTCATCAGGATCTACAAAGCTCTCACTATTTTCAGACTCCTGAATGGATGAAAACTCCAAGTGAGTACGCTTTGTTGGTGGGTTCTCAGGTGGTACGGCTTTCCGCTTGAGTGGACTTGAAGATTGTAGCAGACGAAACTTGAATGTTGTGTTGCCCACAGCAACACTCCTGGTGGATACTGTAGCCTGAGAACCTGGAAAATATATATTCAAATTATGATAGTGATAAGACTTCCTAAGATTTAGTGTTACGTGTAAGGGAGGTGTAGCAATGTAATAATCAATTAGTGTTTTTTCAACTATTATAACCCCTCCTTGAACTGCCACCTTATCGTGGTGGAGGGGTTTGTGTGCTCGAATGATCCTGGGAGCTATGTTGTCGGGGGCATTATGCTCCTGTTAGGGTCTCCCATGGCAAACAGGTCCTAGATGACAGGCCAGACCAAGAGCAGTTCACCAACCCCCTATGGAAAGGCATAAATCAAGGATCGTGACGTCGCCCGGTATGGCGCAGCTGGGGCCCCACCCTGGAGCCAGGCCCAGGGTTGGGGCTCGTATGCGAGCACCTGGTGGCCGGGCCTTTGCCCACGGGGCCCGGCCGGGCTCAGCCCGAAGCGGCGACGTGGGTTCACCCCCCACAGAGGTAGCCATGGGGGGCCAGTGCAATGTGGATTGGGTGGCAGTCGAAGGCGGGGGCCCCGACGGCCTGATCCCCGGACACAGTGGCTAGCTGTTGGGACGTGGAACGTCACCTCACTGGGGGGGAAAGAGCCTGAACTTGTGCGGGAGGTTGAGAGGTACCGGCTAGAGATAGTCGGGCTCACCTCCACGCACAGCTTGGGCTCCGGAACCCAGCCCCTCCACTTCTCCACTTCTCTGGAGTCGCCCATGGTGATCGGCAGCGAGCTGGTGTGGGCTTGCTTATAGCTCCCCAGCTTAGCCGCCATGTGTTGGAGTTTACCCCGGTGAACGAAAGGGTCGCCTCTCTGCGCCTCCGGGTCGGGGAGAGGGCTCTTGCTGTTGTTTGCGCCTACGGGCCAAATAGCAGTACAGAGTATCCGGCCTTCTTCGAGTCCCTGGGTGGGGGGTTCTGAGAGGGGCCCCGACTGGGGACTCATTGTTCTGCTGGGGGACTTTAACGCTCACGTGGGCGATGACAGTGACACCTGGAGGGGCGTGATTGTGAGGAACGGCCTCCCAGATCTGAACCCGAGCGGTGCTTTGTTGTTGGACTTTTGTGCTAGTCACGGTTTGTCTATAACGAACACCATGTTCGAGCATAGGGGCGTCCATAAGTGCACGTGGCACCAGGACGCCTTAGGCCGAAGGTCGATGATGGACTTTGTCGTCATTTCATCTGAGGCCTGTACCACGTAGCAGGATTACCGGCTTAGCGAGGTAACTTCAGGGTTAACTCTGGCTTTCCGGTACCACGAAGCTGGATTCATTCTTAGCGAGGTAAGTTACCATGGTAACTTACTCTGAACGGCTAACCTGCTCCGGGTCAGGGTAGCTTTCAGGATTGATCTGAATCCAATAAAAGGCTCCACCCACCGGCCAATCAGCTGTTCGGGAAACAATGGTGTGCCCTTTCATTGAAGACCTGATTGAAATCAGAGCGCAAATTGTAAGGACAGCGTTAAGACGGGAACGCATCATCCAGGACCGATCTGATCCTTTGGATCACGATGACGATTACCTGTATGAAAGATACAGGTTTTCACGGCCCGGACTGGCATACATATGCGAGATCCTGGAACCGCGTGTTGGCCGTGCGACCCGCAGGAGTGCAGCCCTCAGCGTGTCACAGACTGTATGTATGGCCATGCGATATTATGCAACCGGCAGCTTTATGTACACTGTCGGGGATGCTGAGCGGCTCGGGAAAAACACAGTCTGTCGAGCTGTCCATCAAGTGTCCTGTGCCTTAACGCAATTGATGAATGAATTCATCGTCTTTCCTGGCCACTTGCCTGTACACCGAATAAAAGAAGATTTCTATGCCATCGCAGGTGAGGATTTCTGTGAAATTTCATATTCATTGCATTATGAAAATCAGGCTGTTAAAAATACATGTTGGCCAAGCTCATGCTGTTTCTCAAAACCTTTTTAATACATACAGATATATATATATATGGATGATTTTATTTACCACTTGTTTAAAATGAAGGAAACAAACTTAAAGACACTTATTATAGGCTAGTACTGATATGTGTGAAGATAATGTTTGGCCATTTACAATAAAACCTCAGAGTGTCCATGATGACAGTAATACTGATGGGGACACCAAAGGGACTTAGTGATATTTACTTAGGTCTATTCTCCAATGCACAGACCATACTAAGCTATATGTGTGGACTTGTTGTAATGTAGCACATTAAATGCAGTAAACTGTAAACCACAGGTTTCCCCCGAGTGCTTGGGTGCATTGATGGCACTCTCATCCCCATCTCTGCGCCTCTGGGTGATGATGAGAGGGATTACATCGACAGACATAATGGCCACAGCCTCAATGTGCAGGTAAATATGAACATGAATATTCTTTGCATTGCACCACTAAACTTTGAGATTCTTAATTGCAGTTGGCTAATGAATGCTATGCTGATGCAAGGGGATTTCTGTTACCAAATGTCTCTGCAGATGACATGTGATTTCAACAACCTCATCACCAGCCTTGATGCCAAGTGGCCTGGGTCTGTGCATGACTCTCGCATTTTTACGGAGTCCACACTCTACCAGAGACTGCAGCAGGGTATGGCAGCTATCCATTGTATAACAGTGTTACAACATGTGCCTCTAACTGTAAATTCCAAGATACATCCTCTCATTTACAGGAGACTTCAGTGGAGTGCTGCTTGGCGATAGAGGGTACGCCCTGCACCCCTTCCTCATGACTCCCTATGCAGACCCTGAACCGGGACCACAGACGCAGTTTAACACGGCCCACAACAGAACAAGGGTCAAAATAGAGAATACTTTTGGCCTTCTTAAGGCCCGCTTTAACTGCCTGCGTCATCTAAGGGTGGCCCCAGACCGTGCCTGTAATATTATTGCGGCATGTTGTGTGCTCCACAACATTGCCACGATCAGAAGAGAGAGAGAGCCAAGGATAAACCCCCAGCCCCCTGATGTTGTGGACCCAATTACACTGGATTATCCAACTGGCCGGGCAGTGAGGGAGGCCATCACACAATTATTTGAATAAGAGAAAGAAGCCGTTTTGTGTTTCCCATGCATTTTATTTCACACATTTTCTTCCCCCTGTCCCTGTAAGAAAGAAGGAATAAAACATTAGTGATGCTTGCATCTCAATGAAGGTGTTTGAATTTAAGAAGGTGTTGACCTGAACAATAGCGTCTTTCTATCAAATGATACTGTTTAAATTTACCAAAGTAGGATACTGAAATGTTATGTATTCCTGTAACAGTCATTACCCATGTACCTGCTGTGCACGGAGTCCTTCAGACTCATTCTTCAGCTTCTTTATTTTTAACTGTAGATATTCGATCTCCAACTTGGTCTTTTTCATTTTTAGGCTCCTGTATTTAATCTCCTGCTCCAGGCTCTTTTTGTAAAGGGCCCTCACAGGTTCAGCTGCACTCTGAAACCAGTGAAACATGGAGCATACAGATTAGCACAGAATGTATATAAGCTAGGAAAGAGCATAGATAGAGGACAGAATAGCATTCATCTGTTGCTTTTTATTACTGCTTAACATTTTAGCAATGTCCTATAGCAGGAGAGGAAATGTCTTTTTTGGCCTTCCCATGTCAGGTACGGTTGATACCATTACCTTTTTGATCCCCTTTTCAACCCAAGTGCTCTTCTCCTTGTGGATGTGGAGGCTTGGGGCTCAGCTGGGGGTGGATGTTCTTCCTGCAGCATTAACATAGCAGTGGCAGCAATGACTTATTAAATATTGAACACTTTAGTTGACAAACCCCATGTGTAGACCACTGCAATTCAGTCACACCCATATTCCCACCATCTGTGGACGTGCACAAGTTCAACTCTACAAAATGTAAAAACAGGTGATACCTCCACGTCTCTCTCAGAGGAAACAGACACTGTCTCCTCATCCCCCACCACAGACCTCATAGACATGTCCACCATCTGTAGAGACAGTATACAGTAGAAGCAATCTATTAGCCATGTGCCAGCAGTCATGGGTCATATGATGCTGTGTTTGACAGGTGTGTGACATACTTCTGGCAGAGACACAGTGTCAGATTGTGGCACCTCTGGCAGCACCACTATAATAGTATCTCCATCAACTGAGGGAAAAGTTGATAGGCCTGTGTTAGCATGAGTGTTCTTATCTGTGTGTGGTATAATGTGGGACTGTGACTATTACACAAACACAAATGTACATGCAAACAGATTAATCTTGTCTGAATTTCCAAAGCTTTGTCACGGCACATACTTTCAACATATTTGGATGGGCCGGCTCCCAGGTCAGTTGAGACCCCACCTCATTGTTGGCAAGGGCTAGCTCCTCTGCAGGGGTATACTCCAGTGCAGGACCTCCAATGCCCGTCTGCCTCCGCAGATTCTTCTTCCTGTTTGCTGTAACAGTGTAAATGAGAAGGGGAAATGTTATTAAATGTGATTAACGGCAAACCGCCAGAGGTTTAACAAAAAAAAAAAAAAAAAAACCCTAGGATGAAGGATGTAATGTTACTGTGAAATAGAACATTGATCATGTATATCCCTTTCTGCCTGGTAGAGCAGAGAGTCTGTATGAGAGTGAAACAGAAATGCGAGTTGAGTCATCACAGGAAGTTTAATTGTTTAAGTAGGAAAGACATTGAGGTATTTCTGTACATTTAGAGCTGCATGGTGTTTGAGGGCTTTCACTTTTTTTTTTTTAAGAAGAGTATATTTTTGCCATTTGGCCCCGCCAAGTTCTGACACAGCGCAAAATCAGGATGATTTCACTCAGACTAACAACTTGTATTAATATGATGTAATTGTGACATCAGTTTCCAGCTTTATGGTAGCCCATACGTTATGCAATTAAAAAGTCCAACTTACCAGATGAAATTATGTTTTTGTGTTTTGTTTTTATCTGCGCCCAAGTCCTTTTCACTCCCGAGGGGTTACATCTGGGGGATGAGACCAATTGTCAGTGATTGGGATGCATGGCTGTGTTAAATGTATACTGACACTGATGTGTAACTTACGCATTTACGGAATCAGCAATCATTGCCACGCCATTTGGCGTCTCTTTGATGCTGCCACCGTGATTGATTTTTCCGTGAGGTTTGGTTTTTCATCCTCGTATTTTTCTTTAGGATTAGTTTTTGCTCCTCACGGGAGAAGTAGGGTGTCCTTCCTTCTGCGCTCATGATTGTGATTGGTCTGCTGTCTTGAACCCGTCCCTTTACACGTGCGCGTTCACAGATTCATGATCAGTCAAACCTGGGTTGAGTTAGCGAGTTGATAACCAGCTTCATGGTACCGCTGATCGTGATTGCCATTGTTGTGGATAGGTTCAGCTGGATAGGCTGGGAGTAACCCCGGGTAGGCTGAGCTCGCTTCGTGGTACAGGCCTCTGATCTCCGGCCCTATGTTTTGGACACTCGGGTGAAGAGAGGGGCTGACCACCTGGTGGTGAGTTGGATCCGCTGGCGGAGGAGGAGGCTGGACAGACCTGGCAGGCCCAAACGTACTGTGAGGGTCTGCTGGGAACGCCTGGCCGAGCACTCTGTCAGGGAGGTCTTTAACTCCCACCTCCGGGAGAGCTTCTCTGAGATTCCGAGGGAGGCAAGGGACATTGAATCTGAGTGGACCGTGTTCTCTGCCTCCATTGTCAACGCGGCTGTTTGGAGCTGTGGCCGCAAGGTCTCTGGTGCCTGTCGTGGTGGCAACCCCCGAACCCGGTGGTGGACACCGGAAGTAAGGGCTGCTGTCAAGCTGAAGAAGAAGTCCTATCGGACCAAGTTGGCCTCCAGGACTCCTGAGGCAGCTGACGGGTATCGGCAGGCCAGGCGTGCTGCAGCTCGGGCAGTTGCAGAGGCAAAAACTCGGAGCTGGGAGGAGTTCGGTGAGGCCATGGAGGAGGACTATCGGTCGGCCCCGAAGAAATTCTGGCAAACCGTCCGGCGTCTCAGGAGGGGGAAGCAGTACTCTGCCGACACCGTTTATAGTGCGGGTGGGGAGCTGTTGACCTCGACTGGGGATACTGTCGGGCGGTGGAAGGAATACTTTGGGGATCTCCTCAATCCCATCGTCACGTCTTCCATTGAAGAGGCAGAGGCTGATGACTCAGAGGTGGAAGAGCCGAAGTCACTGAGGTGGTTTGCAAGCTCCTCTGTGGCAAGGCACCGGGGGTGGATGAGATCCGCCCTGAGTATTTTAAGTCTCTGGATGTTGTGGGGTTGTCTTGGCTGACACGCCTCTGCAACATCGCGTGGCGGTTTGGGACGGTGCCTTTGGAGTTGCAGACCAGGGTGGTGGTCCCTCTTTTTAAAAAGGGGGACCGGAGAGTGTGCTCCAACTACAGGGGGATCACACTTCTCAGCCTCCCCGGGAAGGTTTACGCCAGGGTACTGGAGAGGAGAATTCGGCCGATAGACGAACCTCGGATCCAGGAGGAACAATGCGGTTTTCATCCTGGTCGGGGAACACTGGACCAGCTCTATACCCTTCATAGGGTGCTCGAGGGTTCATGGGAGTTTGCCCAACCAGTCCACATGTGTTTTGTGGATCTGGAGAAGGCATTCGACCGTGTCCCTCGTGGTTTTCTGTGGGGGGTGCTTCGGGAGTATGGGGTCCGGGGCTCTTTGCTAAGGGCTGTCCGGTCCCTGTATGAACGGAGCAGGAGTCTGGTTCGCATTGCCGGCAGTAAGTCAGACCTGTTCTCAGTGCGTGTTGGACTCCGGCAGGGCTGCCCTTTGTCACCGGTTCTGTTCATAATTTTCATGGACAGAATTTCTAGGCGCAGCCAGGGGCCAGATGGAGTTCTGTTTGGGAACCACAGGATTTCATCTCTGCTTTTTGCAGATGATGTTGTCCTGTTGGCTTCTTCAAACCAGGCCCTACAGCATGCTCTGGGGCGGTTTGCAGCCGAGTGTGAAGCAGCTGGGATGAGAATCAGCACCTCCAAGTCCGAGGCCATGGTACTCGACCGGGAAAGGGTGGCTTGCCCCCTCTGGGTTGGTGGAGATGTTCTGCCTCAAGTGGAGGAGTTTAAGTATCTCGGATCTTGTTCACGAGTGAGGGAAGGATGGAGCGTGAGATTGACAGGCGGATCGGTGCAGCTTCCGCAGTGATGCGGTCGCTGTACCGGTCCGTCGTGGTGAAGAGGGAGCTGAGCCGAAAGGCGAAGCTCTCAATTTACCGGTCAATCTATGTTCCGACTCTCACCTATATCATGAGCTTTGGGTAATGACCGAAAGAACAAGGTCGCGGATACAAGCGGCCGAAATGAGTTTCCTCCGCAGGGTGGCTGGGCGCTCCCTTAGAGATAGGGTGAGAAGCTCAGTCACTCGGGAGGAGCTCGGAGTAGAGCCGCTGCTCCTTCACATCGAGAGGAGTCAGTTGAGGTGGCTCGGGCATCTGTTCTGGATGCCTCCTGGACACCTCCCTAGGGAGGTGTTCCAGGCATGTCCCCCCGGGAGGAGGCCTCGGGAAAGACCCAGGACATGCTGGAGGGACTATGTCTCTTGGCTGGCCTGGGAACGCCTCGGTGTTCTTCCCGGGGAGCTGGCCGAGGTGTCTGGGGAGAGGGAAGTTTGGGCCTCCCTGCTCAGACTGCTGCCTCCGCGACCCGGCAACGGATAAGCAGAAGAAGATGGATGGATGGATGGATGTTTTTTCAACTATTATGCTGTTTATACCTAGAATATGGCAACACCACAGACATTTGAAGAGACAAACTAAGAGCTTGATAGTTACACAGGGACCTGTACTTTTCCTGTTGCCAAGTGTTCTTTTGGACAGTTGTGTTGCCACAGTCCTTTTCCCCACAAAGCGGTCTGTTTGCCATCCAATTTCCCTGGTGTCTTTCTTCACATCACCACACTGGCACGCTGTCTCTTTTGTGGTTGGAAGAGACTGCTTTGTCAAAACAGATAACAGTAAAAATTACTTGTCTAATAAATACATGTACTTTACAGTTACTTGTACATTACCTGGGTATTTATACTTTATGCTGTTTTATCTGTATTTACTCTTACTTTTCAGATTAAAATTTCCTGTCTAGTGAATCTCCACGTGAGTTTTGAAGTAACTGAAACATGTATGCTGCATGCGCTCAGAAAACGATAACTCACATTTTGACTCGGTCTGAGCTAACTGCTCCCATCTCTCTCTGTATAAAAGCAACTAACGTCTGTGGAAAAAACGTGCTCTGGGCGCTCATTTTAGGTGTTCCTCGGTCCATGTTTTACATTACACACAAACGTAAAACCCCAGTCTACATATAATTCCTTGTCATAGCTATATTGGTGCACATAAAATATTACCTGTCGATTATCATTGTGCTGTCAGATGGACTACGCTCAGGGAATGAGGCCAAATTATGTCATGATTACATGCATGCTAACGTTACACGGGCATGACAGGGTGCACGATGTAAAATCCCTTTCAGGATTTGCTCAGCAAAATGCATTTAATTGCAAAAATTTACAGTATTATAAGCATATAACATTACTTACACTCTCTGACGGGCACATAATGCCGGTGGCGGTGATGATGGCGCCTGCTATCGGCGGGACGGGAGGATGTAAGCCAGGGAGGGAGACGGTTGGTGGCGGGCCAGTGGCGGTGATATTGGCACCTGCTGTTGGCGGGACGGGAGGATGTAAGCCAGGGAGGCATACGGTCGGTGGCGGGCCGGTGGCGGTGATATTGGCACCTGCTGTCGGCGGGATGGGAGGATGTAAGCCAGGGAGGGAGACGGTCAGTGGCGTGCCGGTGGCGGTGATATTGGCACCTGCTGTCGGCGGGACGGGGGGATGTAAGCCAGGGAGGGAGACGGTCGGTTCGGCCCCCCTGACCAGCCTCAACGGACTGTTCAGGAATCCAGACTTTACCTGGTGATAGTTGGTGAAACTATCGGGGGTAAGGTGGACACTGCAGAGGCGGTTGGTGGTGGTGATTATCAACTATCTTTTTTTGATGCTGTTGTCAGTTGGAAATTTAAATAAACTAATGGAGCCACTACCCTGGACACTGTGGCATCCAGGGGAGATGCACAAACGAGGAGGAGACATGACTAGTTAGTTAATTGGCTGGCTAGCTGCAAACTACCGTCAGTTGATGCTATCTGAGACTCAAGAGCGAGCGGGAAAACCACAGAGGCTAATGCGCTGAATGCATTTATACCACTACAGCAGCAGGGGCGGATTTATGCTAATCACCGTCGCGTTACGTAAAGCGGCGGTGATTTTCAGACCCGCCCACTAAATCCTGACAGAGAAATGTTGAAACAGTTTGTGAAGCCTAGCTCCACAATTTAAATCAAAATGGTTGAAATGCTTTTTACACATTGTTGAGAAATACATTTTTGACCTATTTAATGTGTTCAGAAGAAAATGACTGAACTCACTTTACACGGTCTTTAACTTGTTGCTAAATGGCATCTCACGGTAAAAAAAAGAAAAGTTGACACAGAATGTAGACTTTTTAACAAGACATGGACTCCAAACTTAACACTGTGTGTTTGGTGTGTGGAGCACAAGTTGCTGTGTTTACGTGACCAAACATTCGAATAAATATAAAAACTTGACTGATGCAGAGCGGGAACGGGAGGCTAATGGACCAGGAGTGATTTGTTTACACAGGTAAATGCATGCTTTGACAAGCAGGGACTGAAATGGAACAAACTGGCAGGTGTTACAATGGATGGTTGTCCAAATGTGACGGGAAAAATGTCTGACTTTTAAAGAAGATATAGGATAAAGTGACTGAAATGAACCCTGAACAGAAATGAGTATTTTTTAATTGTATTATACATCAGGAGGTGTTCAGATCATATGCATATCATACATACATGTGTATGTATGTATTTTTACCAGTAGCAGCTCAAAACCATATTTACTGCATTTTATAAAGCAATTAAATAACACTGAGCAGTATTCAGTTTAGAATATTGGTCTGGCCCTCCACGACTTTTGCAGTATCTTATATGGCCCCTTGGGAAAATTAGTTGCCCACCCCTGGTCTAGACCTACTCTGTATGGAAAGTGTCATGAGATAACTTTTGTTATGATTTGGCGCTATATAAATAAAATTGAATTTAATTGAATAATACCATACATGGCACATAAGCAAATTGCTCTGTGAACTAGTCCTTGTGGGGCTTCAGCTACTGACTTATACTGTAAAATTATAATTGTGTGTGGAATCCACTGTGGTGCAATACCTGACCACGGACATTTAAAGGACCAGTGTGTAATATTTATGGTGATTTATTAACAGAAATGGAATATAATATATGTAACTATGTTGTTAGTAGTATATAGTCACCCTATGAAACGAGTCGTTACATTTTTATTACTTTAGATTTCGCCTTTTTATGTACATATACCGCGGGTCGCCCTACACGGAGGCCGCCATTTTGCGCCGCCATATTGATAACAGTAGCCTAGAGGCAAACAGGGGTGCAATCGCGATTCGCCGCTACTTTGCCAAAGTGGCAGAAGAAGGCGGATGTGACGTAGGGGAGGAAGAAGATGTGTTTACTAGTTGCTAATGGCTAACTTTGTTGTGTTTTGTTAGTTTGAGAAGTTACATTTATAATGGAGGAACTCATTTATTATTTAGCACAAGAAGAGCCAGGACAGCAGGAGCATCAAAGAAGACAAAAGATAAAGAAGAAAAACAAAATCAGGAGTGAGGACGGAAGAAAATAAGGATAAACATCGGCATGGACTTTCTCTCACGGATATCACTGATGACGGATTAATGTTTTCAACGTGACGCCAAAGTTTTCTGTTTTCATCTGGAAAGTTAATTCAGACTAAAGTTACGTGTGTAAATGAAAACTGTTGTTTGAAAGCTTTAGCCAGAGCAAAATCACCAAGAGTAATGTCTGTCTGGACAGCAATTATGCCATGATGTTACGGAGATCAGCTGATCTCAATCAAAGTGTAACGTGATAGAAAAACGTTTTGAAGCGGACATCAGTCAGACACAGAATGATATTTTACAGTCCTGGTGGAAATTTGTTTATTCACGTGATGTTACGGAGATCAGCTGATCAGCTGAGTGTAACGTGATAGAAAAACGTTTTGAAGCTAACGTCAGTCAGACACAGAGATGATATTTTACAGTGCTGGTGGAAATTGTTTATTTAGTGTAACGAAATGATGAAATGTAAACCCGGTGCAGTGCACAGCACTGTTTGCTTTCTCAACTATTTTACAGAAACGTGCAGTGTATTTGTTTTAGTGCTTTTTCTACCGTCACACACGTATTACTGTAGATTAGTTTGTAGGCTGACCAGTGTCTGATCAACATGTCTACAGACGTGAAAACGTCGCTGCATGATGTCTGATATTTATATGATCAATCAGTAACGTTGCTGACATTTCCCAGGCAATGACACTTTACAGCAACGCATCAAACTACAGAGTAACGTTACAGTAACATTGTAATGTAAAGCACAGAGCTGCTATACTACTTTGACATGGTCAGAATACAGTAACATTGCAATAAGTTTATAATATATATACACATATATATTTATACTGTCAGTGATTTCAATACATACTAAAAACAGATTGATTCACTTTGATCAGCTGATATATTCTCATTTACATAACTTTTTATAATCAATCTTATGTATTCTTTACTTGTGTAGTGTCTATGTCTATGTTATTGGTTATAATCAGGGATTAAAATGGGCCGGAGCTCAGCTCCGCCTCCTCACCTCGGCAGTACAGCCAGCAGGAGCTGAGCTCCCCCTGCTTCGGTGTTGGACCTCCCCTCTTTTACCAGTAGGCTACATCAGTCTGTTCACTCATCGCTGTTTCCAGAGCGCTGTGCCAGAGCTTCATTATTGAATCCGTTCTGCTTGTTTATTGATATAAAACCTGAATCAATGAAACTCCAGTCCATGTTTTCACTGATACAGGCACCTTCTCGCATACCGCACACGGTGCTGCTGATGCGCCACCGACAGCGGGAAGCTTAAGGTGAGTCAAGTACTGTCACAACAAAATGTTCAGGTCATTGCTAACTTACTGAAACTAACAAGTTCTGACGTTCAAACAAATCCTGCTGTATTTTTATAGACTTTATAAAAAGGTTTATGATAGACAGAGATGAAGACTGAAGACGGAGATGTGCCTTTTGTGTCTGTCCGACACTTCCTTGTTGTTCTATGCCACCGCGTAAAGGACCAATCGAAAAATAGATGTTCGGCAGACTCCATACGCAGTCGACGAATGGAAAAACGTTATTAGGCAGACTAGTTTCTTTTTCAACCAATCAGTGGAGGGTGGCTATGACGTATTCTAGCCAATCAAAGGACCCAATCAAAGGAAATGAGGCTAAGACACATGGGACCTTTTTTATTGAAAGGGCATTATTTTATTGTTCTTCACATATTTGGTTGAAAAACTGCAAATGCATGTCAGGCAAAGGGATTAAAAAATAATATTTTCATTCAGGAACTCTTCACTAGTACTGTTTGAGATGTGACTTTGAGTAAAAAATGACAGAAATCTACTTTTTATTTTTGAAATTCTTCAGTGTATTGTAGATTTTTCACTCATACTTCCTTTATAAGCACATTACATGAACGCATATGATAGCCTAGGTTCTCCTGAATCTATAGGTACCAAACACATGGTGTTCCGTATACATTTTTTGTTTTTTTGTTTTTTTTTATCCGATTCATCGATTAATCGAAAAAATAATCGACAGACTAATCGATTATTAAAATAATCGTTAGCTGCAGCCCTACTGTAGACAGGACTGCTCTGTTCAGTTTAACTTGTTTTGATTATAAACATGAAAGAATAGAGATGTAAATAAGTAATGCAAATAATAGTGTAAATTGATGGGATGCAATTAAATATTGTTAATATGTGAATTGATGGTGTATATTGTGAATAAGTTTTACAAATTGCAGTGTAGATTGATGGTGAAATGTAGGCTAAATAAGTTACCAATATGTGAATTGATGTGAGATATAAATAAGTAGGTTATAAATTGATAAAAATATGTATTAAACCGATGGTGCGAGGTAAATACAAATGTTTTGAGAGATTGAAGAAGGGCTCCCCCTCCTTACAAAAGCCAATTTAACCACTGGTTATAATGAATAAATATAATAATGATAATCAATGATTGAAATTTGTGTAATTACAGTTTCAGAAGGCTGTACAAGAGAGATGCCAGAAGATGACCGCACAGGGCTCAGTGTGGTGCCCTGAACACCAGCAGCAAGTCAGGAGAGGGCGAGGTAAGTGACACACACACAGTAAAATGGCATTATGTTCAAATAACTGTAGAGAACTATAATAAAGCAAATGAACTTTATGTGTGATGTCACTGTCTTCAACAGGACCAGTTTCCTGCAGCTGCTGATTTGGAAAGATCCACACAGAAGTTCACTGGGTTTCTTCCAACAATACATCTCTGAATCATGGTGCTCATGTCTGTCAGGATCATAGAATGAAAGAGCTGCAGCACACCGATACACTCACAGTTTTTACTGCTCAAAAAAGTTGTTTATATGATCGTGGCCAGCAATGCTCATTCTACGTTCAGACTGAAATGGACAGCCAGTGATGTCAATCTAAAAGAAGAAATATATCTACAAAGTCTTGTTGTTGTTTTTCACATTAGCTTTTTTTGGGTTGAACTTGTAAATTAGGCTGCAGCTGCCCTGTTATGTAAATATACATATAAATATACACAATACAAGCCACTATAACCTGTAGTAGTAACACAATGACACTGCTGAGAAGTACATGTTCATATGTATATCACTGAAATAAATACAGCACATACATCTGTTGATCATGTTTTATTAATGACTGTTCATGAACACCAACATATTTCAACATTATAATTCTAGACTAAATATGTGTGAGTATATAATGTCTGTGCTGGTGCATCATCAGAGGCCCTGTCTGCCTCTCCAGCAGGTCGTGAGCTCACTGTGCTCCTCCAGGTTCATCTCTTCAAGTGTCTGAAGACAAAAACACAGAAAAACAAATATGAGGCTTTATAAGTTTCATGACATAATGTTGGAAATGTGATACTACAGATTAGTTTGTAGGCCGATCAGCGTTTGATCAGCATGTCTAAAAAATGTGTAAATATGACTGCATGTGTCTGATAATTACATAATCATTTTGTAACGTTTTCCAGGCAATGACACTTTACAGCATGATACAGTAATACTTTACATGTAAAGCACAGAGCTGCTCTATGATGCCGACCAGGTCAGAATATAATAATGATACAATAAGTTTATACATACACACCTCAGCTACTGCTCATAGAAATTGTTTGAAAGCTTTTAGCCAGAGCATAATCACCAACATGAGTAATATTTTCCTGTGTTAGTGATAAATATGTAACAGCTGCAGGATTTCTGTAACGTTATGCACCAAAAACTAGACTTTAGTTTCACTGTTTGGACATACTGGATGCGGTAATATTGCAGTGATCAGCTGTCTGCTAACAATGATGTCAATCAAAGTGTAACCACGACAACACATCAAACTGCAAACTAACGTTACCGTGACAAAGCACGGAGCTGCTACGTGTTTTATTGATGTTGGTCAGATTATAATAACTTTACATAAAGTTTATAAACTTACCTCCGTCACTGCTCTTCAGCCTGTTAGGCCTCCCCCCCCTCCTCCTCCTGCTCTGGTGTCACTGTGTCCCCGGCGGATGACCTCTTCACCTGTACACTTTGCAGCGCCTCCTCCCCCGGGTCTCACCGGTGGATTAGCCCCGCTCACCTGGCCCTGACCCCCCTCTTTCTTACCAGTTTATTTATCCGTTTTCTGAGCGCCAACGGAGAGAAAAACTTGTCTACTAACGCTATCTCACTATCAGACTAAACTCTGATAATATATTAGTTTAGTAACTTTACGTCACTAGTATTAGCCAGCTTGCTAATGCTAGCCTTCAGATACTCGTTGTGAAAAACTTGTTTGCTTCGTGAGACCACCGTAGCTTCTCTGAAGCGAGGAGTGTTGCGTTCACCGTAACACAGTGAACACAGTAACAGTGAATCTTACACACTGGTCCTTTAACTACACCAGTTAACCAGTCTGTCAAAGTCCTGGTCCATAGTCCATACAAACATCACCCTTCAACCTTCCTCTTCCCTGTGCCGTCAAGCTGACCAAGAGGTTACCTCGTGTCTGTGAAGACTGTTAGTCATCCAGGTCATAGTATCATTGAAGTTTATTCTCTGCAACTGGCTGTCTAGTTTCCTCAGTGTGCAGGTCTTTGCTTTTATCGCCGTACTGCACTGCTTAGACTACATGTTCCAGCTTGTATTCGGGGGATTCAGGTTACCCCAACCAGAGTTGCCCTACTGAATGGGATATAGGCCCTGTTAAATAAGTAATATTTTTTAATATTTATTTATTTTGTCAATGAAACTGTGGTGTCTTATGATTCTTCTTGTTACTTTGACTGTGTTGCAACAACTCAACCTTCAGCTTTTAGTGAGAATGTGCTAAGAGAGTGATGCCCTCCACTGCAGTTGGAAATCAGCACTCAGGAATCAAAGAGTTTGTGAACAGAATCCGCTTTTATTTATCTGTACAGACAAAACAAGCAGGAGCCCTCTACGAGAAAGGTCTGAAAAATGCCTCTTGGGGCATCTCTTTATATACTCTTTCTAAGCCCTGCCCAGTGGGTTGGCCGGGTTTTCCCCACCTGTTTCTACCGGTGTAAACAGTCAAAAAAATCCCTCATGGGAAAAACCCAAAGGGCGGGGAAAACCCAAGGGACTTTACCTAATGGTGTCAACCCCGGGGCAGCAATGCCATCATCATTTCTTTTTTATCACTATCCTTCTTAACAATACACCATTAAACTTTCTCCCGCTGTCTGTCCTGTTTTTTAAAACATCTTGACACATTGTGTTACACTATTATGTTTCAGACATATCTTATTCTATTTTTTAAAAACTATGTTTTAATAATTAGCAATCAAGAAGCCTGTGTTACAATCATCCACAGGCCTCTGCCGTCTAGCTCTTTATCAGTATTATGTGCCATAACTTCATACTTCATTTGTCGTCTGTCATCACATCAACCATGGTGCTATTAACCTACACTAACAGTCTGTGAAACAGAAAAAGGAAAAAATCAAAAGAATGAGATTGTCTAATGCACCTGCCAGGCTTCAAGGCCACTGCCCTCTACATGTCTGGGCCTGTTGCCAGAATATACAAACTCGCTACACTTGACTGCTTCCCCTCCATTTTGTGTTCACCAACTCTTATCTTGTAGCAGAGAACTCTTGCTTTGTGGCAGAGGCCATTGGATCAAATCATCTGTGATTCAGTTATAATACGAATGTATACACTCAGAAAACATATAATATTGAAAATAAAATAAAAATTGTGAATGAAGTGCATAAAATCACTACCACAAAACTAAATACAGATGTTATTCAGTCAATATCAGCCACACACCCTGATGGTTATTGAGGTTACTGATCTGTTTTGAACCATTTCCACCTCCTGTCTTTACCCCTGCTTGGACGCATAATTGGAGGCCCATCTACAGGACAGAGACAGTTGTCCAAAGAGCTTCAAGTCACTTACTATGTGCTGCAGATGAAGGGAAATGCTCTAATTAAATTATTTTATATTTATGTATATACTTATTTAGATATATTTATTTAGATCAGCATTTGACACTGTCAAACACAAAATTCTCCTGGATCACCTGGCACGCTGGATCCGTATTTGCTAGACAGATAACCAGAATGTCACAGCACAAAACCTCACTTTTCTACATACATCAGGCCAAGTACTAAAAAAGAAACCTGGGTGTCACATTTGACGGTAATCTAATCTATTGTTAGAGCCAGATTCTTCTGTCTTAGAACCAACTCCAGAACCAGGCAGTTCCCATCACCTGTTGCCCTAGAGAGAGTCATCCATGCACTAATATCATCCAGACTGGACTGCTATAACTCACTCTACGCGCCCGTTTCCAGCTTACAACTAATTCAAACACTGCAGCCCAGTTATAAAGAAGGTCCGAGAACCAGGACCACATCCCCCCTGTTCTGGTCTTACGTGCAGGACAAGTTATAAACCAACAAAGGCATCTGTGACCATGCACTGGCATAGGGTGCACGCCTCAGTATAAAACCCCCACATCATGACATAACCTATTCATACAGAATGTTTTCGCTCAGATTCCGAATTCATACAACTGTAACTTTCATCCTATTTTATTCTTCGTGACTGCTAGATGGCGGTGCTGACTGATTTATGTGATATACCTCAGAAGTGCTGTCTGTAAGCAAACATGCCGCCCCTTTAGTTCTAGGAGAAAAGTACATTTATGCGCACCTTCTACATAGTCCATCCGCCTCGCCTCTACCCTCTGACTCAATGTAAGACTGCTCTTAATAATTGATTGAAGTGAGGCGGTTCACATGTCCAAGCATAGGGTGTCTCTGATTGCCAGCTCTGTCATTGGGAAAATAATCATCCAAGTATGGAAGGACCGTCAAACCTCTGCCTGGCAAGGTAAGTTATGTAATTGTCAGAAACAGACAAAAATAGAGATAGAGTTAAATCAATACCTCTAAACAACAAACACTTACCATTTTAACTTCATTAAACGTAGGATTTATTGCAGGACTGTTCGACTGCATTAATGTTGCCAAAATTGTCATGAATCTATGATGACCTTCCTGTACTTCTGCTAATTTCCTTCTGATACACATCTCACAATGGCTGTATCATCAGAGTATCTGGAGGTAACAGCTGTTAGTGCTGTGTCTGGAGTCTGATGTGTACAGGGTGAATTGAAAAGCAGCATAACCTGTGGGGCACGGAGCTGCGCCACCACATCAGCTACACAGCCATGAAGCCTCACATCCTGTGGTCTACTAGTGAGGTAGTTGATAGGCATCTCAACTCCAGCCCCTTCTAGCTTCCCCCTTAGCAATAATGACTGTATTCTATTGAAAGCACTTTAAAAGTAAAAAAAAAAACATCACAGTGCAAGACTAGTGTGGTGTAGTGTGTAGCAGATAGATAATGACATCATCCGCCCTGGGGTGCATTGTTTTTGGTAGTGGAAACACACATCAGGGCTGGAATTGTATCTAGACTGAGGCTCTCATTTACAATGTGCAAATCGACCTCAGAGAACTGATCTGCACAGTCTTTTAGCAGTCTGGAGCTGATGCCATCCAGGCCTTTGGCTGTCATCGCCTTGATTTTTCTTAACTTCTTGTTCACCGTTGAAGTGTGGAGTTGAGAGCAGTATGGTGTGAGGAGGGCGGTGTTGATGTCCTGGTTGTCTGGTTGAGACATGGACTGGTCGGCCGTTCTAGTCAATGTTTTAAACCCCAACAGCAGCACTGTGGTCCATTTCAGAAGCATCCTAGAAGCAGGTCTGAATATCTATTTTTGGTAACCCTTCTTTTTACAGTCCCCTAATTACCAGGTATTTACCAGGTAAATATATGGTAATTCATAGCATCTTCTTGTGTAATTACCACCAGTATAAGAAGGAAAATACATGGAAACTACAGCTGAAGTACAAAGTATGTATCTGGTAAAATATTTTACAGTGTGCTAATTACCAGGTATTAACCCGGTAAATGTAAGGTAAAACATAGAATGTTCTTGTGTAATTTACAGTAGTAAAAGAAGGTAAATACAGGGAAACTACAGCCAAAGTACAAAGTATTTACCTGGTAAAATATATTGAAATACAGTGTATTATTGGGTAATTACTGCTGATAACAAGTAGGTAAATACTGAGAAACTACAACTGAAACACTAAGAATAAAATCTCCACTACTGCCCATCTTTTCAACTGAGTACCATGTAGTTGACAAGTTTAGGCTGCTAAAAACTCAGATATAATTGTATAAAATATGGAATTGTTTCTATTTAAGTTGAAGATTTTTGCCCGTATTTACCTGTTATCATCCTCTGCAGGAACAGTTTTCCTCTGGTGTCGTGGCCCAGCATATCTTCTTAAATATTGGGTACGTTCTTGCAAATGGTTTTAGAACTTACCCAACATGTATGCTGAAACTCTACTGTAAAAGGAAGCCTTGTTTGTTTCCATGTTATAATTATATTCTCACTAAATCCTTTGTAATAGAACATTCCATTGTCTATGCAGTTAAATGAATTTGTACCATATGTTTCACAACATTACTAAGTAAAACATCAAATTACCTAGTTAGTAAGATGAAAATGCACTGTAAAAGGAAGCCTTGTTTGTTTCCATTCTATTAACAGGCTCTTGCCATATAATTTGTGATAGATTATGCCCTTTACCATGCAATGAACACAAACTTGAACCTTAAAAGTTCCACAACATTACTAAGTAAAACATGTCAAATTACCCAGTGAGTAAGATGCAACTGTACCACACAAAAGGAATGTTTAATCCCATGATATAACAAAGGCACAGTGGAAAGTAAGATGTGCCAGAGTTTACATTGTTGCAACCATGAACAATTAATAACAATTAAGAAATTAATATTATGTTAAAAGTTGAAGTTATACCTTGTGTAATTTATGAAATCATGCATTTTTCAGTTTTTGAAACTTTGTAACATGCTCTTATGTCTTTAAATAAGCGTCCAAGAATGCCTTTCCTATGCACCTTTCCAAGCCAGTGGTTCCATTTTATGAACCATTCAGTGTGCTATGTGTGAGCACCACTTCCAGGGTGTACAAAATGTCTCTGGTGATTCACCTGATAGTGAATGTATCCTTCACGTGACAATCTGTTGTAGGCATGCCAGGAATCACTAATCACCTCTCTTCCAGGTCTGATATATTTTCGGATTATTGTGAGTAATTGCATCCTGGATCGATTTTCCACCAGCTGTAAGACAGGACATCTACAGCACCTCTTCACTTCCAGCATTCCAAAGACACACTAGCGTCTTCGCCAGGTGGGTCCACATCGTCCATGTCCATACTGAAAATAAGCAAAATGTCATGCTTTTATGAAATTCATCTGAATTTATAGTGTTAGACTCACTTCAGGGCTGTCTGATTCACCCTCATTGTCATGGTAGTGCTACCTGGCATATGACATTTCATAGGGCTAGCGTCCAAATCAAAATTTTTATTTTTTCAGAGAGAGAGTGAGAGTGAGAGTAAGCTGTGCATAACTTTCATCCATGATGGTAATGGAATATGTGATCTGAAGAAAACTGAGCCCTCTCTGACAGTTTGTCATAGTATTGCCATCGTTACACTTAACAACAATAAATAATGTTAAATAAATGAATAACAATAATAAATAAATAAACCTACACAAAGATAGCTCTAATAAGTTCATTTTGGCTTCTTTCTTTAACGATTTTAGTCTGATGTAAAAGAAACAATAGCTAGAGTAAAATCTACATGAAGATAATCTGTTAAAATTTGATCAATTTGAATGTTACAATATAATATAATGACATATTGAGCCTTCTTACCACCTATATCCATCCTTGGTCATGTTGATTCTTTTGAATTTCATTCTGTTGTTGCAAACAGGGCACTGTTTCTTCCTTGCCAACAACTTCTCCGTCTGCATCCATCTTATTAACTTTTTACCCCCTTGCGCTGTCTTTTTAATTAATGTTCTTGTCAATGTCATATTAGGCAACACATCACGTTTTCCTACAATCGTGGCAAGAAGCTGCCACTGACCTGCCGCGGCAGCTGCTGCTGTTATGGGCATTTGTTTTTAGTTTTTATGTCATAAAACAGTCGTCAGAGTTGTATTAGACACACTGACAGTAGCATTTCCATTACGTGATTTCTGCATTAATTTGCGAGGTTTTCTTTAATTAATCTCTCAACTGCTGCAACACACTGTGTAGGGCAGCTGCCACTGACCTGCCACGGCAGCTACTGCTGCTTTGATCATCTGTTTTTATTTTTTATTTTTAAAACAGTCATCATTGTTGTATTAGACTTATTGGAAGTAACATTTCCATCATGTGATTTCTGCATTAATTTGCATTTATTTAATTAATATCTCAATGTCTGTCTCAACCGCTGCCGCTGTGTGGGGCAGTTGCCACTGACATGCCGTTGTGCATGTGTATGTGTGTGTGTGTGTGTGTCTGTGAGGTAGGCAATTAAATAAAGTGTGAAACTAATCTAATGCCACACTGACGACTGTTTTATAAAATAAAAGTTAAAAACAGATGCCCATAACAGCAGCAGTTGCCGTGGCAGGTCAGTGGCAGCTGCCCCAGACACTGGCAGCTGCCTCAGACACCGGCAACTGCCTCAGATACTGGCAGCTGGCGCGGCAGGTCAGTGGAAGTGCCACTACTAGCTGCCGCTGCCACAAACTGAGCCAGCCCTTTCTCTGATTCCCTCCATGGCTCTGGGAACTAACGTTCCGTCATGCATGATGAAAGTTATTTTCTGTTGCTATTGTAATCATTTAACAGACACCCCACCTCTACCCCGAGCTCCAGGAGTCTAACATTACCGTTCCCGGCAGTCAGTGGCTGTTGCTCAAAAAAATAAAAAATAAAAAAATCAAGCGTCATACGGTCTTTCAGAGGATGTAGCAGGCTCAATTTTTAAGCTATCTTACTGTGTTTTACAGTTTAATTCGTGACTTTTTTTACGAGCCACAGCTGAGCGGACTAGGCTATTTAATATCTCTCGTTGCGACGTGTTGCCAAGGAAACCCGCTGTTGTTGCAGCTTGGAGCCATAGCGGATCTGCCGCAGCCTGATCAGTGAGAAGTGAGATGATGGGTTAATGTTACGTGACACAAAGCATTATTTCAGAGGGCCAGTGCACAAAATTACTCGAGTTGATTATGTTTACTCTCTGAATAACTGTAATAAACGTAGTAAAAAGTAGTATGCTCTGAGTCTCTGTTGCTATGGTTACTAGCAATTTGACCGGAACTTCTTTATACATGTCCATACACTTTTAACGGACACCCTGCAGCCAATCATAATTGAGTAGCCTATTCAAACCATGGTATAAATACAAAGAATCGAATTGTTGACTTATACTGTAGGCAGCCACTTCACTTTTGGGGAGCTGGCCACTGCCACACCCCTTTAAGAGACCTGTAGCAGGTCCTGATTGTGTTGACTGTATGGGAGAAGTGAACGTGAGCTCAGATTATGAGCGATTTTTTTTTTCACCAGAGTCACAGAAATAAATATTGGACTCACTTTTCACAAGACACAAATCTTTTTAACATTCGGGCTCTGAAACTATGTTTTTCAGACAAATCAAGCAGAGAGCAGAAACACACTATCGTGAGATCTGACAGTGCTGAACTGTCTATGGTGCTGAATTGTCGGTATGTTTACCCAAATATGATCACTAAGAACTGAACTAAAACAGTTTTTGAACTTGTCTCTGGTACAACACACTCTGCTTTCATTCATCTACATGACGTTCACAACACTTAAATGAGGTTTGGAGATCAGGAGCGAGGAGATCACGCCCATTTGGGAAACAGGAAATGTCTAACATTTCATATAATTGGCACAGATTGTAATGCCTTTTTTTATGTCAGAAAATCTTTGTGGACGATAAGCTCCCCAAAAGTGAAGTGGCTGCCTACAGTATAAGTCAACAATTCGAGAAATAGTCTAATGTTGAAATCAGGTTTAATTAACGTGGCACGTCATGGACAGTAATTGCAACGGTGGTGTAATTTGAGTTGATGCTACATTAACATATTTATTAGCCTTTTCACTTACCTGACTGCATATACTCCTGAATACATGTCAGTGATTCTGTACATACTAATGTTTTTACACACCCCATGTTTATTTTTTCATTGCTTATGGTATATATGACACACACACACACACACATATATATATATGGCATAATTAAAACATTAAAGGAGACTGGGTGTGTGAAAGAAACATTCAAAATGTAATGAAAACATCTGTCAAATCTACTTTCAAATAGTCTTTTAAATCTTTATTTTTACTCATGCACACTGAGTAACCTGACTATAAACCTGAGAAAAAGAACAACATTCAAAATACAGGTGTCTTAAAGACACACAGCTCCGAGCTCTTACCATGAGGAACAAGGCAGCCAGCTCACCTTTACCTCTTCTCTTCCCTGCACACACACACACACGAACACACACGAACACACACACACGAACATGAACACAGACAAAAAGAAGTGTTAGCTATTTCAGCAACCACTGGTAAATGAACTGCTATTTCACACTCTTAGTCAATTACAATGTCTTACCTCCTTTAGTCGTTTTTCTTTTATTTCATTGTATTGAAATACTTTCTGTCTTGAACGTTTTCGGCAGCCTAAAATGATGCAAAAAAATAGAAAAGAAGAAGAAGAAAGAAGAAGAAGATGAAATTTAGAAACAGACTTCAACATCCCCCAGGTGAATAGAGTTGCATTTCCACTGTATGGTATGGCTAGACTTGATAAATAGATAGATTGAATTAAATTAATTAAACTCAACTGATTCGGAGGGAAATTCAAGAAGAACAAATAAAATCAGGGGAGAGCACAAACGCAGTCCCCCACTACCAGAAATCTTGCAGTCGAGTTTCCCACATTTGGGGAATTGGCAGGGGTCAGCACAGTCAGAGTGCAATGGCCGAGCCTCACCCTGGGTGAACCACCTTCTTGATCATGTGACCTTCTATCTCACCTACTTACTGTTCTTTGATTTTTTCCAAGCGAGCTGAGCTGATGCTAAAAGGTGGTGTGAAAATACGGCAAACCACAACTGTCACATGACAGGTGACATCCTGCATAAACCCTAGATGTTTAAATAGCCAAGCTATCACTAATTGTGACCACAGTTTTTATTCACTCAAAAATGGCAGCCCACAACACCATGCTGCAGTCAATTGACAAAGTGCCGACTTGCCAAGAACATAGCTCCATATTCTCTGTTATGAGTAGCATAGCTTTTTATGTGTGTAGTGTGTGTGGATGAGAGAGAGAGAGAGAGAGAGAGAGAGAGAGAGAGAGAGACTGCCTGCATTGAGGGGGTACTATCCACAGTGGAAAAGGAATTAGAAGAGCTAAAAGTGAGAAGACAAGTGTAGAATTGAGCTGTATCTTGTCCTATTTGTGTCCAAATGAGTTTTTGTTTTATCTCATGAATAATTTCTTTTATGCATGTAGATAATGACAAGTTAGTGAGTAATCCTTTATATTTTTATTGTTACTGATAATAAGAAGGAACAGAAGAAAATAATCTGTTCTCCAAGAAGTCTTTTGTTTGCATCGCTCTTTGAATGTATCTGGTTCATTGTGTCTACATGCCTACATGCACATGCCAAAATAATATCATGCTGCTATCAAGGAGTGGTATTGCACAATAAATTTGATGAGTAGTCTGTACCACAAAAACAAAACATACCCGTCTTCCTCTTCAGTTTCCTCCCTTCACCTGTGCCACTGGTCAGAGGGACAGTAGGTCCGGGAGAGGGAGAGCACTGTGCAGACACACCTGTGACAGAGGCGGATGACTTTAGACACATTACTTAAAATATGGCAAAACGTGATTAATGCTAATACTTACTTTCATTCATATTTTCCTAAGAGGAGGATGGAGCCTCGACAGGGATCAGGGTCAAGGTACAAGTCTCCTCCTCAGAGTCTATTTGGGGATGTGAAACAGATGGAAGGACAAAGGTGGAAAGGTCTGGGGGATGAAGAGAAGAACCAGGTTGGTAGGTTGTGGGCAGTGGAGTTGTGTGGCTGGAATCCTCTGGAGATTGAGATGTTTGAGAATCTGAAATAATACATGTCAGCATATCAGTCACAGTGACAGCACATCCCAAAGCATAAATCAGATAATAAGAACAGATGTTTGCCTTACTTTTTACAAGGTACTCATATGCCCTACTCATTTTTCTAAAAATGGCTTTGCAGGCCTGTCCCCTCCAGGGCACATGTGCGTTATCACCTCAGCAGTGACTGAGCTCGCCCCCTGCTTCTTCTTCCCAATGTATAAAATTGTGTTGTACCCCAACGCAGCAAGCTTGCTCACCTGAAATGTACACAATAAATTACACAAAATGTTAACATGGCTACTATTGCACACTGACATGTTACCTTTTTTTCACTTTATTTGAATGTTATGTCTGCACCAGTGTTTGCTAATGTCTACAATCTCTTTCAAGGGTTTCTTGAGAAATGACCTGTTAGTGTGTGTCCATGTAGCATTTTTTCTGCCAGAAAAGTGTGGACTGGGTTCTGTGGAGCACTGGGATGAAGCACTTGTGCGTTGAGAGACACAAATGCTATAACAGTTTCTGTCTGAAATATCAATTAAGCTCAGGAGACGGACATTGGCAGAACAAGTTTTCCCTCCATTCTTTTTAGTTACCAGGGTGATGTCCTGCCCACAAAAACTTATTTCGTTGAAAGAACAAAAAGCTTTATCACACATACACTTTGTCCAGGCAAATTTGTTCAGTTCAAATTTGCATATTAAATAACAAGTATAAGGTGGTCTGGCACATGGACTGGGGCGTGGGCGCGGGCATGGGCATCTTCATGCTTACCAGCAACTCAATGTGCAAAGAGTTGGATGAAGATTAATATACGTCGGCGTGTAGTGATTATTAAATACTCTCCCAGCCTGTCACATCACTGGTCTCATAGCTCTGAAACAGCTGTGCTAATCACAGTTGAACATTATCATGTGCAACAGCTCAACAAACAAAAATCTTCATCTCAGGAAATGTCTGGATGGTTCAGAGCGTCACAGCATGAACGCATATCACCTTTTCCATTAAATAGTTACTATAATAATAGAATTAGAAATATAAAGAAGATCAATTGATTGATTATATGATTATTTCAGACAAACACTATTTTATTCAACATTCTAATGTATCCCACCTCATACATTGTCACACAGTTTAGTAATTAATGATATACAACAGCGTTTGCATTGCACTGGTCATAGTATTTAGCCATGATTTCTCTGAGGACTGGAGTTTGAGGGTGTGGGTGTCCTTCTGATTCATAATGCACACTGTTGCTAAGAATGAATGACACCCTGTTTTCACGTACTACTGTTTAAAACTTTTTTCTTCTGTGTTCCAGCATAATCTGTTCATCTGGGACCACAGTCTGGACCATGATACACTACTCAAATTGCTGTTGGCAGCTCGCACTGTAGCTACTAGTGTATCACGACTAATTTCAGATGCACCTGAAGTAACTTGGCCTGGCTCTCTCCTCATTGGTAAAAATTGAAAAAAGATGCTGTTGGAGAGACTTCCGGTCTGGCGGACCTTGGATGGTTGCATAGAGCGACAGGTCCCCGACAAAAACAATTAAAAACTGCCCGATATAACTCGGTTTCTAGAAAAGAGTAGTGAAAGTAAAGGGTAGATACAACGGGCAAGCAAAATGCCTAAAAAGGAAAAAAAGAGACCCGCACAAAGTAAAGACCTCGACGAGGAAGACGACGGCCAGCTGCCACATGCCAGTAGTAATACAGACTCGGAGCTAAACCACGATGTGCACCTAGGTGTAATCCTAAAAGAGCTGAGGGAATTCAGGAGAGACTCCATTCAGCAATTATACAGCATTAAAGAGCACATTGACAAAATGACCAAAAGAGTGGAAGAAACGGAGGAGAGGATTAGTGTGGTGGAGACCCGGATCCAGTCAACGGAGGATGTTTTAATACAACTGGTGAAACTTCAAGTTCAGGCGGAGGCCAAACTGACCGACTTGGAGGGACGTTCAAGGCACGATAACATCAGGCTACATGGGGTAAAAGAAGGAGCAGAAGACAATGCGGCTACAATGATTTCTTTTATGGAGGATTTATTAATGAAGGGTCTGGAGCTCCCCCCCACCACAGTGCTACACATCGAGAGAGCACACCGGTCGCTCGCCCCCGAAGCCCTCGACCGAAGCGCCGCCGAGGTCCATTGTAGTTAAGTTTGCAAGCTATAGAGCCAAGGATGAGATGCTGAAAAGAGCCTGGCAGGTGAAAGGGTTCGACTTTCAAGGAAAGAGGGTACATCTGGACCACGACTACGCACCAGAGTTGCTGAAAAAACGAAAGGAATATAAAGAGGCGAAAGCCGCCCTGAAGGAAAGACACATCAGATTTCAAACTCCGTTCCCGGCCAGGCTGAGGGTGTTTTACAAAGAAGGCACGGTGACCTACAACTCAGCGGATGTGGCAACGGCAGACATGGCAGAGAGAGGGATACCGGTGACGGTGTTAAAATCCCCGACATCCCTCCTGGATCGAGTCAACCAGCTGACTTGGCGACACGGGGGGAGACGGGGAAACCGCGAGGATGCAAGCCTCACACAGGGCGTCAAGGACCGGCTCCAGGCTTTCCGCGCCGGGTCTTCGGATAAGTAATTCTCCGATCTCACTGTGTCAGAAATGCTCATAGCTGCAAATATAAGTGAGAAGATTAATTATAGGACTGGTGGTAAGTCGATTCTCTCTGAATATAACGGAGGTTTTCAGTGAGTTAAGGTTATGGGCTTATGAAGTACAGTTTTTGATGTCGGGACACCTCAGGACATGATGGACCAATGCTACAGCTTTAGAGCTGAAGAGGGCCCTCTTCCATGTACAAGAGGAAGAGATTTTCCCTCTAGACTCACTTTACATCAGAGTCACAAGGCCAGAGAAGAGGCCTTATCGTTGGAAGTTCGGTTTGTTTTTTGTGTGTATTGTCATGTTGAAGTGTTGTGTATTTTTTGTGTTTGTGCTACCGTTTTTAGTAGTACTAGGGGTGTAAAATATGAGTTAGCCTTAGGCATAAGGGTGCTCAAAACATATTTAGTGGTACATGATGCAAAATGTCAAAACAATTAAAGTAAATACATATAATGTAAATGGCCTGGGAAGCTCAATCAAGAGGAGTAAAGTGATGGCGAAGCTAAAGAGAGAGGGAGTAGAAGTTGCTCTCTTACAAGAGACACATCTGACAAATTTGGAACATGACAAACTTAAGAAATGGAAATTTAATCAGTATCCATCCTCCTGTAGACAGGGCTCAAAGAGAGGGGTAGTAATTTTAATTTCTAGTAAATTAAATTTTGAGTGCATACATGAAAAAAAGGATACTGATGGAAGATTTGTACTGGTCCAGGGATATTTACAGGGTGTTCTACTTACCTTTTTGAACGTTTATGTCCCTCCAGGGTCTGATTGGGATTTTTATAAACATATTTTTGAATTATTAATTTCTGAAGCTCACGGTATCCTCATTTGTGGGGGCAACTTTAATGTTAGACTCCAACCTGCTCTGGATTCATCAAGACCCTGCTTTACAGGAGAGAAAAGAACTACCAAAAACATTAAATTAATGCTAGATGACTTGGGACTTTTAGACATATGGAGAGAACTGAATCCGGCCATAAAGGACTACACCTTTTTTTCTTACCCTCACTCTGTTTATTCCAGGCTTGATTACTTTTTTATGTTCCAAAGAGATTTGCATAGAGTGTTGAACTGTGATATTGGGACCAGGGATCTGTCAGATCATGCACCAGTCTCACTGATGGTAGCTCTAAGTTCTGAGAAAAAGAATACTGTCTGGAGGTTAAATACAGGGATTTTGAATCACAGTAGGCAGCAAATAAGAAAGGACATAAAAGACTATCTCGAGGAAAATGATAATGGGGAAGTGTCCCCACCAATTCTTTGGATGCCTGCAAAGTTGTGCTGAGGGGGAAAATTATTGGATATTGTTCAAATCTTAAAAAACAGAGGAGGGAAAAGATTGATAGGTTACAAGCAGAATTAAAACAATTAGAAGACATACATAAAAGGACACTAGATGAAGTCACAAAAACCGAAATTGATAGGAAAAAGAACGAACTCAATGAATTATACTCAAATGATATTAAGAAGAAGTTAATCTTTCTGAAACAAAGACATTATGAAGCGGGAGGGAAATCGACTAAATTATTGGCTTATAGATTAAAAAAGCAACAAGTAGAAAACACAATTTTTAAAATAAAAGATCCTACAACAAATTTTGTACATAATAAAATAAAGGAAATACATCAGTCATTCGAAACTTTTTATAAAAATCTATACTCTCAGCCGAAAATAGATGAAACAAGGTTAGATGCCTTCTTCAACCTGATAAAATTGCCAAAAGTAAAAGATGATCAGAATGGGACTCTAATCAAGGAAATCACTGATGAAGAAATTAAAAAAGCAATCTCAAACTTGAAACCAAACAAGGCAGCAGGCCCAGATGGATACCCATCTGAGTGGTATAAGGAAATGAAAGATCTCTTAATTCCCATTATGAAAATCACATATAATCATGTACTCAAGACTGGCATAACTCCACCCTCCTGGAGTGAAGCAGTGATTTCTTTGATACCAAAAGAGGCTAAGGATAGGTTTGAATGTGGAAGCTATCGGCCGATAAGTGTACTGAATCAGGACTATAAGATTTTTACCTATATTTTGGCAAAAAGACTGGAAAATGTCCTCCCCCAGATAATAAGTCTTGATCAGACAGGTTTTATTAAACAAAGGCAGACACAGGACAATATCCGCCGAATACTTAATTTGATTGAACATATAAAAAACAATAATATCCAGGCAGTACTGCTGAGCCTTGATGCAGAAAAGGCTTTTGATCGTGTCAGTTGGGAGTTTTTATATAGAATATTACAGAAATTCGGATTCCATCAAACCTTTATCGCAACTATTCGGGCATTATATAATAACCCAAGGGCAAGAATAAAAATAAACGGTAACGTCTCAAACTCAATTGTCCTAGAAAGAGGAACTAGACAAGGCTGTCCTATAAGGCCTTTACTTTTTGCATTATTTATTGAAGCTTTAAGCCTAGGCGTTACACAGGACAATAGCATTATAGGTATAAACATGCCAGGACGAGAACATAAAATTTCTCTGTTTGCCGAAGACATTTTAATTAGTTTGTCACACCCAGAGACTGCAATAGTAAAACTAATCTCTTTTTTAGATGTTTTTGGCGCAGTCTCAGGATACAAAATAAACATTCAAAAGACTCAAATACTTAGTTTTAATTATAGGCCTAGCCAAAATATAAGCTCCATTTTTCAACTAAATTGGGACTTAGAGTATATGAGATATTTAGGGGTAAACATCGCTAAAGATTCAGCAAAGTTGTATGACTTAAATTTCAACCAACTGAACCAGAAAATACAGGAAGATATAAGGAGGTGGAATTTAATTCCAATTTTGAGTTTCGAGTCACGCATTGAATTAGTAAAAATGAATATTTTACCTAGAATATTGTACTTGTTTCAGACTCTTCCAGTCGAAATAAGTGATAAACAGTTTAATGAATGGGATAAGCAACTATCAAGATTTATTTGGCAGGGGAGAAAACCAAGGATAAAATTTCAAACTCTCCAATTAGCGAAGGATAGGGGGGGGCTAGCACTTCCATGTTTAAAACAGTATTATATTTCAGCCCAATTGAGGATTTTGTTTTGTTGGTGCGACTCCAATTACCAGGCGAGATGGAAAGAAATTGAAGAAAGAATGTCAGGGGAAATCCCCATTCAGGCAAGGTTAGGAGATAAAAGATTGATTAGAAATTTTATGGAAACAAGCAATAAATGGATCAACTTAAGTCTGAAAACTTGGCTAGGCGTTGTTGGTAAAAGCGGCCTACTTGAAGAGATAAGGATCTTGAGATGGTGCCCATATGACCTCGACTTTACTCCAAGAAAATTAGATATTAGTTATGAGAAATGGGCTAATCAAGGCCTCTCTGCATATTGCACCTTTTTTAGTCAGGGGTCAGTGAACAGTTTTGAAGTTTTGAAGAGACGACATGGCCTAAATAATAGTGATTTCTTTAGATTTCTTCAGGTACGCCACTATATTAATGGTTCTATTCCTGAAAGCCAAAAAGTGTTTGAGAATGATTTGTTAAATGTTTTTATTAGTGCCTATGGGGTTAACCCAGGGTTTAGAATAATCTCGAGACTTTACAAGGCACTTCAAGGAATTAAGACAATTAGTAGTACCTACATTAAACAAAAATGGGAAAGGGAAACTAATAGCTCTATTACAGAGGAAACTTGGATAAAATATTGTGAATTCCAATGGAAGATATCAAGCTCAACCTCTTGGAGAGTGTTTGGCTGGAAGAGTCTTAGTAGATATTTTATTTCACCTGCTAAACAGTCCCATTACTTAGGTTCCTCCAGCTGCTGGAGAAAATGTGGCTCTCAAGAAGCGAATCATTATCATTTGTTTTGGGCCTGTCCAGTCGTAAATGCTTTCTGGCGTAAGATCCACACAGAATTAGTGATAATATTTGGGACGAAAGTTCCTTTTAATTGGAATGAACTTTTCTTTGGGTATCAACATTCAACATCTGCTAATGTTAAAACAAAATACCTGCTCGGTCTACTAAGTGTAGCAGCGAGAAAAGCAATTACAAAGAAATGGCTTAAGCCAAACAGCCCATCTATAGAGGACTGGTATGATATTATTTATGACATCTTTGTGATGGAAAGAATCACCTTCTCTGTGAGGTTACAGAAAAATAAATTTGAGGAAATTTGGGAAAAATGGAAAAGGTATATTGCACCTAAACGCCCTTCTTTTGTTTAATTTTTTGTTTGTTTGTTTGTTTGTTTGTTTTTTCTTCTTTCTTTTTTAATATATGTTGTATATGTTTTGTTAATATATGTATATTCCATAAAAAAAAAAGAAAAAAAAGTGGGATCACTGTATAACTTTGTAAGCAATGGAAACTGTGTAAGTGATTCTAAAAAAAAAAAAAAAAAAAAAAAAAAAGATGCTGTTGATCAGAAAAAAATGCTATGTGGACCAAGCCGAATGTCACTAATGAGGTAACACATTTTGAATCATTAGCTAAATTTAAGGCTAGAGGTGGCTTATATGTGTGTGGCAGAATTATGTTCAATAACCTTTCACGAATACTATGGACTACAAATCTGATGCAATTTTAACAACTACACACACATCAAAGTCAATAATATTGAACATTTTCAGTGGATCTACACTGTACCTGATAACCTACAGCCACTCATAATGAATTAAAAGAAAAATTGATGAAGTACTTACAGTCACATGGGCTGAGGCCACAATTTTGGCCCCATTCCTGCATTTCTTTTTCCCTTTCCTATTTACTAACAAAATGTGCATAAAATACCATGCATTAGCTATCCTAAACTGATATTAATTTTCAATTCAGTTCAATTTTATTTATATAGCGCCATATTATAACAAAAGTTATCTAATGACACTTTTCATACAGAGCAGGTCTAGACCATATTCTTTATAATATTAATTCATATTAATGTGTTATACCTGTATGTAGCACAAAAGTCATTGCTGCATCTCTAAATATACATATATATTGTTTTATAGTTTACATTTTTAAGTACATACTCAAAACATTCACTGTCTTTCTTACCTGCGTCTTCCTTCTGTCTCTTCTTCTAGCTACCTGCGCAAGTACAGTCTGAGTACCCTCGTTACTAAATACCGCGAACAAGACGCAGTGAATGACGTCACTTCTTGTCGCTTGCACTGTACATCAAAAAAGTTTTTATATATTTATATATAATGACAGTAATTAAACATTACTGTAACATAACATAACATTACATTATTTTGAACACAAAAATTATTTCGACTTGACTGTTATATTTACTTTGGTTGCTAAGCAGCTGCCAAGTGAGTAGTATTGATGATCTAGACAAAATAGAGACAAGGAGAAGATGACCATATTGAAACAGCACTACCAAAGCACATTGCACAAGATAATAAGTCACAGGTAATAAAACAACATGATACCGTAACATAGTGCAAAAGCAATCATGTCAACAACGTTTTATAATGCAAAGCAAGATCCGGAAGTTAAACCTAACTGAAGCAACAATATGGGAATAATAATAATGAACAATATGCCGGGGATGTGTGTGTATCAGAGTTTACACTAGACGTTTCATTCATTCATTCATTCATTCATTCATTCATTTATTTTGAAGGCCAATTTCCCATTAGTATTCCAGAGTTCTGGCCACAGTGGGTCAGAGGATAGTCAATTAAATGAACGGTGTGTGTGTTTTTTTAATATAGATTGTCCAGATGCAGTGTAATTACTAGTTCGGCTATACTAGATATTTGATATATTTATCAGAAATATCTTTTTAAGACCCTATTATGCAAAATGGAAGAACTACGACCACTGTGTTGCATTGTATAAAGCGACTGTAAAAGTATCTGAAATAAACATCTTTGCTTTTTCTTAACATCGATCATTTAGATGAAGTGTAACTACTAGTTCGGCTTTACTAAATGTTTGATGTATTCAGTAGATGTATGCTATTGCGACCCTATTTACAACCCTACTTTGCAAACCGGAAGAATTAGCTAACTACAAGTTATTTTAATTGATACAGTCAATCAAACATTCAGTCAGTCAAATATTTACAATACAGGTGCACTTAGAGCTAAGAGCATGAGGGCAATAGCATTACAATTTATTACACTGCATCCACATCCGACTCTGAATCTTCAGAGCTAATTTCAATCTCATCTGAACTCTCAACTGTGTCCATTATGTCATCTGCTGATGACAGCACATGCAGGTAGTGTTTTCTTGTATGTCACTGCAGTTCTCTGATTTCCCACTGCCTCCTGCGGATGAGGCAGGTGTGACCCTTTCTCTGTTAGAAGTCCTTACGAAGGGATAAAACATGTCACTATTCAGGTAAACAACAAGTCTTTCACAATATAAACATAACTTGAGAAACATAGGAAATAAACAAATTCAAGTACAAGGCCACATTTACTTTACATGGTGTCTTCGCTCTGACGGTGAGACAACTCAGACAAGACCCTGGCATGGACTTTGAGAGACTCCCAGTGCTGCTTCATTTCTTTCACAAGGATCTTCTTCTCCTCTTGAAGCCTTCGAACACCCATGACCTTGTCGAAGACTTCCTTCTTTGTGCTGAAATCAGCAGAGCCTGTAATGCATCGATATGAAAAGTTCAGGCCACTGTAAATAGCATGTAGCTTCAGAGATCATTTCTGTCATACATATGCATTTGTCAGTATGCAAGTATGTCCACTGGAACACCACATGTAAGAATACTAGTGATGAAATGTGTATTCACTGAAGTACCGTACTTATAGTAAGTATAAATTTGAAGTGGCACTTCTCTCTTTATGCTACTTTCTCCTTCTACTCCACTACAACTCAGAGGAAAATATTTTACTTTTTACTTCACTTCAATTATTGGACTTCACCTTTTAATACTTTAAGTTTACTTTACTGATTATACTTATATACTTTTACTTAAGTAATATTTTATTTGTGATCAGAGTATATTTACTGTGTAGTATTTTTACTTTGTATATAGTTCATTCTTTTAAGTAAAGGATATGATACTTCTTCCACCACTGAAGAATATGCACAGTACATGAAATGCATACTACTCTGTGCAATTTGCCAAGGCCAGGGATGTTTTGTGTCCAGAATGCTATCCATGCACACCGCTTGCTTGGGTGGAACAAGACTATTGTACTCTGCTACCATGGCCTTCAAAGTGGTCTTCTGTTGTCTTATTTTTCTGTGAATCCTATTTCAACCTATTTCAAAAGTCATTTGTAAACCATAATGTGCTAATTTGAAATTTGAAACTGGACAAAGGAAATCTTTTACATAATTACCACTTATTGTGACCAAAGCAATTGCCTTCCCTTGGGTGATCCAAGGGAAGGCAATTGAAGGCAGTGCTTTTTGGGGACAGCCACAGATGCTGACAGGCATCTCAATAGGTAAAAATCTGACTGAAAGACATTACATATAGGTTAGACTAATTCATAATTACTGACACAGACACAAACTCACTCACAAAGGCAGTGTGCAACTTACCACAGTTTGTAAGTGCCTTATCAACAACACAAGTGGTTGGAGGCAATGGCTGGAAAAAGTCGGCACACATGGCATCTCTGTTATGGAGGACTGAGGCCTCGCTGTGTCTGCTGATGTGACACTCAGCACAGAGAAAGGGACATGGGATGCAATCTCTGCATCATCTTTGGATCATATGCATACAACTAGCAAAAAACATGGACCTCATTGTTACACAGATAACAATAATAGATTATTGTGTGACAGATATAACATTGTGAATGGTGCTTGGCAATTGCTTATCAACAGCGAGACACGTTCTCATAAAGCTTGTTTTGGAGAATTTGTTTTGTTCAAGAGTTAATTTTGCATATACAATAATACAAGACATTATGCACAGAACATATGCAATGAAATACATACCAGCCAAGACTGTCTGTGCAGCAGTCTCTGGAGCAAAGGTCACCTCTGGATTAGGGTGCGAAATGAGACCGGTCTTACGACGGCGTTCAGCTGTAATGCAGAAAACAACAAACACCTCTTAAAGCAGCATATTTGTCTAACACTTACATTTGTTTTCAAAGTACCTGTACACAATCTACATTTATACTATCTATATTACACTATTAGTTGATAAATAGAGAACCTAACTGTACAATTTTTCTATTTCATTTTTTGGGTGGGGTTTTTGGAAAAGTAACTCATGTGAGCCAAATCATGCATTTCTTTTTTCAGGATTTGAGATCTATCAGCGATGGCACATTGATCTGACCTTGTGTCATGTAGCTTAAAAGTTTGATAATGAATTCAAAATGTTAGTGTACTTTACATAACTATGGGCAAGTGATATTGCTGTGATCAGTTAGAAACCAAACCTGTAGAGATCACGAAGACTTTTAAATAGAACTAAATTGTACTGTACACACAGCATGTTATCCCTGGCAACGGCCTACACTGACATTCAGGACTGAAACCATTTAAAATATCTAGAATATAAAACACTAACAATGTCTGGATTGCTTCTGCGTCACACTTGCCCTCTTGGAAAGCATGTTTCCATCCATATCTCTCTCCGTCCACCTCACGTTCAGCGGTCGTTGAGGTGCTGCCCCTGTCTGAACCCCCTCAAGGAGGTCATCAAACTGCTGCTGAACCAGTTCATCCAAGCTTTCCAAAATATCGGGTTCTTCTTGTGCACTCATCCTCACAAATGGAAAAACTCAATCTCTACGTGAAGGGATGGAAAAATACAGAGTTAGCTTGCTAGTGCGAGGACATGGCTAGTTAAAAGGCTAGTTTAGCGATGCAAACTAACTTTAGCTGTTTTAGGTTATTGTATTTAACTACAGATAGCTACTAGTTGATGTTTCATGGGCAAATCATAAGCAAATCTATAACTCAGCATCGTTGTATTTGCTTTGTCGCTGAATTTTCAACAAAATCTTTCAGCAAAACTTGTCTTCTTACCTCAACTGTTCTTCCAAGCTCCCGATATCCACGTAAATGCAGCAACATGCGCGCGGAAGAATATGAAGTCGACACGTCATACATTTACGTACGACAACAACGGCAGAGAAATAAAAAAATTAAACGTTATGTATAAGCGTAATTGTGCATGTAAAGTCACATGATTTGATGAAAAAAATATGCATTTATATAGAGAGATTGTGCAACTAACTAACTAACTTAACGTTTAACTTTATTTTGTCCTAATAATGCTGCAACATTATTTGTATTTATGAAATAGGAAGAAACCACTAGAGTCTTTAGTGGTAGTATTACTCTTGCTCATAAAATATGAAACGTTTCTCTTCTGGCTTTATTTTGAAAGTGTAACCGGAGGATGCATATTTTCCTAATTCAGTCCACCCGGACGTGGGTAAATGTGTTGTTGCTAACTTGACAGTGTCACAGTCTCATATCAATCAAACATCCCTGCGCGTCCAAAAGTGACGCTAGAAGCGTACCTACAGCCTCACTTCTTGAAGCATAGGGCCACTGACCAAGCTGCAGTTTTTGACGTGTTGGGAATGAGAACGTGTTGCAATAGGAACTGTGGTGATTATATCTGTTGACCGCTATGTAGCTATTTGTCATCCTCTGCATTACTCCACTCAAATCACACAAAAAAGAGTTCAAGTCTGTATTTGTCTGTGTTGGATATTTTCTGTAATCTTTCAGGGTATACTGCAGAATCAGACTTTAATACCAGCAGTCATAAACTCCTGCTCTGGAGACTGTATGGTTGTCGTTGACTACATTACTGTACTTGCAGATCTTATTTTTTCCTTCATAGTTCCCATCACTATTATTGTTGTTTTGTATATGAGAGTATTTGTGGTGGCTGTGTCTCAGGCTCATGCCATGAGGTCCCACATTGCAGCTGTTACACTCCAGAAATCAGGGAAAGTAATGGCAAAAAAATCTGAATTGAAAGCAGCCAGGACTCTTGGTGTTGTTATAGTTGTGTTTCTATTATGTCTCTGCCCATATTATTGTGCTCTTATTGCAAATGAAAATTTCCTTACTGCTTCATCTGCAAGTATTGTTATATTTTTGGTCTATTTTAACTCCTGTTTAAACCCTCTGATCTATGCACTTTTTTATCCGTGGTTTAGAAAATCAATTAAGCTCATTGTTACACTGAAGATACTGCAGCCAGACTCCTGTGATGCTAACATGCTGTAGAGTCTCTGCATGGTGCCTGAAATTAAACGCTCAGCATGTACAGAAAATTGTACTTGGTCATGGTGATGAGAAATTGAATAGTGCAAATCATATTTGTGTCTTAACGTTTGTTTATGTTACAATATAATATTCTCTTAGAATGACTGTTTATTTTTCAGTACAACAGTAAAGTTATTTGTGGTTTGTTCATGACTGTGACACATTGTCGTGCTGGCTGTGCACTTCAGCACAGTGGGGTTTGATAAGAAATGTGAAAACTGTCCATATCAGATCCTCAAGAAATGCAAAAAATGACAAATCATCAATTAATTTGTAGCATACCAGCCAAATAAAAACATTTGCCTATTGTTCTATTGTTGTTTACTGATTTGCACCTTCAATAAATCATTGAAGAACTAGAAAGGCAGATAAATCAAATATAAAAAAAGAAAATACATGAAATCTCCAAGGCACTGTTTCTCAGCCTTATTACTTCCTGAAATCAATTAAATTTACCTCTCTTTAACCAGAGCTAAACTAAAATGTATGTCCCATACCGCCTTAAATAAAAATTAATTTAAACAACATTATTTATATTTTGTGAATTTTCCTTTACAGTCACTGGCCTTTTTTGCCATGTTAGTGGTATGGCTCTAGGGATGGCAATATCAATGTGCCAGTCGGCCCACCCCTCTTTTCCAGATTGAAATACCTCAAAAAGTACTGATTCATTGCTGTGAAATTCTGTACTTATATTTATATTTATCTCTGGAGTTTGAAGGCTACTTACTTTACTGATCCCCTGACTTTACTTCTGTAGTGCCACCAGTAGAATGACATATCTGGCATTTAGTAAAACGTGTTAACTGTAAGATGAATTGCCACGAGATTTGGTCCAGGCATTGATTGTGCCCTGATAATGTATCTGCCTAATTTTCCTGTTGCACCAACAGCAAGTCAAAAATTTACAGTATCAAAATTTACTTGATAGATTGGTACACAATTTTGTCTAGACATTCATAACTCCCAGACAATGTATCACTGTGACATTGGTGATACCCTGACCTTTGCTAATGCTCCACCATCAGGATTAGATTTGTGTATTTGAGTATAAATAGTATAGTAAATAGTAGTAAATAGCTATGACACATGACATGACATGATATATATGTATGGATTGCATTAAAATTTGGTATACACTTTCATGTCCCTCAGGATGAAATTTCACAACTTTGGTGATCCTTTAACTTTTTTTGCATAGCTCCATTATCAGGTCAGCATATTAATTTTAAGTACCTAGTTGATTAATAGAACACTTTTAAAACAAACAGATTTTTGCACCAAAGTGCTTCACAAAAACAGTTTAAAATCAATTAAAAGCCAGAGAACAAAAATGTGTCTTAAAGTGCATCTTAAAAACGTCAGCAACAGACTCACCCTGTCTAATGCCTCCTCCGGGAGGTCGTTCCAATGCAGAGGAACTGTTATTGAACACCCTGCCCCAAGCCTTTTTTTCCTTCAAACAGGGCACAACCAACCTGCCATGGTGGGACGATCTTAGGGATCTGATGGTGCTGTAAAGAGGGGAAAAGTTCTGACATATGAAGGGGCACGACTGTGGAGAGATCTATAGATTTATTGACAATTATTGATCCTGAAGTGAACAGGAAGCCAGTGTCATAAAATAGAACAGTATAGTGGAGATGCCAAACGTATGGAAACATTAAATCCTGATAATGGTAAATACCTCAAGAGATGGCAGGAGAAGTATGACTTTGTAGGAAGATTAGATGTAGAAGAATGTGAAGAGTTAGTGAAAGCTATTAGTGAGAAGGAGAAAAGGAAAGGTAAGTCAAGGAAAGAAGGACTGTTACAGGCCAAGTTGTGACTGATAGAAGGCCAGACAAGCAGGTATTCAGAGAAGGAAAAGGGAAGAAGAGAAAGTTGCTAAAAAACAGGAAAATGCAGATAAACAGAAAGAAGCTCAACAGAGCAGCAAGAAACAATCTAACATATATCCTGTCTTATTTTCTGCCCGAGACCCTCAGGGTGATAACGAGTACGTGCCATATGGGCTCCGTCCGGATCCTCCGCCTTATCCCGCACCTCGACCTCCTCCTCCTCCTGCACCACCAACTGCTCCGCCGCAGATGAATCAACTCTTCAGAAGTTTCGGATTAAATGCTATGGAGGTAGAAAGAGCAGTCAGGACAATAGTGCCAAAAGTATGGTGTCAGATAAGGGGAAATTGGGACCCCCTTGTTAATCAAGAGCCGATTCCATTTGGTCATGCTGATCATGCTGCTCAAGTAGATCCATTACTGGCAAGAGTGGTTGCACATTACAGAGGACAGGCAAATTACTCAAGGGTGTCAGAATGCAAACAGGGACTTACAGAGTCAGTGCCACTTTTTGTTGAGAGGATGAAAAAAGTGTTCCGTGTTCACAGCGGATTACCTATAGATAATGCTGATAACAGCCCGTACAGCATGCAGTTAAAAACACACTCATGACTAGATTCAGACCAGAGATCAGTCAGTTCATAATTAAACATTTGATTGCTTGGAAGAATGAAGGATTGCAGAGAATCATTGATTATGCAATTCATGCAGAAGAAGCAATTGAAGCAAAGAAAAAGAAGAAAGTTGCAAATGCATTCTTGTGTGATGATGCTGACACTGATGAAATTTGCTTCCGAGATAACGACGGGGAAAGGAGAGGAAGGGGAGGCGGTGAGAACAGAGGAGAGGACGGCGGGATGAACGTGTGCTACAATTGTGGAAAAATCGGACGCTACGCGAGAAACTGCAGAGCCCCAAGGAGGAGATGGGGAAGAGGAGGACGGAGAGTGAGGAGAGCGGGAGGAGGCGGAGGAGCAGAGCCCAGCCAGGAAGGACAGGAAAGGAAGGAAAAAGATCGCATCGCATGACTAACTCCGGAAGCAGGCCATGAAGACACACACACACACACGCACACACACACAGAGACAGAGATAGATGACGTCGTTGCAAACAGCTGTGATTTTACTATCACAGGAAGGAACTAAACCATGGATAATATTAAAGGTGCAAGGGAAAGCAATAACTTTCTTGTGTGATTCTGGAGCCTGCAGAACAGTCATGTGACATAGAGAAACAGGAACAAACTTTCCCTTACAGCTAAACAGCGGTTTGAGAGTTAGGTCAGCCACAGGGCACATAACTATTAAACCTTTGACCAAACCTCTAAAAATAAGCGACCCTAAAACAAAGAAAACCGTACTTGCCTCAGTGGCATTATCACAACTGTGTCCCGTTAACCTCTTAGGGAGAGATTTGATGACGAATTTAGGGATAGCAGTGGTACCGGACCCAGATGGTTCTGGTATGAAAGCATGCCGTGTAAATCTAAAAACAGCAGACAGTGATGAAGAGAGCGAAATCGAAACATTTGTGCGCGAAGGACTAACGTTAAATTACTGGTACAGTTTAGATTTAGTTCAAACTGGGCCAAGTAGCATAACTAAAGAATTAATGAAATTGGTAAATTGGTGTTGAGACACACACACCCGAAGAGTTGCACTGCACAATGTATTTTCGACACGAACGCGGACCAGACAGAGAATATCATAAAAAATTCTTTAAGGAGCCCAACTGTAAAGTAACTCTCACTGAACTATACTGGGACAAAAGAGGAAATTGTGTCTGTGCGGTGAGCCTCGAGGAAACAGAATTGAAACTGTTTAGAGGGGGCCTCACACCACACATTTCCTGCTCAAAAACAACTAATGCACAGTGGAGAGACTTAGGTAAGTTTATCTCTAGAATAAAAAGATCAGACTGTGAGTGGGAAAAAGTGGGAGGGAAAGTGCTGTTTGCGCCTAAACTGAACGTGTATTGCACCCATTTAAACTGGGTCACACAAGCAGCCAAAGCTGTTCACCTTAGTGGAGAAACTAGCCTAGACTCCACCACCGATTGATACACTCTAACTGCAGAAGAAGAGTTCGAACTAAACAATTTACCTCAAAGGTTGTGGTCCAAGGGGTCAGCTGATGTAGGACTCATTAAGGGAATAAAACCAGTTAGAATAACTCCAAGAGGCTCTTACAGACCGTACCAGAGACAGTGTCCACTTAAACGAGAAGCTGAAGAGGGAATAGCACCAATAATACAGGATTTACTGAGTGCAGGAGTTATTAGAGAGTGCCCAGATGCAGCATGTAATAGTCCTTTGTTCCCTGTAAAGAAAGCCGCCCCATCAACAGGATGGAGGATGGTACAGGATTTACAAGCAGTAAACAAAGCAGTAATCCCACGTGCTCCCCTTGTTCCAGACCCACACACGCTACTAAACGAACTCAATCCAAAAGCTAAATATTTTACAGTAGTGGATTTAGATAATGCATTTTTCTCTATACCACTTCACGAGGAAGATCAATTTTGGTTTGCATTTCAGTATAGAGGTAAAAAGTATACATTCACAAGACTCCCACAAGGATATTGTGAAAGTCCAACCATCTTTTCAATGGCAATGTCATCCAATCTAGCACAACTGCCCCAAGAGGGAACCAGCTCACTCCCCCAAGAGGGAACCAACTATTATTGTACGTTGAGATGAGATTTTGCTAGCCTCAGAAAATGAACAGGATTGCAAAACTGACACTGTTGCTCTACTAAAATACTTAGCAGGACAGGGCCACAAAGTAAGTAAGAACAAATTGCAATTACGGAAAGAAGTAGTGAAATATCTAGGTTTCAATATCTCCCTTGAAGGTAAACACCTAGATGAAAATAGGAAAACAGCAATATTACATGCACCTAAACCACGGACTAAAAAACAAATGATGTCTTTTTTGGGAATGACTAACTTCTGTAGAGCATGGATTGCAAATTATGCTGAAGTAACACATCCACTTCAAATGCTTACCTATGATCAACCTATGGCAGCTAATGATGTGATTACATGGACTCCAGAGGGAGAACATGCGTTTGTACAAGTAAAACAATTACTAGTGAGTTCAGCAGTTTTAGCACTCCCAGATTATAAGAAACCATTTATACAAATGTGTGATGCCAAAGGTGGATTTATGACCAGTGTGTTAACCCAGCCTTTCGGAGGAAAACTTAGACCTATAGCGTATTATTCGTCTAAACTAGATCCGATAGCAAGAGCAATGCCACAGAGTTTGCAAGCTGTACAGGCCGCAGCCCTAGCAATACAGAGTTCAGCCACAATTGTCTTGTTTCATCCATTAACACTGAAGGTATCGCATGCTGTAGACGCTTTACTAACACAGTCTAATATAGCCTTCATGTCTCCAGCTCGACATCTCAATTGTATGATTATCCTACTCTCTCAGCCTCATGTAACTATTGAAAGGTGTACAACTTTAAATCCAGCAACGCTACTACCGAACGAAACAGAAGGTACCAAACATGATTGTGTAGCTGAGACAACAAAAAAGGTATTGCCTTGAGCGGATTTGACTGATGTGGCGTTACAAAACCCAGATGTAGTGATGTTTGTTGATGGTTCGTGCAAAAAGAAAGCAGCTGCTGCTAAGCAAGAATACCAAGACATAGTCACAGCTGAAGAGATCACACACATTGACCATGACATTTTGAAAGACACGCAACAGAGCTCACCTGAATCAGAAAAACAATCTTGGGCAAAAAAGGGGGCGACATTATCTGATGAGTTGTGGAAATGACCAGAGGGCAAGTACATACTTCCAAAGAATTTATTTCGATTTGCAGCAGTGTTGACGCATGGCTTAACCCATACGTCAACAGGGGGGATGTATGAACTAATAAATAGAATATACACAACCTATGGATTCCAAAACTACTCAAAAATTTTTTGTGCATCATGTCTAGTGTGTGGAAAACAGAATGTCCAAGGTAGATTAAGACCAAGATCAAGTAAAGTGCCTAATGCTCAATATCCATTTCATACGATATGCATGGATTTCATCGAGTTAAATAAATGTGAAAACAAAAAGTACTGTTTAGTGATCATAGACTTATAATCTAATGTATAATATATAATATATATAATAATATAATGTATAATATAATATAATCTAAATGGATTGAAGTTATTCCAACCACAAGAAACAATGCATTAACAGTAGCTAAAGCTCTAGCAACACATATTGCACCAAGATTTGGATTTCCAGAAATCATATATAGTGACAATGGACCACATTTCAGAAACAAAGTGATTGCTAAACTGAGTGAACTGTTTTCCATTAATATGAAATATCATTGTTCTTATCATCCACAATCAGCAGGACTAGTGGAGAGAGCGAATGGTACGATCAAGGCTAAACTTAGGAAAGCCATGGACGAGACAGGGAAAGGATGGGTGACCTGTTTACCAGCAGTAATGCTAAGTCTTCACATACAACCTAACAACACAGGATTATCACCTTTTGAAATTTTGTATGGTAGACCTTACAGAGTACCTTTGATTAATTTGAAGGGAGATGACACAGAATTGACAGAAAAAATTGTAGATTATATGAGCAAAATGTTGAAAAACAAACAGACTATGTCTACATGTAGCCCTGTATAAAATCATATAAGCTTACAGAGCATAAGAATAACCTAACAGTATAATAACATGCTATATTAAAAGTTAATAAATAAATGGAGTTCATAATATTTAAAATGGTTAAAATGTGTGCTGGTTAAAAGCATAAATATAATATGTAAAGTTTAACAAATAAGACTATTTACAGTTAAGAGATAAATTCATAAAAGTTCTTTAAGTTCATTAAGTGGGTTAAAATATCTGTGATCCGAGAGCATAGAAGAGAGGAAGAAGCCGTGTTTACATGGGCAATCTAACCTGTTTCCTGTCAAATGTCAATCATTTTATCCCTGTTTTGCTTTTGGTTGTGTTAATATTCACGAGCCAATCACAGTAAAGTCTCTGTAAAAGGGGTGGGACTGGTGGCGCAGGTAGTGTCGGGAGTTATTGAGCACACATGAGAAGAAAAACGCTGTCAACAGAGAGCTAAGAAACGAGGCATCGTGGTGTGGGGAGCATTTAAGTTTTATCGTAGAGGTCGACTACTCGTGGTCCTGATATAAACTTTTGTGTGACCTGCAAGAGGTGAATATAATCTGTATGCCTGTATTTGTGCTATATCTAATTGTTATAGTTTAGAGAAACTGGATGTGTAACATGTTTAGCGACATGCTAATTAGCGGTAGCATTCAGTGCTAATGTGCCTGTATATCATAGCTGTAGCATTAAGATATTTCTGAAGCTAAATCAAGCTAATGTTAAGTCGACATGAGATAGTGTTTGATATTATGGCTCATTTCGGATAATATGCTTTAAGGAGATGGACGTTGGAGAGAGAGAGAGACGGGGTTTTCCAACCGATGGTCCTGCTGTTCGTTCGTGTTCGGGCGTGTCCTGTCCTGCTGTGCTGCGTATTCTTTCGTGTGACTTCGCCGTACCATTGCCCACGTGTGTTTGGATTGACTGTGCCATTTACATCGTGAGACTCTCATTCCCATTCCCATTATACCCCTAATAATTTAGCCCCTGGATCGGATTTGTGAGTACTAATATACCCTGCACGTGCTTTTTATTTGTACTCAGCCCTGAGTGAAACGGCCACTACAGTTTTAGGCCACATCGCACACGAGCTTCCTAAACAGGCCTGCAACGGGTTTCAAATCTTATTTTAAAGTGTTTCATATGAGTGTGTGTGGGCCCACAGATAATTTTGAGTTTTGAGTGGTTGTAAGTAAATCAAAAAAAAAATACTGTTTTGCAAGGTAATGGTGTCTTTCTTTTCAAGTTAAAGAAAGTGTGGAACCAAAAGAAACTGAATTTTATTTTGAAGATCTTTTATTTACATTTGAGTAATTTAGTGCAATTTCATTAGTTTATTTTATATTAAAAGATACATTCATTTTTATTGTGAATAAATGCCTGTGAGGGATTATTGTATTTAAAGAACAGTTGTGGTGGTCATTATTTAAATAACAAACCTTATTAAAGGTACACAGTCTTAAAGTAACATATAAAAGTTGTATTTTTTCTACAACGAGCCCAGGCCCAGTCTCATTGTATTAACCACTCTAGTTTTACCTTTTAACTACATGGGACCTGGGTTACATACAGTTCTCTCACCCACAGAGCCAGTCCTTGATCAAACAACACCTGTGAAGACAGGAGATTGGGTATTTACTAAGGCTTAAACGGAAGAATTTGAGTTCTCCAAGGTGGGAAGGTCCATTTCAAGTGCTACTCGCAACACCTACAACAGTACGTATAGCTGAGAGAACAACGTGGATACACCTGACACATTGTAAATGCAAAAACAACCAAACAAATGCCATATATTGAAGAATATGTATCAGTAGAATTAGACCATACACTAATTCGTCTGACTCCAACAAGCATAGCTCTGATCGCCTGGAGTAAGAAACAGCTAAAAATACAATTTGTCTTGATCATACTTATAATTCTATTCGCAGGCCTTGCTTTAGTACTGATAATAGTCTACATTTACCAATATCATATGTAGGATGGCAGAACGCCCGTGGCACCCATTCAGAAGAATGGGGTGTGGAATGAGGGGCTCCATATGTGTTTTTGTAATACTTTCAACAATTATAGTGGTACCAATCATCCAACTCCATGAGCAGAATCAACATGGGGAAACAGCTAATGCGACTCAGACCCTGGTGACCCAAAGTGAAGACTCACTTCCACTCTTCAGAGCAAAACGAGGTACCATATGCCCTGGTTTGACTATCTACTGTAAACCCTGGGAATCTCCATGTGTGGCTAAAATTGACTTTTGTGATGTAGCACCTTGCAGTGAGAAAAACCAGGAAGCCTTAGCTGGGGCAGATAAGTACATGTGTGTAACTAGACATCTGAATGCAAGAGGGGGATTGGGAGCATGGTGTGAGGAGTGGGGTTTAGTGGGATAGAACACTGGGAAGCACAGATGGGGTTATCGGCCGTGGATAGCAAAGGCAGAGACCTGTGGATGAAAACGCTCATCGCTGTTAGAGAGACTCTCCATATTTAAACCTGCACACCAACCAGGTTGTGGGGTAGGTGAATGTAATCCCCTGATAATAACAATCAAGGATCCTTGTCCTGACGACTCTATGACTTTTGTACTAGCAGCATATGTTAAAGGTAAAGACCCTAAAGGACACTTGCGTTTAGAAATTTTTGACTCAACTCCTCCCCCACCGTCCACAGAGCCAGATGGCCGCTCCTATGATATGACTGCACCCCCACCTACTTTAGCCGACAGAGGTAACCCAGTACAGTACATAAAGGTTGACAGCCTAGAGGACGTACTTGAATTAGAGACAGGATATAAAGACAATGACGCATGGTTACAGTGGATTTCTTTTACCACTAAAGGTTCTGGACTAGCAACTGACTGCATAGCTTGTGCAGCAGCAAGACCATCACTAGGAACAGTTCCTTTTCCACTTAATCCTTACAATGATCTTCGTGGATTTAAGTGCCTGCTTAACCTGTATAAAACTGATTATCCTAAAGGTAACTGTACCACTCTCAAGTATCTCTTTCCAGCTGTCTCCACTAAGGTTATTCCGCCATGGTTCACGCCATACAAGGGGAATTATACCTGCCTATATAGGAAACGAGGAATAAACAGAGGACAAGACACAGGAGTCCTGACAGGTTGTGGCACTACAATTACACACCTGATGGCAGCATCACAAAGGCACTGGAAGGACTGACCTCACTGTCAGAGGAGCTGGCAGAGAATTCAGCCTGTCTCCACAGAGGACGGAGAGTGAGGGGAGCGGGAGGAGGCGGAGGAGCGGAGCCCAGGCAGGAAGGACAGGAATGAGGAGGAGCATAGAGAATATGTCCAGCTCGAAGAAATGGGAGATCACATCTACGTACGGTGTACATTTCAGGACATCCTCAGGATCAGGCTTCAGCGTCAGACCTCAGATGAAAAGGTATAAGGTCTCAGGAAAACCTCTGTCACACTCGCACCAAACAGCCACATGAAAAATAGTCATCGGACCAAAAGGCCTAAGAAAGAGAATGTCACTCTGAATGTCCTCAGAAGAAAAACTTGTCACACTGAACTGCCTGAGAAATAAACTTGTCACATTGAACTGCTCAAAAAAAAAATTAATCGGACCAAAAGGCATCATAAAAAATCTTTTCACAATGAACGGCCTCAGAAAAAAAAGTCAGACTGAACAGCATCAGTAAATAAGTTGTCACACTGAACGGCATCAGTAACTAAGTTGTTACACTGAACGGTATCAGGAAAAAAATTGTCACACTGAACGGCATCAGGACAAAAGTTGTCACACTGAACGGCATCAGGAAAAAAAATAGTCACGGGTGCAGAGTCTAGGCAAAGATAGTCTTTGGCCTAGGTTTGATCCATGGATCTAATATTATACATCCATGGTTTGATCGCGGAAATAAATGACGTCGGCCAGAGACAACTACGCCATGAAGTTGCGACCATAGCTGCCATGGCAACTGCTCCAAACAGCAACAGGGAAAGATACTAGACATATTTTGAACAGGACACGAATGTAAGTTTTATTTTATTTTTCTTTCTCTCACAACTCAAAACTGTCTCTAAAAATTAGCTATTTGATGTGAACCAAAGGGAAACTATTCAAGTCCATTCGTCCTGGCCACGTGCATTTGTTTACAACATAGTCGGTGAGAAATCAATCAATATTAATAATAATTAATGTCTTATGTTGTTTTACACATGAGTTGTGGTATCTCTGAACAACATGAGGTAGTACACTTGCATGGTGGTGATGCTGGTTATGATAATCACACACGAATAAATAGGTTCATCCACTATCTCATATCCCACATGAAAGATCTGGTCAACCATTACTAACGTTACAACATTTTCTAGCAGAAAGGCTGGATCAACAAGCTTCACGTTGTTTACAAGATTTTATTTATTTATTTATTTGTTGAAGCCCACTTAGGATCTGTGGTTTATTAACGCAAAATGTGTTTTGTTTGTATTGTTAGTTCTTGGATAATAACACTTTTTAATTTTTTTTTCTTTTGATGAAATGGATTCAGACCCCGAAGAAGGACCATTCTCCAGCCCTGTGACCCTGACGTTTTGTCAATTTCAAATCAACCAGTTTTCAAGTTTTTAACTTGATAGCTATGTCAGCTGACAAAGTTGCTTGTGTAAGCAACAACAACCGCTGGTTGCATGAGGATCTAAACATTGTAGAGTTCAGTCCAGGTAATTATATTTGCTGTTAACCTTTAAGTCATTTCTTAATACCAGACCTTGCATACATTTTATGGCGGGGAATGGGGAAAAACATCTCTTTAGCTGATTACTCTCTGACAGGCTAACTGTGACGGCGTGGCCAAAAACACCAAACTGATATTGATAAATGATTGATAAATGATCAAATTAAAATAATGATAATCATGTTTTTGACCAAGTTGGAGAGCTCTCTTCCTTGTTATTTTATGTATTTATTTATTTGTTACAAATATAATATATTATCCTATGTTTTTAATGTTGCATGATATTTTTTATTTTTTATAAACTGATCTTTTCAGGACAAAAGTGCATCATTGAGATATTTATAGGCTACTTTGTGAAATTACAAACCTGTGGCTGGAAAGAATCTATTTCACTTTGTACTTGTGATGTCCATATCAAATAAAATAACAGTAACATAAGAAAACAAGAGTAGTAGTAGTTCAATGTGATAACTTTTTCCTGGTGCTGTTCAGTCTGACATTTTTTTTTTCTGAGGCCGTTCATTGTGAAAAGTTTTTTTAGGATGCCTTTTTGTCCAATGAATTTTTTTTCTGAGGCAGTTCAGTGTGACAAGTTTATTTCTCAGGCAGATCAGAGTGACATGTTTTTCTTCTGAGGAAGTTCAGAGTGACATTTTCTTTCTTAGGCCTTTTGGTCCGATGACTATTTTTCATGTGGCTGTTTGGTGCGAGTGTGACAGAGGTTTTCCTGAGACCTTATACCTTTGCATCTGAGGTCTGACGCTGAAGCCTGATCCTGAGGATGTCCTAAAATGTACACCGTACCTACGAGTACATGAGAGGAGAAACACCCACTGAAAATGACACATCTGTTTAGTCTTTATTCCACAGCACAATGATGAACGTATAGAAAATCTGAAAGGAAGTTATAGTGTTCTGATGTAATGTATGCTTAAGAGAAAAAAGACCGACAGCAAATTGTATATACATTTAAAGGTTTTGTTCTTTTCTTCGTCTTAGGGACAGCACCCGTAGGCAGGGACAGGTCCCCATGACTGGGTCTGCTGAGTTGATCAGCCCGTCTGAGGACAAACTTATTTTTCTTTATTACATTCATAAATGTACTTATACATTTGCTATTGTCAGAATCAATATTTTTTCATTTTAATGTGTGATTAAGCATACTAATGTGATTGTAACCATTGTAAACACAGTAGTGGTCGCCGGGGCAGCGCGGCCGTGTGGAGAATTTTCCTGCCTAGAAAGTAACAGTATGTAACAATAAGAATGTTAGAGAGCTGCCAGACAGGTTTTTCGCTCCCACATCATTTATGATTATTTGTATCAACTATCTAACACTGATTAATTTTTATATTCATGATTACATTTTTGTATCTTTTTAAAAGTACAAACGGGGGAAATGTTATAAAAATTAGGTTTATACTGTGTTTAATCCTACAATGTGTACGTGAGTTCTGTTATAAAAATTAGGATAATACTGTGGTCCAGATGTGTTTTGACATTATAGTCATACAATGTATTTCTATTTTCTGTATGTTGGGGAGGCACTTCCTTTTCCCTGGTATTGTTGCTTAAATGGACAGGGGGAGTTAGAGTTAGAGCCTTTTTCTCTGTAACGCCTCATTTCCACCGGGGACGTAAGCGCCACGGAACGGCTCCGTCCTCTGACCGGCGTCAATCCCCACCAGGCGCGTAACGGCAGCGTAGCGCTGCCTTGCGAGCCAGCCGTATTCACGCGAGCGTACGCCAGACTGCGAGATCCCGTGATAAACTGTGTGTATAAAGGAAACAACAACAATAAACAGCTTACTTTGCTTCTCTGACGTGGAAGAGATTATAAAAAGGATCTGTTGTGTCATAAATTATTGTGTGTTGTTCCACTTCAACAATCACTCTGACGTTGTCCATGTTGAGACCCTTTGATCGATTGACTGCTGACCTGGTGCCACCGGTCATGGCGTAATGTTGATGTGAAGTTGTGATAGGCTACATGAACTGCGTATTGTGTTTTATTTTGAAAGGGGGCGGAAGTGTATTACGTTGATTCTGTGTCTGATTTCCTGTCTGGTGCAATCTGCTCTGTTGAGCTTGACGTGATTCAGCAATGGCTCCGTCAAAAATACGGAGTGCTACGGAATGATAGCGCTGCAGCGTGGAGAGACGCTGCTGGGACGCTGCTGAGATGTTCCGTGGCGCACCCGGTGGAGATGGTTTCATTGATTAGAGTGGCAGCGATCAGCTCCGGTGACCGCAGCGCAGCCATTCCGCGGCGCTTATGTCCCTGGATGAAATGAGGCGTAACCCCTTGTTGTGTGTTGCACTGTTAAATGTTCCTTCTTGTACAAGAATAATAAATTCAACTTGACTTTGATGCTTCGAATCCAGTCTTCCTTATTGAAGGGTCACTCTAAAAAATTCTTATAACTGTATGTGTACACACACCTGGCAAATAAAGGTGATTCTGATGCTTAGTGAATGAGTACAATGTATATTTATATTTGTGCTCTTAATCATATTTCTGTTTTTTTTCCTTCCCTAGACTCTACCTGGCAGCCCTCCACTTCAATGAAAGTGCTGGGCGTCCCTAAGCTACAACATCAGCTGGTGAGCAGCTATTCAGATTGAACTTCCCAACAACAGCAACAGCAAAGACAGTGAAAGTAGAACCAACCGTCAGTAAGTTTTACAACCTTTTATTAAAAATGGCAATAAGTCAAAGAATGTGCAAACATCTATTATACAAGTGAAACATAAATAACATAAAACAGAGCTCTTAACTTATGTGAGTTGGATAATTTCACGAAGTATACCAATTTTTTCTCTCCTATATTGTTTTATAGGTTATGTTGGACCTCATCTTCAAGAAGGTTTTCCTAGATTCTGGCCCATACGTGGATTAGGTGCTGAAGATCCCCATCCCTGAGGATCCCACAGCCCAGTTTGCAAGACCAGGGAAGCAAGAGGTTGTAGCTGGCTACGTGCCGAGGTTCAATCTGACCCAGCGTAGCTTCCTTGAGTGTCTGGGGACTTCATATCCGTCGCACCACACAGCTGAGCAGTACCACCCTGATTCTCCAGCCGAGAAATCCCCAACACCAGCTTACAGAGCTCCTGTAGGCCTAGTATCTGTAACAGCTAAAACAAAGTGTACATAATGGTTAGTGTAAACTACACGGTGACATGCTTTTATAACATGTGTCCATCTTTTCTTCTGAAATTCTGTGAAACCTAAATGCTGACCAAAACTTTTTCAGACTGCTGTTCTAGGTAGTATATTGAACAAGTTTGTTTTCAAAAGTTGTGTGATGTTTGAAGGAATCATGACAATAAAGGTTAAATCTATATGAACTGTTTTGTGATATAACAAAACATTACATAAACTTACCATTCAGAAATATCCTTTTCTCTCCTTGCTTTTTGAACTTCTTGTGTTGCCTCTTCGTGCTCAGAGTCTGACTCTAGTTTAAATATATCCTTTTGCAAAGCAACGTGACTACGCCACTCCCGTACGCTCTGTTGGCACGCAGGGCGGAAGAGGTGGGCGGAAGGAGCAGCAGCTGGCAGCAGTTTAAAGCATTTAAAGGGACAGACACGAAAACGTGGGAGAGAGGGCTGCTGTGCTTGATCCGTGAGGAATTTTGACCAAAGAATTTCACAGACATGTCATTAAGGTGCCTGGGACCTGTGTGAACTGCTGGAAAAGGGGTATAATAGTTCTCCTTTAACTAGAGCTAGGTGCCTGGCCAGGCAAAGATGTGGGTCCAGTGGTATCAAAGGTAGCGTTAGGTGCTGCTGTAGTTGTAGCTGATGTTGTAGAGATCAATAACATAATCTGATATTAAATCATTTACTAAGACAGCTTTAGAAGACAGAGATCTGATATTCAAGAGTCCACATTTGATTCTCTTATTATGCAGTGTTGGAGATGTTGATATAATTTTTAGTATGTTTTTATGATTAACTCCTCTTCTGTTTATTTTATCTTTAAATCATGTAGGTTGTTGGAGGACTGGCACAGTCATGATTATGATTCTGTGTACTGCTGTGTTCCTGTTGAGCAGCTTGGGACATTTTGCCTGTTTTACTCTCCACTGCTGATTCCTGCCTGCCTGTACCTTAGTGCAAATTAAAGTACTTCCAGTCTATGTGTGCAACTGGATTCACCTCCAATTTGTTACATTACAACCTGGCCAGACATGGATCCAGCAGTTATGTTATACATTTTTTCTTTTGGTACCGAGAGCTTACCACTTTAAGAGCTCATGAACATCAAGGGAACAGACTTAGTTTCCACTTTTCTCCCTCCATCAGGGGAATTATTGGACATTGTGGTCAAAGGTGCACTCACCTTTGCAGTGAAACACAATACAATATCTATTTCCAACAGGCATTCACTGACCGGCAAACTGTATGAACTTCAGCCACTGTTGGGGTTTTTTTCTTCATCTTCTCTTTTATGCTTCACAGACACGACTGTGTGAATTGATATCATAGTCTGCAACAGTCAGAACAGTTTGAGCCACGGACATTTCCAACAAAATGCAAAGTTAAGAAATATGTTTTATACTAACAGTGGCTGCTGTAATGTCATGACAGTGATGCAGCACTGTTTTCCTGAACTGGAATCATTTTTAATCAACTTACATGGATGAACTGATGTCCTGACACCATTCACCAGTGATAATTTTACCATGTGCTGTAGATGCGACAGTAAAAAATTACTCCAAAAAGTTTAAATGGACTGTTAACTTTGAATGCCACTCTTAACTTTCCCCAGACTCAATGAAATAGAAACAGAACTTGTGCTGTGACTGACATTTCTACCTGTTAGGATAAACTCAGTGCAAAACCAAAAGACGAGGGGGAGACTGTTCTCCCACAAAGAGCAATATTTACGACTTCCGCTCAGCCACCTGTGAAAAAGGACATACAATAGACAAAAGGCAAAGGCACCAGCCAAAGATGGATAGAAACCAAAGTCACCAACATTATGGAGGATGAGCACTATAAGTACTTCAATTTCCATGGAGAGAAAAACAGCAGCAGAGGTGAGGAGGAAGGAGGGGTCTGCAGGAAGGATAGAGATAAATCAGTTGTATGACAGAAAGCTTTAGTCAGAACGCTGCCAGAGCTCAGCAGCTTCAACTCTCTCTGGTGATGGAGACCTCTGAGGGAAATGAACTCTGCTTTCCACAACTGCTCAACACCTCCTGCAGGAAACCAATAAGTCCTCACTTTGAGTCCATGCTGGCTTACATTCTGCTGTCCATCATCTCTCTGCTCACTGCAGCTCTTAACCTGCTGGTCATCATCTCTATCTCCCACTTCAAGTAGACATTCATTAATTTATGAAACTGGTAGATAGTGATAAAAGTATTGCCTAATCTTAAACTGTAAGAAACAGAGATTTTTACAATTGATGTTATTGTATTTCAGTCTTTGCTCTAGTTACTATTATCTGAGTGATAATTGATAAATTATGACAAATATATTGTTGGTTTTCCTTCCCAGGCAGCTCCACACCCCCACCAACTTCATCCTCCTTTCACTGGCTGTCTCAGATTTCTTTGTGGGCTTCCTCATGTCCTTTCACATTATTCACATAGATGGCTGCTGGTTCCTCGGTGACCTCATGTGTGCTCTTTGTCAATATGTGGCATACATTATTACCTCCTCCTCAGTAGGAACCATGGTGATTATATCTATTGACCGCTATGTGGCTATTTGTCATCCTCTGCATTACTCCACTCAAATCACACAAAAAAGAGTTCAAGTCTGTATTTGTCTGTGTTGGATATGTTCTGTAATCTTTCAAAGTCTCATTCTGAAGGATATCCTACAGAAACCAGGCATGTATAACTCCTGCATTGGAGAGTGCATTGTTGTCATTAACTACATTGCTAGGCTTGTAGATTTTATTTTTTCCTTCGTAGTTCCCATCGCACTCATTGTTGTTTTGTATATGAGAGTATTTGTGGTGGCTGTGTCTCAGGCTCATGCCATGAGGTCCCACATTGCAGCTGTTACACTCCAGAAATCAGGGAAAGTAATGGCAAAACAATCTGAATTGAAAGCAGCCAGGACTCTCGGTGTTGTTATAGTTGTATTTCTATTATGTCTCTGCCCATTTTATTGTGTCACTCTTACAGGCCAAGATGACATGCTCAGTGCTTCATCTGCAACATTTCTAATATTTTTGTCTTATTTTAATTCCTGTCTAAACCCTGTAATCTACACCTTCTTTTATCCGTGGTTTAGAAAATCCATTAAGCTCATTGTTACATTGAGGATACTGAAGCCTGCCTCCTACGAGGCTAACATGCTGTAGAGAGTCTATGCATGGTGTCTGAAATTAGACTCTGAACATGAACATGAAAAACATATGTGGTCATGGAATAATACAGATCATAACTTGAATGTGTTTTTACATGGTGTATGTTACAATATAATCTCATAGAATGACCTTTAGGTTTGCACAAATTCATTTATTTTGGGCAACGCACTGTGTCTTGGATTTACTGTGAACCGTGATACTTCCTTTTGTTAGCTGTGTGTGTATATATATATATATATATATATATATATATATATATATATATATATATATATATATACACACATACATACATAAACATATTATATATACACTGTATATACAGTAACCACATACATATGAAATTAAATAAAAATAAAAAATAATAATGACAAAATAAAAAACCACAGTGACATAGTTGTAAGTAGGTAAGGTAGCTCTACTTATATATATTTAATACTCAGAGGTCAGAGGCACCATGAATTATGAATCTCTCGAATAATTTTCAAGGTGGGAAAGGAAGGCGGGAGCCAAAGATCCTGAAAAATATGTCTCCATGTCTCTCTAAAGTTAGTCTCTCCAGTGGCAGAAATTCTGCTAATTGGCCCAGGAACAACTCAGAGTTGGAGGGGACTCATTCTTCCAAAACAATAATATACATTTTTTGGCAAAATAGCTTATAGTAATTAGTATTCTGCATTTATTTGGCTCTAATTGAAAATCAGATTTATCATTTAATAATTATAAGCATGGATTAATGTCAAATTCCATTTGTAAAACTGATTTTGTAAAACAGTGAATTAATTCCCAAAAGCTTTTTAACATATCGCATTGCCGAAACAGATGCATAAATGTTCTTTCTGTAGTTTTACATTTGGGACAGTTTGGTGAATTGTCTTTGGAAATTTTATGCATCTTTATAGGAGTCAAATACAATTTATGGATGGACTTAAAATTGGCTTCCTTAATTTTATTACTTGTAAAAGGGAAGTCTTTTGTTTGACAAATATTTAATCAGGTATTTTCATCCAAATGCATCCCCAGGTCTTTTTTCCAAATATTTTTAATAAAGTTAAGAAAGACGAGTGACCTGTTTTAGAAATAAGATTGTAAAATTCACTAATTTTGCCCTTAATTGTAGTCGAGGATTTAATTGTGTCCTCTATTTCAGATAGGCCAAAACACAGATTACTTTCTTTAATAAGCGAAAGAACTACAGACTGAATTTGTAAATATTTAAATAATATCTGTGTTGGGAATACCATATTCTTTTCTTAACTCCACAAAGAGTGAAGATTTTATTTGCAGATTTTTATTAAACAAATCTTTTAATTGTTTTATACCCGATTTTGCCCATTTGCATATATTAATTGATGTTAAGTATTTCTTCTGATCGGGGTTCAAATAGATTGGGGAATACATTGAGATACAAGTCTTAACGCCAAGTTTGTTAATACAGTCTTTCCAAGCTAGTACAGTGTTCCAAACAGTAAGACATTTATTAATATTTTTAATTTTATGTAAATGTTTTAGAAATATAAGAGATTGCAAAGGCAAAGGATTGAAGAAGTTAGCTTCCATCAGGACCCATAGTGAGTCCTGTCTGCTCAGTGTTCATGACACTAAGTTTCATAGTTGGGCTGACCAAAAATAATACTGGAGATTAGGAAGACCGAGACCTCCCATGGACTCTGGTTTCATGAGGTTCTGTAAACTAATCCTAGGTTTTTTATTGCTCCAAATAAATTTTGAAATTTATTTTTAAAAATCTGTTGATAAATAACATGGTAACATTTGAAAAAGAAAATTAAATCTTGGAAGAACATTCATTCTTAAAAAATGTATTCTGCCTAATAAAGATAATGGTAGAGTGAACCATTTACACATGTCCATTATAATATTATCTATGCGAGGAGTATAGTTTTCCTTGAATAAATTATCTAAATGTGGTGTGATATTCATACCCAAATATTTAAAGCCTCCAGATGCCCAATGAAGAGGGTAAGACTTGTGCATTTTTTCTGTTGGTGTCATATGTAAGAGACAAGCATTATTAAAATGTATCTTATAGCCTGAATATTTTCCAAATAGCTCTATTATGCTGTATAGATGCAATATAGAATTTTCTGCGTCTGTTATATATAGAATTATGTCACCTGCATATAGCGATAATCTTCACTCCTTTAATACCTGCATTGTCCCGTACACATGACGCCAATGGTTCGATCACCATTGCAAACAGTAAAAGTGATAATGGACAACTTTGTCTTGTCCCTCTGGTTAGTAAAAAAAAGGTCAGAGGAAGCACCATTTGTGATAACTGCTACTTTCAGACTTTTATAAATTGATTTAATCCATTGAATAAAGTTAGCTCACATATTAAATTTATGTAAAACAGAGAAAATAAATTCCAATTCAACCCTGTCAAAATCCTTCTCCGCATCTAATGACAGAAGCGGAGAAGGCTTCCGATGATTAGCCAAGTAATTTATTACATTCAAGAGTCTCCTTACATTGTCAGCAGAATATCTCCCTTTTATGAAGCCTGACTGATCCAGGTTGACTAATTTAGGTAAAGTAGATTCAAGTCTTTTTGCTAATAACTTAAGTAACTAAAGTTTATACTTAAGTAATAATCCTATAATCATGGTCTAAAAGGCTTATAGGCCTGAATGAAGAGCATTCTAAAGGGTCTTTACCACTTTTGTGTAGCACACTAATATGTGCAAAATTCATTGACTGGGGGATTATTTTGCTTTGACAGAAATTGTTTACCATTGACATAAAAATAGGATGGAGATCAGTACAGAATTCTTTATAAAATTCAGCTGAAAAATCATCTGGCCCTGGTCTTTTATTTGTAGGCACTGAGTTGAGTGTTGCCTTAACTTGCTTTTGTAAATGGTCAATTGAGGTGTTGCTGATCTGATTCAGATCATTTTGGAAGCTTAATGTTTTGAAGATAGTGGTCCAGTTCATCTTGTGAATACTTAATAATAATATAATATAATATAATATGTTATCCCAGGCCTTCTGCAACTCAAGCCAAAGGCTTTCCTTTGAATGTACAATAGATCTATCCAGTTTATTTTCCAACTTGCCCCAAATTTGCTCTATGGGGTTGAAGTCCGGACTTTGAGGGGGCCATCATTTTCAATGTTTCAGCAGATTCCTTCTGTCCCAGGTCGTTCCGGCAGTAGTTAGAAGAATGTTTATGATCATTGTCCTCTTGGAAAATAAATCCAGGCCTAATAAGATAACTCCCAGATGGTATTCTGTGTCTCACCAGAATATTGTGGTATACTTTCTTATCCATGATGTCATCAATTTTCACTAAGTCACCTGTTCCTGAGGCTGAAATGGCCCCACATCATAATACTACCCTCTCTGCGTTTAACTGTTGGCAAGAGACACTCACTTTTATATCTCTCCCCCTCCCTCTGTCCAACATACACTCTCCAAACTGTTCAAACTTGGACTCATCAGTCCACAACACTTTATACCAATCTTCTTTTGTCCATTTCTTGTGTTCTTTTGCAAAGTTCAGGTGTTTCACTCTATGTTTCTCTTTCAGTAATGCTTTCTTTGCTGCTATTCTGCCAACAAGTCCTTGTTCTCCAAGTTTCTGACGCACAGTTCTTAAAGACACTGTTGCACCATTAGTCATTGTGGCGTTGATCTCGTCATGCAGTTCTCGTGAGGACTTTCTTCAGTCCTTAAGACTGAGAATTTTGAGATGCTTCACTTGTCTGTCTGAAAGTTTCTTTTTTCTACCTCACCCCTTTTGGTTCTGGTGTGAATTATGGTGGTCTAAAGTGTACTTTACAGTGCTTGGACTGCATCTCAAGACACAGGCCTAGCTTGTTTGTCCTTATGATGGCTCTATTCCATGGTTTATAGAGCATAATAATGACATTTCATTCCTTTTTTGGGCATTTTAATGACCAATTCAACAAAAACAACTGAAACCTCTTAAGCATGCAAAGTGTTCTAATAATTTTGGCCACCACTGTATGAAATAATTAATCCTCTTAACGTGACCTTTGCAACCTCCCAGATATGGTTTGGATTTATGAGGGGATCATTATTTTCCTTTATATAATGTTCGATCCATACTCGCATTTCTTTAAGTAGGGAATTATCAAATTGCCAATGTTTGAAAATAAAGTTTTCCTTATCCAAATCAATAATTAAATGAATTCCAGCATGATCTGAAAGGATAATTGGGTTAATTCTGCATTATTTTATCATGTGCATGTATTTGGAGTGAGTGAAAAAATAATCTATTCGAGAGTGTGAATTATGAACATTTGAAAAAAAAGTATAATCTTTAACACCCTGGTGTAATTCTCACCAAACATCAGGTAAGCCACATTCAGTACATAATCCTTGAAGGACTTTTGAAGATCTTGACCTGTAGTTTTTAGTCTGATTAGATTATCTAAAATAGGAATAAATGTGCAATTGAAATCTCCACCTATCATGCCAAATCCTTTACATTTTTCATTAAAGAGCTGCACCGTGTCCGACATGAATGTTGGTTCATCTGTATTGGGGGTATACACGTTTAAGAGACTGATCGGTTTTCCGTAAATAAAACCAGAGATCAAGATGAACCATTTGGATCTGTAACTACTTTTTTCTAAGATAAATGGGATGGTTTTATTAATCAAAATTGCTGTTCCTCTACTGTGAGTTTTGTATGAAGAAAAATAAATCTGACCCACCCAGTCTCTTTTTAATTTAATGTGTTCCTTGTCTGAAAGATATTTCTTGTGAAAAGGCAATATCATCTTTGTCTTTTTTAAGAAAAGATAAGATTTTTTTTAACTTTTCACAATCTAATTGTCTTGCCTCATGTAAGCCAAAGGGAAAAAGTTAACCTTGTGTAGAAGGTCCTAGAAGAAAAAAATGGCACCTGCAAGTCATTGTTCTTGCAGAACCTGCATCTGTGGTGTGTGCCCACATGTACTTCAGACATAGCCCCTCAACCCCCTAACCGCTGTGTCTGTGGCATTCGTACAGTAGAAGGCCATACTTAAAGAACAGGAGCTCCAGAGTGCACTCTTTACAGTCAAATCTAACAACTGAAGCCACACCTTCACTGACAGTGACATGTTAGTATACCTTACTCTCTTGCAGTTACGTACAAACATACATACATATTATGCTTCATTAGCAATAGCAGCAAAAACAAAGTCTAAATTCCAATTTGGACTCAAACACCACTGTCCAACTTTGCAAATACACTTGGATCAGGTAAACTTGGTTGGGATAGTCGGGGTAGAAGGCCTAAAGATAAGGGCTAGACTGTACTCCCACAAACAGAAATATTTACGACTTGAGCTCAACCAAAGGCAGACATAAACATGAACCAAAATCACTAACATTAAGGAGGAGGGCACAGAAGGCAAAGTAAGTCAATCTCTATGGGGACAGCAGTAGAAGTGAGGAAAAAGGATGGGTGGGCAGATGGGTAGAGATAAATCAGTTGTATGACAGAAAGCTTTAGTCAGAACGCTGCCAGAGCTCAGCAGCTTCAACTCTCTCTGGTGATGGAGACCTTGGAGGGAAATGAACTCTGCTTTCCACAACTGCTCAACACCTCCTGCAGGAAACCAATCCGTCCTCACTTTGAGTCGATGCTGGCTTACATTCTGCTGTCCTTCATTGCTCTGCTCACTGCAGCTCTTAACCTGCTGGTCATCATCTCTGTCTCCCACTTCAAGTAGACATTCATTAATTTATTAAACTGATAGTGATAAAAAAATAAAAAATGCATGAGCAAAAAAAAAAAAAAAAAACATGAAAAGTATTAACAGAGACAGAGGAATTTTACCAAGAAATGTTTTTGTGTTTAAGTCTTTGCTCTAGTTGCTTTTATCTGAATGATGTTTGATATTAGAAATAATGATAAATATATTGTTGGTCTTCCTCCCCAGGCAGCTCCACACCCCCACCAACCTCATTCTCCTCTCACTGGCTGTCTCAGATTTCTTCGTGGGCTTCCTCATGTCCTTTCAAATTGTGCTCATACATGGATGCTGGTTCCTTGGTGACATCATGTGTACTCTGTATCAGTATCTAGCATACATTATTACCTCTGCCTCAATAGGAACCATGGTGATAATATCTATTGACCGCTATGTGGCTATTTGTCATCCTCTGCATTACTCCACTCAAATCACACAAAAAAGAGTTCAAGTCTGTATTTGTCTGTGTTGGATATGTTCTATAATCTTTCAAAGTCTCATTCTGAAGGATATCCTACAGAAACCAGGCATGTATAACTCCTGCTTTGGAGAGTGTATCATTGTCATTAACTACATTGCTGTACTGATAGATCTTATTTTTTCCTTCATAGTTCCCATCACTGTTATTGTTGTTTTGTATATGAGAGTATTTGTGGTGGCTGTGTCTCAGGCTCATGCCATGAGGTCCCACATTGCAGCTGTTACACTCCAGAAATCAGGGAAAGTAACTGCTAAAAAATCTGAACTGAAAGCAGCCAGGACTCTTGGTGTTGTTATAGTTGTGTTTCTATTATGTCTCTGCCCATTTTATTGTGTTGCTCTTACAGGCCAAGATAACGTGGTGAATGCTGCATCTGCTGCCTTTGTAATATGTCTGTACTATTTTAACTCCTGTTTAAACCCTCTGATCTATGCACTTTTTTATCCGTGGTTTAGAAAATCAATTAAGCTCATTGTTACACTGAAGATACTGCAGCCAGACTCCTGTGATGCCAACATGATGTAGAGTCTGCCTGGTGCCTGAAATTTGAGCCTCAGCAATAATCTGTGGTTTTTTCATGACTGTGACTTTCTGTTGTGCTGGCTGTGTACTTAAGCACAGTGGGTTTGAAAAGGAATGCAAAAACTGTCTAGTAATGTAATTGCCTAGTAGCAGACATTATAGTTATATCCTTCTAGGGTAAACATAAACCTCTTAACTATACTACTACACAGTTGCTGTCTCTTAATTTGTAGCTTACTAGACAAAAATAAAAATAATTACGTTTTCTTCTACTGTTGTTTATTCATTTCTTGCAACTTCAATAAATCATTGCAGAAGCTTGAAATCTCAGAAAAAAAAATCTCTCTCTTTTTTTAAGTCAATTAAAGATACTTCTCTTTGACCATAGCTAAACTACAACTACGTTTTCATACAGCCTAAAAGTTTACATTTATCATATATCATGAGGGCTGTGATTTATATTTTGTGAATTTTCCTAAGCCATGCTGGTGGTATGGGTGGTTGAGAAACTAAGCACTTTTCTGCAAGAGAACCATCTGAATTCACTATGCATTACAAAATCACTGTAGACTACTTCTCATAAACGTCAATTAACTGCCAGAAATGTCTGTGGTTAATGCTCTGGAGACAATGAAATTCACCAGATACACCCTTTTGGAATTCAGTATGCTGTATTCAGTAAGTTGTGACTCCTGATGTATGATCCAGTGAAAACAAAGTTGGCAATTTTATCTCTTGACCAACAAGCCCCTTCTCTTTGTCTTGCATTCTTGCAACACATGACCAACTGAGATTTTTTTTCGCAAAGAAATGCAAGAAGTGCATTCAAAATGTCCTCACTTCATTTGGCCAAGACCTGATTGACTGTTCACCCTCACCAATAACCTGTTTGTCGTTTTACTTGTCATTCACTAACAAGGACCATGCCAATATGGATTTAAGTTTAGACAAGTTTATTCCATGTCATGGATAAGGATGATCTGAGATGATGTGCTGTAGGAGGAATGAGAGATAAAGGGATGAGAGTTGAATGGTTAAGGGATGACGAATTGAGGATGAAGGGATGAAGGTAGAGGGATGGATGGATAAGGGATGAGGAAAAAAAATTGGGGTCATTGGTTTATGGACGAGTTCGGAGGTTGACTGGTGTCAGCTGGTGGTGGGAAGACAGGAGGGAACCAGGAGGGAGTTGAGACCGCTATGTATTAAAGCCCCAAAAGAGAACTTCGGGTGGAGAGATTTGAGTGGGTGTCTCTGTTGTCAGATCAGATTGCTTTAAATGTATGTCAGATATGTTGGTGAGGACCAGGGACCAAGGATTTTTATAATGTTGTCTGGGATTCTCTGTCTTGAAGCGGTGGAGGCGGCTCTGACTCAAGAGGAGTGCCCCTAGTATAGATCATATAGATACACTAGAAGTGTGAAATGACTCTGCCGGTCTCTGTGATAAAAAGAGGGTCTCTGGGGGAAGCTTGACAGGCTAGTCAGGAGTTCACGTAGTTGTGTATGGATACAAAAGGGCTTAGATAAATACTTGAAAATTAATATGAAATAAAAGTGAAAATGAAGATGAAATACTTAAGATACTTACACAATGGGAAGGGAGGGGGTAAAGTAAGAAACAGGAGGAAACTGTGGGTTTTGACTGAACGTGCCACTGTGGATCGTTGTCATGGGTGCGGTCTGGGAGGTAGTTGTAACCTGGATTGAGGCTTGAGGCGTGACATCATCAGTGTTGCCACGGTGACCCAGAAGTGCTTGTGGAGCTCGGCGTGGGAGAATGGAGTTGTGTTGGGAGTCCGTGAGAAGTTGAAGTTTCGCTTTGTTGTTGATGGAAGGGACTGTTTAGTTGAGGGACTGTTTGAGGCGGGTGACTGTCCAGTTGGATATATTTGTGGCTGAGGATATTTGTGGTGCATTTGAAAACTGAGACAAAGAGGGAGTGAACGGATAAGGGGTGCTTAAGTACTTGAGATACAGAAATGTGATGAGTTCAAGGCATGGTCCTTGTTCCTGAATCTTCTTATGAAACTCCATTTTGTCAATTTTAGAAAGAGTATGGTCAGTCTTTAGTCACTTGGATGCTGCCAGATTGTCTACATGCACAAGCATTAGCTTTCCAGCTCCCAGATTTATGCCTGCCTATATTTTGATCCTTTTTTGGTCTTATCCTTGCCTATTTAGATGATGTCGTTGCCTAGGCCTTTTTAATTTGTTTGCCTGCCTGGACGATGATGATGATGATGATTGTATCCTGAACCCAGCCGACTCTGAGAAGACAACACAAGAGTTGGAGTTGGACACTCAAGCTAGTGCTTTGCAGCATGAAGAGTAACTCATTGCTATTGCCAAGGCTCTTCAGGAATCCTCTGTGTGTTATGACAGACATCTAGAGGCTCTCCATGATCAGATTCAGCGGCTCACTCCATTCTGCCAAGCACTGGTTGCTACTTCTGTCATGATCCCCAGTTGCTGCTCCATCTCCCAGTCTTCTTGTTCATGCCACCCCCAGTTCAGAGCCACATATGACTCCCCCTGAACCCCACTTGGTCGTTGTTGTGGAGAAATTGCTGAAGTCAAAGGTCAATGGTGAGGTCAGGAGGGAAGAAAGTGTTCAGGAGCCTCTGATGTCTTATGCTGTAATATTTATTGAAGCTTGATCAAGGATAATTAGAGACTCTCTCAAAGTACATGAAAAGTGCCTGAGTCGGTCTCACATTCTGCCGAACTCATGCTGGTGGTCAGACTTTAAACCCCTACAGATAACACCACAAATGTTCTAGTCTGAAGACACAGATGTCTGTTTACGCTGATTGGAATGTCAACGGTAAGCTTTCTATTATCTCTATGAAGGCAGCAATAGGTCTCTTCGACCCTGGCCACCACAGTGTTGAGATAGACTGGCACCCACTGTTCCCAATCAAAGCCAAACAACTAATACTGCTGAGGACCTCAAGGCCCACACGTGACCTTGTGTAACCTAAGGATAGAAAATTTCATAACAGTCGTCAGTAGAACATCCCTCAGAGACCCCTGGAATCCCCCATCAAGGCCAATGTTTTAGACGGTCATCTCCTTGTCACAGTCACCCACCAAACTACCACACTGCATGTCAGGTAATAACCAGAGACACCAGTGATTGTAATTCCAACTGACTAATGCCCCCAACTCCAAGTAATTCTTGGTTTCCCCTGGCTGCTGAAACATACCCCCTTTATAGACTGGGCTACTGGGGCAATATTAGGCTAGAGTGAGCATTGTCATGCTGTCTGTCTCACAAATGCTCTGTCTTCCTCCATAGTTCTCCCTCCTCTTCTGAGTTCCCACACCTGTTGAAGGTGCTACCTGTATACCTGGATCTAAAGGAGAATTTCCACCGTGCCTGTGCCACTTCTCTGCCTCCTCACAGACCCTATGATTGCACCATAGACCTCATCCTTGGCAACTCTCCTCCTAAGGGTCAGTTGTATTCCCTTTCTTTTCCAGAGATGTAGGCAATGGAGAAGCATGCAAGTCCCTGGCAGCTGGTATCATTTGTTCTTTCTCATCCCCTGCAGGAGCACAATTCCTTTTGTAGACAAGAAGGATAAGACTCTGTGCTACTGCATCAATTCATGAGGACTTACCAACATCATGGTGGAAAACAGGCACCCCCTCCACTTATCTCATCCACTTTTAAATTTCACAAAGGTGCTACTACCATGTTAGATCTCAGAAATGCTTATCACTTGGTCGGGAGAGGGATGAATGGAAGACTACGTGTAACACCTACAATGGCCATTATGAATACCTGGTCATGCCTTTTTCAGTTTTCCAAGGCCTAGTTAATAATGTGCTCAGGGGCATGCTGAATAAGTCTGTCTTTGTTTACCTTGACGATATTCTAGTCTTTTCCAAAGCCCTACAAGAGCACGAGGGGCATGTGAGGAAGGTCTTGCACAGACTCTTAGAAAACCAACTCTTTGGTTTTCTAAAGGTAGAAAAGTGAATTTCATGTCCCAGAGGAATTTGGGGGTTACAGGAGTGGAAACATGGGCTTGAAGGGGGAAATCTTCCCTTTGTGGTTTGGACTGATTATAAAAACCTGAATTACATCCGTACTGCTAAAAGGTTGAATTCCTGCCAGGCCAGGTGGGTTCTCCCCTCCTGTATGGTTAGAGCCATGTTCTTGGACATTGGTGATAAGGTCAAGCAATCTCACTCTGATTATCCTGCACCCAGTAACTGTCCAGTTGGTCACCTATTAGTCCCAGATAAGAACAGTCAAATAGAAAGGAAGAAGTAAGAGATGGTTATGGCTATTATAACATATATAACAAATGTAAAGTCTCAGAGCTTCACTTTGATTATTAACAGTATGGTAGTGACAACAGAAAGGTGAGAGCTCACCATCAGACTGAAACTTGTCACAAGGCTGCAAAAGTTGCTCTTATTGTTATTTAGTCCTGGTGCTGTTTGATGATGTATTTTTCTGTTAAATAGTTAGAGGCTCACTTGAAACAATATTAATAATAATAATTAATGATAATGATGATGATAAGAAGAAGAAGTAGAAAAATAACGTACTGAAAAGTTCTGTAGATGATTGTAGGAGCCACACTTAAGTTTATTTGAATTCCATTATTTACATTGTCTTTTGTGAGTGTGCACCCTCTACAGGTGGTGATGGTGCCACCCTTTAAGCCAGCTGCCCATCATGCATCAGGGGAGAAGGCAGAACAGCAAACACTGTCATTGACCGCAGCGTGTGAGGTTGCGTGGGCACTCTGTTGCTTTTCGGAGCTACAATCGAGTTTAGCTGTAGCCTGGTCCTGCCAGTTATAAAATATTTTAAGACTTCTGCAAACAATACGTTTATTTTCTGTGTTTGTTTAAGTTACAATAAATTACCAGCATCATTCTTCAATCAACTCTCACTGGATTTATTTGATCACAAACTGCGAGTCTGACACTACACCGCTGCTTTCTCCATGTGGTAAGACAAAGGAAACTGGAAATAAGGGGTTATAAGAAAAATCCAAAATGAAGTTCTGCCACTACAATAGTCAATGACGTGCTGTGGATTCATTGGGAGGAAACTTTTTGAACGGCGCTTTGGAGACAATAGGAAATGTCGGTCTGAGGCGTGGACTTGAATAAAGGAAGCGAGGTATGTGCTTGAAATGCCGCTATCCTGAATGACTTTTTTGTTTTGGAATTATATTGAAAGAATTTAGAAACGACTTCGGATGAAGATTTTTGAGCTTATGGACTGAGATCCGTATTTTTGGTGGAGATTAAAAAGACGAGTGTATTGAAACTCGGCATAATACGCATGAATGAAGCGGCGACAACTTTTTTTTTGGAAATACTGCCAACTGTTTTTCGACTTTTCAGTAATACTGCATTGTCCAAGAGAAGATTAATATTTTTTTGTGCCTTTTGAAAGTTTATTTTTGATAATCATGGCTGGAAAAAACGAAGAAGAAACAACAACAAGCATGGCTGATGCGATAACATGTCTCCATTCCGCAAGATCAGGAAAAATGTCTCATAACACTCGGAGAATGAACATTATAAATAACTTGATGGCTGGAGAGGAATTTATTGATGAGGTAAAAGGAAATATGGTGAAGTTCGATGAATATCTTGCCGACTTTAAGGACCTGCATGCATCTTATGCTGAAACATTGGATGAGGAAGCCTGTCATGAGGATGATGAAAAATGGTATCAGCCAAGATGTGCACAGATCACGGCTTTCATTGTAAAAGCCACAAAGTAGATTAGAGCCATAGAGGATCCCAGTTCCCCCATCTTAGCCGAGGCCACTTCGTCTGCTGCACACATGGAAGATCCTCGGCCTGATTCCGCTGATAACGCCGACCCGGACCTTGATTTTATTGATGCACAATCAGGTACATCCAAAGATTTAACTGAAACATCAACATCATTGCACATTAACGCTAAGGCCGAACAAGTGGCTTTATTGGCCAAGGCGTCTAAATTACAGGAGCAACACGTGATTGAGGAACAGGAGGAAATGTTAAGGAAAAGGAGAGAAACACTGGAATTGGAGCCTTCACTTCATCTTCAGGGCAGGATTTCCCCTGGCCCTGTAGTCCGACCCAAGACTGGTGTTCATGTTCAATTTCCCCTGTTTGGCTCAGCTTTAGATAGACATCACACCAGGTCTATTCTCCATCCCAGGCCCACTAGTGATGTGTCCCAACCACAACACACATCATCTCATAGTTCTCCTCTGTCCTTCCCTGGTCACAATCAAGTTCAGCTCAAGCTACTCAGTCCCCTGTGCCACAGTGGCAAAATCCCTCTGTGCCCATGTCATCATCGCTTGAAAGTCACATGGACAAAATTCTGGAAAATCAAAGTGAATAACCAGGATGCTGATGAAACAACAACTGTTGTCTACTTTACCCCAAGGTAATATTCCAATCTTTGATGGCCATGTTTTGGAGTACAAATTCACTCCTTTGAGAACATGATCGAACGTAAAACTGATAACAATAGAGACAGACTGTTTCTCATTCAGTACACCAAAGGCCAGGCACAAAGGCGAGTCAAGAGCTGTGAGTACATGACACCAGATAGAGGATATGAGAAAGCAAAAGAGTTACTCAAGGAAAACTTTGGAAATGAATATAAAATCTCTTGTGCTTATCTGGAAAAGGCTCTATCTTGGCCATGAATGAAATATGAGGATTCCAAAGTCCTGCAGGATTTTGCCATGTTTCTCAGGAGCTGTTGCAATGCCATGGAGGACCTGGAATACATGGAAGAGCTGAACACAGTAGCCAGCATGAAAAGCATTGCCCTCAAACTGCCGTACAAGCTCAGGGAGAAATGGCGCAACAAAGCATATGAGCTGCAAGAACAACACAACCACACGGTAAGAATATAGGATCTTGTGTCTTTTATTGAAAGGCAAGCTTGCATAGCAGCTGACCCAGTCTTTGGTTATCTTCAGGATCAGACAGCTGTTAGAGGAAAGACTCAGTCCCCTGTTAAGTCACAGGCCTTAAATACATCTGGCAGCAGCTATGTCACAAATGTGGCTCTTCCCCCAAAAGAGACAAAGCCTGTGCGCTCTTGCCCCTTCTGTAGTTCAAACCACCCATTGGATTTGTGTAAAGAATTTGAAAAGAAAGCCCACAGAGACAAGCTCAGCTTTTTGAAAACAAAGGGCATTTGCTTTGGATGCCTTTCCATAGGCAGTTACATTAGTAAAGATTGCAAAAACCGTCTCACCTGCAACATATGCAAGAAGGCTCATCCAAGCACCCTTCACATTGAACCCAAAGGCAGTATAAATAAAGACAGCACAGTTAAAGAGCCAAAAAGGCCTTCTGATGTTATAGGCAGTGCATCAGCAGAGTTATGTGGTCATATAGGGGCCGGAGACCAAGAGAGTGTGCTTCACATTGTTCCGGTCAGAGTTAAGGCAGCATAGGGTAGCCATGTCCATCAAGTGTATGCTCTCTTAGATCCTGGGCCCTCTGCCACATTCTGCTCGGAGGAACTCATGTCACATCTTAACCTCAGAGGCAAAAGGACTCACATCCTGCTGCAAACCTTAAATCAGGAAATGTCTGTCCCAACTTGACTCAAAGTTTCAGCACTGGACAGCGACAACTTCCTTCCTCTTCCTGACACCTTCACTCAAAAGGAAATGCCAGTCACCGCAAGCAGCATCCCAGAGCAGACTGACTTGACGCATTGGGCGTATCTTAGTCAGGTTACAATCCCCACCATCAGTTCTAAGGTGGAGCTTCTACTTGGCACAAATGCTCCAAACTTATTAGAGCCATGGGAGGTTATTAACAGTCGAAATGGGGGTCCCTATGCTGTTAGAACACTGTTGGGGTGGGTTGTAAATGGACAACTGAGAAGTGCTGCTGACTGTGTAGACAGGGTGACTGTGAACAGGATTTCAGTGGTGAATCTGGAAAGGATGCTGATATCACAGTATAACCAGGATTTCAATGCAGTTGCTTCGGAGGAAAAGACTGAAATGTCAATTGAGGACAAAAGATTTTTGAAACTGGCTAATGAAGCACTTTTGAAAGATGGACATTACAGTCTGAAACTGCCCTTTAGAAACTCTGATGTGCTTATGCCAAACAATCTCCAGCGCGTGAAGCTGCGTGGGCACTTTTGGCCTGTTGCTGTTTGGAGCTACAATCGAGTTTAGCTGTAGCCTGGTCCTGCCAGTTATAAAATATTTTAAGACTTCTGCAAACAATGTGTTTTAATTTCTGTGTTTGTTTAAGTTACAATAAATTACCGGCATCATTCTTCAATCAACTCTCACTGGATTTATTTGATCACAAACTGCGAGTCTGACACTGCACCACTGCTTTCTCCATGTGGTAAGACAAAGGAAACTGGAAATAAGGGGTTATAAGAAAAATCCAAAACGAAGTTCTGCCACTACAATGGTTTATTATTTGAAAGAGTCAAACTTGAGATAATCTTGGCCAAAAAAAAAAATAAAAAGAAGTGATTTCATAGATTGAAAATTATATTGAAAAGACAAAAAAGAAAAGTGTGAATAGAACAACTGTTCAAAGCATCCTCCTGTAAAACACTATAAGTATTTAAACTTGATGGCTGCATTTGAGAACATGGTTATGAGTGGAGTGGTGTTGTATATCTTATTTCTTTTAGCAGTTGTTAAGTAACGTAACCTGTAACATGTTTCATAAATTGCAAATGGGGAATATGACTTGGCTGCAGCTCGAAAACATTTTTGCTTTAATCCATTTATCCATCCATCCATCCATTTTCTCCCGCTTATCCGTTGCCGGGTCGCGGGGGCAGCAGTCTAAGCAGGGAAGCCCAAACTTCCCTCTCCCCAGACACCTCGGCCAGCTCCTCGGGAGGGACACCGAGGCGTTCCCAGGCCAGCCGAGAGACATAGTCCCTCCAGCGTGTCCTGGGTCTTCCCCGGGGCCTACTCCCGGGGGGACATGCCTGGAACACCTCCCTAGGGAGGCGTCCAGGAGGCATCCGGAACAGATGCCCGAGCCACCTCAACTGACTCCTCTCGATGTGAAGGAGCAGTGGCTCTACTCTGAGCTCCTCCCGAGTGACTGAGCTTCTCACCCTATCTCTAAGTGAGCGCCCAGCCACCCTGCGGAGGAAACTCATTTCGGCCGCTTGTATCCGCGACCTTGTTCTTTCGGTCATTACCCAAAGCTCATGACCATAGGTGAGAGTCGGAACGTAGATTGACCGGTAAATCGAGAGCTTTGCCTTTCGGCTCAGCTCCCTCTTCACCACGACGGACCTGTACAGCGACCGCATCACTGCGGAAGTCGCACCAATCCGCCTGTCAATCTCACGCTCCATCCTTCCCTCACTCGTGAACAAGATCCCAAGATACTTAAACTCCTCCACTTGAGGCAGGATAACTCCACCAACCCGGAGAGGGCAAGCCACCTTTTTCCGGTCGAGAACCATGGCCTCGGACTTGGAGGTGCTGATTCTCATCCCAGCCGCTTCACACTCCGCTGCAAACCGCCCCAGAGCATGCTGTAGGTCCTGGCCTGAAGAAGCCAACAGGACAACATCATCTGCAAAAAGCAGAGATGAGATCCTGTGGTTCCCAAACAGAACCCCCTCCGGCCCTTGGCTGCGCCTAGAAATTCTGTCCATAAAAATTATGAACAGAACCGGTGACAAAGGGCAGCCCTGCCGGAGTCCAACACGCACTGGGAACTGGTCTGACTTACTGCCGGCAATGCGAACCAGACTCCTGCTCCGTTCATACAGGGACCGGACAGCCCTTAGCAAAGAGCCCCGGACCCCATACTCCTGAAGCACCCCCCACAGGAAGCCACGAGGGACACGGTCGAATGCCTTCTCCAGATCCACAAAACACATGTGGACTGGTTGGGCGAACTCCCATGCACCCTCGAGCACCCTTTGAAGGGTATATAGCTGGTCCAGTGTTCCCCAACCAGGACGAAAACCGCATTGTTCCTCCTGAATCCGAGGTTCGACTAATCCATTTATTATTTTGTTAATAAATGTTTGTGGATATACATGCTGGTCTCTTTGATGTTGTACAAACATCCGGACTTCTGAGAGAGATCAGAGTACTGCTAACTGGAGGGGTACCACAGCACCTTGTTGGGCTTTGTTTGTTTGGCTCTCCACTTGGGACATACCATTGACGCTAGAGTACCAGAACCTGGCTCCCAGACCCATTTCCTATCTCAAAGGTTATCAACCCTGCTATAGTGCGCATATGTCTTCCTCGCTCCTCCTCGATTCATCCCACTTTCCACGTTTCCCGCATCAGACCTGTCAAGGAAAGTCCTGCAGATTTATCCCTGCCTGTGTTTGACCTAGCCTAGACTAGTTGGATTCTGCTTCTGCTTAGTCCGTGGTACTTTGGTTGCCTGCCTGGATTTTGTATCCATGTATATTTCACTAGTAAATACTCCTTTGAACTGTGACAACTGTTTTAATTAATAATCTCAACCACACACAGCTCAAGGATCATCTGCAAGATCTGTCAGCTTTTGTCCATGGCAATTCTAAAACATGGCACTGCCGACAAAGCAACTAGGCCCTTTCACCTTTAGCAATGTGTTCTATCAACCAATCAATTAATCATACTTTATTTGTATAGCACTTTTCATACAAGCAGACATGGAGTAATAAAAGGATGCCTCAATGTGGGTTTTTATTTTGACTTTTGGGTTAAAAGGCCATTACTAGATGACCTCTACTACTAGAAGGGTCTTCAAAACATAAATACGATATTTAATCTCTGCCACATTCTGTTAATAAATCTGGCTAAATCTTACACACTGGACCTTTAAAATTGGTGTAATGTATGCTCCCTTTCTGGTCCTCATCAAGAGACTTGCAGGTGAGTTTTAAAGTAATCATAATTGAGGAGGTTTTGATAGTCCCATGTATGAAGGTTATACTGCCACATGGGTGTGTATGAATAGTGTAGTGGCTTTACAGCGTTAGCACGGCCGAAACAGTGACTTGTGAACTCCACAATGTCTCCCAATGTCTCCCACCAATGACTTAACAAAGCAGGATTCAAAGTTAAATGCACTAAATGCCACCTTAACTGTCCACCTGCTGAGATCATCCGTGTGCAAAACTAGGGATAAGGGCGAGATTGTTCTCCCACATAGGGCATGATTTATAATTTCATCTCAGCCAACCTCAAAACAGGACATCTGGCAGATGGCCAAATGTAGACATAAACATCCAAATTCATCAACACTGAGAAGGATGAGTACAGACGGGGGCATAGTACTTCAATCTCTATGGAGAGAAAAAACAGCAGCTGAGGTGAGGAGGAAGGAGGGGCGGGTAGAAAGGATAGAGATAAATCAGTTGTATGACAGAAAGCTTTAGTCCAAACGTTGCCGGAGTTCAGCAGCTTCTCGTCCCTCCAGCAATGGAGACCTTGGAGGGAACTGAACTGTGCTTTCCACAACTCCACAACATCTCCTGCAGGAAACCAATACGTCCTCACTTTGAGACCATGTTGACTTACATTCTGCTGTCCTCCATCTCTCTGCTCACTGCAGCTCTTAACCTGCTGGTCATCATCTCTATCTCTCACTTCAAGTAGACTTTTATTTATTTATGAAACTCATAAAAAAATATTGCCTAATCTTAAACTGTAAAGAACTGGGGAAATAATGTTAATTTATGTCAGTTCTTCTATTTGCTTTTATTTGAATAATGATTGATATTATAAATAATGATACATATATTGTTGGTCTCCCTCCCCAGGCAGCTCCACACCCCCACCAACTTCATCCTCCTTTCACTGGCTATCTCAGATTTCTTCGTGGGTATCCTCATGTTCTTTCAAATTATGCTCATAGATGGATGCTGGTTCCTTGGTGACCTCATGTGTACTGTGTATCAGTATGTAGCGTACATTATTACCTCTGCTGGAGTAGGAACCATGGTGCTTATATCTATTGACCGCTATGTGGCTATTTGTCATCCTCTGCATTACTCCACTCAAATCACACAAAAAAGAGTTCAAGTCTGTATTTGTCTGTGTTGGATATGTTCTGTAATCTTTCAAAGTCTCATTCTGAAGGATATCCTACAGAAACCAGGCAGATATCATTCATGCTTTGGAGAATGTGTATTCTACACTAGCCACATAGCTGGAATTGCAGACCTTATTTTTTCCTTCATAGTTCCCATCACTGTTATTGTTGTTTTGTATATGAGAGTATTTGTGGTGGCTGTGTCTCAGGCTCGTGCCATGAGGTCCCACATTGCAGCTGTTACACTCCAGAAATCAGGGAAAGTAACTGCTAAAAAATCTGAACTGAAAGCAGCCAGGACTCTTGGTGTTGTTATAGTAGTTTTTCTATTATGTCTCTGCCCATTTTATTGTGTTGCTCTTACAGGCCAAGATAACGTGGTGAATGCTGCATCTGCTGCCTTTGTAATATGTCTGTACTATTTTAACTCCTGTTTAAACCCTCTGATCTATGCACTTTTTTATCCGTGGTTTAGAAAATCAATTAAGCTCATTGTTACACTGAAGATACTGCAGCCAGACTCCTGTGATGCTAACATGCTGTAGAGTCTCTGCATAGTGCCTGAAATTAAACTCTCAGCATGTACAGAAAAATGTACTTGGTCATGGTGATGAGAAATTGAATAGTGCAAATCATAGTTGTGTCTTCACATTTTTTATCTTACAATAACCATCTTTCAGAATGACTGTTGTGCTGGCTGTGTACTAAGGCACAGTGGATTTGAAATGTGAAAGTTGTAAAATCCAAATGGTAACACTTTACATTAAGTGTAGAAAACACCTACTGGTATCATGGTCAACTAATGCATGACTCATGATGAGTTAATAGAGGAATTAATGCAGGATGTATCATTTCCTGTTTCACTATCAAAACATTATCAAGTCACTGACTTCAGGTGATTAGTTCACAGGTAATAGCTCATCAGTTAATGAATGTTAAATAACTTCATACATTAATTGATATGCGACCAAATAAGCTGGATTCCTCATACATAAAAATGTATACCAGGACCATGTGTTTACTCAGATTCTCTGATAAAGAAATAGCTTCTTATTTCTGAAAATAGATGGAACATGAGTTGTTTTAATTATATTCGTGACAATTTAAAGAATGATCAGACATGTCTAAACTCAACACAAGTATCACAGGCGTACCCACTGCAGTGCACCCAACTGACAACTGAGTATAAAAGACACATGAAGCGCTCACCATTAGTTCACACATAGGACTTACCTGACCCCCTAGTCATGTCAAGTCATGTTGTGAAACTCATTTGTAAATCATTACTTAATGAACATTCACTAAAAGGAAATATTTGCTACTTTAAATTCTTCCCATACTGTACTTTATGTGAGGCTAAGGCTAGTAACAAAACACCAACAACCACATATATTTCTACCAAATGATAATACAAACCAACTTCATCTAAGATACGTATATGCACAAAAAATTATTTCTTCCTTATGTCAAGTGTTGTGGAGAAATTGCTGAAATCAGTGGTCAATGGTGAGGTCAGGAGGGAAGAAAGTGTTCAGGAACCTCTGGTGTCTTATGCTGTAATATTTATTGACGCTTGGCCAAGGAGAATTAGAGAATTTTCAAATTGGTAAATATGTGACATGCATAACAGCTGTATATAAAACTCAGATACTAAATGCCTCCTACATGTGTCCAGTCTGTTCTTCGTTTCCTATGACCTTTACTAATTCATTGGGTTTGTAGTGAGTTGGCCAATCAAAGACTTCTCTGCAACCCACAGCGCTACCACTACTTCAACCTCTTGGGTTACCAGAAACTCAACAATGTGAGTATAAATACAGTAATGTAGTAACGCTGTATCCTTTTCTTTCTCTCTACTACAAAAGCAATGCCACACCCCAACTGTCCAAACACACACAACACACACACACACAGTCTAATTTCTACTTAGTGTAACTGTTTTATGTTATTTGTATTTCCTAAGTCTTTTATTTGTATCACCTTTTCACTAAAGGAGTCTTGGGAACAGAGATAATATTAAAAATAATAATAAAAAAAACTGACAGTCTCTTAATGATTTAGTGTGACTGGCTTGGTTCGCTGCATAACTCAGGCCAACAACCTCCATCCAGTGTGCTAGCCATGAGCGGCTCTTCCAAATCCTCCAATTTAATGCCACACTGCACAGCCACCTCTTATTTGAGGAAGCTCTCATCAGCACCACTAAAGCTAAGAGTAGTAGAGAGAACTGAATAAGATTAAAATACTTGTAACAAAGAGGGCTTCGTTCCCTGGAGCTTGAGATGGGGTTGTGGGGAATATTGCACAATGCACTTTAACCGGGATACATGCACTTTAATAATTGCACAGGCACTTTTGTAAGCAGTTGCACTTTATTGGAGTTGTACAGTTTGCACATTGCATATTTGCACACTTAAATACAGTTTCATATTTATTGATTGTTGATATATTTATTGTCCTTTTTAAATCTTATCTGTGCTGGTGGGTTCTGTGATGGCCACATGGTTCCACCTGCAAAAGAGGGACATGAGATTTAATGTGCATTCGTGTGGTAAATAACGCTAAGATAACATGATGTGCCTAAGCTGATATATGTTGTGCAATAATGTGTGTGTTAGTATATTGGGAATGGTAAAGTGTGTGTGAAATGGTACTCACCAGTCTCTTTTGTCTCCAGGGTGTTTGGGCAAAAGGCCTCCCCAGGAAACAGGTACCATATTTATAGTTCCGGGGGCATCCAAGTGGTGATTAGTGGGGGTGTGTGAAGTTTGTGTATTTTTATTGTAATGTGCTGGAGTTGGGGATGAGGTTGTGCTGTAAATAAATGTGTGTGTATATAGAAGCAGGATTATAGGGATAATGATGAAAAAAAAGAAATGTTTGTCAAAAGGAGAGCATGTCAGCATGGGGAATGGGTTCTCCCTCAGTGGCAAGACACCCTATATAAGGCGCCATTTTGTGATCAGTGGGGGTGGTTGCTACATGATGTGGAGGGCGGTTGCCATGTTGCTTGAGATGTAACAATAAAAAAAAACCTTGTCTGTGACACTCGACAATCCTGCCTGGGTATTCTTTTGGTGTACTGTCCAGCCGTAATTGTGGTCAACCCTAACAATACTATATAGTAATAGTATAATAGTAATACTATAGTATATTATCTGTGTAATGCAGTTTTTTATGTGGAAAACAAAGTTTGGAATTGGTCTACTTCTTGCGGCTCTTCTGGTTTATGGCTGTTGCAACTTGTAACTCATGTTTTTAACTCGTGCTTGGTTTGTGGTGTATCCCTGTCACCTCATGGTAATAGCCATTTTCTACCCAGTGAGAGTGGCACCCACTGACCTGGCTACTTGTGTGGTTGTTACTCATTCTTACTCCATAGCAGCATTTTAGTTGGCCCTTTTATGTACATTAAGACCTTGATTTTATTTCAAAAAATGCCACTCTTTAATGGTATCATGTCATCATGTGTAGAGCTTGATCTTTTTTGCATATCCAAAAACTTGTAGTCCCACTGAAATCAATTTGAGCATTGATATTGTGGTACCGCTCTCTGTCAAAAATACACAGACATGACAGATCTATCTCTCGTTCTTTTCACACCCAACATGCACATCTTTATTTTCTGAACAGAGGAAGCCAGTTATGCACATGAATTCATCTTTTGTGAGCCTGCAGGCAGTAGGACTCCAGTAGAAATGAAATGAAGTGCGTAACTTTACAGTATGAGGCTTAAATTGTTGTAATTGTAACAGTTGCCAAATATTTTAGTGTTGTTATCACATAACATCATCATTTCTGATGTTGTAGTATTGTAGTGTTGAGTGGAAGATGCGAGTTCATCTCATATTATTTCTCTCAATCAGGTTCTGGTCCTGTGTCGCACCTTACTAACTTGTTATGTGTGCCCAAACACATGTTCATTTGAACCTGTTCCTTCTTGCAGAGAGTCTGGAGTTGCATATAAAAACAAGGCCAGTGTTTACAAAAAAAGCTGAGAGCTGTTGGAGGACAACCAGAATGTAACCACATCATTATTATACTCAAACATAGAAATGAATCTTGACAACCGCATCCACAGTGATAGTATGCAGCAGATGCATCACTATTTACACATTAAAGTTAAATAGAAACTAAACTCGGAACGATTTCTAATGCTACACAAGCCCAGTTGGCTGATGTACTGCAGATACTGGATGTAAAAGAAAATGTCATGGTCTAGGTTCATCTGTTAATTATCTTAAAGTGAGTCTATATTCGGCAGCTGAAAACCAGCTCAACAGGCTTGACGGACATGTTTCCAGTGAGGAACACCAGATAATGACACAGGCTGTCAAACAGTAAGCAAGCTACCCTGAGGTTATTTCATGCGAGCGAACAAAAGTTATGTTTACATTCAGTGCTACTCAGTGTCATTCATGCACTTCCCTCCTCATAAAGCATTTGCAGAGCTGACGAAGCCATTGAACATTTTAAAACCTATAACTTGCACTTTTCTTCTTTCCTTTGCCCGGTGCATTTCTTGGTCATTGCTGCCACCTGTTAACCGGTGTAATAGTGTGAAACTGGCAGGACTTTGTGTCGCTTCATGCACATCCCTAACATAGACAAAACTCCATACCTACTAAAGGTTAAAAAAAATTCAAGTATGTGAGGTAGAGACATTTTGCTGATAGTTTTAAAGTGCTGAATATGTGCAACTTACAAGAATATATTAGAGCATCCTGCCAGCAAATATGAGTCTGAATTTACAGAGGAGATTATGTTATGTAGTAAACCCAAACAGACTACAGTGAACACACTTGATTGTCTCACAGATAACATTTCCATACCCACAGAAGGTTTTATTGATGTTACTCACCACTTTGTCTCTACAACATGTTGGCATCACAGGAGTCTGGCTGCAGTATCTTCAGTGTAACAATAAGTTTAATAGACTTTCTAAACCACGGATAGAAAAAGGCATAGATCACAGGGTTTAAACAGGAGTTAAAATATAGCAGCCAGACTACAAAAGGTGAAGATGAACTACTGTCTTCAATATCCTGGCCTACCAGGGATGGAGAGTAATATGGACAAAAACATATGAGAAACACAACTACAACAACACCAAGAGTCTTGGCTGCTTTCAGTTCAGATTTTTTAGCAGTTATGCGCACTGAATGTTGAAGTGTGACTGTTTGAGAGCGCATAGTCTGAGCCTGAGACACAGCCACCACAAATACTCTCAAATACAAAATTACGATGACAGTGATCGGACCAACAAAAGTAAAGACAAAGTCAACAGCTCCTGTGATATGATTGAGAACAACTACACACTCTCCGTAGCAGGAATTCTGTGAATCAGGTTTTCTCAGAAAGTCTTTTAAAATGAGAGTATTATAGAGAACCGAGCAGATCCAACACAGACAAACACAGATCTTTGTTCTGTCCAGAGTAACTCTGGTGCTGTAATGTAGGGGGTCACAAATTGCCAAATAACGATCAATTGATATGAGCACTATATTTCCAACTGAAGAGGTGGTAATGATGAAATCTACCACATAATACAGAGCACACATCATGTTACCCAGGAACCAGCAAGCCTCTGTTAAAAGGATTTCAACTGGCATCAGCAGGAGCCCCACAAGGAAGTCTGAGACAGCCAGGGAGAGGATGAGGAGGTTGGTGGGGCTGTGGAGGTGCCTGGGGAGGAAGAATAATCATTTATGACATTATTATTAATGGTGGCTTACTAGTAACATAGCAAGAACATTCTTATAAGAGTGAAAACATATATAAACATGCAACTCTTGTAATTATTTATTATAAATATGTGCTGAGAGTTTATCTCTGCCTGAAGTGGGAGATAGAGATGATGACCAGCAGGTTGAGAGCTGCAGTGAGAAGAGAGATGAAGGGCAGCAGGATGTAAATGAGCATGGCATCAGACTGAGGTGGCATTGGTTTCTTGCAGGAATTGTTGAGAAGATGTGGAAAGCAGAGTTCAGCTCGGCCTGGCGTCTCCATCTTCAGAGGGAGAAGAGAAGCTGCTAACGTCTTTTTGGCCAAAATTTTTATTTATTCACGTATCCTCATCTCCCTCTCTTTTATTTCCTCTCCAGTAGAGACAGAAGTCCCTCCTCTCTACTTTCTATGGTCATCCTCATCTTCATGATTAATTCCTCTGACTTGCTTTATCCCGTGATTTTCATCATCCTCTGCATTGACAACTTTAGCCTTCTTGATTGCCAATGGCTTGAGATGTGTCATTTAAAATTGTTAGAATAAGATTTCAGCATTGAGCAACAATCAAGCTACGTTCATGATTTTGCATGTCATATTAACCAAAAACCCCTGATTGAGAATCATGATAAAGTTTTAGAGTGTCTCCGTAACCATAGTAACTTAACATCTAACCAGTAACCATAGTAACTCACAATGCCAAAGGGGAGGTAGAGACGCTGTGCTGCTGCCAGAAGACACGCTGAATGAAGCCATTTAAACAAATATACTCCAGACAGAGTTCAGACCGGAGTCGTTATTTCACACAACAGATTCTCTATGTCAGACGTGTTCACAAACCACAATTTGCAACACAAACTGTGACAGAAACGGAGGGCGTCAACGTTTGATGATTCTGAGCAGCAGCATGGGACAAGGCTGCAAACAGGATGCAAAGTTGACTGACTCGCTCAGGGGCTGCCAACTCTCATGGAATAACTATGCAACCCACGTAGCTCTCACGCCACACGTCTGTTAACCTAGATTGCTTTCGTTCCGATGGTCCGAAGAACTCACTGTCTCTCTGCTGTCTGTAGAAAGTGAGGAGCAAGCAACATACAAAGAAACAGTGAATGTGTGGCCCCTCTAAGCAGTCATGCCCCTAAACAACCGCATAGACTGCTTATGCCAGCGGCATAGTAGGTTAACACAGGTTACCAATGACAGTAATTCAGGTTCAGTTCCATTCGGGTCAAACAGAGTCAGGGTGCTGCTGTGATGTTTTTTGGCTTGCTGGAAAGTCTCTGCTGCACTAAATGGTTCAGAACCTTCATTAGTATTATTGAAAACACCTGTGTTTATCCTACTGTTTCATGTCAAAATGGCTGCTGTGAGAAAGGTCTGTTGGTAAATTTCATGCTTGACAAATCCTTGAAAAAGAGTGGCCAATGTTGGCAGTGGCACGTTAAATTTACCTTCATCTCATTTATTCACGCAACTAACTGTAATGCACTGTTTGTTCTGACACCTGTCTATCAGAAACAGCATTCATTTTTTTCAGCGATACAGTAGCTTGTCTGTTGGATCGGACCACACAGGCCAGCCTTCGCTCCCCACATGCATCAATGAGCATGGTCACCTATTCACTGCAGTTTTAGAGATAGCGTAGCCATCACAATTTGTTTTTTTTGTCAATTATCCTTATGCTTGTCCATTTTTCCTGCTTCTAACATCAACTTTGAGGACAAAATGTTCAACTTACAGGTGCCATGATAATGAGATAATCAGTGTTATTCACTCCACCTGTCAATGATCTGAATGTTATGGCTGATCGGTGTATCTTCATCAGGAACAATACATGAATTGGTGGTCGCAGGACTGCACACCAAGGACTGAATATGATCACAGTGTCACACGTGAGTTCAAGGAGTAGACCCTAATGCAGACAAGGAGGTATCTGAACGAAAAGTAACTTTAAACCAGAGGTCCGATAAACGAAATCCAGAATTGAGGTGAAAAATAAAAATAAAACAGAAACAGTAGCAGGAACACTTACCAATTAGGAAACACAAAACACACACAGTCAAATGCCACTAGCACACTTCTCTGTCCATTTTTCCAATTGACAGAACACTTTGTTGTTAATACCCCATGCACATTTTGGATATGTAGTGTACAGGCCCCTCAAAGGTCCTCAAAACCTGTCCTCTTTTTTTAGATCAATGTGTGCTGATTGTTGGTGGTGGGGTTTTTTTGATGAGTAGTCCCTCTGCAATATGCATTTTAACCTTCTTCTTTAAATTCACCTACAAAACAACTTTTGTTTAGCTTTGGCATCAATATTTTAGGTGCTGTGGAAAAATGACAGGCTGTTTCTGGAGCTGTCATCACTGTAGTTGCTTCCTATCTTCCACTGTGGTTACTCTTTAATGTATTAAATCTGATGTGGTTCAGGTCTATACATTTTTTTTTCATCACACAAAAAAACAAACATAGTATTTGTTTTCTTTCCCCTCTGTGTTCTCTGTGATCTCTCTAACTTTATGTCATGAAGTATTTTCACACAGATTACACCTCTCTCATTCTCTCTGTCACAAACACACAGACATGACACGTCTGTCTCTCGTTCTTTTCACACCCATACGTGCACATCTTTTCTGAACTTTTATGATAATTAAATGCAACTTCAAAAATACATAAGTGATGTTACATTTTACTCTGACCTGTTATACCTTCGAACTCACTGGTAATTCTGGACGGTTTTCAATTTGTTTTTTTCAATTCAGCAAAGGATTACAGGCACCAGCTTTTCATGTGTAGGAAGCCCACTCTGCCAGCCACCAGGGCAGTGTTTTTCTTCTCCACCTCGTATATTGTGAGCTGCTGTAACAAGTTCTCCAGTGTGGGTGTGGGATGAATAAAATCTTATTTTAATAGTGATTATAATAAAAGTGCAGATGCATGTTGAGTTTCAAATGTAATAATGACAGTGAACACACTTGATTGTCTCACAGATAACATTTCCATACCCACAGAAGGTTTTATTGATGTTACTCACCACTTTGTCTCTACAACATGTTGGCATCACAGGAGTCTGGCTGCAGTATCTTCAGTGTAACAATAAGTTTAATAGACTTTCTAAACCACGGATAGAAAAAGGCATAGATCACAGGGTTTAAACAGGAGTTAAAATATAGCAGCCAGACTACAAAATGTGAAGATGAACTACTGTCTTCGATATCCTGACCTAAAAGGTCTGGAGAGTAATATGGACAAAAACATATGAGAAACACAACTACAACAACACCAAGAGTCTTGGCTGCTTTCAGTTCAGATTTTTTAGCAGTTATGCGCACTGAATGTTGGAGTGTGACTGTTTGAGAGCGCATAGTCTGAGCCTGAGACACAGCCACCACAAATACTCTCAAATACAAAATTACGATGACAGTGATCGGACCAACAAAAGTAAAGACAAAGTCAACAGCTCCTGTGATATGATTGAGAACAACTACACACTCTCCGTAGCAGGAATTCTGTGAATCAGGTTTTCTCAGAAAGTCTTTTAAAATGAGAGTATTATAGAGAACCGAGCAGATCCAACACAGACAAACACAGATCTTTGTTCTGTCCAGAGTAACTCTGGTGCTGTAATGTAGGGGGTCACAAATAGCCAAATAACGATCAATTGATATGAGCACTATATTTCCAACTGAAGAGGTGGTAATGATGCAAATTACCACATAATACAGAGCACACATCATGTTACCCAGGAACCAGCAAGCCTCTGTTAAAAGGATTTTAACTGGCATCAGCAGGAGCCCCACAAGGAAGTCTGAGACAGCCAGGGAGAGGATGAGGAGGTTGGTGGGGCTGTGGAGGTGCCTGGGGAGGAAGAATAATCATTTATGACATTATTATTAATGGTGGCTTACTAGTAACATAGCAAGAACATTCTTATAAGTGTGAAAACATATATAAACATGCAACTCTTGTAATTATTTATTATAAATATGTGCTGAGAGTTTATCTCTGCCTGAAGTGGGAGATAGAGATGATGACCAGCAGGTTGAGAGCTGCAGTGAGAAGAGAGATGAAGGGCAGCAGGATGTAAATGAGCATGGCATCAGACTGAGGTGGCGTTGGTTTCTTGCAGGAATTGTTGAGAAGATGTGGAAAGCAGAGTTCAGCTCCGCCTGGCATCTCCATCTTCAGAAGTTTTTATTTATTCACGTATCCTCATCTCCCTCCCTTTTATTTCCTCTCCAGTAGAGACAGAAGTCCCTCCTCTCTACTTTCTGGGGTCATCCTCATCTTCATGATTAATTCCTCTGACTTGCTTTATCCAGTGATTTTCATCATCCTCTGCATTGACAACTTTAGCCCTCTTGATTAGCATAGTTGGTTGGTATTGGTTGCCATAGTCAAGAAGCAGATCAAAATTATACACACTGTAAAAACAAAAACAAAACTGCTGAGCATTACTTAGTTAGCTTTGACATCAATATCTTAGGGGCTGTGGAAATATGACAGGTAAACATTAATTAATCATGAATTGATTTGAATGACTGGGTCAAACACAGACCCACTGCCGAAAAATTGACCAATATTCATTGCTTTTGATGCGATATCAAAGTGAATGCGAAATAGCCAATAAATGCCTAATTAATGTTTTTTTTTCAGGATAAAACTGAACATTTTAGAGCGGCCATTGACCAGTCTGAGGCACACCTGTTTCATAGTCCTGCTGTTTTATCAGCGTCTTGATGTGTCACACCTGTCAGGAGCAATAACCTTGGCAAAGGAGAGATGCTGCCTTACATGGACTTGAACAAGTTGTATTTTTTGTTGAGTGCAGTTCCACATGAATGAAAATATATTGTGTTTTTATACTGTACATTTTTCATTCCTTTCAATCGTGACCACAATTAAATCTGCCTCTGTTGTTTGTATCAAAGTAGCTAGCCTGTGTTAACACGTAGACCTACACAAAGTATCTAGCAAGCTAGTGTTCAGTAATTTGTTTGTGTTTCTCGGCAGTCCAGGTTCAGTCCTGTCGCAGACCTATTCATGTTTATTACTGTTTTATTTTCATTGTATCATTTGACTTTTTGAGTAGTGTGTGGCACATGTGTACAATGTATATTTTTAAAACGTCAAAGTCGTGGGATTGTCTGACAGAGGCTGATTTTCTTGAGGTAATAATAAATTGTGCTATTGAATGACTAATTGCTTGTGACGTAGATGTTGTTTTTAGAACATAGAGCCTTACTTAGAAGACTCTACATCTAGTATCTAGTCCAGCTTTATTACTTTAGTCTGTCAAATGCCTTTTGTGGTGTATGTATTTCCATTAAATCATTTATCAGTGTTTCTGAAACTTTGTGTTGACATTGAATTCTATTATCCTACAGTGACCTCAAGACATACAGTATGCTTGACCCTGTGTAACCTCATATGTGGCATGCTGTAGGAAATTCTCTTGGAGTCAGTACTTGCATTATGGCACTTGTTGAAAATGTCATGTTATTTGTGACGTGACATTCTTTTTCTACATGTGCTCTATATGTTGCAACACTGTGTTCCTGTAGATATAGATATATGTGGAAAACGTATGAAACTGTAAATGTTTTTTTCTGTAAGGAGAGTCCTGCAGAGCCTAGTCTAGTATTTGGTCGCACTGTGAAAGATAACCGCACCAGTGCCCTCAATAAATGACTTTACACAGCACTGCTGAGAAGGTGACGAAGGTGAGACAGAGTAGGTGGACCTTTTAGCACGCAATGTTTTCTGAAAGTTAATAATAACTTAGCTGGAACCTTGCTTTGTTACTTGACCCACCCAATGTAAATTATATCTGTGATAATATGTATATGTATGTAATAATAACAACCTCTCCTGGCTGCTTTCAGCAGTTACTTTGACTGAACACTTAAGTGTGACAGCTGCAATGTGGGACCTCATGGCAGGAGCCTGAGACACAGCCACCACAAATACTCTCATGCACAAAACAAGAATGACAGTGACAGGAGCAATAAAGGACAAAAACATCTTCAAGCCCTGCAACATAATCACACACTATACAAAGCATGAATTATACCTGCCTGGTTGTTCCAGGTTATTGTACAGCAGTGAGCTGTGACAGAACACACCCAACACAAACACAGATCTTAACCCTTTTTTCAGTGACTTTGGTGGAGTAATGCAGAGGGTCACAAATAGCCACATAGCAGTCAACCAATATGAGGATCGTGGTTCCTATGGAAGCAGAGGTAATAATATAGTCAAGAACATAATACACAACACACATGAGGTCACCAAGGAACCAGCAGCCATCTATGAGCACAATTTGAAAAAATATGAGGAGGCCCACGAAGAAATCTGAGACAGCCAGAGAGAGGAGGAGGAGGTTGGTGGGGGTGTGGAGCTGCCTGGAGAAATAGAGTAATACACCATTCATAATTTGTAGTATTATCATTGCAGCAGACAAGAGCCATGAATCAAATGCAAAAACTTTTAGAAAAATGACTTCACAGATTGAGATTCCACCATTGATCAAATATTTATTTACTTGAAGTGTGTGATGGAGATGATGACCAGCAGGGTGAGAATCAAAGTGAGCAGAGAGATGGAGGACAGCATGATGTACGTGAGCACTGACACATGGACTTCCTGCAGGAGGAGTTGAGAAGCTGTGGAGTTCTACTACAATCAACGACCTTTAAAAAGAACAATTTTTTTCTCGTTTCTAAAATCCCTCGCATTAGCATAAGTGTAATTTTAAGTTATTTAAATAGTACTGCTGGTGTAGCACTTAGTGTTAATAACAGTGTCAACTGCCCGAGCAGTCCGGAGGCAAATTAACAAGAAATTGACTCTTCGGGTGCTGTTGACTCTCCAATCTCTTTCCAATACTCCACAACTCTCTACCCCCAACAAACAATTCTGACTCCCTTTTATACCTCTTATCCTAGTCACACGACTAATTAGGTCAAACCATTCATAGGTGTTTTTGCATATTTACATAAATAATAATAAACCATAAATATTTACATAAATCTATATATACACACACAATATAAACACCTATTTACAAACCCATATACCATTAGTAATGTTAAGTGTGAGTCTGCAGTTGCATTAAGGACCCAGTATGGACTCAGAGGCAGGATGTGGTAGTTGGGGAAGTATTTATTTAGGCGCAAATGTTGGCAAGCTGGCAGAGTTGGGATGGTTCTGAGGAGAAAGCACGGCCGTGGCTGGTGGTGGTGGAGAGCAGCAGGAGGAGGGCTGAAGAGTTGGCGGGCTTGACTGAGTCTCTGAAGGGAAAAGAAACAAGGTTTAGTTCTAGTACGGAGACAGGTTAGATACGTAGATAATTAGACTTGGCCTGCACTATACCACGTGTGTGAACGATGGTCAGTATAATCTGGCAAGGAGCAAGGGGAGCCAGGAGTTCTTGAAGAGGTGCTGATGAGAAGATGATCTGCAGCTGAGCAGCAGAGTCCAGGGAGCAGAGAAGGCCACGCCTCTGATTGCAGACACACCCACCCAACACACACCAGAGAGACAGGGGAAAAAAACAAACAGGACACAAGAGGGAGGAGGCCAAGGAGAATGAGGACATGGCAGTCTGGATCATGACAAGTAAACTCCCAAAAGTAAATATACATCAATAAACATATTTACATAATTAAGCAAACTCCAATCCTCCCACTTCCTGCTGTACTGCTGTCGGGAACTATATTTAAGGGGTCACGTCCCTGGGGATCTCTTTCGCCGTGACACAGTCACATTTAACACGTGGTGTTAAATGTGACTGTTGGTTGTCCCACTGATAGACCCTGGCAACTTTTCCTGACAGCCAATTGGAATTTGATGGCGAAGCTGCCAAACAGGAAGTCAGCTCGTATTTCTGACAATCCTAAAATGTACAATGTGATTCTTGCACTGTTTTTTGAGTAGTTTTATTCGCAGCTGTTGGCTGTTATGCACTTTTGTTTTCACGTTGCTCATGACATCACGACGTCATGTTTCTGCAGAAACTATTGCCAGCCGACCTGCTTGGACCCCCTCATTGCTGCTTGCAGCTATATTTATCTCTGTAACTGACTTTTTTTTTCTTTTTTTTCTGTAGTGCTCTCACCTGAGCGTTTGATCTCATCTGAATAGCTTATTCATGTTAAATGGGCAGAGCTACTGTACTGAACACATTCTCCGACAGGATGGATTGAATTGGATATTGGAAAACCTTGGTTTTAAATAAAAACACAAAGTTCTCTCCTTGGCTACCCCGAGAATATGTGGCAGCTCAAGCTGGCCTGAAGTCAGACACAGAAAAGGCATAGAGAATCTGATTTTTAGAGAACAGAGGATTTTTACTAATGTTGTGGTGCGAGCCAATTACCATACAGTTGGTTTTGGATACATTCAAAACAAGTTTGTTGCAGTTAACCCAGTCCACAACTGCTTTTAACTCTTCTTTCAAAACCGCATTTAGCTCCCCGTTGGTTAGTGCAGAGGCATATATGGTTGAGTCATCAGCATACATTCCTATGTTTGCATTTCTCAGAACAAGTGGTAGGTCATTGGTATAAATAATGTACAATAACGGTCCCAAACAACTCCCCTGTGGTACTCCACATGACACAGCATTCTCTTCAGAAAAACACCCATTAAAGAAAACTCCTTAGGAAGGACAAAGAGGACACCTCAAACCCATAACATTCAAGTTTTTTCAACAATAAATTGTGGTCAATTAGGTCAAATGCAGCTGAGAAATCAAGCATAACCACACCAACTAGTTTTTTTTAATCTATTATCCTCAGCCAGTCATCTGTCATTTGAGTTAGAGCTGATGTTGTAGAGTGACCCTTACGATATGCGTGTTGTAAATTATTCAAAAATAAGTAGTTCGTCATTTGTTCAAATATTACACTTTCCATAATTTTACTTAATACAGGTAAAAGGCTAATTGGACAACTGCTGACTCCTGAAAATTGCAGTTTCTTGTTTTTTGGTAATGGAATTATCTTGGCACGCTTCCATTGTAGTGGACACAGACAGTTGGCAAAACTCATATTTATAATGTGACAGATAGGAGGTGCAATTTCCTCTGCAACCAGCTTTAGTAGCTTACTATCAAGATTATCAATGCCTGGTGGTTTATTTTTACAAGTTCGTAACATATCTTCTACTCTAAGAATGATGGTGTTTGTTGAGGGTTTTTGCCCATTAGTTCATTCAGTGTTTTCCATACTTTTTTGTTATCACTTTTGAAATCAATGATCCTATTTTCATAGTACAATTTCTTTTTTATTCTATTTAACTTTGTAACACAGTTTCTTAACTTACGATATTGTAGCGTTCGACCGGACGCGTGATGAATGACGAGGCGTTGTTCAACAAACCTGCATTTATTGCCGAACGTCTTGGTTACAGAACTTGGTTACTGTCGGCCGTAACTCACTGCTGAGTCGTGCTCCATTCCCTCTCACTCACACCCAGGCACATCACAGAACTCTAACATGAACGTTATAACATTGTGAACATTACTGCAGGGTCGCTACAATATATTATCCAGTCTGACTCATATCCTAGTATTGCAGTTTTCTTTGCTTGATCTCTGTGTTTCATGTGCTCTCTGGTTTCGTGATCTAACCATGGTGTACGGGTGTTTCTGACTGTAAATTTTCTGAGAGGAGCGTGCCTGTTTATTACCAGCATCAGAATTTCATCAAATTTGTTCAGAGCTTTGTTTGGGTTACATTCTTTTAGAATTTTCTCCCAACTTAGGTTCTGTACCTCCTCCTTAAAGCATTCAGTTTTAAACCATTTGTATGATCTTTTAAAAATTATTATGGGTCCCGTTTTTGAAATCTTCCTTACCACCACCATGTTATGATTACTAAAACTAATAGGCAATGAAAAAGTTGTGAGACATTGTTTAGAAGCATTTGTGAATATATGGTCGATACATGTTGAGCTCTTAGTACCACGCCCTCTCAGACATGTTCTAGTAGGTCTATTTATAAGCTGTTGAAGACCACAGGCAGAAGTAGTAGTTAACAGTGTGTTTTTTGTGAACAGTTTTGCGAGAGCCAGTCTATATTAAAGTCACCTGCTAGATATATTTCCTGACCCATAACACTGATGTAGTCTACCATCTGACATATTTTATCTAAATACCTAATGTTGGCACTTGGCGGTCTGTAACAGCAGCCCACTAAAATCGGTTTCAGGTGAGGCAGATGTATTTGCAGCCAAAGTACTTCAATTTCAAAGTTCATCAGGTCTTCTCTAATTTTAGCAGATATGCATTCTTGAATATAGAGTACGAACCCACCACCAAATGCATTTCTGTCTCTTCTGTATATGTTGTATCCCTTGATGTTTAAAGCACTGTCTTCAAATGTGGAGTCTAAATGTGTTTCCGATATTGCTAGTATTTGTATATTATCATTATAGAGAATTTCATTTACTTCATGTACTTTGTTCCTGATGCAATTTATGTTTACATGTGCGATATTTAGTCCTTTATTTGGTAATTTGTGTTTTTTTGTAAAAACTTCTGCCATAGGGTATATGAGAGAGATCTGAGATAAAAACTCAAATCAGTCATGCCATTGTGTCTATAGACGGCTTTGGAGTGCTGCTGCGAGGGTGGATGACTAGTTTGACATATCTGAGGAAGGCAATGTCTCCTCTCTCTCGCGCTGCTCTCAACTTCGGCATGAGTTCTTTTCTTTTTTGTCTGACTGTGTCCGTGTAGTCCTCATTGATGAAGATTTTAGTTCCCTTCAGGTTTTTGGCTCTTTGAAGTACTGCAGATCTGTCTTTGTTTTACCACTATGGGTCTGGGTCGCTCTCCCATCGCTGGTTTCCCAGTCCGATGTGCTCTCTCTACCTCAATGCTTCTCTGTAACTGCAGCTTTTCTGTGAAGATCTTTTTCACTTTCTCCTCTGCCTCTGTCCAAGTTTCTCCTGGTGTCTCTACAATGCCATCTATTACCAAGTTATTTCTTCTTGATTGCCCTTCTATATACTCTAGTTTGTCTGTGAGTACTAGAAGACTGTCGCAGATTTTCATTATGTCCCCTTGGAGGGCTTTGCTGTGATCAGCTTGGTTTGATCTTTGATTTTAATGTCGTCAACCTCCTTCTGGGTGAACTTAATGCTGGTTTTAATTTCCTGTACTTCCCTCATTAATGTATCCAGTCTCTGGGTAGTAGAGTCCAGGATCATTTTAGCAAAGCATTGAAAATTGTCTTGTTGCTGTTGGAGCAGAACTACAAACATTTCTTTCTGTTTAGAAAGTAGTTCATTTACCTGCTCCAGCGATACTTGTTCATCCTCTTGTTTAGCTTCTGCCTTCTTTGGTCCCATTGTCAAGAGCGAGGAGAGCAGTTCCACTAACCTGGTCCGTTCTGGGCCTGGGCCTGGCCTGGTGGATGGATGGGCTGCAGCTGGGCCTGGGCCTAGGCCTTGCCTGATGGATGGATGGGTTGCAGCTGGGCCTGGGCCTGGCCTGGTGGATGGATAGGCTGCAGCTGGGCCTGGCCTGGTGGATGGATGGGTTGCAGCTGGGCCTTGGCCTGGGCCTGGCCTGGTGGATAAATAGGCTGTAGCTGGGCCTAGGCCTGGCCTGGCAGATGGATGGGTTGCAGCTGGGCCTGGGCCTGGGCCTGGGCCTGGCCTGGTGGAAGGATGGGCTGCTGCTGGGCCTGGGCCTGGGCCTGGCCTAGTGTGGCTACAGCAAGGCTGTTGATTTAGCTGTTAGACAGGCCTAGTTCAAATCCACCAAATATCACCCTTCAAGTTGACAATCCACTGCCACAATTGATCCAACACCACTCCATATCAACCACAATCAGTATACAAAAGGAAATTTGACAGAATTGTCATCCAAAAAGTGCAGAAAAACTTTTCACTGCTCAGTGCTGCTGCTCAGTGCTGCTGCTCAGCAGGTCTCAGGATAATGGATTAAGTGGGGAGAAGAATTTTAAATTCTATTCTAGATTTAACAGGTAGTCAATGCAAAGAAGCCAAAATGGGAGAGATGTGATCTCTGATCTTGGTTCCTGTCAGAACACGTGCAGCAGCATTCTGAATTAGCTGCAAAGTCCTAAGAGACTTACTGGAGCAGCCTGATAACAACGAGTTACAATAGTCCAGCCTAGAAGTAACAAATGCATGGACTAGTTTTTCTGCATCCGCTTGAGATACAATGCCTCTGATTTTTGCGATGTTACGTAAGTGGAAGAAAGCAGTCCTTGAAATTTGTTTTATGTGGACATTAAAGGACAAATTCTGATCAAAAACAACTCCAAGATTCTTTACGGTGGAGTTGGAGGCCAGGGGATATACTGCTATTATTATTATGTATACTGTTATTAAAGACCCCCTCCAATCATCCTTTTTAGCTATTTTAAAGCGTTCTCAGTGGTCTTTAAACTGTGATTATGAAGTTTTTAGCCAAAATCACGAAACCTGTGCCATTTCCCAGGGCTCTTCTGCTGCAGAGCGCCAGCAGCTCATTAGCAATGCCCCTCTGAGCCCCCCCCCCCCCGTTGCTGCTGAGCCGGGTCCGCGCTAGGTCTTTGCGCTAGCTTGCAGTCCTGCAGCCCCTCCGTTGCTGAGAGCTTTGTCCTCACGCTAGGTCTTTACGTTAGCTTGCAGTCCTGCAGCCCCTCTGTTGCTGAGAGCTTTGTCCTCACGCTAGGTCTTTACGTTAGCTTGCAGTCCTGCAGCCCCTCTGTTGCTGAGAGCTTTGTCCTCACACTAGGTCTTTACGTTAGCTTACAGTCCTGCAGCCCCTCCATTCAGCCTCAGGGCCCGAACGCAGGCGGAGCTGGGCGGGAGCTTGTGGCCTGCCCAGGGTTTCATACATCACAAACCCAGTCTGCCTGAAACTGCCATTTTGCGTCTGCCACTGGTTCACGGCAATTTGAAGGCAGAAATACTCAGAAATGCAATTTCAAACCTACTTTCTACTGATATGTCCTCTAGCATCAGAAAAATGCCCCATGAACATGTGAACAACATGAAAAACGCGATTTTCATCGCAGGGGTTCTTTAACAATAACATTACCATCATATCATCAGTACTATTACCATCATCTTGCCTCTGCACCTTATCTACCTATTTATCTTGTGTTTTTTTAAGTGTCCTTGTCCCATTCTGTGTTTTAATTTTTATTTTTTCCACTTCAGTATTTTATTCTATTGTATTTTTATTGTATTCAAATATAACGGACTGCTATGACACCTAATTTCCCTTTGGGGTTGTATAAAGTCATCTATCTATCTATCTATCTATCTATCTATCTATCTATCTATCTTACATGGTGGGAGTATCAGTCTGTAGCTGAAGCAGCTGTTTAAGGCCTCCACAGTCTCAACAGGAGGTGAGAGGAGTTGTTCATGATGGATGTCAGCTTTGCTAACATCCTCTATGGAGTCTAGAGGGCAGTCCAGGACAGAGCTGGACCTCCAGTTTGAGTTTTTTTCCTGTGTAAGTGCACATTTTGCCCATGGGTAATACGAGCCTGTGGAGGAGGAGGGACTTCAGTCTGATAGAAAGAAAACATTTCTGTAGGCAAATGAGAGGACAAGTCAGAAGAGATAAATCAGCTGTATGACAGAAAGGTTTGCTCACAGAGCTACAGAGTTCAGCAACCTCTCTTCTTTGATTGTCATGGAGACCCTGGAAGATAGTGAACTCTGCTTTCCACAGTTCCTCAACACATCCTGCAGGAAGCCAAAGCGCCTACACTTTGAAGCTATGCTTATTTACATTCTGCTGTCCTTCACCGCTCTGCTCACCGCGACTCTCAACTTGCTCGTCATCATCTCTATCTCCCACTTCAAGTAGCTAAATCAATTTCTAAAAGTAACAGTCATACAGAATATTATAATGTAATTGATACTCCAAACAATGATACATATGGTGCCCCTCTTTCAATCCAGGCAGCTCCACACACCCACCAACTTCCTCCTCCTCTCTCTGGCTGTCTCAGATTTCTCCACGGGTCTCCTGATGTCCTATCAGGTTCTCCTCGCAGGTGGCGGCTGCTGGTTTCTTGGTGACTTCATGTGTGCATTGTTCTGTTTTTTAGACTTCATTATTACCTCTGCCTCAGTAGGAACCATGGTGCTCATATCAGTCGACCGCTATGTGGCTATTTGTGATCCTCTGCATTATTCCACCAAAGTCACTGTGAGAAGAGTTACAGTCTGTACGTGTCTTTGTTGGATCTGTTCTGCTCTGTACAACAGTCTCATCATGAAAGATAACTTGAAACAACCAGGTCGATATAACTCCTGCTTGGGAGAGTGTGTGGTGCTCATAAACTACATTGCAGGAGTTGCTGACATTATTTTCACCTTTATTGCTCCTGTCACTGTCATCATAGTTCTGTATATGAGAGTATTTGTGGTGGCTGTGTCTCAGGCTCGTGCAATGAGGTCTCACATTACAGCTGTCACACTTCAGCGATCAGAGACTATGCCTGTTAAGAAATCGGAGATGAAAGCAGCCAGGACTCTTGGTGTTGTTGTAGTTGTGTTTCTGACATGTCTTTGCCCATATTACTGTTCCTCTCTTATAGGCCAGAACACCTTGTTTGATATTACATCTGTGCCTTTAGAGAGCTGGCTGTTCTATTTTAACTCTTGTCTAAACCCAGTGATCTATGCTTTTTGCTATCCCTGGTTTCTAAAATCTGTTAAGCTCATTGTCACAGTCAAGATACTTCAGCCTGACTCTTGTGATGTCAACATATTATAGAGACTGTGTCGACACTGACATGGCAAGGAATAACTGTTTATTGATGTCACATCAACGTAAAAGATGCCACTTGTGTTTTATAAACTGCATGTCACAGAAAACTACTAAACATGTAATTATGTGTCTCTTTAATATCCTTAATATAATGTGCTACATTTCATTGTCCCCTGTTAATGATACTGAAGAAATAGCCTTTACACATTTACTAGTAGGGATACTTATTGACTTTGAAGATGTTTTTAAGTCTTTCAATGTAAAATATTTGTCAAGGGTTATAGCTTCTTCTATAAATACAAATTTTATATTATTGCATCTATGTTTTATGTAACAGACCCCGGGCATGTACACAGATGTAAACAGGAGAAATAATGAAGCAGAAGCAAATGGTTTATGTTGCCACAATTTATTCAATAAATACATTGTCAATGATTTGTTATCCTTCTTTATTTCTTAGTCATTCACATACTATAGTCTCTATTTGTTAATGTCCACAATTTTTATATAACTTCAAATTATATCAAGGTTTAAAGTTCTGTATAATTAACGTTATTATTAACGTTATGTTGTTATGTTATTTACGTATAATTGACGTCGCCATTTTAACAGGTGGCTTGCTTGAGCAACCAGGCTTCACTCAGCCCACCTCAGCTTCACCCTTACTCCTTCAATCATATTCATAGCCGTTTGCAAACGTTTTTGTGTAGTCTCTGCCCGATTTGTAACTTGTCAGAACCAATCATCCTTAACTTCCTATCATAATCAATTTTTATTCTATACTATTTTAGTTATATGTCTTAACTACGTTTTAGTTATATATTTTAACTACATGTTTTAGTTATATATTTTAACTACATGTGTCAGGTATATATTTTAACTACATGTTTTAGCTAGATTTTATCTATCTTGTTCATTTTGTACCATTTTATCTTATCTTTACTGTTTTAGTCTCTCTTAGTTTTTTTTTAGCTCCAGTGTTTCCTCTTGGGGGCCGACCACACTGGGAGCTGCTTTTGGCCTACTGACGGGGGTGCTGTCCTGTGGACTGCTCTGGCCTGGATGGCTGGAGAGCTCTGCACCTTAGATGTGGGGCCTCTTGTCTGCCCGGGTTGGGGCTGTCTTTGTGGCGGCGCTCCCTGTAGTCATGGGCCAGGCCCTCCCAACGTGGTCGGCCCCCCAAAGGTGGCTTTTTCCTTGCCGTAGGTCTCGGTGCCTGGCCATGTCTCTCTCTAGTGTGTGCAGCGGGTGTGTGTGTGTGTGGGTGGGTGTGTGTGTGTGTCTGTATGTCTACGTGTCTCTCTGGGTATCTATGGGGGTGGGAAGGTTGGTTTTGGTTTTGTTGTTTTTAGCCTCTGTGAGGCACTTCGTGTTGCTTTTAAGTATGAAAAGTGCCATATAAATAAAGTTTGATTTGATTTGATTTGATACAGCATGGCTTTGTGACCACGTTGGAAGAAACTCATGAAAGAAGGAGTGCTATCACAGGTCCTTCATTCCAACAGCATGACTTCATGACTTTCTTCCCTTTGACTTTTTTCTATATATTTCTTACTTATGGTATATTCTTATCAACCTTGTGTACACGAGCTGCTGTGACAACCTTCTTACCTTATTTTAAGACAATACAGTGGTAGCTTGTTTTCATCTTTGTCTTAAAAAAACTAAAATAGAAACGGAAAGTTAAATTTATTTGACTGGTTTGGCTGTGTTATGCAATTTCACAGAATGTGGGGAAAAATTCAAAGAACTCATCAGATTAAGAACGAGAAAGTAATGCAGCTAGCGTGGGACTGAGTTGTTGTCTATTCAATTTATATTTTTACCTTTTACAAGCTTCCTATGCAAAAAATGTAATGAGTGTGCCATGACCCTACATGCCACGTCCACAGCCATGCCTCAGTGTTTTTCCCCTCACCCTGTGTCTCTTGGTGGTCTCCCATCATTAGCAGTCAGCACACCTGTCTGCTATCAAGCAGTCACACCTGCCTATAAGAGCTCTACACAAACTGACAATCCTCTCTGGATTATACACAAATTGGTTTATTTTGTACCAGTCTGTCTGTAGTAGTTTGATTTCCTGCCAGTCTGTGAGACTTGCACTCTTTCCCTGTGTCAGGATGTGTTTCACCCTGCCACAGCCCGTCGGTGTTCTCAATAAAATACTTTTTTCCCCAACACCCAATCCAACCCCTATGCCAACAGGGTGGTGGCTCCACAGCTAAGGCCCGACCACCAGATGCTTTGTGAAGTCTTTGTGAATAACTTTTTTTTAAATATGATCCCTCCCATGGGACCAATTTGCCTTGGGAGACCCTTCTAGGGGCTGGTTGCCCCAGACAACACAGCTCACAGGATCACAGTTATACGCAAACCCCACCACCACGTTGAGGTAGAAATTATTTCTTTCTACCTTTACTCAGCAGGTACACCACCAACACTCGAGCCCCTTTTTGGCCTTTTAGTAGGTGGCTTGGAGCAGGTGAAGGGCATAGACTCTTCCTTGCTATTTTAGTCAGCAATTTGATGGCCGGATGGCCCTGCCCCTCCAGAGGATGTCACTGCAGGGTGAAGCTTCAGCAGCAGGCTGACCAAGATTTGAAGCTAAACATGAGGCAACAATGGTGGGAGGCTGAGTGGATGATCTCATGCATGACATGAGGCACTTGTCCCGCTGAAGAGCTGCTTTAGTTCAGCATCTGTGACTGAAGTAAAAAAAAAGTAAAAAGTAAAATGAAATAATTAAATCAATTATATTCACAAAGACAAGAGGAGGAAATAACCAATGCAAAACGATGCAACAAATTCATGACGAGCAGATTTGACAATATTAGTAAAGAGTTTAGTCAGTTAGAGTTCATCTTTAGTACGCTATCTAACAACTCCAACAGTTATAGCTAAGTGCATAACATAATTTGACTCATCTCACTCATTAGCCCTATTCGCACGGGATTAGTATTACCTGGGGACCTCTGGTGATTTGTAAATTACCCCCCCACGTCTGTGTTTCTTGCGGTGCATTGGCACGGGATAAGTGAAGTCTGTATTTTACTCGAATTTACTGACATTACGGCCCGGAATGTGACATCAAAGTCGTGCGCACGTCGCAATCCGTTGTAGTGCAAAAGTGCAAAATTACTGAGATGCAGATTCGCACGGGACTAGTATTACCACGGGACGTCGGTCTTTGGTGAAATATAGTAGGTAATTTGCAGGGGAATTTTTACTTTACAAATTACTGACATGGCGCATTCACACGGGATTAAGATCACAGACGTCCTCCGCAATTATTACAAATTACCAGAGGTGCCCAGGTAATACTAATCCCGTGCGAATAGGGCTATTAACAGTATAAAACATGGATACCGTATTTGTCTCAATGTTGGTAGGCCAGCTTCTTCCGCCTCCCGGCTAATCTAAAGGTGGGCAAAGAGGTGGAGCTAAGGCGGACTGAATAAAGCCTGAGTGATCAAACAAGTCTGTAACGGCACCTGTTACGTTGAGTTGTATAAAAATTCACCCTCAGTACAGTTGTCATGAACGGGGAAATTAGCTGTAGAGACCAAAACTGTTTTTTGTACCAGGCTGTAAACATGTTTATTTCTGCTGTGAAGTTGGACATTTTAACATGGGGACTTATGGAGACTGACTCACTTCTGGAGCCAGCCTCAAGTGGACATTTGAGGAACTGCGTTTTTTGGCACTTCCACATTGGCTTCACTTCACAGCAATGGAGGTCTCCACTTCATATCACCAAGCCAAAATGTCAAGCTACATTTTGAACATGTACTGCCTTCAGGCATGCATGCTGACTGCTAGCTCGTTAAACAGGTGTTAGGGTGGCTAGTAACAGTGTGATGACATAACACAAAGTTACAGTGGCTCACCGCTGCAAAATGATCAGTTGCCAAAAGTGAAATATCAATATAAAATCAATATAAAACATGTAAAACATTAGCATGTACTACCTCAGACACAGGTCAAACATTGGAGGCTTTAATGAAGACTCTCCAGGCTTCAGCCTTAAACCCCACTGGACACGTCTCTATCATGTTGCGGCCGCTACGTTGTTTTGGTTTGTCCTCTACGCGACTTCAAGCCCCACCAAGAACGTTTCAGAAGTGGAGTGGTCTGCCCGGCAGACTTTGTTAACTTGCTCAGGTTCGGTCATTTTCCTTGGTTTATGTGCTTCTAGATATGTAAATAAGCTACATTGTTTCTATTTTGTCTGTATTTATGACTTTTGCACATGTACAATGTATTTTGAAAATAAAAATTTTTCTGTGTCTGACTTCCGGCCAGCTCGAGCTGCTCTGTGCAGATTGACGCGGCGTCCGTCAAAAATAGAACAGCCACGTATTCACCACGGAGCTGAGTGGAGGCCCGCTTCTGGGACACTTCTTAAAGATATTTTTTTTAGCTTTATTTGATAGAGACAGCTGAAGAGTGACAGGAATGTGGGGAGAGAGAGATGGGGAATGACATGCGGGAAAGAGCCACGGTCAGATTTGAACCCTGGGTTGCCGCAGCAAGGACTGAGCCGCCAACTGAGCTAAACGACACTCCTCTGGGACACTTCTGAACTGGACCCCGGCGGGGCCGGTGGGTTCAAAACATTGACTAGAATTCGTGCCCAGTGAAATTTGGGGGTTACATTTATACTATTACTCTTACAGGCTTGGTTTAGTAACTCGGTTTTGACACCTACTCCTAAAAGTCAGATATAATGGATTTGACCTTACAAGAAAGCCGAAAATATTTAAGGCAAAATATGTGTATGCAATCAGTGCAAATAACTATAAATACATATATTTCTGCCAGCGGTCAGACAACAGGGAGATTTCCCTTTCCTGTAGCAGGATAATTGTATAACTTGGCTATTAGTTTCCTACATCTAACACAGCAAACAAAAAAACAAAACAAAAGCAGCAACGTGGCTTATTCGCCTCAAGGTTCCTGGTTCAGCTGGGACCTTTCTGGGTGAAGTTTTCATGTTCTCCCTTTCTCTGTGTGACTGGTGGTGAGAGTTCCCAGGGAGAACCCACACAGGCCGGTCATTAAATTAACTGATAACTTTAAATTGGCCGTTGGTATGAATGTGAGCATGAATGTTTGTTTGTCTCTATGTGCCCTGTGATGCATGGGATCCATGACCCTGATAAGGATAAGCAGTTACAGAAATTGGATGGGTAGTCACATACAAAACATTATTTGAAAACACCTAGGAGGTGCACAAATCATCACACCTGACTTGCCATGAAGAGAGATTCGTCTCATTGAACCCATGGCTCGGTTGGAGTCAAGTGACAAAGAGGTGTTCCAAGTGAGTTATTAATAACTCACAGAAACATTGTGTGCAGTAGTTCACCTTCCACCTTCTCTTTCAAACATGCTGGTTATAGCACTGCTGTGCAGAAGTGAGGGCACTGACACTGTGCTCCAATGTAGAGATTTTCTATACATGCAGCCAAACACAAGGCTAAATAAGACAATATAGAACTATGATAGACCTTTTTAACAACAGCCATTTTAACCAATAAATTAAGGTTCAGTTCCATTCAGTTCAGTCAGGGTGCTGCTGTGGTGCATGTTGGCTCACTGGAAAGTCGCTGCTGCAATAAATGGAACAGAACCTTAATTACTATCACTGGTAACAGCTGCATTAACCCTGGCTGCTGTGAACGGAGTGTTTAATAAAGCTGTGAAACCTTGTTAATAAATTAATTAATGGTTCTGGTCAAGATTCAAGTTTTCCACAAAACAATTGAAGTTGTTAGGCTATGGCAATTTTACCAGACTGTTATTCCTGCTTTGAACCAGGACTGGGCAGGGCATGAAACCCAATGCCCTCCCATAGATGACAGCAGTGATCAGATATGTGATAAATATCTCTTGAATTAATAGAGCAAAACCACTATTATGTTTGGTTTGTTTAAGAGCATAAAGAGGGGGGACCACACAGAAACAGTTTAAGTGAACCAGAAATAATTTATTAAATTCAACTTAGTTGAATACCATACTGTGTAATGTCAGTAATCAGTGGTGAACGTGGGTGTTGGGTGCTAAGAAACTGTGTTAACTTAAACTATGTGTGACATAAACCAAAGCTAAACTAAACACAATTAACAACCAAACCAAACCAAACCAAATCAAACCAAACCAAAGAGAGTTCCAGGAGGGACTAAGAGGCAAGGCAAGAGGCCAGATTCTAAAGGCAGGAAGTAGGTGACATTCCTGGGGCCAAACCACCAGGAAGACCTGAAAGAAAACAGGCAGGACAGCACAACACAGTCTTAAGGCCTAGGGCCATCACCCTGACACACTTCATAAAATGATAAATCACACATTGATTTATTTTGACTAATCAAGTTTGTTGACAGGGCAGCACAGTGCACCTCGGCTGAGGCCTTTCCGTGTGGAGTTTGCATGTTCTCCCCATGTCTGTGTGGGTTCTCTCTGGGTACTCCAGCTTCCTCCCACAGTCCAAAGACATGAACTTAACAGGTTAATTGGTGACTAAGTTGCCCGTACGTGTGAATGGTTGTTTGTCTCTGTGTGCCCTGTGATAAGCTGGCGACTTGTCCAGGGTGTACCCCACCTCTCACCCAAAGTCAGCTGGGAGGGATGGATGGATGGATGGAAGTTTGTTGCTAGCTATCTGCAAATACAGCAATATGCACTTTTCCTGTGTGTTGCCTGCATGCATGTGCAGACAACACGTCAAAAGTAAATTCACCCCTGTATGTAGGACTGCTCAGTGATTGAATTATCTGAGGACAGACCATTCTGAAACAAGCTAAACTGAATCTACCATCAATGTTTTCGGTCTGAAATCCAAAATCCAAGCATTGATCTGTCCTTCCTCGCACATGTTCATCTTGATTTCAAAAGGATTGTGCCTTAATGCACCCATGAAGATAGTGCTGTTAGTGCAACCTTATTGGAATTTGGAGGGGTGTGTGTGTGTGTGTTTGCATGCTTTTGCCTGCAAGTGAGCTTCTGCGTGATGTGATGTAACGCACTGAAGCAGTACAGCTATGTTTTAGGGCTCAGTTTGTGTCTGGTCTGCCACACCTGGGCTATACATGTGTCAGAGTTCTACCCTGGAGGTAGAACTCATCTGTGACAACCTGAGATAATAGAGCTGTCAAGCTCTTTCCCGCCCTGTTACATTCCAGACCGGTTGTGTCTTGATTTGTGCGGAACATTTAAGCTTTAGATGTTTTTTCCTTTGTCTTGAGAATTTTTTTAATACCTATGTCTGAGTTACAGCTCACTCACACAAAACTAAATATAGACATAACACGTCTCTCTATTCAGGCCCAAAGAAATGCAGACAAATTTGACCCTAAATCTAAACTGCATCGAACTATTACTAATTAATACATTGTTAGATTATTATAAGAAGGCCATGTCAATACTTTAGCAATGCAGTATTATATATTGCATAATTTTATTAAATATCAAACTCTTAAAGCTGCATTCCTTCATTATAAGTTGCAGGAATAAGCATATTAATATTGTCGATAAATAACAGAATGCTTGGGAAACAAGTCATCTTAATGATCTGCTGCTGTTCTTACAAAAATAACTATTTCTGATAATACTCGCATCACAGCAATGACACTTGTCATTGTAATCACAGAGCGTTTGAAAACTGGAATGTTCCGTGACAGAAGCCAGTTTAAGAAGAAGACAACAGGTCGCAAGAATCAGTGACTTTCTTCTCTTTGCTGGGGGAGTAAACAAGCTTCTGGACATGTGTGTATATATAGAGAGACAGAGACAAAGACTTTGTCTTACATGCAGACAGACGAGGCAGACAGATCAGAGCTGAAGCATCCAGTGAGACTTATCAAACACTGAGCTGCTTGGCATCCCCGGTCTCTGCAATTCCTCCCGAGGGTAAGAAAACATGGAAACTTTTGGTTCACGTCACATTTTTAATTCTTAATTGAATTATTACTCTGATTCTTTCATCAGGTTTTAGTAGAGTTAAGTATAGACAAGTATGAATCATGTTTGGGTTATTGTCTAAAAAAATATACTAAAAATAAGACTGAATAGGAAAGTAAACATTTTTGTTTGTTTTTTCATCAGCAAAACTTGCATACATACTCCTGCAAGAAGCGATCTTTGCATTTATGCAAATAAAAAGACATGGCTATTAAATCAATTCATAGTAAGCTTGAATATTTTGCTTTGTCTAGCTGTCTTTACATTCTCCTCCTTAAAGCCACTGGTCAGTTATATCAGTGAGGTTAGGCTTTATTTTCTCAGAATCGGAAAAAGTTTATCTTAAGTGTACCATGTAAAAAATAAATAATTAAATGCTCATGTGGAATTTGTTATTGAGTATTATGACAAATTAGTTTGAAAAAATACTGTACCAAAACAAAAAATGAATATATTGAAGGTGTTTGATTGTAATAATTCAGTAAGAATCTGTAAAATAACAGTTAGTAAGACTGTTTCTCTGAAGAACCTTGACTGAAAGAGTGAATTTTATCGTTTTGTACATTTATTTGAATTACATTTTTATGTTTTTTGTTTGCGGGCTGCTGCTGATAGTCATGTGACTGTTTTTTTTTTTCTTTCTTGACAGTGACTCAGCTGTGTGTCAGTGGACCGCCAGCATGTCCTGCTTCATAGTCTACGTGGCTGCACTGATGCTGCTGACTGGTAAGAAGGCTCTACAACTGAAACACAGCCACCTTGACTTTATTCACACTTCATTCATATGCAGGGCAAACTGTATGATATAAATAAATAGTCCCTCACATATAATTTTTTAGACTTCAATTTTTGTACAGATTAGACAAGCAAAATCTAAGATGTTAGCTTTAGAGGTGATAGTAGGTGGCTTTTGTTACTTTTGTTTTGCCCTTTTTCCTGTCTTTATGCTAAGCTAAGCTAACCAGCTGCTGACTCTGGCTACATATTTAGTGGATATGAGAGCGGTATCAATATTCTCTCCTAACTCTTGGCAAGATTGAAGATGAATTTCCCAAAATGTTTCACTATTCCTTCAACTGCAGTCACAGAGTAGTGAGGCTACATGGTAGAGAGCTGGCACTTGATTAGTCCTCAATTTGAACCTTATAGATCCAAATTAGAAAATGACTTTGTAGATTTCATTGACTGGGGCAACATGTCAGCCCTTATACGTCTGGATTCTGGACATCTAGGTATTACTCTTTGGTCTTGGTTTATTGGTGTAAGAACACATTTGTTGTACATAAAGTGTCTCCATATCTTCAGGTACTGCTGCCACAAACCACACTTTTACCAGTTCTGGAGAAATGAACATCGCCTCATGCCCCATCACCTACTATGGACAGACATATGATAAAGTTTATGTGAGTAAAATGAAGTGTCTACTTTCTTTATTGTCCATTTGTGTCCACATTCAGTTCATCTCAACAGGCTGAGGGAACATCAGCACCAGAACTCGAAGGACTGAATGATATTCAAATAAGAACATATGAGGAACAAATTATTATGAATTAAATAAATACATAATATCATTTAAAAAATTCATCATCATTCATCCATTCACACATTCACTGATGGCACTGGCTGCCATGCAAAGTGCCAACTTCTCTTGGTTGAATACATTTGGGGTTGAGTATCTTGCCCAAGGACACTTTGACATGCAGGCTGGAGAAGCTGGGGATCGACCCGCTGATCATCTGATTAGTGGATGACCGGCTATTCCTCCTGAGCTACTGCCGCCCCGATTCTTTAAACTAGTGCAGTGGATGAAATTATCAGAAGTGTGTTAGGCAAAATACTGGATATACATGCCTACTTTTTGTCTCAATGTGTATAAATAACAAGATTCAATGCTTCGGCACAGGCATGAGGCAGAACATGGTGCTGGTTACACATCACCAGTGAGTCATGACTCAAAGAAAAACACGTCTCGGTCACATTTTGTGTCTGTAATTTGACCATGTAAGAGGTGGAGTCAAACAAGAGTAGAAGAAAAAATGTCACACCTAAAGGAGATGTGTGTGTGCATAATGTCGGCTCTAAAAACACCCAGACAAAAATGGTAGTATAAGGATTCAAGAGATTGTTCACAACCAAATATGAACTGGGTTTCGTCATCCATTGAAGTGGACCAAAAAGAAAACGGAAGTTGTGAAGTGATAAATGAAATTATACTTTCTACAAGAAATTATTCAACTACAAAAAGAAAAAAAATCAACCTTTTCAACCTGAAACTATTCTTGTTACAGTTGTTCTTTTTGTCTCTGATTTTTCAACAGGTGGCCTTCAATGCGAACAAATTCACAATGTGCTTCAAGGGTTTATACCAACCTGGAACGGAAAATGACTGTATTTTGATGTCTGGAGGGACAGCCGACAGAGGCGACCTGTCAGTACTTACAAAAGACATACCAACTGGCTCTGGGGTTCATAAACTTCTTCCAAACCTTAAGTATGCTGGGAAATGTGTCAACATAATACCATTAAAAGACAGTCAACAATCTCAAGTGAGTATTTTCAATCGCATTTCTGTGAACTGTTTTTGTTTGTGTCAAAAGTCACTTTGGTTTTTAATGAAGGGATATTTGAAATCATACCCTTTTCCAAAAACGTATAATATGGTATAATATAATATAATATGGCACATTGTGTCTTGTCCATTTCCTGTTGTCAGATTGAACAAGTCGAACTTGGAAACTTTGGTTCACAAGCAATTCTGGCAATCAAGACATATCCTGGGTACACAAATGCTGCTGTTGTAAGTAAAAATTATTAATTAAAAAAATAATTATTTTTCATACTATTGATTTATGTATTATTATATGGAATGCATTGATTCTTTTTGCATCCTCTTCTGTGTGTGGCCATTGTCTCTGTGAGATTGGACTGTTGACTTTGGCTGCATGCACCTGACACAATATATCATATATTTCTAGTGGTAAATGTGGCACATGTGATGTGCAGCGGTGTGTTTTTTTTACTTTTACTAAGTTATAGCTTCAGTTTCATGTTTGTGTTTTAATTTGGCATATTAGTAGGATTAGTTATAGCCTTTGACTGTCGCCTTGTCTTTTTAGGTAGCAGATTCACAAGTCAATGGCCTTACAGTTTCCAAACAGACATTCCAGACCAATGAAACATACAATGGAGTCATCACAGACGTGAGTGGATGCAGACTCTCAGGTAAACTTGTGGTCCCTAAAGAGCAATAAGAAAACACAATTGGAATAATTTAAATTACTGCTATGTCATTGCCTTACAGTTTAAACTACATACATAAACTTTCTCTAACCACTAGGTACTGCTTATAAGACAAATACAACAGTGAGGGACCCAAACATTTGTTCTACTGTAACCTGTGATGTGAGCGGAGTTGCTAGTGCCATTAGTGATTGTGGTCCTATGGAACGTTGCCAGGGCAATGGGAGGTAAATATTTAAAGGAAATGATACAAATCTCCCCCAACCATGATAAAACGCAAAACTTGATGAGGACTTCAGGACCTGTTTCTTGGATTACATGATTGCTAACTTAATGCAACTTAATGATGGTCCTATTAACAATTAAGCTTGGGGGTAGTGCAGTTTTTTTTTTTTTACATAAAACTCTTGAAGCTACAATTGTAAAAAAGATTATTCAGTTTAAGATGAAAAATATTTCACCAAACTCTGATGGTGTTATGTTCTGTTTGTATCTGTCTCCATCAGTTGCATCTTAAACACCATGTGCACTGTGACCGGCTCCACTGTCATTGATTTCGTTGGAAGAGTCCACTCTGTCCCAGACAGGTGTGGGTACACTCTGATGAGGTCTACATTGATCCTGGGCGTCAAGTTGGTGGGCATCTTCCAGGAAAGACGCCGTAAAGACATTAGTTTTTTGGACCATGTCATACTGCAGCTGGACCAGGCGGGTGTTCAGATTTCCCTGGGACAAGGCGGCAGAGTTCAGGTACATTACCAACCGATAGCTCTAGTAATGTGCTAGGGTGTCAAGTGATGTGTAGTTACATTCAGAAATCACCATGTATCGCTGATGTTCAGTACACTCCAGGCAGTGGCAGATTAAGGTGCTCATAGGCCCCAAGGCTACGCTTTTTATTGAACCTCCTGTCATTGCATTTTACCAAAATCAAAGAAGTAATTCATATTCAGATCAGTATAAGTTGACACACAGATGCACAGGAAACGAGGAGAGAGAGGGACAAGTGCAAATGGTTTGTATACCACGTGACCAAATTATCCACATAAAGAAGAGCATGCTATTGAATGTTGTTTTGCAGGTTTTCACCTCTGAGATTGTCAGTGCTGTGTGAAGTAACTGTTGCATACTTGAATAACTAGAAATCTTGTAAGGACAACAGTACTGTTTTGTATATAACTACCTTTGGAATTCTAATACGAGAAAGAAGAAAAAAACAGGCTGAGCTGGTAAATGGACTACTCTTATGTAGCTCTTTTCTACCTTACCTGACAAAACGCTTTACAATTGGTCACTGATTCACCCATTTACACACATACACACAGATGACATGCAAGGCAATGCCCTGTCTATTGGAAGCACCTCAGGGTTCAGTGTCTTGCACAATGACAGTTTGACATGTGGACAGGAAAAGTTGGGGATTTAATTGCCAACCCATCGATTAGTGAATAACCCACTCCACCTCCTGAGCCACAGCCACCTGAAAGAGTTAATGCCATGGCAGGAAAGACAAAACTTGTACATAATGCATACATACTTGAAGGGCAGACAGCAGTTAACCTGACTGTTACACAGAACCATTAGGGAAGCTGTCATTAGAGATAAAGGTCAGGGGATTGGATGAACCATCTGTCTGTCACTGTCTATCACTGTCAGTGTTAACCTCTTTAGCAGCTACCATTGTTGTTTTGAAAATTTAATAAACTCAATTTTATATTAATACTTATTAATGCTTTTTTATAAGGTGACATGTATTTGTTGATATCCATCTCTGTTGAACAGTATCTTTGTGTTTCTCCCCGTTACTGTGCTCCTTTGCTGTGATGAAGCTGAATGACAAAGTGCTGATGGTCAATACCACAGCACAGGTGGTCCACGGTGTGACGCTCTCTAGAGACCAAACAGGAGTGACTGCTAAGATCTCAGCTTCCAACAACATGGTTTCTGTCCACTTTGACGGCTACACAGCACAAATCCACATAACGGGTACATAAAAATTAAACCTTAAACCTCAGCTGTCATAAAATTGTGAAAATTGTTTTCCTGGCAGCCGTCTCCTTGGAGATGAGCCAGAAATGACATTAAAGGCCCTGTACACCCAAAGAGGTGTTTTCAGTTCTTCCGGCTGATTAGGTTGGAAGTGAGCAGAGCTGTACTGGGAACTGGCGTGGTGTCAAATTCGATATGTCAGTTAAGCATAGTCTTTACACACCCACACAGCCCAGAGGAAAAAGTCTGATCATCAATAATTAAAATAAAATTTGTGAAAAAAAATCTGTTGTACACTTCAGGTTTTAAAAAATTCAAATCAACTGTAGGGATGGGAGATACCAAATTTGGTTTTGACCCAAAGTAATAACATGGCCAGAACTACGTTATGATTTTTATTCATGAAATATTTATTACTTTTCAGCAGTCCCATTGAGATCTATTTTTGAAAAGCATCAAAGCACTTAAGATGAGCCTGGGTTGAATTAGAAGCAGGTGCATATAAAATTGTATCATCTGCATAAAAGTGGACATTAAAGCAGTAATGTTATATATATATATAGTATAGTAGAGAGTATTTTCATTAGCACACAAGGAATTAATGTTGAACGTTTCTTTTTACTAATTTTGTTTATTGCTTAATGTTAATGTAGTTTTTTTGTATTTTAAATATTTGCATTAATTCTCTTAACTATACAGTACAGGTTTTTTAGTATTGATTCTGTGGATAATATCAATGCTCAAAACAAGACCTGCAGTATAAATATTACTTTAGGTATTGATCTGCTCAACCGTAAAGGTAGAGTTTATATCAAGTTAAAATCTGTGGATATCAGCTGTTTGCTGCTCTGCGTGTCCACTTTAAAAGTAAATCGATGTGCCACACATTCTCTCCTAAAATTGTCCAGGACCAAGTGGAGCACCTGTGCAGGGTTTATGTGGCAACTCCAGCTGGTCTTTTGGTGGAGAAAGAGTCTCTGAACACTCTGCCATTGAGTAAGATCTTAAACACAATGTCTAATTCACTCCTACTGCTTATTTGAATGAATGGGTTTCAAATATACTGTAGTTCTGTATTGTTTGTCAGTCTTTGATCTTTTACTGTTTGTTGCCCCATAGCTGTGAGACGCAGTATGATGATGATGCTAACAGTACAATCAACTGCAACACCACAACTGAATGGTAAACACATATTAAACTCTCTTTTGAAAAATAAACAGACAACATTAACATGGCATGCATAACCACAATATTATTTGGATTTTGGAACCTACAGATGTAAACTCCTATTTTCTTGTGTTATTTTAGTAAACACATGCCTTACTGTCCTTGATGACTGAACTTTCATGTCATATTTTCAGGTGTAATATCCTGAAGCAGGCTTCCTTCACTGCTTGCAACAAGCACATCAACCCAGAGCCCTTTATAACTGCCTGCACAAGAACTTTGTGCAAATACCCTGCAGTGGATGGTCTGAAGTGCCAGTTCCTGGAGGCCTATGCCAGGGCCTGCAGCCACCACAGCAATGTTACAGTGGAGAGCTGGAGGTCAAAGACCAGCTGCTGTAAGGCTGTCTTTAGTATATCCGGTTATGTTTCAAGTTGACCTGATAGGTCTGAATTAGATAGTGTTTGACTATTTCCTTAAAAAATTGTGCTATGTACAACCCTAATTCCAAAAAAGTTGAGATCCTGTGTAAAATATATATAAAACGGAATGCTATTTACAAATATGGATGAGATGAGGTTAACCAGTGTGGGGATCTACAATCTAAAATATCATTAAAAGATTCAGAGAATCCAGAGAAATCTCTGCACATATGCAGCAAGGCCAAAGACCAACATTGAATGTCACATTGCAAATTGTTTTTGGAAATCATGAACATTGTGTCCGTCAGATGTCGCAACCTTTTTTGAGATTGCAGCTAAAAAAAAATATCTCCGTGTAATCTATGCAGTCTTAATATATAAGATAAATAGCATAATTTAGACAATCTACTCTCTAAAAATGCCATAAGACCATCATGGACAAAATGGAGGTCATCGGTTCTTCCGACAGCTTTTCTTGATCGGTTTTGGAATGGTATTTATCCCTTCATATGTCTTTTTGTGTGTGCGTGTGTTTGCAGCTGCTGTCCCTCAGGCCTTTTGTCTGGACAGGTTCTGCAGTGCTCATGAGTTCTGTGGTGACAGTATCAATCATGGGGAACCCCGCTGTCTCTGTCGGGCCATTTTTGCCTCTGAGTACAGATCAAGCGGTACTTTTGGTGAGTCAGCTATGAGACAGACTTGCATGTTAACATCAAAATGATTATGATTATGACCTATGAACCTTTCAAATATTATTCTTTAATAGATGTAATGTAAAATTACACACAACTCTCACAGTCCTTAAAGAAACTTAAGAAAAGACATATAAAAGATGTTTTTCAGTGTTAAATTTATGTGTTCATGTTCCTTATATGGGCCGTTTTAGGTTGTTTGGACAAAAGCTAAATTAACATAATGTTTTGTAATGGGTGTTACAGGTGAGCCGACAGTCTGTGGGCAGAACTCAGCTTCGTTAACTATGGCTAATTGTCTCTTGGAGGAACAGAACATCGACTACTCTATCCTGCACCTCAATGACCAGGCCTGCACAGGTAAAATGGACCACCTTACCCACATGGTGACGTTCCATTTCGACAGCAGCAACAGTTGTGGTGCGGTGGCCATGGTGGGTACCCCCTTTTACTTAGTTATAATGTAAACACACCTGAATGTGCAGTAACAATGTCTGTGACCATGTGACTATTTAGATCAATGGAAGCCAAATTATCTACAAGAACTCCATCATGACACGGAACAGTTCCATGTCTGGCATCATCAATCGACAAGACCGAGTGCATATTGACTTCTCCTGTCATTACCGTCAGCCAGAAACAAACAACCTAGCCATCAAAATCAAAGACAGGTGCGTGGTCAGGTGAACAGTGCTGTATGTAGTTCCAGAGTTGTCCCCTTTTTGTTACCAAGGCTGACTGAGCTTCACTCGTTTTTTTAGGAAGTGTGTGAGTTGAGAAGACAACTCAATCATGTCTTTGCTTTCCAGCTCTGTGACCCAGCAGATTATTTCTGGAGAATGGTATTACAACCTGAGTATGAATGCCTACACCAACCCTGAACGCAACAAAGCTATCCAGTCAGACACCTATATCGAACTGAACAGGAAAATTTGGGTGGAGCTGAAGACGGAGGGGCTGGATGAAGAAATGATCCACCTGCTGACTGACTCCTGCTGGGCAACCGACCAGCCTTCGCCAAATGGAAGCCTGAGATATGACCTTGTCCTCAAAGGGTGAGGCACACAGAGATGCTTGTGGTGATTAAACCTGTCTTTGTTCATGCTGGACATTCCCTGTCATGTCTGCTTTCCTGTTTTTGACCAGCTGCCCTAATCCTACTGACAAGACAGTGAATGTGGTCGGCAATGGACTGGGAACGTCCAACTTTTTCTCTTTCAACTTGTTCCAGTTCACTGGCAAGACTACTACTGACATCTACTTGCACTGCAAAGTAGAGCTGTGTGTCAGGGATAGTAACACATGTGCACCGGTATGCCCATTTCCTTCATGTATCCACATACACACAAATAAACATTTTATTGAATGTCAGTTGGTTTGGATCATTGTTGAACCTCTAAAACTGGAGTCTCTGTCTCTTAACTTCCTCACAGAGGTGTAGCCAGGCTGACAGAAGCCGCAGATCTGTCATGCCAAAATATGAAAACCCTGCCTTCATCACCTTGGCCTGGACTTATTAGGTAAGTGCATCTCTCCTGCTGATTAATGCCATTGATGCAGGATTCCAGATCATGTCCAGTGAAAACCATGTATCTTCAAAACATTAGCTTTCCATCAGATAAAAAAAGTCCATATCTGTGACATTATATTCTTTTTAGATAATCCAATAGATTTTGAAGTGTTTTTTTACAACCGTTTCCAAAAAAGTCATTGACAGTGGTGGCAAATAGTGCAACAATTTAGTTTATTGTTTCTCAATGTAAACTGACAAAGAATTTGTTAATTTCACCGTCTACAGTTCATAATGTCATTAATATCATATCATTAAACGATTTGGAGAATCAGAATAAATCTCTGTACGTAACGGACAAGTGTTAAAACCAGTATTGGATGGTCGTGATCTTCAGACCCTCAGACATTGGCTCTGTGTTCACAGATGATGAAGTGATGTCCATAACAGTTACAAACAAACAAACAAACAGGAAACCGTATATAAACCAGATCCAGAAACACCGTCGCCATCTGTGGAACTGAGCTTATTTAAGATGGACTGAGGAGAAGTGAAAAACTGTCCTGTAGTCTGACGAGTCAAACATTTTACACAGCATGCTGAGTTTTTTGGAAACAGGGTTGTAGCTTAAAGGGATATTTCAGTTTATTTGAAGTGGGGTTGTATGAGGTACCCATTGCCAGTGTATTACCTACAGTAGACAGCAGTTGGCACTCCATTGACAGATGTCGTAGTCAGACTTTATTGACAAAAATATAAATAGATTTAGTGTCACAGAACATGGGAGATGTTGGTTGGCCACTACCTCAATCCACAGCAACTGAAGTTAGTTACACAATAAAACAAACAAGCACATACAAACTCACCAATTAAAACAGTGGCTGACCAGCAACTCCGATGCCATGCAAGGTCAACTTGTGGTTTTTGCCAATGAAATATGGTGGCTTTGAAGAGATCATAGATTGATATAAACACGTCAGTTTCCTATTGGAAAGAGCTGTCTGACAGTAAGGTGAAGTGTTGTAAATATTCTATACATAATGTACACTGATTGATTTATTTAGATGGCTACAATACATTTAATTGCTGGCCCCATCCACAGCAGTACATTGCTTAGCTTCCTGGTCCTCTTGTCTGCTTCTCCAAACTGGGAGTTTGCTCAGTACCGTTTACTGCAGGTATCACACTAACTACGGATGGGTAACTGATACAACAACCAAAGACAAGCTTCAACCTTTTTGTTTCTGTCTGCAGAAGGTGTAGAGTGGTAGGTCTTGACAAAAATATCCAATATGTTACATGTAACAACATATTATAATTCTCAAAGACAACATATCTATTCAACAAAAGTTATTGATGATTCCACCCATTTTACATTTTACTGACTGGAAACAACAAATTTGAATTATGGATTAACAACTAAGCATTACTTGGATTTGGTTGTCTTCTTAGGTTTCCATGGAGACTTGGTCTGACCATCAAGTTCAAGACCTATAATGATTCCTGTGTTGGCTTTGTCCTGATGAAGAGTCCTGGATTAATAATCAGTGCTATGAATCATTGCCAGCACATATCATTTTAATAATCAGACAGGCACACTGTTCTTTCTCGTGCATTTCTCTTTTTAGGTTTTGGGTTTCTGTGGGTGTTTCTTCTGAGATGGTGATAATGATTTCTAAAGTATTGGAAATGTACTGATTTGATTAGCAACGTCTGACACAGGAAAACTGTGTCAGCTCCTGAAAGAAAACACCTACCAATAACATGGATTGGTATGTTGAATGTTTCAGTGGAATGCGGGGCTTCCTTAGTGATTTACAGATAACAGACAAAGTTGATTTTATAAGGTTTTATATCCATAAGAGGGAGGGTGACAGTCCCAGCATGTTCCTGGATTTGTTGTGATTGCTGGAACCAGAAAAGGACTGCATTTTCAGGGATTTTCTCTTATAGGCAGGTGTTATTCTTTGTTTGGATTGCAAGGTTTTGCAAACAAACCAGGAACCTTCTATGGCCTCAACAAAGCCAAAACGTGCTGTATTAATGCTTTATCTACCTTTATGATAGTGTGAAATCAATAAAAAGCATAAATGTATGGGACTATTATGTGAGGTTTGTTGGTTTTATTTTTTATACTTAATTTATACTACTAATACTGTATGCAGTACAGTGTAGACTATAAATATGCATGTTGGATTAGTGACATCACCTACCACTGCCATCTTGGCTGTCCTGCCTCTGCCGTCTCCCGTCTAATCCAAAAATGGGCAAAGACGTGGAGCATCAGTGGACCTGAGGTGGGCTGTATGACACCTGTTAATTCTGTTCAAATATCATTTGAACAGGTGAGTTGTATAAAAATTCACCCTCAGTACAGTTGTCATGAACGGGGAAATTAGCTATAGAGACCAAAACTGTTTTTTGTACCAGGCTGTAAACAGGCTGTATTTCTGCTGTGAAGTTGGACATTTTAACATGGGGACTTATGGAGACTGGCTCGTTCTGTAGCCAGTTTGAGTTTCAAGTGGCTGTATGAGGGACTGCAGTTTTCAGCACTTTCACACTGGCTTCACTTCATAGCCTGCTTAAAATGTAAATAACTAATTTAATCAAACTCTACATGTGCTGAAATACCGCTTAAAGCAGAAACATCAATAAAACTGTCTGCACTGATCTCAGCGGAATAGATATGGCTCTTACTGAGAAGTGCACATGCCTTTCCACCATGTTTACCCTAATTAAATCACATGCAAACAGACGTAAAACCTACTGTGAGATCACCCATTGGTTGGTGTATGAACATTTTGAAGCTTTAAGTTTGGCATTATGGGTCTTGCCATCTTGGTTTTGTTGAACTATTTGGATAAATATTTTTATATTACAGCTAAACAGTAACTAAAACATATTTCTGAGAACATTTTAGGCAATAAAGTAACAGAATCTAGATTTGTCTAAAAAAAATTGTGTGGGTGCACTCTGAGAATGACTTCTGAATCATTAAAGCATACCCTGCTGCTTCCTTCTCTAAATGGGACCATTGTTTACAAAATGAATGTCATGCTGTATGAGTAAAGTATTTACTGAGGTCATAAATCAAGTGAGAAGTAAGGTCAGTTTTAGAGGAAGCTCATCATAATCAGTCCAAACACACCAAAGCTCATATCCTGTGTCCTCCTTTCCATGATGTGACAATTGACAACATTTAATACAGTTGGAATATGAGAGAAATAGCATCAGATTGATTCAATCATAGATTTGTTGTGTTATGGTGCCTCCATCCGCACCATCCATACAAAGAAATGCAAGGTAAGACCATCTTCAAAAATCCTTGAGGTTCCTAACCCTAACCTTACCCCTAAACCTAACCCAAAGGCCGGTTCCATGAAATACCATGGAAAACTTACATAAGTACACAACTATTGTGGCACCACAGGTTGTCCACAGGATGGTGAAGGTGAAAGGTTTTAGAAACACTGTATAACACTGTAAAGGAGAGGTAAACATTGCTCCTATTGTGGCTCAAACTAAATCCATGCCCAGCAGGTTAAAGGTTTAGCAAAACATGTAAAAGATTATTTAAAGGTCCAGTTTGTCAGATTTAGGTGGCTGTATTAAAATAGGGCAGGAATTGAATATAATATGCACAACTATGTCTTCATCAGTGTATAGTCCTTAAAAACCTTTAGTGAATAAATTCAGTGAATAAATTCCAGTGAATACATTCGGTTGGAATGGCTAGAAAGGCTCAGATCAACAGAGAGACTGAGGAAGGTACAGTGCAGGGGAGGAGGGGGGAGAGACATCAGTCATGATGACGATGGAAGTGGAAAAAAAAGACCTGGATAAGCTACATAATGTCTGAACCTTTGTCTAAAACTCTGCCAGAGCTCATCGCCTTCTCCTTTCTGTGGTCTGTGGTGATGGAGATCTCGGAGGGAACTGAACTCTGCTTTCCACAACTGCTCAACATCTCCTACAGGAAGACAATCCGTCTTCACTTTGAGACCATGTTGACTTACATTCTGCTGTCCTTCATCTCTCTGTTCACTTCAGCTCTTAACCTGCTGGCCATCATCTCTGTCTCCCACTTCAAGTATTCATTTATTATTTTTGAAACTGATAGTTTTCAAAATTCAAAGTGTGAAGAAAACAGATTTTCCAAGAAATTATTTTGTATTTCAGTCTTTGCTCTAGTCAGTTTTACCTGAATGATGATTGATATTAAAAATAATAAATATATAAATATATTGTTGGTCTTCCTCCCCAGGCAGCTCCACACCCCCACAAACCTCCTCCTCCTCTCTCTGGCTGTCTCAGATTTCTTCGTGGGCCTCCTCATGGTTTTTCAAATTATGCTTATAGATGGATGCTGGTTCATTGGTGACTTTGTGTGCGCTGTATATTATATTTTGGACTTAATTAATACCTCTGCCTCCATAGGAACCATGGTGCTCATATCAGTTGACCGTTATGTGGCTATTTGTGATCCTCTGCATTATTCCACCAAAGTCACTGTGAGAAGAGTTACAGTCTGTACGTGTCTTTGTTGGATCTGTTCTGCTCTGTACAACAGTCTTTTAATTATGGATAGCTTGAAACAACCAGGCAGGTATAATTCATGTTTTGGAGAGTGTGTGGTTATTCCTGATTATGTTGCAGGACTTGTGGATGTTTTTTTCACATTTATTGGACCTGTCACTGTCATCATAGTTCTTTATATGAGAGTATTTGTGGTGGCTGTGTCTCAGGCTCGTGCCATGAGGTCCCACATTGCCGCTGTCACACTCCAGTGTTCAGTCAAAGTAACTGCTGAGAAATCGGAACTGAAAGCAGCCAGGACACTCAGTGTTGTTATTGTTGCGTTTCTAGTTTGCCTCTGCCCATACTTTTGTATAACACTTACAGGACAGGACATCTTGCCTAATGCTTCATCTGCTAGCTTTGTAATATGTCTGTTCTATTTTAACTCGTGTCTAAACCCCGTCATCTATGCCTTTTTCTATCCCTGGTTCAGAAAATCTATTAAACTCATTGTTACACTTCAAATACTGAAACCTGACTCCTGTGAGACCAACATACTGTAAAGAAACCATTTAAAGAACCTCTAAAAGATTCAGGCCAAGGTGGTACTTTCAGTCGATGTCATAAGGTTCTATATAAAAATATAAATTCCATTATTTTTAAGGGGGAAGGTGACACCTGGCACCGTTACACAGTCCCTCTGTTGGAACCCGAAAAGGACTGCATTTTCAGGGATTTCCCGCTATATGCAGGCGTTATTCTGATCAGAATTACAAGGTCTTGCAAACAATGTGGGAATTGTTTGACATGAAAACCAGCAACCTTCTATGGCCTCAATCAAACAATAACATGCTGTAATAATGCTTTCTCTAATGTGTAATCAATAAAAAGCATAAATGTATGGGACTATTACATGAGATTTGTGGGTGTTTTTCTCAATATTTTTATACTAAATTTATACTTCTATTACTACTACTACTACTACTACTACTATATTTATACTATACTATACTATCATAAACAGCATCTTGGTACATCTGTCTCTGCTGCCTCCCAGGTAATTCAAAAATGGGCAAAGGTGGACCTGAGGTTGGGTGAATGGAGCCTGGAAGCTCATACAAACTACCTGTGACAGCACCCACCTATCAAAGTGGCTATGCTATTGATTGAAGCTTTTAAGCAGACTTTCAGGAGCAGGACTACAGTTCAACCGTGACACTTCTGAAAGTACCCTCCTAACCCTCTTGTCCTCTTTGCTCTTGTATTCTGCACAACTCTACTGCCCACGTGATTTCTTTCTCAATTCAAGCGGCCATGCTGTTAACTATGCATAAATTCAAGCCTTAATATAATTTTAACAGGTGAGTTCTATAAAAATCCTAACCCATTGTGGTGTTGTGGATTATGAAATTATGATTAAGGATTCTCTGTGTTTCTTGAGCTATTGCTGTCATACCTGATTAGCTGGGGCAGCTCTGTTTCAGAGCTAAATATGATTGGCTTGGAGCAAATTATTAGCACTCTACAAGTTGTAAAAAAGAACTGATTTGTAGTAATACTCTGAGCAGACTATTGTGTATTAAATAGTATCACAGGTGTTTTTAATCTTGTAATCACTCATGCAGCCAGTTTAAAAGAAGACAAATTCTGACTGCTGTTTTGTGCCGGTGTGTGTATCACATTGAAGATATAAACAGAAGCAAAAGCAGAACAAAGTCTGAAGAAAAAAGATGCAAGGTAAGACCATCTCCAAAGAGATTGAGGTTCCTGTGACCACTGTTGTAAGACAGTGGTTCTCAAACTTTTCACACCATGTACCACCTAAGAAAATACGTTTCTCTCAAAGTACAACCAGTATGACCAATGTTAAAATACAGCGTAGAGCAGGCCAGTTCATGCAATAGGCAAATTTATTTCCAATAAATCATAATAATGTCTGGTGTGGTAGACCCCCGCACCAATGGGTTTCTGCTGCCTGAGGTATTCACTTAGCAACTTGTCCTTGGGGGCCATCTTCCTGATATACTCCTGGATCTTGTTTGTTTCATCCTGGATGGTGATTTTGGCGCTCACCAGTCCTCGACCTCCCTTGCTTCGCTTAGTGTACAGCTTCAGGGTTTAGGGTGAAACCCTAGTTCTGATCATCTTCCCTCTCTTTGTTACCATCCAACCACACAAACCCAAATGACATTCTGATGTCATTGCTGTAGATCCTAACGGTGGACCAATGAGTTCATATCTCACTAATTCCTGGCATAGAGCTTGATGTCATCCACGTAGAGGAAGTGGCTGATGGTTGTTCCACTTCAGAACTGGTATCTGTAGCCACTCTTTCTGATGATCTGACTAAGGGGGGGTCAGGCCTACACAGAAAATCAGTGGGGATAGTGCATCACCTTGGTGGTGACTTGTGCAATTGGTTTTGAGTTGGCTTGCAGAGTGGTTTTCCACAGTCCCATTGAATTCTTAATGAAGGCTCTTAGTGTCCTGTTGATATTGTATATCTCCAAGCATTCCAGTATCCATGTGTGTGGCATTGAATCATAGGCTTTCTCAGTCAATCCAGGCAGTGCACTGGTTGGTCTGTTTGGCCTTGCAGTCTTGGGTAACTGACCACTGACCATTACCTGGTGTTTGAGCAGTTGTGTAAAGCAGAGTTCACTTCCCCAGAGAGAGTTGAAGCTTCTGAGCTCTGGCAGCGTTCTGACTAAAGGTTTCTGTCACACAACTGATTTATCTCTATCCTTCCTGCAGACCCCTCCTTCCTCCTCATCTCTGCTGCTGTTTTTCTCTCCATAGAAATTGAAATACTCATAGTGCTCATCCTCCTTAATGTTGGTGACTTTGGTTTCTATCCATCGTCAGTGGACTCATCTGCTACCATTAGCTCGTCCTAAATAGATCATCTTGTTGATAGTGCTGCAGGCTCACTACTAACCACTCTTGACTCTATTGCACCTCTGATAAAGAAGATAATCAAACAAAGGAGGTTAGCACCATGGTATAACCAGCAGACTCGCAAATTAAGCCTCATAATGTCTTGGGGTCATTTTTGACCCCACTTCAATGTTGTTTATGTCATAAATATGGCATTTTTTCATCTGATATCACCAAAATAATATGGATGCTTCCATGGTATGGTAGCTCCACATAAAATCAATTTTGACCACTTTCACTGAATTTTGGGTATTTGATTGAATTTTGGAACACTCGTGTTCTTCCCCACAGCGATTGACCCCAGAAGGGTCATTGGGTTACACTGTGCTAACACACACACACAGCACATACAACACACACATACACACATATAACACACACACACCTACACGCACACACACCCACTCACGCACACACCTACATACACTTAAACACACACACACATACACGCACACACGTGCACTATGAGGGGCATTTTATGCCAGTACACTATACTAAAACACATTGACCGCGTCGCATACGCCTGCATAAGGACTGAAAAATAATTTGGTGTACTATACGCACGCGTATTGCGAGTACACCAAATAATGAAGGGGTTACAGGTGATAAGTGTCATGCCACGTGCGAACGCAGCGGACGCCTGTGCGCACGCTCGTCTCAATGTACAAATAATTGTTTACTTTATGATGACAAATTTTGAGTTTAACAGCTGCTTTGCTTCACAATTCAAGCAGTCCATGTATTACCAAGACAGACCAATGTGACAGTTTAGGCTATTTCAGTCATACGTGCACGCGTTAAGGCATCTGAAGCGTTGGCTTTAATACAATAGTGACACGCGTTAACGCCTATAGCGTGTGAACGCCAACAGTATAACTCATATCTAGAAAATTTCATTGCGCCACCGGCCCCACGCCCTGCTGCTGCTGCTTTGGCGCACCAGCTCTTTGGTTACGCGCCATGCGCACCAGCACAGCTACGCTCGCTCTGGAAGCAACTTTCCCGAAATGTTTCCCTTTTTGTGCTAGTGTCTTGTTTTTTTTCCCCTGTTGCTTTATGTCTTTTGTTCAGGTGCTGTTATGAACCGGTCTGTTTATTGTTTTTTGTTCAAAACATAAAAAAGGCAAGGGTGAAAGGGATAACTAAAATAATTTCAGCTACTTAAAAATAAAAATATCCTGACAGATCTGATGGGGCTTGGGATTCATCTATAACTTATGCTTTCTTCTAAACAATCCCGTATGAACCTGAGACTATGTGTAACAGCTGATCTGTATAGATATGCTGCAGAACAAGATCCAGTGTACCTCGTGCGTAAATGCGCACAGCCTCTTCCTCAGTTTCGCGCCTCAGCGTCTGCTGCGTTAACGCGTGGCACGGCACGAATGACCCCTCGCTATTTGATTTCCACAAACACTACACAGTGTGTGCCTGTACGCTTATGTAGAATTGTACTTAACAGTCACGCATGGTCTTCATGTCACGTATTTGAGGCATAGTTCACCCGTCACGTAGGCGTATGCGCAACAATGCGTATGCAGCGTCTGTGTGACGCCTACGTGACGCTCGTCTGTCCATTGAAAGTGAATGGAATTTACACGCGCACGTTACAGGTTTGATGTCATCGCATAGGCACTGTACACACGTTTTAGTATAGTGTGCTGGCATAAAGTGCCCCTCATAACGCACGCACCCACAAACACATACACACACATACACACACACACACACACACACACACACACACAGACAACCTCAAAGCTACAGGTGCGTAAACATGCTTTTATCTTTGATGTATACATGGGTATAAAAGCTCAAAACCTCTCAGGTCACATTTTAGTCTGAGACAGCACCATGAAGAGAAGCTACACAGCAGCAGAGGCTCTCTAGTTCATTTGGAACCCTACTGAGGAGGAACTTGACCAGGAGGAACTGTCAGAAGAAGCGGAAGATGTGTCTGAAACAGAACACAACACTGAACATGCTTCAACTGAAGAGGAGGATGAATCATCTGAGGAAGAAGAGGAACCTGCTCAGATTGGAGAGAGTTTCCACTTTTGCTCTGGTTTTCCACCCCTTTCAGTGACAAACGGCAAATGTTGGGAACAGAAAGAGAGAGAGGGGTCATCAAGGTCCAGCAAGGTATGCAATATCTCTGAGATCCACCGAGCATGGAATCAGGGGAAGTGCAACAGGAGGAGGCTGTTCCTAGAGGAGCTTGGGAGAGAACTAGTGACCTCTGCCAGTGTGGATGTTCAGCCTCTAACTTTGCAGCAGCCTCCCATCATCCAGGTGCTCTTCCTAACCGATAACCCAGAAGGAAAAGGTGCCAATTCCGCCCAAAACAAATAAATGTTCACTCTTCAATTTCAAAATGTTTTTTTGCTCTCTGTTATTTGTGAATAAAATTGCATCCATCTATTCTGAGCTGGGGATGTTCTGGCTAATATTTGACATCCATAATAATTCACAATTTAGTTTACTGTATTTCATTCCAAAATGAGCAGTTTATTGACCATGAATTCCAAAAAGAAGGATGAAACTTGTGTTAATGAGTTGGTATTGAGTTGACTAAAAGGTGAAACACAGTATTGGGTCATAATTCATATTTTATGCTTCATAAACAGTCAAATCAGATGGGGACAACAGAGGACAACAGTTGTCATTACGTGTCACCATTAAAAAAATGTTTATGCTGTCAAAACAGTGTCCTGACTAAATTTGACATATACCAGACTGTGGTAATGAATCAACATTCGTTCCTAATATATTATAGTCAAAATTAATCAGAATTTTAGATTTTTTAAGAAACAAAAAAATGTGATATAATTTCATATAAATGAGCTTTACTGACCCTAAAGTATAGAAATACGGGTCAATCTTGGTATTAATGAGTTGGTATTGAGTTGACTAACAAGGTGAAACAGTATTGGATCATAATTCATACACTATGTTTTTTAGGAACACTACTGCACAGTCAACGGGAAGGTATTATGAGGGTTAAAGCAAAAGGCGCAAAAATCTGAACACAAATGCTACTAAATTGGGAGAATCTCCTTTAATCTGGCAAGATAGTCTTAAAACAAAAAGGAAGGCTCTCCATAATGCCAGAGCAGCCGATTACTCATCAATAATAGAGGATTCTAATAACAACCCCAGGTTTCTTTTCAGCACTGTAGCCAGGCTGACAATGAGCTACAGCTCCATTGAGTCATGTATTCCTTTAGGTCTCAATAGTAATTACTTCATGAGCTTCTGACAAAATCACCTCTTGCCCTCAACAGGTACTGATCTGCCTTCTTACACAGGAAGATTTGAAACAACTGTAAGACCTGGGACCTGCTTTTCTCCCATTGACCTTCATCATATAACTTCAATGATTTCTTCATCAAGGCGTTAACCTGTCTCCTGGAACCCATCCCAACCAGGCTGCTCAAGGACGTTTAGGCAACATTATTAGGAATCACTCCATTAACTTTCATTGTTATGCCGGTAACACCAAATTATATCTATTTGTAACCAATTTTAATGATATAAAAGTAAATTACAGTATAATAACACGTTAGACTAATAATAAGACCCTAGCCAGAATCAGAAGACACCAAATTTGTTAGAAGCCAATATGTTGAGTAGCAATAATGAATCAGGCAGAGGAATAAATGTTGAGTAGCCACTATTTTTACAGTGAATAAAGGAAAATGGCTAATTTGTACAAAAATATACAGGAATGACCAAAATGACCAGAAACAAAAAGTGTGCACACAAAAATGAAATAATACTGTCCGTTGGGGCCCTTATGAACTGAAAATTGTTGCAGGTGCACCTGTTTTTAAAGGTTCATGGAAGTGTAATGTGAATGTATGTGTGTGTGAGGGTGTACGTGTGTATCTCCTTCGCTGTGATTCGTCTTCAACGTTCTTGGCTCGCCATTTGTCACAACCAGAATCTCGTCCTGGTCCGGATTTTCCCCGTCCTCTCAAAAAACCTGACCTGTAAACAGGGTCATATCTATTACACTCTATTCTCAGATGCATCATTAAAGGTTTAAATGTCAAAAATGCTAAATATTGCATCAAACCTCACACATAAATCTTCAATCTTATCAAATCTCAAAACTTCAGTTTTTAGTTGTACAACATTCAACGTTCAAATATATCAAATATGAGCACTAAACATTCAAGAACTCACGTTAAACTGTTCATGTGAACAGTATTTCAATAATACTTATGGTAAGTAACCATTAACATTCAAAGTATCATGTATCATAACCATATCAAACCAGGATAACATGTACAAATAAAGTAACAGTACACATGAGTTTGTTTCAGAGGTATCAAAGAAGTGTGCTTAATTACTCCTACACTATAGACCTACTAGTGCGAGACAAACTGCACCAAAAATTATCCTCCAGGTTACTTTAAACTCAGCTGAAAGAAAATAAACTCCTTCAATAATTTGCATTTACAAAAAAAATATAATTGTGCTTTCATATATCAAATTACTTTTTTAAATTTGCAATAGGAAGACAAAACAGACTTCCCTTTTAATGTATACATCGGCATAAAATAATAGACACATTATACTCAATATACATATGTACAAAACATTGCACCATTATTCACCTCAGTTAACCTTAATACCACCACTGCTTTCTTTAGCACACTGAGAAACAACAGAAAAACAGCATCAGAGCAGCTAAAGAGACACGTTTCTCACCGTTGCTCTGTGTTTCAAAGCCGAGCACACCGATGTCGGAGCTTGCAGCGGCTCTCCTGATGGAAGGTAAGTGGTTAGCCTGTGAGACACCGAGCTAGCATTAGCATGGACGATGACGGTAAGTGTTAACGAGCATTTTTTTATCCAATAAACAACTCATCTTACCGATGTAACTTGTCTCCTTCGTGTAGTCACTCGGCCCCGGACCTCCAGTAGGTAAGTGTGCTAGCTTTCTCTTTCTCTTTTCACAGTTTAACTCCAGATTTTTCTCCTTTTTTTTATGTCCTCTTAGCAAGTAGCCTGCGTAGCACCTGATTGGCTGTTGAGGGCTAGGTACCCCCAGAGCTATAGAGAGAACAGAGTTACGACACGCTCTGATGTCGCCGCTGGGGCTGTCACGTGGTTCATGTAAGCCTCGATAGTTCCAAACAAACCATAGCGGTCATTGTCTTGTATGGGACAGAGTGAGTTATTGCATGGTAAATATCAAAATAAAACAACACACACATTTTTTTAACCGTTTTTGCACTATTGCATGTATGTTATTGTTTATGCTTTTGAGCTGTGGGGTTGACAACTGAAAGTACTGCATTGATTACTTTCGAATAATAATAATAATAATAATAATAATAATAAACTTTTGGAGGGAAAAGTTCGTGTTAGCTTGGCTAGGTTACTTACGTGAGTGATGCTAACTTTACAAGGTTGGTTGTTCTGTATTTGAACTTAGATAAACAAGTTACCATTTAATTTTTAGTATTATTGAAGTATTATTATTACTATTGCACTCTTAGCACTTACCTGTTTTGTGAAGTGTCAGCTTTTCCAAAGTACGTTTTATCTTTATTACCAAGTTTAGTTATTTTAAAAGGACATGTAGGAGACTAAAGGACATTTAGTTCCTTTTGTACGACATGCATCAGAAATATGGAGATTTTAAGATAGAGCCATGTATCATATCTATCAAACAACCACTAATTATGCTTGAATATGATCAGTCAAAATCTAACTCTACAAGCAACTATTCACACTTGCAATTTATGTTAGAGCTGATGGACTGGAAGAAGTATGACTGGTACAAAAGTTGTTAAATAAACAAGATTTTTATTTAAAAAATATTGAAACAAGAACAATTGTGTGTGTATGTGTGTGTGTGTGTGTGTACAAGAAAAAAATGAATAGGAATAATAATAAATAATATATATTATTGTTATTACCATACATAATATATTATTATATTATTAATAAATAATAATAATAACAATAATAATAATAAAAAGAATAATAAGAACAAACTAGAACAATAACAGCAGTGTGTGTTAACAAACAAAAACCATTAACAGACCAAACAAAGTGGGGCAATAAAACCATAAACACACACAAAGGGCTCTGGAAAAAGGGAAAGAATGTCCTGGAAAAGGACTCCTGCATGTGTCACGAGACGAGGCTAAAAGCCAGTGGCATAAATGGACAGAGATTGTAAAGGTGAAGGCAGGGTCACAAGATCTTGCTTTGTTTAAGGGTCCTCAATGAAAACTTCAAACCAATACACAAGCAAACAAGACTTTTATGGCAGTTCCATTCACACCCTTCTCAAGCTTTTCATCTGTATCCTGTAAAAAAGTAAACAGGGTCAGGCAGAATGGTTGGATAAGACAGCAGGTAGCGCTTACGCCTAATTTACACCGGGGACGTAAGCGCCGCGGAACGGCTGCGCCGCGGAACGGCTCCGTCCTCTGCCCGGCGTCAATTCACACCGGGCGCGTAACGGCAGCGTAGCGCTGCCTTGCGAGCCAGCCGTATTCACGCGAGATCGCGAGATCACGCGATAATCCTCAACGTACGCGAAACCGCGAGATCCCGTGATAAACTGTGGAAACAACAACAACAAACAGCTTACTTTGCTTCTCTGACGTGGAAGAGATTATAAAAAGGATCTGTTGTGTCATAAATTATTGTGTGTTGTTCCACTTCAACAATTACTCTGTCGTCGTCCATGTTGAGACCCTTTGATCGATTGACTGCTGACCTAGTGCCACCGGTCATGGTGTAATGTTGATGTGATGTTGTGATAGGCTACATGAACAGCGTATTGTGTTTTATTTTGAAAGGGGGCGGAAGTGTATTACTTTGATTCTGTGTCGGATTTCCCGTCCGGTGCAATCTGCTCTGTTGAGCTTGACGCGAATCAGCAACTCCTCCGTCAAAAATAGAAGTGCTACGGAATGCTTGCGCTGCAGAGCGGAGAGCCGCTGCTGGGACGCTGCTGAGACGTTACGCGGCGCGCCCGGTGGGAATGGTCTCATTGACTAGAGTGGCAGCGATCAGCTCCGGTGACCGCGGCGCAGCCGTTACGCGGCCGTTACGTCCCCTGTGTAAATTAGGCGTAAGTCTGTACTTGATATAATACATTCCCGGCATCATATCAGTGGGTGGAGATAGACTGCTAGATAAACAGATAGACAAACGACCCCCCACCACCCCCCTGATTGACATTAGTGCTTAGAGAGAAGCCTGTGATCTTTGATATTGTCCAAGTTCAAGACAGCTATGGTTACATCATTTTGTAGATCAGCGGTTTTACCATGGTTGGCTGCGCAGCCTTTGGAATGCAGCAATCGATCTGAGAAAGGAGTCCGGATGTATGGCTTCCCCAAGGACACTGACCGCCAGAAAAGGTGGTTGGCGATTGTCAGTAGGCAGAACTTTCAGATTAGAGGTGACAACAACAACAGAAAACTTTGTGAAGTAAGTAATGGCCACAGAGGTTTTATGATACATTTACTAAAATTTCAAAGGGCATTGTACACCTGAATGTAAAGAATAACACTACAATTATAGTGCAACAGAAAATGTGAAGTATGCGGGGGAAACTGAACTTAGCCTATGACTTATGACATCATCACCTCCCGGTAGTTACACTTTGAGGCGAACCAGTTCATGGAAAAAGAGGCACACGGAAGTTGAGACCAGATGCTGTCCCAACCATCTTTATCCATCGCCCCAAGCCCAAGAGGAGGAAAACACCTTCGAGGATGATGGCTTCTGCAGAAGTTAAAACACCTGATGACCACACTTACTGCACAAAATCAAACCTTGGTATGATACCAGTGAACACAGTCTTTCCACAGTTTTTCCCATTTTATGAATTTCAAAAACAAGGTATTGTCAACAGACTTGTCAATTTCACTTCTTCTAGGGATGTAGTGTAGGTGGCATAAATACATATAACACCAACAATCCGTTGTTATTACAGATATTGAGAGAGAAATTGAGGTGCAGTTAGAGGCGAGTGAGAGGGATGTACCAGGTGACAATGAAGCAGAGGTCAGCAGACAGCCAGGGGCCAGTCAGTCCAGGGCCGGCATTCAAGCGGCCACTTTAACAGGGACAGGAACCAGTGTGCCAGGTGCCAGTTAGTCAGGGGCCACTCATCCAGGAACCAGTGTGCCAGGGGCCAGTTATGACAGGGCCAGTGTGGAGGACCTGCTGAGGGAATTAAAAAAGGAGAGAAATATGAGGATAAAACCAGAGAGAGCTCTAGCACGACAAAAAAGAATCAATTTGGCACGTAGGAGGAGAAACAACAACTTTCAACAAAAGTTTACTTCAATTTTCAATCGGGACCAGATTCATGCACTCAGCCAAAAGAAAAAAAGGGTGATTCGGTGGGGCAATGAGACCATCAAAAAGGCAATTCAAATTCGATTTACAGCAGGCACAACAGGATACAAAACCCTGCAAAACATGAAGATCCCTCTGCCAGACATCCGCACTGTCCAAAGAAGAATGCAGCATGTAAAACTGAAGCCAGGAGTGTTGGGGGAGGTTTTTGACATGCTGAAGCTAAAGGCTGGTAGCATGAGCCAAATGGAGAGGGATTGTGTGCTAACCTTGGATGTGATGGCCATCACCCCAAGCGTAGAGCTGCATATGGGGACAGGAAAGCTGTTGGCAACGTTACACTGCCTGGCCACAATGGCAGAGCAACTCACGCTTGTGTCTTCATGCTGGCTGGAATAACAGCAAGGTGGAAGCAAGTTGTGGCATACCACTACAGCAGTAATTCCACCAATGGTGCCGTCTACCAGCCCATCATCATTGCTATAGTGGAGGCAGCAGCATCTGTAGGGCTTCATGTCAGGACAACACCTGTGGAGTTCCACTATGCCCTACGGGCTGTCACTGTTGGACAATTCCTGTCCACAGTGCATACAGGCAGTTACCTGGATGACAGCAGTGACCACCTAGCAGACTTCCTGGAGACCAAAACCATTACCAGCAGTCCTGAAGGTCTGAGAGTGGAGCAGCTGGCCGACCTGACATCACCACCCACCATCACAAAAACAGATTCCTGTGTTCTGTATTATCTAGCTGGATACATTGTGAGGTGTGTCTTCAGGTCCTCACTCTGTGAGACGTGCAAGCATGCACTTGTGCAAAATGCAGATGATACACGAGAATGCTGTTCTGTTGCAGTTGAAGGAATTCAAACAGGGTGCACTTTATCGGCCATCTGATGAGGTCTTCACTATCGTCCAGCACGTGGAGCAGCTGTTCCGTTCAAGGACAGATGAATCTCTCATGGAGTGCACCAATGCTGTGGAACACCTGGAACAAGAGGCCATGCTTCTGGGTTAGCAGCCTCCCATCATGCCATGATGTGAAAAGAAAAATCATCTGCAAATATGTCAGGCTGAGGTTAAGGATTACGGCAACGTGCATCAGGGCTGCAAGGAGGGAAGACAAGAGTAAAAGTTACCTTGGCAGCAAGAGTCAAAATAAAAAGGCCAAGAAGGCTCAACCTCCTGCACCAAAGGCCATAACATCTAGGCCACTACCAAATACCTTACTTATTGCCATGGATGTATTTGGCCTCTCCGTCCCTTCTCAACCTCCAGCAACCACCAGTCCCTTGAGGGACCACGACCTCGGACCTTGCAGGGATTTGGTGGCGCCACCTGAACCAGGGACCCAATTCGACAGCGCTGAACCCACGCTGAAGGAGGTGGAAGAAGCTGTTAGAGCGGCAAGATCCAGCTCTGCTCCCGGTCCCAGCGGGGTCCCCTATAAGGTCTACAGCTCCTCAGACGTCTCTGGAAGATCCTGAAGGTGATCTGGCGGAGAGGGAAAGTCGCTGCGCAATGGAGGTACGCTGAGGGAGTCTGGATCCCGAAGGAGGAGGGCTCTTGCAACATTGAACAGTTTCGCATCATCTCGCTGCTCATTGTTGAAAGCAAGATCTTTTTCAAGATCGTGTCCCAACGTCTGACAGACTTCCTCCTGAAGAACACCTACATTGACACCTCAGTCCAGAAGGGAGGAGTCCCAGGAGTACCTGGATGTCTGGAGCACACAGGGGTGGTGACACAGCTGATCCAGGAGGCTAAGGAGAGCAATGGAGATCTGGCAGCTCTTTCTAAAGATATAGTTACTTTAGATGGGATTACCCTGGCCTCCATGTGTACTGACAGGAACAAAGATCAGAGATCATATTTTTCCCATTTTGGCTTCTTTGCATTGGCTACCTGTAAAATCTAGAATAGAATTTAAAATTCTTCTCCTTACATACAAAGCTCTTCATGGTCAGGCACCATCATATCTTAAAGAGCTCTTAGTACCTTATTACCCCTCTAGAACACTGCACTCTCAGAATGCTGGGTTCCTTGTGGTTCCTATAGTCTCCAAAAGTAGATTGGGAGCCAGAGCTTTCAGCTGTCAAGCTCCTCTTCTGTGGAACAAACTACCATTTTGGGTTCTGGAGGCAGACACGGTCAACACTTTTAAGAGTAGACTTAAGACTTTCCTTTTTGATAGAGCTTATAGTTAGGGCTGGCTCAGGTCATCCCTTAGTTATGCTGCTATAGGACTAGACTGCCAGGGGACAAATGGTGCACTGGGCTCTCTCCCTCCCTCTCTCTCTCCCCCCCTCTCCATCACCATCTGTAAACATTCATGTCTCATTAATGCAGTGGTTCTCAAACATTTTCAGTCATTCCCCACTTTGGACAAGGGGGAATTTCCAAGCCCCACCTGCCCCCATCGAATTTATCCATGTTGTGTTATTGCCCACACTAGCCTGCTACCCATCGGCATAAAAGTTTGTTCCGCTGTTTGTGGGTGTTTTGTTTTGAATGTATGAGCTTTGTTGTCTTTAAAGAAAGGCATTGATAAAGCAGACATCCCAACCTGCAAAAAGTCATTTCAGGGAGGTTCGTTCTGGTGAGGGGGGGGGCTGTTACACTTGGTGTCGCCCCAGGGGTGGTGGGGTGGGTGATCGGTCTAATAAGCGGCAACACACAGCTATAAGGACACTTTGCTCTCACACGTGCTGCATTTATAGTCACACAAACACACACGCGCAGTCACTCTCTAGTCTAGTGTGGGAGATTGGATCTCATTTGCAGGCGTCAGGGAGCCGCTATCAACATGCGGGAGACTCACGGAACTCCGGGAAAGTTGGGATGTCTGGATAAAGATAGGCATAAAAAGGAAAATTTCCTCCCATTTGGCGCGTCCCACCTGTCATGTCTCTATTCCCCACCAGTGGGGTGCGCCCCACACTTTGAGAACCGCGGCATTAATGCATGTTACTGTGCTGTGACTGTTCGTCCAGCAGGTTCTCATGGATCGTAGCTGCTGCTGTGGTCCTGCACGACGTCCACTACATATATTGTTACTGTCATTATTGCTATCATATCTCCATTATACTATATAGTTAGTTATTGATTTGCTGCTGCTGTGCATCTGTCTGTCTATCTATCTATCTATCTATCTATCTATCTACAGAGTGTTCTCGATAGTTCACAAATTCACAAAATATAAATCACAGTCTTCATGATATACGCCCTGGTTAACTAACTGACTTCAAAAAGTCATAAAACTGGGAAACAGTGCCTTAGAGATCTCATGTTTTTTTTCCTTTTTGTATTTCATTTACTTTTCTTTCTAGTTCTGCAATGATTTATTGGAGTTGCAAGGAATGAGTAAATGACAATAGACCAAAAGACAATTATTATTTTTTTTTTTTTGGCTGATAAGCTAAATATTAAACCATGTCATTTATTTTTTTGAGGATCTGAAAATTAGATAGCAATTTATTTATACATTCTTCTAACATTTCAATTTTCTGAAGTACACAGCTAGCACAACAACATGTGTCACAGCCACAAACAAACCACAAATAACTTTACTGTTGTACTGGAAAATAAAACAGTCATTCTCAGAGAATATTAGTTGTAACATAAACAAACGTTAAAGGTACAGTGTGTAGAATTTAGTTGCATTTAGTGGTCCAATCACTGCATTGTAATCTCCTTACATCACCCTCACCTTCCTAATGTAAAGGAGAAACAACACTTTAAGGACCCTGTTTAGAGTCAGTATTTAATTTGTCTGTTCTGGACTACTGTATAAATAAGGTGTTTCAACATGGCGGCCTCCATGAAAGGGGACCCTCTCCCACTGTAGATATAAAAGGATATTTTTTCAGTAACAAACATAAAAAGATTCTTATTTTCAGGTGATTATACATGCATCAAAACATAGTTATGAATATTATATTCCATGTTTGCCTTATTCTGAAAATAGAGGCCCCAAATCTTACACACTGTACCTTTAAGACATAAGTATGATGTAGAGCAGGGGTGTCCAAACTTATTGTAAAGCTTCGGACGGCAAGAAATCGCCCCCGAGCCGTACTTTGGACACCCCTGCTCTACAGCATGTTGGCATCACAGGAGTCTGGCTGCAGTATCTTCAATGTAACAATGAGCTTAATTGATTTTCTAAACCCTGGATAAAAAAGGGCATAGATCAGAGGGTTTAAACAGGAGTTAAAATAGACCAAACATATTACAAAATTTACAGCAAAAGTACTGCTCAAGTCTTGTTGCCCTGCAACACAACAAAATGGGCAGAAACATGACAGAAACACAACTATAACAACACCAAGAGTCCTGGCTGCTTTCAATTCAGATTGTTTTGCCATTACTTTCCCTGATTTCTGGAGTGTAACAGCTGCAATGTGGGACCTCATGGCATGAGCCTGAGACACAGCCACCACAAATACTCTCATATACAAAACAACAATAACAGTGATGGGAACTAGGAAGGAAAAAATAAGGTCTAGAAGTGCAGCAATGTAGTCAATGGCAATGACACAGTCTCCAGAGCAGGATATCTGGCTTGGTGTCAGGGTATGCTTCAGAATCAGACTTTGAAAGATTACAGAACATATCCAACACAGACAAATACAGACTTGAACTTTTTTTTTGTGTGATTTGAGTGGAGTAATGCAGAGGATGACAAATAGCCACATAGCGGTCAATAGATATAATCACCATGGTTCCTATTGAGGCAGAGGTAATAATGTATCCTAGATACTGAAAAAGAGTACACAAAAATTCACCAAGGGACCAGCATCCATCTAATGCTACCCACACATCAGAAGACTTTGAAAAGATTTGGAAAAGACTCTTGGAAAACTATCAGCTCACACCTGCTCACATCTAAAGACAAGTGTTCAGAGTTTTTAGTCACAGCCTAGTCTCAGACTAAGATTTTACAAAGACTGTGGATCTTGCAGGGTCATTATTTACAAGACTACAACTAGATTCTTTTATTCTTTTTTCCCACCATGCATTTTTTTCCCATCATGCCCTTAGTAGAAACTTTTTTGTTTGTGCCGAAAAAAACAACAAAAAGAAGAGAAGACGCCACAGAATGTGGGCACGGCCCTGGGTATATGGACGGGGACAGCAAGGTCTGTCTGTCCTACAAAAGGAACTGGAGGTGAGTTATGACAATACTGCTAACTAACTATTGCCATTTGGAATAATCAATTAGAATAACTTATTGTTCACTAGTTTGACTGACCTTGGAAACAGTCTTTTTTTAAAATTGCAATTTAACTCAGGTATCATCAAATGAGGTGATGGACATGAATAACTGGCATACTATGCCAGTTATTAAGTCATGTAAAGTTATGTAGTCAACATATTATGTTGACTACACTGTCAGAGATTAAACGAATTATATTTTAAAATCCCACCCATCCTTCATGACAATCCATGGAGACCTCTTATGCATATTATAACACTCACATAATCTGAATTCAATATCTGAATTATATTGTCCTGGCAAAGGTTATCAAAAAGCATAAACAATTTTTTTTCTCTACTTTTGGCGTTTTTAACCAGGCAAACGACGGAACTGGATTTAAAGAATTGCTCCGCATGAAATCCAAGGACTTCGACTTTTAATTAGAACAAGTACAACCACTAATAACAAAGCAAAACACCTGTTTTCGGATGGCCATCAGTGCAAGGGAGCGACTGTCTGTGACGCTGAGATTTTTCGCCACAGGTTTGTATGAGAGACATTACCACTGCTGTTGTAGAAAGGCCAACACCCTCCTGTTTTTACCCCAGCCTCCCAAAATGTAATAGATCGCAGAGAAATCACTGATGTTTGCTTTCCAGCCAACCTCAGATAGGCCTGACAATGAAATGACAGAAATTTACAAATGAACATGTAAAAACAGCCTTTCCATATATTCGAGAGACGTTTTCATCTTTTCAAACTTTCACACACAACTGTAATTCTGCATGTCTCCACCTGCTCTGTTACAGTTAAATGGTGAGTCTTGTATTTCTATACTGTTTCCATTCAAGGTGAAACCTTTAAATCCATGGGGTTCCAATACCGCATAGGAAGCACGACGGTATCACAGATCATCCTCTCCACATGTGAGGCTCTCTATGAGGTCATGAAGGAGGATTACCTCAAGGTGAAACACTAACACGTAACAGAACATCTGTAATCTTACATTTGGCAGTGCCCATATGTAAATGAAACATTATCACTAATTGTAGCGTACTGGATATGTGTGTTTATCATTGTTTTGTAGACACCAACATCAGAGGCTGCCTGGAGAGCTATTGCCGCAGACTTCTTTGAGAAGTGGCACTACCCAAATTGCCTGGGTGCACTGGATGGCAAACACATCTACAGCCTCCTGGTCATTCAGGCAGCACATTCTGCAATTACAAAGGCCGCTTTTCTGTGGTATTAATGGCAGTTGTGGATGCACATTATAGATTTGTGTATGTGAGTGTAGGGGCCCAGGGCAGACTGTTAGATGGTGGTTTGTTTGCCCACTCTGACCTCCTCAGAGCAATGGAAGCAGGCCTTCTTAATGTACCCCCACCAGAACCCCTGCCTAACACGACACTGTCATGCCGTATATGAGCTGTGAGGTAAAGTGCAAAAACAAAATACTCAAGTTGAAACATCGTGTTTCAATTATTAAGTGTCTGAACATCAGCACTATTTAAACGTGTACATCATGTGTAATTTACACATCAGAACAAATGAAACACAAAAACAGTACCTCAACTGTAAAATGTAAACAATACCAACAAAACTCAAACTTATTTTAATTATCTTCACTGTCTTCAAGTAGTTGCATGAAACTTGCTTGCCCCTGAGGTAGACTGTGTGTGTGCTGGTGTGATGGTGGTGGTGGTTGTAATGTCTGAGGATGAGTGTGAGGCTGGACTTCACTATGTTGCAGACCTTGAGTTCTGTATTGTGATGGTGTTTGCTGTGGCCAGATGTTAAGCTGATCATTAGGTTGTGGCCTGTATTGTGCCCTGCCTGTCAGTCGCTGTTGATCTGCTTCTTGAAAATCATACAGTGTAGTCATAACTTGTTTTTTGGCTCTTGTTTTTAAAGTTGCGTCTCTGATGTGACTGACCTCAACTGCAACCTGTCGTCCAAAGCTCGACTCTTCTTCTATTTTTTAGCAATTCAAGCTTCTCAAGCTCAATCTCATTGTCACTGACACGTCTTGCCTTTTTGTTTAATGGCTGGCGGACTCTGGGCTCTGATGGTGGTGGGCTTGAGGACCTTGATGAACCTGGTGTACAAGGCCTGAGGACAGACTCTGCGATGTCCTTGTCCAGAGTAGAATTCTCAACAGGAGAGGACACCTCCTCATCAGCCACTGTCCCCTATGTGTCTGTCTCGCTGTCTTCAATCTGTTGGATAAGACTGCCAACATGTATTTGTCATATAAGTGGTAATTCTATAAGCAGTTGGTAACTCACAAACATTATCAAAAGTTTATTGATAATATACAGAGACCATCTGTATAAACACATTAATTTGATTGCCATTTTTTGGTGGTTTTTCATTATTAATTATATTGTTATATAGACTTATCCAAAATCTTTTTGAAAGTACAGTAGTGGTAAGTGTAGAGCAACCATATCCAGTAAGGGGGGCTATGAAGCTATATCAATACATGATTTTTTGGACTGAAACAATAGTTAGAATTTTACTTACACTGTATAGAACCTAAACTGTGCCCTCAGAGACAGACTCCTTGTTTTCACCTCAGCAACTGAAACATAAATTGGGTTGCATTAGCACAGCACGTTTTTTTTTCCTTGTACAAAGTTAAGTTTGCTCACTCCCTCTTCGCTGTCTTTCGTTCGTGCTCAATAATGTGACGTCACTAGCAAACATGAGCTAACTAGCACGTAATGCCATTCAATACAGTGGTAATGTTATCAGCATGTTAGCATAACTAGCACACTTACCGGGCATTTGCAGGGCTTCTCAATCTCAGTCCATTTCTTTTCCTTTTCCACTCTGTCGTGATATGTTGGACAGTTGATGTCGAACAGGCAGGGCTGCTCTGCCCACTGCTCCACCATCCGCTCCTCTTTCTGCACGGTCCACCTTCGACGTTTCATCGCCGTTATTTCTTGTTCTTATTCATCCATTGTTGTTCTTCTTGTTCTGACTGTCAGGTTTCCTGTTTCCGCTTTTGTCAGAGCTCATCTATTGGTTGTTGATTGTGTTACGTCACTGCCTATAATAGTGTATGATAATAAGTTTTTCTTACTTTATTATGCATGATAATAAGTTAGCACGCTACTTTTATTTTGATGTTGTTACAGGTCACTTCCGCTTCCGGTCTGTCCGCCGTCATATTAATAAATGAGAAACGAAAAAAGGAATTTGCAAAAACCAAATTTGGGTCGTTATTTGATTTTGTTTTTTTCGTTTTTTGATGCTGAGAGCAAAAACCGTTTTTCCGTTTTTGGTTTAAAACGAAAAAAGGAAAAGGGGGCACTGTTTCCGTTTTTTCCTATTTTGGTTTTGACAGAAAAACGGATTATACTTTGGTACCCGGACCTAAAAATGACCAAATATGAGAGAGGTAAGCAAACTTACCTCTCTCATATTTGGTCATTTTTAGCATTGAAGTAACTGTGTTCCAAAGGTTAACATCTGCCAAGATACACATTAAGGACGGGAGAACAGTGCTAATTTCATAATCCAGCCCAGTCCTCACTATTAGTCTGTACTTCCAGGGAAAGTACGCTCTACTTACTCACTAATTTCAGGAAAAGTATGCTCTACTTACACACTAAGGACATCTCTCATCAAGAGTGATCCAACCACCATGTGTGACACCCTCACATTGCTGTACTTACAGAATATGGATGAGAGAATGTGGTTTCTGTGTCTGTAATAAAAACATTTAATAACTCTCTGAATGACTCATTATTGTGTATTTAAAGATGTATATTATTACATTACTGTATTGTTTGTGTTTTGTCCTGGGATGACAATACAAGACTTCCATGAATGTGCATATGAGAGAGGTGAGTTTGCTTTGTATTCCAGCTGGTCTGTTATAAAAAAAATTCCATACTATAGCTCCATTTCTCAACATATTCTTATTCAAAATCATACAAGTAAGTAGGCTGTAAGACAAAACATAATAAATCCCTGTAATATGGGTGAAGCTTGCCTGCTGACACTTACACGAAAATGACTTGTTACAACAGCCATGAGCAAAGAGCAAAAGCATTTGTTTGTAGTGTACAGTACCCTACTTCATTCAATATACTTAAACTGATTTGGAAGTAAGTTTCACGAATTACATGGTAACTGGCTTAAGTTATGGTAAATGGTAAATTATGCTGGAGAAAGTGGAGAAAGTAGGTGGGAAATGACCAGGAGTTACACTGGAAGTCCGGGAAAAGTAGGACATAAGTGAACAGGATGTACACTCTAAGACACAGGCCGTACTATGAAGTGTTACCAAAAGGTCTTTGTCATTGTACAGAGATAATATGATTTGCTTGTACAGCACAGCACCTAAAAAAAAAAAAAAAAAAAAAAAAAAAAAACTCACTGTAGTCTATATTCATAGGCACACCCAGCCTCGCTTTCAATATAACACACACTCGTATTCTAAAATTGCCATTAAATAATATGAAAACAATATAAAACATCTTTCAAAAAGAAAAAAAAATACAGTTGTTGCTCTCGTTTATTTTGTTTAAATGGATAAAGGTTAATAAAGATGTGCAATGTTCAGCTGTCAGAAATTAAAGACTAGCCTCATCTCTTGTCTCTTGGCTGTGATTGCTTTTTTATATTCCTCACAGCTCTCCATTAAAACAACCTGCTCCTCTTGGCTGAAATAAGCAGCTTGCGATCGCAGCTCCTTTGATGTGAACGCGCACAGAGCACAAAGCTCAGAGCCGGACAATAACCAGGAAATACCACCAGTTAACTCTGACCCGGGCTATAGGTTTTGTTGAGCCGGATCATGAGCACAGAGCCTGGCTATGTTGAGCCTCCTTCGTACTAAAGCCCTCAGGTCTACTCTTCATGTAATAACTGCGCCACTCTGTGGCTAAACATCAGCACTGAAGTCATAACTTCACAAGTTCTCATCTTCAATGATTATTAACACTATTATTGTGATTTGAAGTCGTGTCAGTCTTGACTGTGTGTGATGGGGACCTCTGCTGGTGACTTTATAGATGCTCTTTATTTAGGCAGGGAATGTAATTCGGGTAAAAGTTTTCCACAATGTGCATTCACACACTCAGCTGAAATAATAATTATGTATCACATTCTCCCTAACAACCAGCTGTTATAGTTTCACTTGACTAAAATAAATGTGAGCCATACATGGGTGTAGAAAGAGAACGGTAGCCTATAATAGTGTATGATAATAAGTTTTTTTTTACTTTATTATGCATGATAATAAGTTAGCACACTACTTTTATTTTGAGGTTGTTACAGGTCACTTCAGCTTCCAGTCTGTCCACCGTCATATTAATAAATAAGAAACAAAAACGAAAAAAGGAATTTGCAAAAAACAAATTTGAGCCGTTATTTGATTTTGTTTTTTTGTTTTTTTCGTTTTTTGATGCTGAGAGCAAAAACCATTTTTCTGTTTTTGTTTTAAAACGAAAAAAGAAAAAGGGGGCACTGTTTCCGTTTTTTTGTATTTATTTTGACCCGGACCATAAATATGTTTTTTTGTTTACAGTTCGCTTTGTTTCTTTTTCAGTAATCAGGGTTTTGCTCTCGCTGTTGTCTTCGTGGTCTTGCTGCCACCTCTCTCTTGTTTACGCTGCCTGATTTTTTTACTCTCAGTTCTGACACAAACCTCTCAGATGGGCGGGCTTTTTCAGGGGTGTATCCCCATTGGCTAAGGGTTTTTGATTGACAGCTCAGTGCTCTGGAACTCGTTCGTTGCAGAAGGGGGGTTATCAAGCGTCTCCGATACTGTACCAGCTGGCCATCGAGACAATCTACGCGTGAATTAATTCCTGCAAGTTTAATAAAGTGTAAGTATTCATTATATGCCTATGTTGTCTGTATTCTACTAAACGTTTTGTTGTTTTGTTGTGTTAAGTTAGAAGTTAAGATAAATTCTGATATGTAGCTAGAGAAGTTAGCTTTACCCAAAAAGGCTAACTTTAGTCGACTTGTTATCTATAAGGTAGTTTTATTCAGAATCAGAATCAGAAATGTTTTTATTGCCAAGAGCAATAAAGGTCAGTTTACAGCACATGGAACTTGTCGTGGTGTCAGGTGCAAACATAAAGGTACCAAAAATAGTTAAATTTAGGATTTATATAAAAAAAAATAAAATACAATAGAATAAAGATAAAGATAGATATATACAGAATACAGAGAAAGTTCTGGGGCATTGTTCATTAGTTTAACATTGCTCTTCGCGTGCGTGTGTGTATGTGATGTCACGTGCCGTCATTCTCTTATCTTTGCAGGAGAATAACAACACTGAGAGAGGTGAGAGGTGAGCCGAACTGCGATGCAGTCCCAGGTAGGCCAGTTAGCAGATTAGCTATGACCCACCTAATATCACGATGCCACTAATGCCATAAGTTTGCATCTATGATCCCAGGAACTGAACAAAAGCAAGCAACACAAATGTATGACTTGCTTTATAGTTGTGTGTTTTTTTTATTCAAGCTACCAAAGTTTAGTATTATTTAAAATTGTTTGTTAGTGTCAACACCAGCCAGGTGCTGGTGCCAGTAAATAAGTTTAGTGACAGCCCTAGACTTGTCTCACCAACATCACCTGCAGTTCATTGGGTGTGCATTGACACTTGGGCTGCACGATTTAGAAAGAATATGTAGTTGAGATTATTTTGACTGCTATTGCAATTGACATAAAATTGAGATGTACTGTAGAGGTAAATGGTGATTTTTACATTATTCGCATTTTCACTGGAAGACGTCAACATGACTATGTTGTGTGTTTTGCAGGGATCTATGGCTAACAAAGATGTTTTGTCTGTTGAATGTAATGTTGAATCTCAGGACATCCCTGGAATATGACAGTATTCAAAATGATAATTTTTCAATTTTTTCCTTAAACAAATAATTGTGTCTTCCAGCAGTTTCAGAATTACAGTTGGCCATATTCTGATTGTGATGTGATTAATTGTGCAGCCCTAAATAAAACACTGATGAACAACATTTGGGAATATATTAGATTAAATATATGAAATGACAAATTGTGATTTGTGTTGATCTAATAATGCACACAATGGTCTTTGCTAATGTTTACGATTTAGAGCTGAGAAAATAATGTCTACTATCTACAGAGGTTGACATAAGATGCAATGCTAGCACTGCTAAACTGGTTCATCTTCATCCTCCAGCAAGGGTCTACGCCTGGTGCTGATGCTGCCACAGCAGCTGTACAGAACATACTTTCAATTTTAACCAGTCAATGGACAAGGCCAGCACAGATACAGTAAGAGTCAGGGACAGAGCGCACCCAAGCATGGATCAAGAAATGGCCAGGTCTAACATTAGAATCGTGATTAATAATCACTATATTTGTAGCACCAGTGACTCCAGAGTATAACGTATTGTTGTAGTAGTTTTCAGAAGAATCCCATTTTATTTGTCATAAATAATTCTCATTGTTGGAACATACTGTTCAGTACTGTTCATTTTCTTTCCCAGAATTTTTTAGGCGCAGGTCAAACAGAAGTGCAGTAAGCATTAAAAAGCCAGCAAAGCTAGTCAAAGGGTGGAACCCGTTCAATTTTACAGTTTTTCTTCTTCACAAAAGCTGTGACATGATTTTGACCGCTCAGGCTGTGTGGCGAGCAGTAAGCACAGCCGTTCGTTCATATGGATCGGTCTTCGTTCATTTGTCACGTTTACATCGGCAAGAGAGCTACAGCGTTGCAAAAGTGAATGAACAAAATCACTCAAAAAAAGATTAGTTTAATTTACCGTCCGAGAATAAGTGATCCGATTCAGTAAAAAGACTCGAACTTCCCTACACTATTGTGAGAGGGGATTGGACTGACCTCTCAGTCAGTGAACACTGAATATTTAAATGTTCATATGAATGTATACTTATTATGTTCAATTGAACCAAAATTAATGAATTTATCAATTTGCTAATTTGAGATTTTTATTTATTGTTATAAGTCATTAGTCATTAGTCATTAATCTACACGTTTTCAATATTTCACATTTATTCTGCATTTTACTGCCATGTTTAGTATTTCTGCATTATTGTAACATGCTTGTAGAAACTACTTCCTATTGTTTGCACTTATCACATTGTGCAGTGTATTTTATACAGAAACATTCAGAGTGCATTCACCAAAGAAAACAGGAAGTCTTTTTTGTTTTTTAATTATCTCATAAACATTTCTGCAAGGCCGATGCCACTAGTAATGGGTGACATAATTTGTCCCTTTTGTGTGTTCATAATGCAAATATTGCATTATGTGCTGATGTGACAAGGTTGCATCACAAATGTTTGATCATGACAGCTAAAAATAACCTCAGAGTTTGTTTTTCTCTCACAGTGTAACACCTCTGATTGCAGTGATGTCATCATGTGACACTAATGAAAGAAGGTGTGAAAACCTTAACGGAGAGGAGCAAACAACACACACAGAGCTGTTTAGTGTCCAGAGACAAATTAAATGTGAAAGACCTTAATGACTGTGTGTGTGTGTTAGTGTCTCTCGTTGAGCTCTCCTATGTACAGTGGATGTGTACTTTCTAAACTCTGAACTGAAGTCTGAACTTTGTTCTGTATGGAGTCCACTACAGGATCCTCACTAGTACTGTAAACATTTAAAATATATATAAATTCAATACGATCAGAAGTCTGTTTTCTCAAGTCAAACATCATCCTAAATATTCACGGTATGCTGCTGTTAGCTAATGTTAGCTCAGTTTGTTAGCCAGGCTGCCAGAAATGAGCTCAGAGCACTGGGGGAGTGTTAGTGTTTGCGTCACAGGAGTTTTGGACGAGTAGTACAGAGTAGTGCTGTGTCTCAATTCGCATACTTTTGTTCACTTAAATGTAGTACACTGTGCATAGCATGCCAATTTCATCAGGGTAGTGTTGTCTCAATTCACGTATGATTGTTGTGTTTTTACCAGAAATGATAATTGCAATACTGCCATGCTATCTTCGCCTACGACACGTACTTCTCCAACTTGCTGAAAATATGCTGGTAAGTTGATTTACAGAGTTATTGCTGTTGTTGTTGTTGTTGTTGTTGTTTTTTTTTTTGTAAGGGTTTTCAAAGTGGGAGATGGGCATCCAAATAGTTTCAGGTGAGTCTCAGTGAACGGAGTAAAACAATATTACATTACATTACATATAACATTAGTTAATAAAAAAGAAATCACATGGCAGAGGTAGAGTGTTCGAGAAATATACTAGTAAAAGACTAGTGTCTTAGGACAGACCTTTCTGCATGTGGTGTAAGTCAGCCAGAAGTTATGCAGTGAAGCAATAGGCTATCTTGGGTCAAACTGCCCCCTCCCCACATTTTTTTTTTGTACCAATCATTAGTGATTAGAAAAAAAAAATATATCAAAGGTGAATTAAAGGTCAGCACAAAAGCATCAGCAAACTCATTTATTTTTCTTCATAAACAATATTTATTCAACAATGTTTCACTCCATATTTTACCCCTTATCAACCATCCAAAATATGGAGTGAAACAATGTTTCAAGCTAGCAGGAGGCTAGGAGGTCAGGAGTCAGGTGGTGGCTAGCTAAATGATGACTTGTGGGCTGGGGGCTAGCAGCTATGATGGTATAACATATAATAACAAGTTCATCCTCAAATAAAGTCTCTACTGGGTCCATTAGTGAGTTCATACTGTTGGGCTTGTGGAAAGAAGTTACAAGGAGCACAAGAAGAAAGGCCCAAACTCAGACCCTAAAGGCGATGGAACTTTGGCAGTCCAAAATGATTTAATAATGCAAACATGAAAGACTTATTACAGGTCCAAAAACACAAGAACTGAACATTAGGAATAGGCTGAACACATGGTACAATGCCAAACTTACACTAAAAGAAAGAAAGAAAAACATGGACAAATACAAGTCTATTATATATATATATATATATATATATATATATATATATATATATATATATATATATATATATTTCAGAAGAGATTACATCACAAATGAGGAAAATGTGATTTGATACAAACAATTTAAATATGAACAGAAAAATATGTTGTTTGAACATGGTAAAATAAACACTCAAGTACAAGTGAGGATAGATGGTGTTGCTATAGAAAGAGCATATGAAATCACATTTATAGGTCTGATACTAAACTACAAAATCTGCTCATACAAAACATGTACGAGCAAAGTCGGCAAAGAGCGTTGCAATCCTAGGAAGGCACATTCTGAACCTCAAAGCGTTGTACATTCACTTGCGTTGCCATATCTAAATAATTGTGGGGAGGTATGCGGTAACACCTTGCATTATGCATACTGCAAAAAGGGCATTAAGTATAGTAAATAACACACACAACACTACTTTAAAATCAAATCTCTCTGATCTAGTAGAGTTGGACACATCAAAAATAATATATAAAGCAATAAATACTTCTCCTAGATAATATAGAAAACATGTCCTCTGTCAGGGAGAGTGGTTATAATTTAAGATGAAAGTTCAATTCAAAGAAACTTTATATTTGTACAACTATGAAGAGTGTGTGTATTTCTATATGCGGGGTGAAACTGTGGAATAAGTTGAATGTGGAACTGAAGCAAAATAAATATTTTTCAGTTCAAGAAGGTGTATAAAAAATATATTTTCCTGAGGTTACGTTTTAGTTTATTGATTGAGATATACACGTTGTACATAAGTTTGAATAATTTATAATTTAAAGTTTAGAAAAAAAAAAACACGGGTTAGTGTTAGCATTACAGTAGGGTTACCCTAACCCCAACATACATTTATGTTGTGTGTGTTCATACATCTGTACACATGTATAAACGTGTGTTTGTGTATGTGTATATTTAAATATTGTATGTATTGATTATAGTGCTACGTCCTTCTACTCTCTTTTGAACAGATAATATATGGTAAGATATAATTTGTATTGTATAAGATAAGTTAATTCTGGAGTCTTTGTACAGGTTTAGTGTTCATTTCACTTTCAATGTTATTATTTTTGATATTTTTTTTATGATACATAATATATTTTACATGAAATAAACAGGCACTCTTAAGGATCTGGGAGTAGTTTAGAAATGGATGAAGTCAAATTGTGCCGGTCCACTCTAATAAGGGTCTGAGGGCAGCCCAAAGCAGGACCAACATCTGAGGCAATCTCCACTAACAAAACAACATTGGAAACAATATTCATAGTTGGTCTTGAAAAAAGTCACCAGGGGGCACCACAACCCAGCTTCACTGTCGGCTGATGTAATGTGTCTGTAATTTGAACTACTTTATTTACTGTTGATACTGTTACTATTGCTCCATAGAGAGCATCCTGACATACTGTATACTAAAAAACAGCTTTTATGCTAATGCCATCACTGCCTTAAATAACCACATGCAGTCCCGGCCCTAACCAATTTGGCGCCCTAGGCAAGATTTAACCCTTTGATGCCCCTTTGCACATTTTTGTGTATTTGTCTTTTACTCTCTAGCATATTTTATCATTTTTTCATGCATATTGTTGATGATCTATGCAAGGTTGTGCATTTTTGAGTGTTCTCACATTATTTTATGTATTTTTTATTTTTAGCCTATTGTAAACAACGTGGACTAAAATAGACCTGTTGTTACTCCTTTGCACATAAATGTGCACATTGAAACGCAATCAAAACACTATTTTTGATCCTGCTCAAATACAAGGTATAAAACATGTAAATTCTCATTTCTCCGCTTCATTTGAGGCCTGGGGCTTTTAAGTGTAGATTAGTGAAGATTTTATGAAATATAAAAAATACTTAAAAAAAAAAAAATAATAGTTATTAATAATTTATTTATTAATAATAATAAGGAATATTCCTGCTAATCATTCATATACACCAAGATGCAATAATCAAACCATAAATAATCCAGTTTGCATCAAGTATATTGAAAATAAATCATTTTTTGTGTTTTTTAGACCATAAAATGGAGGTGCATCATGACAAATCTTGGCAATTTAAGGGTTAAATTTTTTTTTAGAAATCATTAATATTTGATATGCATGATTAGGACTGATGATGGTTTAAAAATTAAAAAAATAATAATAATTTGTAAGATTTTTATAGCTAACCCTAACATTAGGATTTTAAAGGGGCATCAGAAGGTTAAGGTGGTGCCCCCTTGCATCACAGCACTGCCAATTTACATATAAACACACATGAAATTGAATAGCTTTGTCTTTGACATTTTGTTTTACTTTTACATTGGCAGAGGTGAGATTTAGATATCTTAACAGCACATCTGAAGAGAGGAGTATCTGACGTGTGTTACAGTCCAATAATAAAAAAGATGATACCAAGAATAAAATGAAATGAAATAATAAAAATGAAAAACCTAAGAGAGGCATGATTTCCACTATTCTGTACATGTATCATCAATTATTTCTGATATGCAAATTAGATTAGATTAAATCTTATTGTCATTACAGTGAAATGCTGATTAGCAGAATGCAAAAAAGCAGTAAACTGCAGTATAATATAACATATGGGAATGAAGTTAAGTATTGACATTCATGATGTGCACTTTAACAATGAAACAAAGTTTAACACTATAAACACACTTTAGACAGTATGAACTGTAACACAACAAACAACCAGCCTTACAACTCTAAAATATGAAGGTGAGGAAAAGGAATGGCATTTTGATTGTGTGTGTGTGTGAAGAAAAAATGTGGCAAAAGAGCATCAAAAATCACTTCTGGTGGAGAGAGGAATGGATTAGGAGCATGCCTCGCGCTCTCCCGCATTGACCTGCCCTAACCATAACTTTTCACAACCCAATTCAACTCTCAAATAAAATTCAGTAGTATCTTTGCAACTCACCATGGCCTCCGGAACCTGGCTGGCTAAAGAAAAAGACACCAAACAAGACGAGTCTCCTGTCATGGCCAACCTGATCAGTATGCCCGCTCTGGCTGGCTTACTGGAAAAACACCGCCAGTCCATATTGGCAACGCTGTCTGCTGATCTCAAGTTGGCGTTTTCTTCACCTGAAGCTTAACTAGATATTGTACAGGCCACTGTGACTCACTTCGGCAAACAAATCATGAAGAATCAACTGAAGAACGCATCCAGGCCCTCGAAACAACGTGCTTCACTTTATCAGAGGCTTGTGCTAAGCTAAAAACCAAAAACATCGACTTGGAGGGATGAAGACGACGAAACAACGTGAGGATTGTCGGTCTGCCAGAGTCCATCCAAGGCCCCCGCCCCATGTTATTTTTCTTGGAGGTCCTGATGGAGATATTCGGGGACCAAGTGCTCCAAACTCCACCAGAGCTTGACTGAGCCCATCGTACCCTAGCTGCTAACCCGCAACAGGGGGACAAGCCCAGGCCTGTGATTGCATGCTTTCACCGACACCAAACCAAAGAGCTAGTGATCCGAGAGGCACGTAAACAGAGAAATGACCTGAGGTACCGCGACATGCTGGTTTGGCTCTATGAGGACTACTGGAGAAGGTAGTGTGGCAAGTGGAGGGTGGAAAAGGTGTACCGACAACGCCACCTGGGGAGTTTCGCCCCAGGAGATAGTTTATATGAAATTGTTAATTGCCTTTACTATATTACACAGGTCTTCGCTGGTTCGTATACCACGGGCAGAGACATATTTAGAAAAATATAAAATATGTTTATTTTGCAATCACATAAAATAATCACATCAATGCTGGCTCATAATTACTTAAACTGGGGCCGTAGAACGGGATGAACAAGGCTGTAGAGGCTCGCTACGGCGGCCCAAAATCAAATCAAGAGGGAGGAATAACTAACCAAAAACACCCGTGACACTGCAAACACACACAGACAAGGAGCTCGTGAAGAAAAAGACCACCACCAGGGATTGGGTCGCCGTCTGGCCCTCAGCACCTGTCCACAAAGAAAAGAAAACAAATTATAAAATTGGCCCCCCAGTTAATACGCACGTTGATCCCACCTAACACTCTCACACACACGAACGCACAAACACACACACACACAACACAATATACTTTAAGTAATTAAGAGAAAAACAAGAAACAAGCCATCACACAAAGGTAAGCAACGTTCATTAAACAACAACAAAAAGTAAATAATGTTCATTAAACAACTTAAACAAATGAATACAAAATAAATCTTTTCGAGGATAATTAATAAACCGAACAAAACCCTTAAAGTAACACTAAGCCCTGACACCAGCTCTGTGAGGAGCCTTAATAAATCACTCCATCATAGCTCAGAAGAGCTGAGAAGTCAGAACAGTCCCAGTGAGCCAAAACAGCAGTGGGTCCAGGAGGTGGTGGCTTTAATAGTTTCTGGACCTCACCAGCAGGACATTACGGAGCGCCGAGAGGAGATGGTCTAAGACAACAGAGCAGGACAATACAATCAGTCGGGAGCGGCACAACAGGCTGAAAGGAGGGGCGGACAACGCCGACTTACCACGTGGAGACCGCACAGCAACGCCGAAGGGCCCCCAGCAGGGCAACTCAGCCCCGTGACCCCAGCAGTCCGCCACACTGCAGCAGAAACAGCCATATCACCAAACAGTCGACATGTGAGTTGAGAGAAAGCAGCAGTGTGCGCAAATGCCCCTTACCCGTGTGCCAAAGGAGAGGGCGTGCGTCGCTCTGGCGACACGCCGAAGACGCCCTGATGCCGGCAAGCCACAATGCGCTGAAGGAAAGAGCGTGCGTTATTCTGGCGACACGCTGAAGACGCTCTGATGCTGGCACGCCACACTGCGCTAAAGGAGAGGGCGTGCGTTAGTCTGGCGACACGCTGGAGACGCTCTGATGCCGGCACGCCACACGGCTTCACCACGCCACTCCAGACCACAGCCACCACCACGGACGAGCGGAACAGGAAGAAAGAGGGCGCCAGGTGTACCCAGGCTCCTATATATAGAGGTGCGCTCCCCGCCCATAATAATAATCAGTGCCACAGGGGGACACAGCGCCCCACTGTGAGGGGGAGTAAGCCGTGCTCTGGCCACATCTACCCCCACCTTTTGGATCGTCGACCCGACGATGGACAGAATTTTAATCAACACCACGGTCTAAACACAGCTGTTTGAGAATTAGACACGGGATCTCTGGGTCGGTCAGCAGCATGGCCATGAAAGCCAGCTGACCGAGGAAGATGGTGGACATTTGAATGACTGCCAGCCGTAGGAAGAGTGGTTCGACGCAAAGAGTGTTGGCTGGTACTGGGCTGGTCAGCTGGAAGCAGGGGAGGAGCTGGCAGTGATGAATCCCCATGATCCACAGGTGCTACCGAGCTGGACGCAGCCTGGGGCGATGTCACAGCAGTGCCAGAAAAAGCATCAGGGCTCACCACAAGCGGTGACCCAGCAGTTGGCGGTGCGGAGGTTTCAGACACTAGAACCCAAAGGTCACCGCTGGAGGAGTCATCAGCAGAGGCTACCGAAGAAGGCAAGATTGGTAAAGATGGCACCGGAGGCGGGACCACTACAGCCTCAGGCTGGACCACAGCCTTCAACATGTCTCGGTGCACATTGCGTGTCCTATCCAGATCATCCGCAGGGGCCACTGTGTAGACTGCTCCCTCAGCAGCAGGGGCTCTCACCACTTGGTGGACCACAGAGCTCCAGAGGTCTTGGATCTTATGACGGCCTCTCACACCATGGTCCCTCAAGTACACCAACTGGCCCACAAACAAAGGTGCCACCCGGACGTGTTGGTCGTGTCTCTCTCTGCGTCTGCCAGCTGCAGCCAACAGCCGCCCACGAGCACCCTCAAACGCAACTCGAAGTCTGGCTCGATGTTCAGCAACCCAGTCCTGTACCTCACCAGGCACTGGATCCTGAACACGGCCAAGGAGGAAGTCCACCGGAAGGCGAGGCTCCTGCCCAAACATTAAATAAAACGGTGACTCACCGGTGCTCTGATGTGGCGTGGTGTTGTAGCAAAAGAGCACCTGCGGCAGACAAGAAGCCCAGTCCCGTTTCCGGGAAGCTGGCAAGGTACGCAAAAGATTATGTAGGGTTTGATTAAACCTTTCGCATTGACCATTTCCCGCTGGATGGTAAGGGGTAGTACGGGACTTAGCAACACCGTACAGAGTGCAGAGCTGATAGATCAGAGAACTCTCAAAACTCCTGCCTTGGTCCGAATGCAGGCGACTTGGGACACCAAACTTGTAGAACCATTCAGAAACCAAGACCTGGGCCACCGTTGAGGCCCGTTGGTCCCGGGTGGGGACAGCCACTGTAAATTTACTGAACACATCAGTCAAAACCAAGACATTCTCCAGTCCATTGCGAGAGGGCTTGAGCAACGTAAAATCAAGGGCCAAGATCTCGTTTGGCCGGGATGCAAGCAGGTGGCCCATATGACTATGTGGTACCTTCCCCGAGTCTTTGGAAACTTGGCAGCGCTCACACTGCTGGACCCAGTTTTTAACATCCGAAGACATCCCTGGCCAGTAGCAACGTTGACGGACCAACTCAGTGGTCCTCTCTATGCCCTGGTGACCATGCTCCTGATGGAGTTGATGCAGCGTTTCCTGCCTAAGTACAGCAGGCAAGACCAGTTGAAGGAACTCTTCGCCGCCGTCAGGACGAAAGACCCGGCGGAAGAGCACGCCATCTTCTTTGACCAGACGGTCCCATTGGCGCAAAAGTGTAATTGCTGGCTGGGAAAGCTGCCGCCTCTCAACTGAGGTGGGAAGGGACCCACGATTCCAAAAAAACAAGACTTCCTTCAGCAAAGGATCGTCCTCCTGCATACGATGGAGATCAGATGCAGAGTGGGATGGAAGAATGGAGATCAAGGACTGAATGGCAGATGCAACAGGACCTGGCTGTGCACCTTGCTGAATGCTGTTGGGGACCGCGGTCCCAGGCAAAGATGGAGGGGCCAAATGGGGGACAGGCACGTACTGTCGTGACAGTGTGTCCGCGTTCCGGTTACTGCGCCCAGAACGGTATTTGATTTCAAGATCGAAGACAGCGAGCTCAGCAGCCCACCTATGCTCTGCAGCTCCCAGTTTGGCGGACTGAAGGTGGCTCAATGGGTTGTTGTCTGTGTACACGACACATTTGTGCCCCAACAAGTACTCCCGGAACTTCTCCGTCACGGCCCACTTGAGCGCAAGAAACTCTAGCTTCATTGAGCTGTAGTTGGACATGTTGCGCTCAGTGGGCCGGAGACCCCTGCTGGCATAAGCCACTGGCCTCACACCACTGTCCGTTTCCTGTGAAAGGACTGCGGCAAGCCCACTGTGGCTGGCATCGGTCTCAAGGATAAACGGACGTGAGAAGTCTGCATAGGCCAGTACTGGGGCGGAGACCAACTTAGTCTTCAGAGCACTGAAGCTCTCCTCGCACTGAGACGTCCACGCAGCCCCCAGTGCCTGGGCTGACCCCTTTCTTGACTTGGTACCAGCAAGATTGGCCACCAGCTGATGCAAGGGCTTGGCCAGCTTGGCAAAGCCATCAACAAAACGCCGATAGTAGCTAGCGAAACCCAAGAAGGAACGCAACTCTGAGATGTGACGAGGGCGTTGCCAACTGGCCACAGCCTCAATTTTCTTTGGGTCTGTAGCTACTCCCTGACTTGAGATGACATGGCCCAAGTACGACACCTGTTGTTGGAAAAACGCACACTTCTCCGCTTTGGCTTTAAGGCCTTCTCTCTGAAGCCGCCCGAGCACCATCTCCAGCCGCTGCAGATGTTGTTCAACAGACGACGAAAAGATGATAATGTCGTCAAGGTAAAGCAGCAGGGACTGACCCTGTTGATCACCAAACATCCGCTGCATCAGCCGCTGGAATGTGCTCGGGGCATTACAGAGGCCGAAGGGCATCCGATTAAACTCAAAGAGACCAAAGGGAGTGCAAAAGGCGGTCTTGGAGCGGTCCTGTTCAGCCACTGGCACCTGATTGTACCCGCTGGCCAGATCAAGAGTAGAAAACCAGCGGGCTCCTGAAAGTGCGTCCAAGCTCTCCTCGATACGAGGCAGCGGGAAGGCATCCTTTCTAGTCTTGCTATTGAGGAGCCTGTAGTCCACACACAGTCGCAAGCCTCCGTCCTTCTTCCTCACCAACACAATGGGGGACGCATAGGGGCTACTGCTCTCACGGATGACTTGTGACTCAGGAAGCTGGTTAATGTGTGTCTTCACTGCCTCATACTCTGAGGGAGGGATGCGGCGATACCTCTGCCGGACAGGGACATCATCGAGCAGAGGTATATCATGTGAGATGAGATTGGTGCACCCCAAATCCCCCTCATTAGCTGCAAAGACTGAGTCATACCTGTCCAGCAGAGACCTCACGCTAGCCTGTTCCTGCTCAGTTAGAGCCGATGGATCCAATGACCCAATCCGATCCAGAACTGAGGGGGTGGCTGTTTGAGAGGACACCGTAGCCACGGTTGACCCCACCTCAGTAACCCCTGCAGGCAAGCTGACGACCTGAGCAGCATTCAAGACACCAAGACTAGTCCGGGGGTAAAGGAGGACCTCCGCTTCTCCAACGTTCACAACTGGAACATGCACAGTACCACGAACAACCTTGCCATGCATGGGGACGCCAACAGCCCGGCTGGCAACCCAGACTCAGGAGGCTCAAATAAGACACTCTGATTGGCAAACTGTTCTGGGCAGGTACCAGTGACCAGCTTCATCGTACCCCCGGGTATACGCAGCACCCGCTTGCCTCGGACCTTCACGGCACCAGCGAGGCTCAAGATGACCTGGTCCGAAGACTGGTGACACTGCTGGAGGGCAGCCACGACTGAGTGAGGTGCCCCTGACACAGAGGGTGACTCAAACAAGGAAGACCCGAACATACCAAAGAGCTCTTGATAACATCTGCGGATTACGTTCATCCCCAGGATTCCAGGGACAGAAGATGAAGCTCCAGGGGGGTCCTTCACCACAAGGATCCCACAGCCGGGCACCACCTTGCCACACAGTTCCACATCAAGCTCCAAGTAACCAATGTACGGGATGGCTAAGCCATTAGCCGCACGCAGCTGTAGCCACCGACAGGAGCGAAGGCGGTCATGGCCCCAAGGTTCAAACTGGGCCAAAAAGAGACTTTCAGTAATGGTGGATACCATGGAACCAGTATCCACCAAGCACTCTACACTAATCCCCCCAATAGACACATTAATGTTTGGGCAAGGAGCAATCAGCTCGGCTGCCGCACCTGGCTGTGAGCCTGTGGACTCCCCAACTGAGCTGTGGCTCAGCAGCTCAGCGGGCTTCAGTTTCCCAACTGCTGGGAAGAACGGGAAGACGTGACAGCATGTGGGTTGAAAGCAGTGGCAGAGTTAGCACGCCGGCGGGGAGGAACCCGCTCACCATCACACTCACGGGCAAAATGGCCAGGTTGTTGACACCTCCTGCAAATAACAGGGCCAGAACGGGACACCGGACCCGATGGAGGAGGAGCCTACAAGGAAGCTACTGTCTTGGCAAGCTGGGTCAGCTGCTCCTGCTGACGCTTCAAGAGATCCATCACTGCTCCCAAACCTGACTCTTGGGGAGCAACCTGAGGGGCTTGATGAAGACGGCCCTGCACTCCATATTGGAGGCCATAGGCTGTTGGCAGTGAAGAGCTGCGACCTCTAGTGCCACCTGGAAGACCTTCCCTCTCCCATCTAATTGCCTCAGTCCGCAGGGCCAACAGGGTGATAGTGGGCTGGCGACGGACTAGCTGCTTAAGCTCCCGATGGAGGGAGCAGTAAAGGACATGCTCGACAAACTGATCTCTAAGAAGAACATCAGCGTTGGGCATTCCCTCAGGCGCCTGTCGCTCAACCTGTGCCATTAAAGCCATAAGAGCTAATGAAAATTCCTGCAGTGTTTCACCTTCCTGTTAATGCCGAGAAAAGAAGTCCTGCTGGAGGGTGACATAAGACTGGCTACAGCCATAGAGCTCCTTTAAGATGGCAAGAATGCGAGCTGGGTCTCTCTGTTCCTCACCAGAGCGAAACTTGATCTCCTCCTTCGCCTCTCCCTCCAAATGATCAAAGATGAACAATGCCTGCTCTGCCGCAGAAAGGTGCCGAGCACGCGCACATGCCTGGACTTCCTCTGTCCACTTAACAATACCTATGCCCGATTTACCATTAAACAGAGGACACTTACGGTCTCTCGGAATCACCACCAACCGTTCTGCGACAGCAGCTGTGATGCCAGCAGTGGGGACATGACCAGTCGGGCCAGAGGAGGCCGAAGCGGCCCCACCGGAGCCCCCCGGGGAAGCAGCACGCTCCTGGCGGAGTCGCTCGTTGTCCGCCTTAAGCTGCAACACCAACTCCCTGAGCTGCTGCATCTCCTCATCCATGTTGCCTGAAAGAAGCTACTCAAGATAGTATTAAACTCGAACACTGGACTGAACACTGCTGTTTTGGCTCTAACGCTGTACAATGAAAACATAAGAAAATAAAAGGGAAAAAAAAGATAAATCCAAAGGACAAAAAATAAATTGTGTCTCTGCCCCTTTAACTGTGGTAATCCTGCCGACAACGCCAAGATTGTGGCAAGTGGAGGGTGGAAAAGGTGTACCGACAATGCCACCTGGGGAGTTTCGCCCCAGGAGATAGTTTATATGAAATTGTTAATTGCCTTTACTATATTACACAGGTCTACGCTGGTTCGTATACCAGAGACATATTTAGAAAAATATAAAATATGTTTATTTTGCAATCACATAAAATAATCACATCAATGCTGGCTCATAATTACTTAAACTGGGGCCGTAGAACGGGATGAACAAGGCTGTAGAGGCTCGCTACGGCGGCCCAAAATCAAATCAAGGGGGAGGAATAACTAACCAAAAACACCCGTGACACTGCAAACACACACAGACAAGGAGTTTGTGAAGAAAAAGACCACCACCAGGGATTGGGTCGCCAACTGACCCTCAGCACCTGTCCACAAAGAAAAGAAAACAAATTATATAACTGGCCCCCCAGTTAATACGGCCGTTGATCCCACCTAACACTCTCACACACACGAACGCACAAACACACACACACACAACACAATGTACTTTAAGAAATTAAGAGAAAAACAAGAAACAAGCCATCTCACAAAGGTAAGCAACGTTCATTAAACAACAACAAAAAGTAAATAATGTTCATTAAACAACTTAAACAAATGAATACAAAATAAATCTTTTCGAGGATAATTAATAAACCGAACAAAACCCTTAAAGTAACACTAAGCCCTGACACCAGCTCTGTGAGGAGCCTTAATAAATCACTTCATCATAGCTCAGAAGAGCTGAGAAGTCAGAACAGTGCCAGTGAGCCAAAACAGCAGTGGGTCCAGGAGGTGGTGGCTTTAATAGTTTCTGGACCTCACCAGCAGGACATTACGGAGCGCCGAGAGGAGATGGTCTAAGACAACAGAGCAGGACAATACAATCAGTCGGGAGCGGCACAACAGGCTGAAAGGAGGGGCGGACAACGCCGACTTACCACGTGGAGACCGCACAGCAACGCCGAAGGGCCCCCAGCAGGGCAACTCAGCCCCGTGACCCCAGCAGTCCGCCACACTGCAGCAGAAACAGCCATATCACCAAACAGTCGACATGTGAGTTGAGAGAAAGCAGCAGTGTGCGCAAATGCCCCTTACCAGTGTGCCAAAGGAGAGGGCGTGCGTCGCTCTGGCGACACGCCGAAGACGCCCTGATGCCGGCAAGCCACAATGCGCTGAAGGAAAGAGCGTGCGTTATTCTGGCGACACGCTGAAGACGCTCTGATGCTGGCACGCCACACTGCGCTAAAGGAGAGGGCGTGCATTAGTCTGGCGACACACTGGAGACGCTCTGATGCCGGCACGCCACACGGCTTCACCACGCCACTCCAGACCACAGCCACCACCACGGACGAGCGGAACAGGAAGAAAGAGGGCGCCAGGTGTACCCAGGCTCCTATATATAGAGGTGCGCTCCCTGCCCATAATAATAATCAGTGCCACAGGGGGACACAGCGCCCCACTGTGAGGGGGAGTAAGCCGTGCTCTGGCCACATCAGTAATGAACAAATGTGTTCTCAACGATGTGAAAAAGCTGAACCCTCTCTACCAGACATCTGCCTTGGAGGGGTTCCACAGTGTGATCCTGCATTTCGCACCAAAAAACGTGGCCTTCTCATACTTAGGGATTCTCCATCTCCATTCTCTTCCGCTTATCCGGGGTCAGGTCGCGGTGGCAGCAGGTTTAGCAGGGCACTCCAGATGTCCATCTTTCTTCTTTCTATACACAGCCTGGGCCAAGCCATGCTTCCCCTTCCTGAGTTGTCGCATGGTTTGCCAGAACGTCCTTGAGGCCAAGTGAAAGTCCTTCTGCATGGCCTCCCCGAACTCCTTTGCAGGTAAATTGTATAGTAATCATCTTGTCAATATAGTGTAAAAACATTCTCCAGACTACTGTTTGACTTTAGTGACCAGTGACACTTAAAACATTTTATTTGACATAAGATTTTAACTGGAGAGATCTTTAAGTAAATGTTTTGGAGTAACCCCATGCAAAACACATTTATTTTTTCCCCTATCTTTAGGCCCTCTACCCTATCCAAACCAAGTTAACCTTGGTAGTGTATTTGTATTCAAGTGTATTTACAAAGTTGGACAATGGTGTTTGAGTCCAAATTGGAATTTAGGCTTTATTGTGTTTGCTGTTATTGTTAATGAAGCTAAGGTTGCCTATGTAACTGCAAGAACTGAAAAAAAAAAAAAAAAAAAAAAAAAAAAAAAAACTTTAGAATTAACTGTCTTTTAGTAGTTGTATTCTTTGCAGTCACAGTCATACATATGACACAGTCATACAAAATGCATGCAGGATATGAGAGACAAAAAATTGAGCAGAACTGGGGCTCCCTCCCTGTTTGAGTGTGCACCTGATGGATATGCCTGGAGAGGGTAGCTCTTAACACTTTGATACAGAATTATTGTAACACATAAATTATGAGTGTTTGACACAATAAAGTATCAGACTTACACCAGCTTGGTGAATACAACTGTGGCACACTCGCCACCATGGGTTTCTCAACAGTAATGACTATACAGACTGATGACGGTTGCTAATTCTTTTTATTAAATTCTTACTAATTCTTACTGCTACTTTGGACACACATATCACCAGAAGTTCATGGGTTCTCTGTGGGCTCCTGGCCGCCCGATGCCTCCTGCTCACTTGCTGTCGCCTGCATATACAAGTGCATCTCAAAAAATTAGAATATTATGGAAAAGTTCCTTTATTTCAATAATTCAATTCAAAAAGTGAAACTCATATATTATATAGATTGATTACACACAAAGTGGAATATTTCAAGTGTTTGTTTTAATTTTGATGATTATGGCTTACAGCTAATGAAAATCCCAAATTCAGTATCTCAAAAAAATAGAATATTGTGAAAAAGTTCAATTCAACCAAGGGTTAGGGTTACTGGTTGCTGCTGACTTGACAGTTGCCCAGAGGACATTGTCCTTGCCATCCTCCACAAGGGTGTTAAGCCACAGAAGGTCATTGCTAAATAAGCTGGCTGTTCACAGAATGCTGTATTCAAGCATATTCATAAGTTGAATGGAAGGAAAAAGTGTGGTAGAAAAAGATGCACAAACAACAGGAACAAAAGCAGCCTTGAGAGGATTGTGAAGCAACAACCATTCAAGAATTTGGGGAAGATTCACAAAGAGTGGACTGAGGCTGGAGTCATGCATGTATCATGTATCCAAGACATGGGCTACAACATTCACGTTCCTCATGTCAAGTCACTTCTGAACCAGAGACAACGTCAGAAGCTTCTTACCTGGGCTAAGGAGAAAAGGACTGGACTGTTGCTCAGTGATTCAAAGTCCTCTTTTCAGATGAAAGTAAATTTTACATTTGATTTGGAAATCAAGGTCCAATAGTCTGGAGGAGGTCTGGATTGGCACAGAATCCAAGTTACTTGAAGTCCAGTATGAAGTTTCCACAGTCAGTGTGATTTGGGGAGCCATGTCATCTGCTGGTGTTGGTCCACTGTGTTTTATCAAGTATCAAAGTCAACGCGGCCATCTACCAGGAAATTTTAGAGCACTTCATGCTTCCTTCTGCTGACAAGCTTTATGAAGATGCTGATTTCATTTTCCAGCAGGACTTAGCACCTGCTAAAACTGCCAATACCAATACCTGGTTAAATGACCATGGTATTAGTGTGCTTGATTGGCCAGCAAACTCGCCTGACCCTAAACCCATAGAGTATTGAGGAGTATTGTCAAAAGGAAGATGAGAGACACCATAATCAACAATGCAGATGAGCTGAAGGCCGCTATAAAAGCAACCTGAGCTTCCATAACACCTCAGCAGTGTCGTATGCTGATGGCCTCCATGCCATGCCGCATCGATGAGTAATTCATGCAAAAGAAGCCCCAGCCAAGTATTGAGTGCCCTATATATGTACATACTTTTGAGCAGGCCATCATTTCTGTATTAAACATCTTTTTTTTTCATTGGTCTTATGTAATATTCTAATTTTCTGAGATACTGAATTCAGGGTTTTCATTATCTTTAAGCTATAATCATTAAAATTAAAAGCAATAAACACTTGAAATATTTCACTCTGTGTGTAATGAATCTATATATGAGTTTCACTTTTTGAAGTGAATTATTGAAATAAATGTGCTTTTCCACGGTATTCTGATTTTCTGGTTTTCTATACAGGGTTAACTTTTTTCCCTTTGGCTTACATGAGGCAGAACAATTAGATTGTGATCTAATTTCCTAAAGGAGTCTATGTGGTGATCACAGTTCTCTGGATCAAAACATTCCATGTCTTCAGCAATGAGCTCAAACATTTCAAGTTGGAGAGGAGACACTTCCTTTCCTCATTGTTGTCAGTTGTTGACAGTATTCATGTGATCAAGTTCCTATTGGTATTAATACTATGAATTTAGGGCTGAGCCAGGCCTGACATAGAAGACAGCTCATATTTTGGGGTGTTTTGACTTGACAGTGTGAGTTTCATACATGTGATACTCATGTGGTCTGAGGAAGGAGGGGATGTATTTTTGTACAAGTAATAAAATGCACATCTGCCAAATAATGGATTCACAATGAAACTTAATTTCTAGATATCTTTGAATCCAGTGATTTGAACAGCAAATATTTTGGGCTGCTCTGATTCAATAGTGTGAATTTCATATGTTTAAATAATGGCCTAAAGTGAAATATATGGGGATTTGTTACTCATCAGCAACAATCAGTTCTACCAAACAATTAATTCAGCCCTTAACACTCAGACATTGTTTCTGCATATGAAACTATGCCTTTTAAGCATAGTACAGTAAGCAAAAAAAAAAAAAAAAAAAAAAAGCAAATCTTGTAAATTTCAGAACAATGACTCTAAACATTCATGGCTTAGACAACAGTCTGTCATGTTTTCAAATGTATTTTTCTCTTCAAAATACAACAAGAGGTTGGGACTCACAATTCCCTACAGTTTATTTTCAAATTCACTGTGCTTGCATACACAGCCAACCAAAAGAAGTATCACGGTTCACAGTAAATCTAAGACACGGTGCTTTGTCCAAAATAAATGAATTTGTGCAAACCTAAAGGTCATTCTATGAGATTATATTGTAACATACACCATGTAAAAACACATTCAAGTTATGATCTGCATTATTCCATGACCACATATGTTTTTCATGTTCATGTTCAGAGTCTAATTTCAGACACCATGCATAGACTCTCTACAGCATGTTAGCCTCGTAGGAGGCAGGCTTCAGTATCCTCAATGTAACAATGAGCTTAATGGATTTTCTAAACCACGTATAAAAGAAGGTGTAGATTACAGGGTTTAGACAGGAATTAAAATAAGACAAAAATATTAAAAATGTTGCAGATGAAGTACTGAGCATGTCATCTTGGCCTGTAAGAGTGACACAATAAAATGGGCAGAGACATAATAGAAATACAACTATAACAACACCGAGAGTCCTGGCTGCTTTCAATTCAGATTGTTTTGCCATTACTTTCCCTGATTTCTGGAGTGTAACAGCTGCAATGTGGGACCTCATGGCATGAGCCTGAGACACAGCCACCACAAATACTCTCATATACAAAACAACAATGAGTGCGATGGGAACTATGAAGGAAAAAATAAAATCTATAAGCATAGCAATGTAGTTAATGGCAACAATGCACTCTCCAATGCAGGAGTTATACATGCCTGGTTGTTGTAGGATATCCTTCAGAATGAGACTTTGAAAGATTACAGAACATATCCAACACAGACAAATACAGACTTGAACTTTTTTTTGTGTGATTTGAGTGGAGTAATGCAGAGGATGACAAATAGCCACATAGCGGTCAATAGATATAATCACCATGGTTCCTACTGAGGAGGAGGTAATAATATATGCCACATATTGACAAAGAGCACACATGAGGTCACCAAGGAACCAGCAGCCATCTATGTGAATAATGTGAAAGGACATGAGGAAGCCCACGAAGAAATCTGAGACAGCCAGTGAAAGGAGGATGAGGTTGGTGGGGGTGTGGAGCTGTCTGGGAAGGAAAACCAACAATATATTTGTCATAATTTATCAATTATCACTCAGATAATAGTAACTAGAGCAAAGACTGAAATAGATTAACATCAATTGTAAAAATCTCTTTCTCACAATTTAAGATTAGGCAATACTTTTTATCACTATCTACCAGTTTCATAAATTAATGAATGTCTACTTGAAATGGGAGATAGAGATGATGACCAGCAGATTCATCTTAGCCGCTATGATGCCTGACAGGAGCTTCCATGTTGTACAGAGGCAGGTGATTGGCCGATAGTTGGATAGGATTCTGTAATAGTTTTGAGTTTGTTTCTGTGTTTCCTGTTTTATTTTGTAGTTCCACCCTGTCTGTCCTACTTCCTGGCTTGTTTCCCGCCTTTTTTTATTTTGCACCTGCCCCTGATGTGTTTCACCTGTCTCTCATTAGTTAGGTATATTTAGTTCCTGTGTTTTGTTTGTTTCCTTGGTCTCTCGGTTTTCTGATGCCTGTGGATTATTTGCCTTTTGTTAGTGTTTTTTGCCTGTTAGTGTTTGTTGCCTGGTTTTCCAGCCGCTTTTTAGTTAGTCTGTTTTTGTGTTCTTCGGTTTGTATCCTGCGCCTGCGTTTCTTTGTTTTTTCGTTTTGGTTATCATTAAAGTTAGCACTTGTTTAATTCCCTGCATTTGGGTCCGTTCCTGTACCTCCCCACTACCCAAGTGACAGAACGTGACAGATGGACTCTTCTTTCATGATCAGAGTCAAGCAGTGAGGTAGGCTGGCAGCACTGAGTACCTTGCCTAAGGGCCCACACTGGATTGGTGTTATTTCACCCTAACCGGGATTCGAACCCCGGTCTCCAATTACAACAAACAGCTAGCAGGTTAACACAATAAACAGACCAGCATGTGTATAGACATTATCTACAGGGTTAATGATGCCATAGACTCACACAGGCTACTGTGGGTCATAGCCAACGCCAAAACAATAAAACATGCGATCAAACCGGCATATAGCGTTATCAACATTAGCTCTGTCACGTCTCTCTCCCTACACACACACACACACACCCCGGACACACCCCCACAGGTCCTCCGCTAATCCCAGCTGGCTACTTCGCCCCCATCGTTGCCATGGCAACTGCCATGACTGACAGGCTTCACAGCCTCTGACAACGCCACCCCCCAGACGTCCCACAGCCCCATACACTGCAGTACAACCTAACTCAACACAACCCAAACAGCCGCAGTGTATACATGGTCCGTTACAGTATTGTTGTTTAAAAATGCCAAAAAAAAAAAAAAATCTGATTACTCAATTAATCGCTGAAATATTCGGGAGAATACTCAACTTCAAAAAGAATCGATAGCTGCAGCCCTATACTCAACCCATCGCCTCCTCTTCCTCCACCTACCAGCCTTACCGCTGATACTTTTGTATCGTTTTTTACAGGCAAAGTGGCAGCAATCAGCAGCCAATTCTATGACCAGCTCACTCTCAACCCAATTCCTAACAATGTGACGTGTAGTAGTCTTACTACATGTCTCTCTCTGTCTCAGCGGGGTGGCCCCGAATCAGCTACTGTCCTTGTTCTGTTTGACTTATCAACTGCCTTTGACACAGTCAAGCATCACATCCTCCTCTCTATTCTTTCGACTCAAACATGGCAGCTCTGGTTTGGCTCTTTCCTGATCTCACAGGGCATATCCTGTCTTGGACAGTCATCCACATCTCATCACCTCACGACAGGTGTGCCCCAGGGCTCTGTGCTGGCCCTTTCTATTTGCTATTTACACCACCTCTCTGGGTCCGATTATCCATTCACATGGCTTTTCCTATCACTGCTATGCAGAAGACACTCAGTTCTATCTTTCATTTCCTCTTGACGAGCCCTCTGTTTCTGCACGGGTCTCTGAAAGCAACTCAGATATAGCCACATGGATGACGGCACACCATCTCCAGCTGAACCTCTCTAAAACTGTACTGCTGGTCGTCCCAGCCAAACCTACTATACACCATGACATCAACATCAAAATCGACTCCGTATGTCCTGCCCCCACCAGGGTAGTGAGAAACTTAGGGGTCATGATTGATGACCAACAAACCTTCTCTGATCATGTTGCCTCAGTTGCCTGGTCATGTTGCTTTGCTCTTCACCACATAAGAAAAATTAGGTCTTACTTGACTCAACGTGCTACCGAACTATATAGGCTGTGGTCATCTCACGACTCAATTACTGTATTGCCCATCTGACAGGCCTCCCAGCCTGCGCAGTGAAACATTTTCAGATGATCCAGAACACAGTGGCACACCTACAAAGTAGTCTCCAGTTCTGCACCCACCTACTTGGATGGTAAGTTTTCTGCCTGTTAAAAGAAAGTTTTTCCTCGCTAAGTACTTGCTCATGGTGAAATTGTTGGGTCTCTGTAAATAATATTATAAAGAGTACGGTCTAGATCTGCTCTGTAAGGAAAGTGTCATGAGATAACTTTTTGTTATGATATGGCACCATATAAATAAAAATGAATGCAACTGAATTGAATAATAAAGCATCTACCGCACATGGCGCATAAGCAAATTGCTCTGTGAACTAGTCCTTGTGGAGCTTCAGCTACTGACTTATACTGTAAAGTTATGATAATTGTGTGTGTGGAATCCACTATGGCCCAACACCAGGCTTTTAGGACATTTAACTACACCAGTTAACCAGTCTGTCATAGTCCTGGTCCATAGTCCATACAAACAGCAGTGGAAAAAAAATCACCCTTCAACCTTCCTCCTCCCTGTGCCCTCAAGCTGACCAAGAGGTTACCGTCATCCAGGTCATAGTATCCATTGAAGTTTATTTTCTGCAACTGGCTGTCTAGTTTCTCCAATATACAGGGCTTTTATCGCCATACTGCACTGCTTAGACTACATGTTCCAGCTTGTATTAGGGTGATTCAGGTTACCCCAACCAGAGTTGCCCTACTGAATGGGATATAGGCCCTGTTAAATAAGTAATATTTTTAATTTTTTTTTTTTATTTATTTTGTCACAGAAACTATTACAGATGTTATTCAGTCAATATCAGCCACACACCCTGATGGTTATTGAGGTTACTGATCTGTTTTGAACCATTTCCACCTCCTGTCTTTACCCCTGCTTGGACGCATAATTTTAGGCCCATCTACAGGACAGAGACAGTTGTCCAAAGAGCTTCAAGTCACTTACTATGTGCTGCAGATGAAGGGAAATGCTCTAATTTAATTATTTTATATTTATGTATATACTTATTTAGATATATTTATTTAGATCAGCATTTGACACTGTCAAACACAAAATTCTCCTGAATCGCCTGGCACGCTGGATCCGTATTTGCTAGACAGTAGTGGTGTATGATTTGCGATTCATCCGGATCTGTAACCCGGATCGTCTAACTGACTCGGGATTCATAAGTCATAATCTCCATTAACCCGGATCTTTTACCGTCCTACATCCATCTAACAGCGGCCTAAACACGGCCACATATGCAATTTAAAATGATAAAATGCACCATTCACTCCTCCTCTTTTAACCTGTGCAATCTCATTACAACATGCCTCGCTATTATTGTTAACAATAAGCTCGTTTCCGCCGTTAGAAGAGCTTCGGGAACAGCGTAACTTCCTGCAGAGCAGACTCAGACTCAGTAGCACAGACCCGGATTCAGATTCAGATCCATCGGGTAAATCCGTACAGAGCCAGAAACACCCGAGAATCAAAAGACTCAAAAGAACCAAAAGACTCAGGAGACTTGTAAGACCCGCAGATCGCTTGCCGATCCGTCAGACTCAAATGACTCAGACTACTCAGCGGATCAGCGGGTCTTCCTGCAGACTCAGACTCAGTGACACAGACTCTGGATTCAAATTCAGATTCAGATGCATCGAATAAATCTGTACAGAGCCGGATACACACGAGAATCAAAAGACTCGGTAGACTCAAAAAGACTCAGGAGACCCGCGGATCGCTCACTGATCCAGCAGACCCGGATTCATGGATTCAACCGAGTCGACTGGATCTTTTCCTCCGTACGGCATGAAACGAGGCAGATTCAGACTCAGATGGACTTCACGGAGCTGTGTCGTCAAAAAGACTTCCCTCAGTCAAATGTAAGAAGATAAATACAGCAATAAACAAGATGATAGAAACTTTATTTAAAACACAAACACTCGTTTTATGCAGCTGAGTTTAATATAGCGTATAGGCTAAAAACAATGTGCGAGGGACGTAATGTAATTAATGTAATTTTAACTGCAGCATTATATGTTGTTATTAATGATGCTCTTATTCACTGCACTTGATTTAACACAATTAAGTGTTAATAAACTTTAGAGGCTAGGCTAATACAGTCTAAACACTGTGAGAGGAGCATTTTATTTGCAGCATTGTGTGTTAGTATAATCTGTCATCAATAATTATGTTATAATTATTGATGACAGTTACATTCGCCACCTTTTTTATTATGTCATTTACTGTATTTACAGTTAAAAGAGTGATGCTGACTGTGAGTTATGAGAATATAATGCTGTATTTGTGTCAGTTGAATATTATGCAGCTAAATAAAGAACATTATGAACTACTTACAGCCTTATAATTAATGTTAGATCATTTTTAATAAGATGAAAATGTAAAGTTTTATTTCCTGCATCAAAATTTCAAATGCACAAACAGTAGACTGCCCTCCTCGTATAATAGTTCTCAAATTTGAATTTATTCAGCCTATTTGTAGTCTAAGACAGGCGGGCTTGTGTTTCACTGGTCGAATTTATATGCTTATGGACAAAAGACTCAAATGACTCAAATGACTCATAAGATCCGGATCTGTTTAGTGATTGACTCAGAAAGATTCGAATCCCTAAAAGGATCCGAGTTTGACATCTCTACTAGACAGATAACCAGAATGTCACAGCACAAAACCTCTACATATTTTCTACATACATCAGGCCAAGTGCTAAAAAAGAAACCTGGGTGTCATATTTGATGGTAATTTAATCTATTATTAGGGCCAGATTCTTCTGTCTTAGAACCAACTCCAGAACCAAGCACTTCCCATCACCTGCTGCCCTAGAGAGAGTCATCCATGCACTAATATCATCCAGACTGGACTGCTATAACTCACTCTACGCGTCTGTTTCCAGCTTACAACTAATTCAAACACTGCAGCCCAGTTATAAAGAAGGTCCGAGAACCAAGACCACATCCCCCCTGTTCTGTTCTTATGTGCAGGACAAGTTATAAACCAACAAAGGCATCTGTGACCATGCAATGGCATAGGGTGCACGCCTCAGTATAAACCCCCATGTCATGACATAACCTATTCATACAGAATGTTTTCACTCAGATTCCGAATTCATACAATTGTAACTTTTATCCTATTTTATTCTTCGTGACCGCTAGACGGCGGTGCTGACTGATTTATGTGATATACCTCAGAAGTGCTGTCTGTAAGCAAACATGCCGCCCCTTTAGTTCTAGGAGAAAAGCACATTTATGCGCACTTTCTACATAGTCCATCCACCTCGCCTCTACCCTCTGACTCAATGTAAGACTGCTCTTAATAATTGATTGAAGTGAGGCGGTTCACATGTGCAAGCATAGGGTGTCTCTGATTGCCAGCTCTGTCATTGGGAAAATAATCATCCAAGTATGGAAGGACCGTCAAACCTCTGCCTGGCAAGGTAAGTTATGTAATTGTCAGAAACAGACAAAAATAGAGAGAGTTAAATCAATACCTCTAAACAACAAACACTTACCATTTTAACTTCATTAAACGTAGGATTTATTGCAGGACTGTTCGACTGCATTAATGCTAGGTGTACCTAATAAGCTGGTAACTCTATAGGCTTCATAGAAACGTGCCAAAATTGTCATGAAATCTATGATGATCTTCCTGTACTCCTGCTCATTTCCTTCTGATACACATCTTACAATGGCTGTATCATCAGAGTATCTGGAGGTAACAGCTCAGTGTTATGTCTGAAGTCTGATGTGTGATACTGCGCCACCACATAAGCTACACAGCCATGAAGCCTCATGTAGGAGCCAAAATGTGTGTTTACAGTTTGCGTTGTTTATTTCTTTAGATCACACGTTTGTAGGTCACCTTTACTTCCGGTAATTGGCACAGGGGGCGTGGTCATTGTACCTTATTTTTACCTGTGCACTTGGTGGCGGGAGTTTTGGAACAAAGAGGGTGACAGGCTCCGATATTTTCTGTTGACTGTTGTCACTACTTATTATCAAGTTTGATTTATTACTTATTCACTTCATATCGTATAGTTCAGTTCGTCGTTATGCCAGTTTAAGTTGTTGTTACTATTTTTGGTTAATAAACATCATGAAACTTGAACGTGGACTGGATTTTCATTTTGGACCATGCGTCGCAGTAGGAGCCTACTCAGCCTCTTAGCGGCTGTTTAAATGGAAAATTGCCGCTACAATTAAGTCAACAGAAAATAAGCGCATCCACAAGGCAGCATGAACGGGATTCGGCGTGGGATTATTCACATGGACCCACTGGATCACCAGCGTTTCGAATGAATGGACAATGGATGGACTTGGACTCTTTTGTTCTTTGAACGTGGATCAGCTAATCGGGGTGGAAACGTGCTTGTCAGCCACAGCACATCACAGCCATCAGAAGTGGTGAGATTGAATCCTTCTGTGTATATTGTTGAAAGTTTTGATCACAGTTTGGATGTCTACCGTTTGTCTATTGGGGACTGGTTGTTTTGGCTTGTGATGTGTGTGCTTGTTTTTGCCGAAATAGGCGGAAGTTTTGGACTGATTTTAGCGCTTGTGCGCTGTGCCCGCCGTGCTTTATTTTGAAATCGCAAGTTTTTTGAATTTTTTGTGGATGCGGTTTATTTGTTTATTCCTGGCTCTATATGTGGCTTTGTTGGTGGCTCTGTTTGTGGATTTGTTGGTGGCTTTGTTTGTGGCTTTGTTTGTAACTACGCACGTTTGGTTTGTTGAGTGTTGAAAAAGTGGCAAAATGAGTGAGACAAATGAAATGAATGAACCGGAGGAGAGGACGACAGTCAAGCTCACATCCAAGGCATGGGCCTGCAAAGTTGAAACTCTTCAAAAGGAATGTCAATCAAATGTGAAAAAAATTAAAGGTCTCACACATGAAATTAAAGACCTCCATGAAAAATGATGAAAATGCAAAGGAGGTGCAAATCAAGCTGCATAAACTGATTCAGCTGTATGAAAATGCAAAGGCTGCACATGAATCTGTTCTGGTATTGCTTCCTAAAGATGAGCAGGAAACTCAAAACAACTGGTTTAAACGTGTAACCAAACACAGTATGAACTTTATACAAGATATTCAACAATGGCTTGTGGAAACTGGAAGGACAAAGGATTTAACTGCAGATTTAACAACCACTGCAGAGACAAACATCACTCTCATTTCACCTGAGGAAGTACCTGTTGAATTAAAGGAGCAAATTCCCTATACTGATGCTCAACATGAAAATACCTCCTCACAGGACGAAATACAACCAAAAGACAGTGTATCAAATGTTGGAAGCAAAAAAGCAAAAGTTCTTCAGGCTCAGGCTCCAAGGTTTCAAGTGCTTCATCTGCACGCATAAGGGCTGAGGCTGAAGTGGCTGCTCTTGTCATCCGACAAAAACTTCTCAAGGATAAACATGCCTTGGAGGAACAGGAGGAGCAGCTAAAGGAGGAAAAAGAGCAACTAGAAATGGAAGCAGACATTACTGCTACAATGGCTAAAGTTAAGGTGATTCCAAGGTTGAAACAGATTCTTTTGAACCACAATTACAGGCTGTGCATGCACATGGACAAATTCCTTCAAAGCACAGTGTTATCAACCCACAAACACCTATAATAACGACCACAGAAAAAACTGGAACACAAACCCAATCTTTCTCCAGAGCTCCCTTAACACTCCAGTCAAGGATTAGTAACCCAGGTGAGCATCCACAGATGATGTCTTCAGCTTCAAGAAATAATGAACAGAGCAATTTATTTGCAGTCATGGAAAGACAAAATGAAATCACTGCCTTATTAATACAGCAACATTGTCTTTCTTCACTGCCCAAGAAAGAAATTCAAGTTTTTGAGGGTAACCCACTTCAATACCAAACATTTATGAAGTCCTTTGAACACAATATCGAAAGCCAGACTCCAAACCCCAAGGATGGTCTCTACTACCTGGAACAATACACAACAGGACAGCCAAAGGAACTTGTAAGGAGCTGTTTACACATGACCTCAGACAAAGGATTCACTACAGCCAAGTCACTGCTACAGGAACATTTTGGAAATGAGTTTAAAATCGCTACAGCATACATGGACAAGGCTCTTTCATGGTCATCAATAAAACCTGATGATACAAAATCACTGCAAGAATACGCACTCTTTCTCAGAGGCTGTTGTAATGCCATGGAAGACATCAACTACATGTATGAGCTTAATTTACCAACTAATATGTTAAGCGTCGTAAGGAAGTTACCCTACCGGCTGAGGGATAAGTGGAGGACTGTGGCATGCGATCTTCAGGAACGAAAGAAGCAAAGAGCTACTTTCAAGGACTTAGTAGATTTCATTGAAAAACAGGTAAGGATTGAAACGGATCCAGTATTTGGAAATATCAAAGACACGCCAGCAATAAGCAAAGAAACACAGAGGTTCAAGTCACAACCTCAACCAAGAATAAAAGGAAGCATCTTCGCCACCACTGTAACAGCTGCAGATTAGGAAAATGATAAAGAAACAAGGAAGGAAAAACAAAATCAACCTACTGTAAAGAATTGCTTGTATTGTAAAAAGGAACATGCTTTGGAATTATGTCCACAGTTGGACTTACGCATTCCTTGATCCTGGTAGCACTGCATCATTTTGTACAGTGCAGCTGATGAATAAACTCAATCTTCAGGGAAGAAAAACAAACATTCTCTTAAGCACTATGGGTCAAAAGAAGGTGGTTGAAACCAACATTGTATCAGGCCTAGAGGTCGCTGGACTAAACAGCAGCAAATTTTGCGAACTCCCAGACATTTACACACAGAAAACAATGCCTGTAACCAAAGGAAATATCACACATCAAACTGACCTCAACAAGTGGCCATATCTGAGGAAAATTCAGCTTGCTGAACTGAACTCTGAAATAGGTTTGTTGATTGGTTCAAATGTACCAAAAGCTTTGGAACCATTAGACGTCATCAGGGGTGTTGGCGATGGACCTTACGCTGTAAAAACTATGCTCGGTTGGACAGTAAATGGACCATTAGGAGTAAAAAATGTGGACACTCATTCAACAATAAGTGTTAACAGAATATCAGTAGTAAAACTTGATGAGTTGTGGGAACAGCAGTTCAAAACAGACTTTCCAGAGTGTAACAGGGATGACCTAGAACATTCAAAAGAAGATCAGCAGTTCTTGGATTCAGTTTCAAAATCTACGGAACTAGTTGATGGTCATTACTGCATTGGATTGCCATTAAAACAAAGGAAACTATGCATGCCTGACAATAAAAGTGTTGCAGAACAACGCACGCTGAACCAGAAGAAAAGATTCAAGAGAGATAATTCCTTTTATTTAGACTACACCAACTTTGTAGGAGCTCAGCGCGAGTTAAAGGAGGCAATTAAAGGCTGGAATCAAGGTCAGATCCATAATGCACTGCTCCAGAAAGGAATCAGCTGGATTTTCCATCCCCCTGCTGGCTCACACCATGGAGGTGTATGGGAAAGATTAATAAGATCAGTACGAAAAGTTCTCAGTTCCACACTCAATGTGCAAAGTCTTGACGAAGAAGGTCTCCAAACAGTTTTTTGTGAAGCCGAAGCTATCCTCAACAGTCGTCTGATCACGGAGGCTTCTACAGATCCAAATGACCTTGAAGCACTTACCCCAAATCACCTTCTGCTTCTTAAAACTAAGCCCTCCCTACCACCAGGACAGTTTCAAAAGGAAGACATATATGCTTGCCGCAGATGGAGGCAAATTCAGTATATCTCAGATTTGTTCTGGAAACGATGGATAAAGGAATATCTTCCCCAACTACAGGAACGACAGAAATGGTCAAGACTCAGACGCAACTTCAAGCTTGGAGACATTGTGATCATCATGGATGATTCAGCGCCTAGAAACTCCTGGCTTCTTGGAAAAATTGTGGAAACAATATTGGATAAAAAGGGACTCGTAAGGAGTCTTCGGATCAAGACCAAGACTGGCCATCTCACCAGACCAGTCAATAAAGTCTGCCTTCTGCAGGAAGCAGAGGAGGCAGAGGAACGTTGACAAGTCTTGACTGTATTTTGTTGTTTCTTGTTTTGTTTTTTGTTTTTTTCTCACCACCAGACTATAGACTTTATTTTTTCCAGAGTGGTGGTTTTGAAACTCTTTTTGTTTTTTGAGAAGACAATAGCCTAAAGAAGAAAGAAGGTCTCTGCTATATTGTTTATGATTTATAATAGTGTAATTATTATTTGAAGCATAATAATTAGGGGCCGGTATTGTAGGAGCCAAAATGTGTGTTTACAGTTTGCGTTGTTTATTTCTTTAGATCACACGTTTGTAGGTCACCTTTACTTCCGGTAATTGGCACAGGGGGCGTGGTCATTGTACCTTATTTTTACCTGTGCACTTCGTGGCGGGAGTTTTGGAACAAAGAGGGTGACAGGCTCCGATATTTTCTGTTGACCGTGTCACTACTTATTATCAAGTTTGATTTATTACTTATTCACTTCATATCGTATAGTTCAGTTCGTTGTTATGCCAGTTTAAGTTGTTGTTACTATTCTTGGTTAATAAACATCATGAAACTTGAACGTGGACTGGATTTTCATTTTGGACCTCGCGTCGCAGTAGGAGCCTACTCAGCCTCTTAGTGGCTGTTTAAATGGAAAATTGCCGCTACACCTCACATCCTGTGGTCTATTGGTGAGGTAGTTGATAGACATACTCCAGCCCCTTCTAGCTTTCCCCTTAGTAGTAATGGCTGTATTCTATTGAAAGCACTTGAAAAGTAAAAAAAAAAAAACACATCACAAGACTAGTGTGGTGTAGTGTGTAGATAAATAATGACATCATCCGCCCTGGGGTGCATTGTTTTTGGTAGTGGAAACACACATCAGATTTTCCACAGGGCTGGAACTGTATCCAGACCGAGGCTCTAATTTACAATGTACAAATCGACCTCAGAGAACTGATCTGCACAGTCTTTTAGCAGTCTGGAGCTGATGCCATCCAGGCCTTTGGCTGTCATCGCCTTGATTTTTCTTAACTTCTTCCTCACCGTTGAAGTGTGGAGTTGAGAGCAGTATGGTGTGCTAGCAGCCCACAGCCCAATTTGCACAGAGCAGCTCAAGTTAGCCAGAAGTCAGACACAGAAACCTCCATACATCATCTGTTGGATTTTCAAAATAAAACACCATGTGAAAGCTCCCGATCATAAAAACAGCAAAAAGGAAAACAATTTAACTACATAGCATATTTACACATTTAGGAACATATTAGAAGCACTAAGCCAGTGTCAAATTACCAAATCTAACTAAGTTGACTAATCTACTGGTGACACTATAGAAGTTCGGGGATCAGCAAAGTCAATAGCCTTCAAACTCTGGGGTACAACGTACAAAAATGTACGAAATTTCACAGCAATCAATCTTTATTTGCTAAACTGATACTGCATCCCTAGAGCAATACCACTATGGCTAAAAATGCAACAGACTGTGGCAGAAAATTCATAAAATATAAATCATAGCCTTCATGATATATTGCAAATGTTAAATTTTAAAGCTGTGTGGGCAAATTATTTTCAGTTTAGCTCTGGTTAAAGAGAGGTATATTTAACTGACTTCAAACAGTAATAAAGCTCAGACACAGGCCCTTAGGGATCCCATCTCTTCCTTTTTATATTTGATTAATTTTTACTTCTGCAATGATTTAGATAAGTTGCAAGGAATCAGTCAACAACAATGGAACAAGGGGCAAATGGTTTTATTTGGCTGGTATGTTACAAATCTGTCATTGTTTGTATTTTTTCAGGATCTGAGATTTAAATAGGACACAATTTCCTATTCTTCTAATATAGACATAAACATCTTAAATACACTGCCAGACAGGTGGACAATTTTCATGTTTCTTTTCAAAAACACTGTGCTGAAGTACACAGCCAGCACAACACAAATATGTCACAAACCTAGAGCAGCTTCACTGTTAAAACATTTTTCTAAGTTATTCTTAGAGAATGTTATATTGTAACATAAACAGACATAAAGGGACAACTGTGATCTGCACTAATTTCTCCTCACCATGACCCTGAGAGTCTAGCTTCAGGCACTATGCAGAGACTCTACAGCATGTTGGCATCACAGGAGTCTGGCTGCAGTATCTTCAGTGTAACAATGAGCTTAATTGATTTTCTAAACCACGGATAAAAAAGTGCATAGATCAGAGGGTTTAGACAGGAGTTAAAAAAGACAAAAAATATTACAATATTTGCAGAAGAAGCATTGTGGAAATTTTCATCTGCAAGAGCAGCACAATAATATGGGCAAAAACATAATAGAAACACAACTATAACAACACCAAGAGTCCTGGCTGCTTTCAATTCAGATTTTTTTGCCATTACTTTCCCTGATTTCTGGAGTGTAACAGCTGCAATGTGGGACCTCATGGCATGAGCCTGAGACACAGCCACCACAAATACTCTCATATACAAAACAACAATAATAGTGATGGGAATTATGAAGGAAAAAATAAGATCTGCAAGTACAGTAATGTAGTCAATGACAACCATACAGTCTCCAGAGCAGGAGTTTGTGACTGGTGATTTTACAGTCTGATTCTGCAGTATACCCTGAAAGATTGCAGAAAATAACCAACACAGACAAATACAGACTTGAACTTTTTTTTGTGTCATTTGAGTGGAGTAATGCAGAGGATGACAAATAGCCACATAGCGGTCAATAGATATAATCACCATGGTTCCTATTGAGGCAGAGGTAATAATGTATCCAAGAAGGTGATACAAAGGACACAAGATGTCACCAAGGGACCAGCATCCGTTGCTGGCGACAATTTGAAAGGCCATGAGGAAGCCAACGAAGAAATCTGAGAAAGCCAGAGAGAGGAGGATGAAGTTGGTGGGGGTGTGGAGCTGCCTGGGGATGACCAACAATATATTTATCATTATTTCTAATATCAATCATCATTCAGATAAAAGCAGAGAGCAAAGACAAAAGATACAAAATCATTACTTTAAAAATTCCATTGTCTCTGTTAATATTTTTTTCACTATTTCATGAATCAATGAATGTCTACTTGAAGTGAGAGATGGAGATGATGACCAGCAGGTTAAGAGCTGAAGTGAGAAGAGCAATGAAGGACAGCAGAATGTAAGTCAATATGAACTCAAAGTGAGGAGTAATTGGTTTCCTGCAGGAGGTGTTGAGCAGTTGTGAAATGCAGAGTTCATTTCCCTCAGAGGTCTCCATCACCAGAGAGAGTTGAAGCTGCTGAGCTCTGGCAGCGTTCTGACTAAAGCTTTCTGTCATACAACTGATTTATCTCTATCCTTCCTGCAGACCCCTCCTTCCTCCTCATCTCTGCTGCTGTTTTTCTCTCCATAAGTACTATACCTAAATCCAAGATGGGGAAAACCCAAGATGGCGCCACAGATGGCAGCCTCAGTATACTGCACTCTCCTGTACTCTCCGATGCACTGTGGGTTAGGAGCTCTGTCACGACAGAATCTTACAGCGTCCATGACATTAAAAAGACAGGGATGATGATGGTGAAGATATATATATATTTTTGATTTACAGAGGAAATCAGGTGGAAACCTAATTACAGTTTTACTACGTTTCTGCTCATGGAGCTTTTTAGGTCAGGCGGAATCTAACATTCATTCCATTGATCTACTTTTTTTTTTTTTCAGTTCAGTTCAATTTTATTTAGCACGGATTTATAACAAAAGTTATCTCATGACACTTTCCATGCAGAGCAGATCTAGACCGTACTCTTTCTGATATTATCTACAGAGACCAACAGTTCCACCATGAACTACCACTTGGCGATGGTGGCGAGGAAAAACTTCTTTTTAACTGGCAGAAACCTTGTGCAGAACAAAGCTTAGAGAAGAAGGCAGAGGCCATTAACAATGAAAGTTAATGGAGTGATTCCGAATAATGTTCTCAAATATATATAAGCAAATATATATAAGCTGAATAAAAGTGGTCTGAGCGCAGAACCTTGTGGAAGTCTGTGACTGACTTTGGTGTGCATGGAGGATTCATCATTAACATGAACAAACTCAGATCAATCTGAAAAATACACTGGAAAAAATGCCCCTTAAAAAAATAAGTAAAAAAAATAACAAATACAAGATGTCTTTTGCTTGTAATAAGCAAAAAAACAGTGAAAATCAGCTTGTCACGATTTCTTGAAATGAGATGTGATTTTTAGGACTTTTGAGATAAAAGCGATCTTGAAATTAGCTAGGAAAACACCTTTTGAGCTATATTTTACTAGTATTAGAAGGTGTTGTGTATCACAATAAGCCTGTAATGTTCAAAAGTAGCATTTCCCCCCTAAAAAGTAGCTTTTTGTTTTTTCACTGTTCATGCCGTCCTCCTTATATCAAGTGCATTTAACTTATTTTAAGATTTCTGGATTTCAGACCATCACCACCTTGAAATAAGATTAGAAAGTGATTGATTAGAAAGTCATTATTTAAGCATTTTAGGATAAAATATGCCTTGAAGTTACGCACTCTAAACAAATCAAATTTATTTCACAGCAGCAGAGCCCACCCACCACTGAAATACCTAGCATTAGATTGTGGAAGCAAGCATAATACTTTCACTCAAGTTTTATTATCAGAACAGCTTTGCGGCCATTACAGTGACAATACAGATGAACTGTACGCAGGTACTTCTTTCAACTATTTTTGCTATCTACTTGTTGCTTCACTTGGGCTGTGTGTAAGCAATGTTGAAATGTAGCCCAATGCTTTGCTTTCCTTAGTTACTCCATAAAAAACATATATTTGTAAACCATTACTTTTGGACAGTTACTGCACACACCCAACATTGCATTGAGAACAAACTATTGCACAAGATGTATAGCCCATGGAAACTCATTCCACCTGAGAATTTTGTCAGAAATGAAAGTAAACTGAAGACATTATTTGTAAATACATAAGTAAAAACATTAAAATAAATGTGCAAAAATAGCTGTTATTAATATCAAAATCAGTTTTCTATGTACAAACAACAAAAGAACATTCAAATTTACCATGCATAGCCTAATGTTTAGACAGTTGTATTTTTGAACTTGTTAAAGGTTGCAGATTTGGCTTTTTTAAGTAGTGTGTCACTGAAATTCTCTGTGTAACAAATGCTGCCATTGGAGGCAATCATGACTTTCCTAGTGACAAGAGAACTAAGCATCTCTGTGCTTAGGCTAGCACGATATTGCGTTTCGGTTTTAGTAATCAAGCTGAAGAGCCTTTAACAGTCTGCGTTACTGTGGAAAATCATACAGACCCCGAGCATAACTGTGGAGAGGTTTGCAAAAAGTTTCTTCCCTCCTGCTTCTATCAGCCCCAATTCTCTCCAAGCTTCATCAGCCCGTTTGGCAAGAGCATCATCATCCAAGGCAGTGGACTGAAATAGCCGAAACTCCTCCTCTACTTCATCTTCTGTAACGCCATTTCCCAACAAGCAAGGGAACCTGTCTAAAAAGTCAGTCAGTGAGGAGAATTTGGCTTTTTGCCGTCTGCTTATATCAGCTACTGAAGCATGATGCAGCAATTCGTCTGCATAGGGGAATTTAGAGAGCATGTAATCAACGGCTGCTGTGAAATATTTCCTTACATCCCTAAAGAAAGCTCCAAGAGGTAAGCTAGCCTGACTCTTGATAAATGTCTGTGTGTCATATCCAGTAGACAGCTCCTCATCTGGCAGCTGGTGTTCACTGGATTTGTACAGAGTGGGTTGGCACCCTCTCCCTACCTCCTCCATCATTTCCACAACACACTTAGGTTTGCAGGCCAACAACAATTTTTGTAACTGCAGCTCCAATGTCTGCAGCAAGGTGGGCACACATGGTTCTTCTTTCTACAGGTTCTGATTGGCTTTTTCAAACAAAGGTAAAGCTCTTTTTTAAAAAAAGAGCATATAACTTAGACTGTGGGTCAGTCAAGAACGCATACACCTTCTGTGGTTTTGTGACCTCTGTTTTTTCTGTCTTCTTTTTCTGTTTTCTGTTTGGACAAGTCCTTCTTTTTGCCCATCTCTTTTTGTTGAAAAACAAATTTGTTTAGGTCAAACACCTTGGGGACTTGAGCTGACTGCTGTGTAGTGCTAGGATCTGCCTGCAGCTGTTTGGGTATAGGCCCTACCCGTTGCTGTGTAATGCTAGGCTCTACCCATTGCTGACTAGTGCTAGGCCCTGCCTGCAGCTGTTTGGGTGCAGGCCCTATGCGTTGCTGTGTGGAGCTCGGTTCTGTCTTGGACTGTGTTCTCTGGTGGACATTGGTCTTCAAAAAGCTGAAGGACAAAGTCTTTGAGACAGCAAGTGTGGCAAGTGGAGGGTGGAAAAGGTGTACCGACAACGCCACCTGGGGAGTTTCGCCCCAGGAGATAGTTCATATGAAATTGTTAAATGCCTTTACTATATTACACAGATCTACGCCGGTTCGTATACCACGGGCAGAGACGTATTTAGAAAAATATAAAATATTGTTTATTTTGCAATCACATAAAATAATCACATCAATGCTGACTCATAATTACTTAAACTGGGGCCGTAGAACGGGATGAACAAGGCTGTGGAGGCTCGCTACAGCGGCCCAAAATCAAATCAAGGGGGAGGAATAACTAACCAAAAACACCCGTGACACTGCAAACACACACAGACAAGGAGTTTGTGAAGAAAAAGACCACCACCAGGGATTGGGTCGTCGCCTGGCCCTCAGCACCTGTCCACAAAGAAAAGAAAACAAATTATATAACTGGCCCCCCAGTTAATACGGCCGTTGATCCCACCTAACACTCTCACACACACATACACACACAAACACACACACACACACACACACACAAACAAACACAATATACTTTAAATAATTAAGAGAAAAACAAGAAACAAACCATCAAACAAAGGTAAATAACGTTCATGAAACAACAACAAAAAGTAAATAATGTTCGTTAAACTTAAACAAATGATTACAAAATAAATCTTTTTGAGGATAATTAATAAACTGAACAAAATCCTTAAAGCAACAATAGGCCCTGACACCAGCTCTGTGAGGAGCCTTAGTAAATCACTCCATCATAGCTCAGAAGAGCTGAGGAGTCAGAACAGTCCCAGTGAGCCAAAAATAGCAGTGGGTCCAGGAGGTGGGGGCTTTAATAGTTTCTGGGCCTCACCAGCAGGACATTACGGAGCGCCGGGAGGAGATGGTCTAAGACAACAGAGCAGGACAATGCAATCAGTCGGGAGCGGCACAACAGGCTGAAACGAGGGGCGGACAACGGCGACTTACCACGTGGAGACTGCGCAGCAACGCCGAAGGGTCCCCAGCAGGGCAACTCAGCCCCGTGACCCCAGCAGTCCGCCACACTGCAGCAGAAACAGCCATATCACCAAACAGTCGACATGTGAGTTGGAGAGAAAGCAGCAGTGTGCGCCAATGCCCCTTACCCGTGCGTCGCTCTGGCAACACGCCGAAGACGCTCTGATGCCGGCAAGCCACACTGCGCTGAAGGGAAGAGCGTGCGTTATTCTGGCGACACGCTGAAGACGCTCTGATGCTGGCACGCCACACAGCTTCACCACGCCACTCCAGACCACAGCCACCACCACGGACGAGCGGAACAGGAATAGAGAGCGCGCCAGGTGTACCCAGGCTCCTATACATAGAGGTGCGCTCCCCGCTCATAATAATAATCAGTGCCACAGGGGGACACAGCGCCCCACTGTGAGGGGGAGTAAGCCGTGCTCCGGCCACATCTACCCCCACCTTTTGGATCGTCGACCCGACGATGGACAAAATTTTAATCAACACCACGGTCTGAGAATTAGACACGGGGTCTCTGGGTCAGTCAGCAGCATGGCCATGAAAGCCAGTTGACCGAGGAAGATGGTGGACATTTGAATGACTGCCAGCCGTAGGACGAGTGGTTCGACGCAAAGAGTGTTTGCTGGTACTGGGCTGGTCAGCTGGAAGCAGGGGAGGAGCTGGCAGTGATGAATCCCCATGATCCACAGGTACTACTGAGCTGGACGCAGCCTGGGGCGATGTCACGGCAGTGCCAGAAAAAGCATCAGGGCTCACCACAAGCCGTGACACAGCAGTTGGCGGTGCGGAGGTTTCAGACACTAGAACCCAAAGGTCACTGCTGGAGGAGTCATCAGCAGAGGCTACCGAAGGAGGCAAGATTGGTAAAGATGGCACCAGAGGCGGAACCACTACAGCCTCAGGATGGACCACAGCCTTCAACATGTCTCGGTGCACATTGCGTGTCCTATCCAGATCATCCACAGGGGCCACTGTGTAGACTGCTCCCTCAGCAGCAGGGGCTCTCACCACTTGGTGGACCACGGAGCTCCAGAGGTCTTGGATCTTATGGCGGCCTCTCACACCATGGTCCCTCAAGTACACCAACTGGCCCACAGACAAAGGTGCCACCCGGACATGTTGGTCATGTCTCTCTCTGCGTCTGCCAGCTGCAGCCAACAGCCGCCCACGAGCACCCTCAAACGCAATTCGAAGTCTGGCTCGATGTTGAGCTCACCAGGCACTGGATCCTGAACACGGCCAAGGAGAAAGTCCGCCGGAAGGCGAGGCTCCTGCCCGAACATTAAATAAAACGGTGACTCACCGGTGCTCTGATGTGGCGTGGTGTTATAGCAAAAGAGCACCTGTGGCAGACAAGAAGCCCAGTCCTTGCTTGCTTCCAATATCATTGTAACAATTTATTGATATTTGGAAATTGACTCACGGCTGCCCATGCCTGCTCGGTGTGTTTGTTGTGATAATAATGTCGAGTATCACATGTATATTACTATTATACCTTCGGAAATCCGTCATAGCGACGGAGAACTTAATCCCTATATATATATATATATATTAATATATTATTATATTATTTAGAGAAAAGCAATAGGCCTAGTTTGTTTAAATTTTCCTAGAAATCAAACGTGAGTCTACGCCATCAACTGACTTTTACTTTTCTGAAATAGACAATAACCTGGCCTGTCTAAAACTTTCTACCCATTTCACCAAACTGCAGCCTATAGATCCCACTGATCAGGATGACGGGTGTGATAGGCTAGTTTATGGACATTGTGGAAGGGGAGTATTTGTGTGTGTGGGACTGTGTTCGTTACCTGTTGCCCCTCGGTGACTAATGTCGATGTCAATCTTGCACACCGTACAGAACGTGTGAGGAGGCAGCCTGGACACTCTGAGGAAAGGCCATCTTGTCATGTCCAAGAAAAAGTGTTAAGTTAATTTATTCAGTATGTCTCGTGTCTATGTGGTCTTGTGATTTCCTGTTTTATTTTGGTTCCACTTCCTGTCTGTGTCCATTGTTATTAGTTTTACTTTCCCTCTTTGTCTGTTTTCCCGCCTTTAGAATTACCTGTCTCCGCCCTGATTGTTTCCACCTGTGTCCTTACCTTGTGTGTATATATAGTCCATGTCTCCCTTTGTCCTGTGCCAGTTCGTCTTGTCTCATGTCAGAGAACCAGCGCTTTGTCCATTGTCAGGTCTTTGTTTGGCTTCACTTTGTTTTGATACTTTGTCCTAGAGTAATTTTCTGTTTGTTTCCTTTTCATAGTATAGCCTCACAAGAGTGATTTTCTGTTTGTTTCCTTTTCATAGTATAGCCTCACAAGAGTGATTTTCTGTTTGTTTATTTTGTTTTTCTTAGTCTAGCCTTAGTTTTGTGACATCTTGTTTTCTGAGATTAGTGTAGAGTTTTTTCCTCTGTTAAGAGTGATTTTTGGTTTTGTTTTGTTAAATAAACCTTCATTTTGAAACTTTGGTCTCTGGAGTTGTGCATTTGGGTTCGGGTCCATAGTTCGGTCGTGACAGAACGAACTGGCCAGCATGAATCCAGCCAACTCAGACCACCTGACGGCAGCCATTCGCTCCCAAGGCGTCCGCCTTAACCAGCAGGAGGACCAGATGTCCACCCTGCAACAGGGAGTGAAAGTGCTGGCAGACAGTCAAGAGGAGTTCAGGTCTGACATGACAGCTCAAGTGACTCTCTTGACCACCCAGATTCATCAGATGCTCGCTCACCTGACCAAAGACACCTCAGCCACGCCTTCCCCGGCGACCGCCGTAGCCCCACCAGCCCCGGGTGCCCATGCCCTGGCTCCCCGTCTCGCTCCACCTGAAAGATTCTCCGGTGAGTCTGGAGAATGCCAGTCGTTCATTGTGGACTGTGAAATGCACTATGAACAATTGCCATCAGCCTTCCCCACAGAAAGATCCAGGGTGGCATTCATGATCTCCCATCTAACTGGGAGAGCACGGGCCTGGGCTACAGCGGAATGGTCCCGTGGGTCGCCGATCTGTCAATCCGTGGATCAGTTCACAGAGGCATTAAGGAGAGTTTTCGATCCTACCACGTCAGGCAGAGAGACAGCACGCAAGTTGAGCAGCATCAGGCAAGGCATGGACTCTGTCTCTGATTATGCCATCCGCTTCCGCACCTTAGCCACTGATAGCGGATGGAATTCCACGGCACTGTATGATGCATTTATCAAAGGACTGTCTGATCCTATTCAGGATTTATTGGTTCCCCTCGATCTGCCTGAAGATCTTGACTCTGTGATTGCGCTAGCGGTCAGAACTGACCACCGCTTGGCTGAGCGGAGAAGGGCCAAGCCACAAGCTACAGTTTCCCGGGACTACGCCAGAGGTCGTCCTTCGTCTGCTTCCCACGGTTGGAGGGATCCTCTCCGTCCGTCATCACCAGCTCCTAGGACAGCAGCGCCCCCCAGCGGCACGGAGGAGTCCATGCAGCTAGGAAGGGCTAAATTGTCCGCAGAGGAGCGACGACGACGCCTACAGGAAGGGAGGTGCTTCTATTGTGGGAAACAGGGACATCTGCTGGTAGCATGCCCAGTTAAGGAGAAAGCTCACCAGCTGAAGGAGGGGTTCCGGGTGAGTCACACCTCCACCACTGACAGCCCCTCACGCTCTTTAACTGACATTCAGGTAAAACACAAAGACATCACAGTTTCTCTGGGGGTATTAATTGACTCTGGGGCTGATGAAAGTTTCATGGATTGGAGTTTTGCTCACAAACTGAATGTTAAGACTGAATCTCTACCTCAGCCCTTGGAGGCTAGTGCCCTAGATGGCAGCTTCATTTTTAAGGTAACCCATGTAACTGAACCAGTAGAAGTAGCAATCGAGGATCATCATGAACTCATGTCATTCCACCTGATTAACTCTGCCCAACACCCTCTGATCCTGGGATTCCCCTGGCTCAAGAAACATAACCCCCACATTGACTGGTGTTCAGGGAAGGTTATGAGATGGGGAGGACCCGGGGTAGAAACAGGGCTTGAACCGAACAAGAAGGTGGAAATTGGGGTGGTTGCTGACCTTAACTCTGTTTCTGTTCCATCCCTCACAGACTTAAAGGCCGACTGGCCTGACCTGACCTCCATTCCCAGGTGCTACCATGATCTCGGGGAGGTATTCAGTAAAAGTAAGGCCACGTCACTACCACCCCATCGACCTTATGACTGTCCTATTGACCTCATCCCAGGGGCACCGATCCCCAAGGGGAGGTTATATTCCATTTCTGGTCCAGAAAAGATTTCCATGACTGAGTACATTGAGGCATCCTTAAAAGCAGGACTCATCCGCCCCTCATCCTCCCCTGCAGGGGCAGGGTTTTTCTTTGTAGGGAAAAAAGATGGTTCCCTGAGACCCTGTATTGACTATGGACCACTAAATGACATTACCATTAAGAATCGATACCCTCTCCCTCTCATGTCATCTGCTTTCGATCAACTGCAACAGGCCAAGATTTTTACAAAGCTTGACCTGAGAAACGCATACCACCTGGTCCGCATTCGAGAGGGGGATGAGTGGAAGACTGGGTTTAACACTCCTTCCGGGCATTATGAATACCTGGTGATGCCATTTGGACTGACCAATGCCCCTGCAGTCTTTCAGGCACTAATCAATGACATACTGAGGGAATTCCTCAACCAGTTTGTGTTTGTCTATTTGGATGATATCCTGATCTTCTCCCCAGATCAAGACTCTCATGTTGGTCATGTCCGCCAGGTTCTCCAGCGCCTACTGGAGAACCAGCTTTACGTGAAAGCAGAAAAAAGTGAATTTCATGCCGAATCTGTGTCATTCCTGGGCTTCATCATAGCCCCTGGGCAGATACAAATGGACCCGGCTAAAGTTAGCGCTGTGGCTCAGTGGCCTACACCTGATAACCGCAAGAAGGTCCAGCAATTTCTGGGCTTTGCTAACTTCTACAGACGGTTTATCAGAAACTTCAGCGCAATAGCTTCTCCTCTCCATGCTCTCACCTCTCCTCAGGCTCCGTTCCTGTGGTCTCCTCAAGCCGAGGAGGCCTTCACCCGGCTCAAGGAGATGTTCACCACTGCTCCCATTCTCACGGTTCCTGACCCCAGTCGGCAGTTTGTGGTGGAGGTGGATGCCTCCAACGAAGGAGTAGGGGCTGTTCTCTCACAGCGCTCTGCCAAGGATCACAAGCTGCATCCTTGTGCCTTCCTGTCCAGGAAGCTTTCACCAGCAGAACGAAACTACGATGTCGGTAATCGCGAACTACTTGCCGTTAAGATAGCATTGGAAGAGTGGAGACATTGGTTAGAGGGGGCTCAACATCCATTTGTGGTCTGGACCGATCATAAGAACCTTGAGTATATCCGCAAGGCCAAGCGTTTGAACTCCCGCCAAGCCAGATGGACTCTGTTTTTTAACCGTTTTGACTTTGTTTTGTCTTACAGGCCGGGGTCCCGGAACACCAAGCCTGACGCCTTGTCTCGTCTGTTTGACCCCAGGCCTGCTGCCAAAGAACCTGAACCCATCCTGCCACTGCACCGTGTGGTAGGAGTGGTGACATGGCAGATAGAAGCAGAGGTGAAGCGGGCTAATGGTGAGAACCCTACACCTAGTGGTTGTCTGGCAAATCGCCCGTTTGTTCCTGTCACTGTGCGTCCACAGGTGATTCACTGGGTTCACACCTCTAAGCTCACCTGCCATCCGGGAATCAATAGAACCATGTATGCCATACGGCAAAGGTTCTGGTGGCCCTCCATGGAACATGAGGTCCGAGAGTATGTGGAGGCATGCCCTGTCTGTGCCCGAAACAAGACCTCCTCCCATGCTCGGATGGGGCTGCTGCGACCTCTCCCGGTTCCCAGTCGACCATGGGCTGAGATTTCATTGGACTTTGTCACGGGGCTCCCGGTCTCCCAAGGTAACACCACTGTTCTTACAGTGGTGGACAGATTCTCTAAGATGACTCATTTTATTGCCTTGCCTAAACTGCCGTCTGCCAAAGAGACGGCAGAAATTATGATGAATAATGTGTTTCGTATCCATGGTTTTCCTAAAGACATTGTGTCAGACCGGGGGCCCCAATTCATCTCGCGGTTCTGGAAGGAATTCTGCAGTTTAATCGGCGCCACCGTCAGCCTCACGTCCGGATACCACCCTGAGTCCAATGGACAAACAGAGCGGCTCAACCAGGAACTAGAGACTTGTCTCCGGTGCCTGGTATCCCAGAATTCATCGTCCTGGAGCAAGCACCTGACTTGGGTGGAATACGCCCACAATTCTCTTCCAACAGCAGCCACCGGGCTGACTCCCTTCCAGTGTGTCTTTGGCTACCAACCTCCCTTGTTCTCAGAGACAGAGAAGGAGGTCACCGTTCCGTCTGCCCATGCCATGGTCCGGCGTTGCCACCGCATCTGGGCAGCTGCTCGGAGGGCCCTCCTGTGTAATGTGGATCGCATGAAGAAGGCTGCAGATCGGAGACGCCGACCAGCTCCGGCATACCAGCCGGGCCAGAAAGTCTGGCTCTCTACCAAAGACTTGCCACTCCATGTCATCTCCCGGAAGTTGGCTCCCAGGTTTGTGGGTCCATTTCCAGTGTCCAAAGTGGTTAATCCTGTCTCTGTCCGTCTGCGCCTTCCCAGGTCCCTGAGGGTGCATCCTACTTTTCACGTTGGCAAGCTCAAACCTGTTAAGGAGAGTCCCATGGTTCCCGCAGCCGCACCCCCTCCACCCCCCCGAATGGTTGATGGTGGTCCGGTCTTTTCAGTTAAAAGACTCTTAGCAGTTCGCAGCCGGGGAAGAGGACGCCAGTATCTGGTGGACTGGGAAGGCTATGGCCCAGAAGAACGCTCGTGGGTACGCGCAAGTTTTATTATGGACCCAGCCCTCATCAGAGATTTCCACGATCGTCATCCTCAGGTTCCTGGTCCGTCAGGAGCCGTCCCTAGGGGGGGGGTACTGTCATGTCCAAGAAAAAGTGTTAAGTTAATTTATTCAGTATGTCTCGTGTCTATGTGGTCTTGTGATTTCCTGTTTTATTTTGGTTCCACTTCCTGTCTGTGTCCATTGTTATTAGTTTTACTTTCCCTCTTTGTCTGTTTTCCCGCCTTTAGAATTACCTGTCTCCGCCCTGATTGTTTCCACCTGTGTCCTTACCTTGTGTGTATATATAGTCCATGTCTCCCTTTGTCCTGTGCCAGTTCGTCTTGTCTCATGTCAGAGAACCAGCGCTTTGTCCATTGTCAGGTCTTTGTTTGGCTTCACGTTGTTTTGATACTTTGTCCTAGAGTAATTTTCTGTTTGTTTCCTTTTCATAGTATAGCCTCACAAGAGTGATTTTCTGTTTGTTTCCTTTTCATAGTATAGCCTCACAAGAGTGATTTTCTGTTTGTTTCTTTTTCATAGTATAGCCTCACAAGAGTGATTTTCTGTTTGTTTATTTTGTTTTTCTTAGTCTAGCCTTAGTTTTGTGACGTCTTGTTTTCTGAGATTAGTGTAGAGTTTTTTCCTCTGTTAAGAGTGATTTTTGGTTTTGTTTTGTTAAATAAACCTTTATTTTGAAACTTTGGTCTCTGGAGTTGTGCATTTGGGTTCGGGTCCATAGTTCGGTCGTGACACATCTCTCCTGATAGCTGTTGAGAAATCTCTGTGGTTTCCGAACCTTTTTTTCAGGCGGTTCAGCCATGTCACGCAAGCCTACATTACATTGTAAGAATATGGGGAAACGTGACGGTTACCATTGCAACACACATCGAATAGATGAACCTTGTAACCTTGACGAGTGGTTAATATTGGGCTAACTCAATGTCTTAATTTTACCTTTTCGATGTTATCAGCTCAATGGGCGCTCTGACTGGCTTGCTTGCACCACTGAACTGAACTGAGGCGCAAAGCTAAGCGAGGTGGGGTGGGCTGGTTGGGTGAAAATGAAGCGCTTTGATTGGCCGAAAGCACTCCGCTTATGCGCAGATCTCTGTGGCTCAGCGGCACAGATCTTTAGTGACAACCTGGTGACAACTTGACTGAAACTGGCGAAATGCGAGATCAAACAATATGCGTACTTTAGAACATGGAATTGTACAAGCGTACTAGGAGGTCAAAATGCGTGACCACTACGCGAAATGCGTACATGTTGGCAGGTCTGCTGGCAAGCCGCTGGCTCTTAACACATCGGCTAAATGACCAAGTGAGTAACTTAGCTTGTTTACCTGTCTGCAGTAATTCAGTACAGGGCACAATGGATAGCTTTACTAAATTTCATGCCAATCTATCTTATATTTTGTAGTGTAAAATTTACATGGTTCGTTGTTGCATTTTAATCTGTGATCAACATCGTTTTGTGGTAGACAAAAAAAAAAAAAAAAAAAATAGATCAGTAAGTAAGACAATTAAAGCCATAAGCATTAACAATGTGAATCAACAAGTGTGAACGTGTAATGAATAAAACTTTTAAATTCTTAGAAGTTTGTTAAAATGCAGTAGGAAAGGCTGAAACTCCTCTGTGTGAAGAATGAAAAGAGACGAGTGTCATGTCATGCAAAGTCTGTTAATTCTGTTGAGCACTTTCATGTCAAGTTAAATCACTCATGTCTAGTCTTGTCGTTCACTTCCTGTTTTATTTTGTACTCACCTTTCCCCTCTCGTTTCAGGCACTTGACTTCCTTCCCTTGTGTGATTTTCCCTCCACTGTGATCGTCTCCCCGGTTCCTGAGTCGTCTCACCTGTATTCCCCTCCCTCATGTATAAATAGTCCTTGTCTCCCTTTGTCTTGTGTCAGTTCGTCTTGTGTCCCGTGTGTTTTGCCAAGCTCCAGGAATAACCAGGTTTTGTGTCCCGATACTGACTGCGTTTAGTTGTATTTTGTAACCTCCTTAGTGAGTGCCTTTTGTTATGTTTTTGCATCTTCCATGAGAGCGTCTTTTGTTTGATCTTTGCTAGTAAAACGTTTTGTTAAGCTATACTGGCTTCTGAGTTTTGCTTCTGAGTCCCTGTCCCTGAGTCAAGTTCTTGACAACGAGTTAGAAAACATAGCTCGGATTCACACAGGATCAGGCACTCCGGGAAAAACGGAGGTCTTTTCATTCATTGCAGTGGAGGTCGTGCATTTCGGTTGTGCGGGAGAGAAGTTGATCCAGATCCAACTTTGGGGAAAACGGAGCCTGACGTCATGCTCCGCAAGCCAATCAGACACAGACAGCCTGAAATGTCTCTGAAGCAGAGACTATCCAGGTGGATTCATGGATTAAACTCTGATAGTCTACCTGTGTGTGCATTCTCAGTTTGTTTATTTCATGTACCAAGCTGCTCTGAGTGTGACTTGCAATTTACGCCGCAAAATAGTGACACGAAGAAGTTTAATTTCTGTATGATGATTAAAGAAAGAGAGAGAGAGCGCTTTGGTCGGGAGACAACAATAACAGAGAGGGAGCGCCGGCTTCGATAAATCTGTTAATCATGGTAAAAAGTTATCAAATTAGTAATCAAATAAAAAGTTATTTCCTGATTGTTTCACAGCGGTTACATTCAGCACATATAGACACACCCACAGCACCAGACAACCCTCACCCCACCACCACCAGACAACCCTGCTACGAGTTGCAGCAACCCCTGATCCTGTGTAGACACGAGGTAGAAAACATGAACACGAGGTAGAAATGTGTGGAGGGTGGTCAAGGACATGCAAAAGTTGTAATAAAGTTGAACAAGGTAGGGGCGGGCTGAGCGCATGCTATGTCAGCAGTTGCTATATGCTATGCTAGAAAACCCAGCCCGAAATAACTTGATTTGATACTAAGAATCATGTGATTTTGATATTATTATTTTATTGAAAGAGAATGGAAATGGGTGGTACCAATGTTGCGATTATACCATTATAAAAGATAACATTTTGTGCTGAGATTTCCTTCATGAATGAAGTCTGGTTGTATTTCCTGTGAAGAGAATAAAACTTCTGCTGCACTCAACTCTGAAGCTCTCCGGTGCCTTCTTTGAAGATAAGATTGAATTTATGAACAAATTAGTGATGTGTTGGTTGTGGACATATTGTTCAATATGAACTAATCTTTTATATGACTCAGGAGTAACGAGTCGTCTCAGTGAGTGATAGGTTCATTTTCATGCAGTACGTTCTCTCACCACAAGGCAGCTGCATGACCACTCGGGCTGTGTGAGGAGCAGTTCGTTCATTCGGATCGTTCATTTGTCACGTGACAGGCCGTTTGGTTCGTTCATTCGGGTCACGTGATGGGCCGCTCAGGCTGTGTGAGGAGCAGCTCGTGCAGCAGTTCGTTCAGGGTTAGGCCCATTTCCTTCATGTATCCACATACACACAAATAAACATTTTATTGAATGTCAGTTGGTTTGGATCATTGTTGAACCTCTAAAACTGGAGTCTCTGTCTCTTAACTTCCTCACAGAGGTGCAGCCAGGCTGACAGAAGCCACAGATCTGTCATGCCAAAATATGAAAACCCTGCCTTCATCACCTTGGCCTGGACTTATTAGGTAAGTGCATCTCTCCTGCTGATTAATGCCATCGATGCAGGATTCCAGATCATGTCCAGTGAAAACCATGTATCTTCAAAACATTAGCTTTCCATCAGATAAAAAAAAGTCCAGATTACATTCTTTTTAGATAATCCAATAGATTTTGAAATGTTTTTTTACAACCCTGTTTCCAAAAAAGTCATTGACAGTGCTGGCAAATAGTGCAACAATTTAGTTTATTGTTTCTCAATGTAAACTGACAAAGAATTTGTTAATTTCACCGTCTACAGTTCATAATATCATTAATATCATATCATTAAACGATTTAGAGAATCAGAGTAAATCTCTGTACAAGTGTTAACACCAGTATTGGATGGTCATGATCTTCAGACCCTCAGACATTGGCTCTGTGTTCACAGATGATGAAGTGATGTCCATAACAGTTACAAACAAACAAACAAACAGGAAACCGTATATAAACCAGATCCAGAAACACCGTCGCCATCTGTGGGACTGGGCTTATTTAAGATGGACTGAGGCGAAGTGAAAAACTGTCCTGTAGTCTGACGAGTCAAACATTTTACACAGCATGCTGAGTTTTTTGGAAACAGGGTTGTAGCTTAAAGGGATATTTCAGTTTATTTGAAGTGGGGTTGTATGAGGTACCCATTGCCAGTGTATTACCTACAGTAGACGGCAGTTGGCACTCCACTGACGGATGTCGTAGTCAGACTTTATTGACAAAAATATAAATAGATTTAGTGTCACAGAACATGGGAGATGTTGGTTGGCCACTACCTCAATCCACAGCAACTGAAGTTAGTTACACAATAAAACAAACAAGCACATACAAACTCACCAATTAAAACAGTGGCTGACCAGCAACTCCGATGCTATGCAAGGTCAACTTGTGTTTTTTGCCAGTGAAATATGGTGGCTTTGAAGAGATCATAGATTGATATAAACACGTCAGTTTCCTATTGGAAAGAGCTGTCTGACAGTAAGGTGAAGTGTTGTAAATATTCTATACATAATATACACTGATTGATTTATTTAGATGGCTAAAATACATTTAATTGCGGGCCCCATCCACAGCAGTACATTGCTTAGCTTCCTGGTCCTCTTGTCTGCTTCTCCAAACTTGGCGTATGCTCAGTACCGTTTACTGCAGGTATCACACTAACTACGGATGGGTAACTGATACAACAACCAAAGACAAGCTTCAACCTTTTTGTTTCTGTCTGTAGAAGGTGTAGAGTGGTAGGTCTTGACAAAAATATCCATTATGTTACATGTAACAACATATTATAATTCTCAAAGACAACATATCTATTCAACAAAAGTTATTGATGATTCCACCCATTTTACATTTTACTGACTGGAAACAACAAATTTGAATTATGGATTAACAACTAAGCATTTCTTGGATTTGGTTGTCTTCTTAGGTTTCCATGGAGACTTGGTCTGACCATCAAGTTCAAGACCTATAATGATTCCTGTGTTGGCTCTGTCCTGATGAAGAGTCCTGGATTAATAATCAGTGCTATGAATCATTGCCAGCACATATCATTTTAATAATCAGACAGGCACACTGATCTTTCTCGTGCATTTCTCTTTTTAGGTTTTGGGTTTCTGTGGGTGTTTCTTCTGAGATGGTGATAATGATTTCTAAAGTATTGGAAATGTACTGATTTGATTAGCAACGTCTGACACAGGAGGCCCAGCAGTTCAGTTTTAGAGAGGTTCAGCTGGAGGTGATATGCCTTCATCCATGTGGCAATGTCTGAGAGGCAACCAGAGACCTGTGCAGAGATCGAGGGGTCATCAGGAGGAAATGACAGATAGAGCTGAGTGTCATCTGCATAGCAGTGATAGGAAAAGCCATGTGAGCGGATAATCGGACCCAGGGAGATGGTGTAGATAGCAAATAGCAGGGGCCCCAGCACTGAGCCCTGGGGGACCCCTGTGGTGAGGTGATGCGAAGTGGACAGTTGTCCAAGCCAGGATACACTGAATGAGCGCCCTGTCAGGTAGGATTCAAACCAGGAAAGAGCCAAGCCAGAGATGCCCATGTTTGAGAGAGTAGAGAGGAGGAAGCGATGGTTAACTGTGTCAAAGCCAGCTGATAAGTCGAGTAGAATGAGGACAGAGGACTTTGCTGCTGCTCTTGCTTCTTTTAAGGCTTCTGTCACAGATAGCAGAGCAGTTTCAGTCGAGTGACCGCTCTTGAAACCAGATTGATTGGATCAAGAAGGTTGTTCTGTAGGAGGAATTCTGAGAGTTGTTTAGCGACCGCCCGTTCAATAGTTTTGGATAAGAATGGAAGAAGCGAGACAGGACGATAGTTCTCGACCTGGGCAGGGTTGAGAGAGGGTTTCTTGGTATGAGTGGAAGGGGAAAGCTGAGGAGAGACTGAAGAAAAAGAAAGATGGATCTGAAGAAAAAATCACAGTCGACTTAACAGTTAAAGAAAAGGTTGACGGTACTCTGCATACTCTGCTTGAAGACTTTCCAACAGGACTAAAAGAAAAACTGGGGAAGCATGTCTACAATATCAGACACCAGTATGCTGCTCTTTGTGGTCTTAAAGAACATCTGTGTGAAAATGAAGTTGTTCTGCATGTTGACTTTGCAGAGAATTTTCTCTGTAAATACAGCACTGAAATTCAGGCAGTGCATTTCGGAGATTCACACAAACAAGCGTCACTTCACACTGGTGTGGCTTACACCAAAAACAGTGTTCTCTCCATCTGTTCAATCAGCTTTCTTTTCGCCATGATCCCAGTGCTATTTGGGCTCATCTTTCAAAAGTCCTCACTCACCTGAAGGATCAATATCCCACAGCTTCAGTAATGTAAAAAAAATAATTTTTTCCTCCTCACCAACATCACATTTCAGATAGGCTGGAAGAAAGCTTACCTTAAGGTGGAAGCTGAAAATGGTCTCACAGAGGTCAGTTTCGTCCCTGGCAAAGCCAAACTGGCACCTCTGGCAGAACTCAACATTCCTAGATTGGATCTTTGCGCAGCAGTGTTGGCTACAGAAATCACTGAGCAGGTCAGAGAGGAAATAGGCCAAAACCTGGACAAGATAACGTTCTTCACTGACAGTAAAGTGGTGTTTACAACAAATCTCGAAGATTCTACATGTATGTTAACAATCGCGTACGAATAATCCGGCAGTTAACTCATCCAAGTCAATGGAGATATGTTCCAACCAAAAACAGCCCAGCTGATCATGCCTCGAGGTCCGTGCCTGCAAGCCAGCTGCAAGACACCAATTGGTGTACTGCGAAGTACTTCATTGGAGGAGTTTTTTGGAGAAACGAGTTTAGCTGACTGTTTCATAGCTCAGATGAGAACAGCACAATCAGTTTTGTCATATGGTGAGCATGATCAAGCACGATTGGATGGATTGACTCGGATTCCAGCTGATTGCTTTGCCTCAACTGTCCTCCAACATAAATGAGTCTAGTGGTATTGCACAGCTCTGGGGATAAACAGAGTAATCGACTGTGTGGTGAAAGTGGTTTCTGTGATTGGAGGCACACTATGTCCTAGCTGAAACTGTCAGTTTGTCCTTGTCAGAGTATTTCTTGTTCTGCTTTTAAGTAGTCAGCAGCAGAAGGATTTCCACTGGTCAGGTTCAAGAGAGATTGAGCAGTGGCATTCAGAAGTTCCTGGTAAGTTTTGCAACTGTTGGTATTTAGAACATTAGTGATGGCATTGATGACACCACAGAAGTAGGACTTTCTTAACTCTGTTTGATCATCATCAGGTTGGAGTTTAGGCCAAGTAGCTGGAGGGCCATGTAAGAATAGTGGGTCATTTCTCCATCTGTTTGGATTAAGGAGATCTGGTAAGGATTTACCTCTTGTGACATCATCAGCAGGGTTATTGGCTGAATCAACATATTTTCAATCTTGGCTGTTTGTAAGGGTTTGGATTTCTGATAATCTTGCTCCAACAAATACTTCATAGCAACAGGAGTCTGCTTGAAGCCAGTGGAGGACAGTTGTCGAGTCCAAAGTATAGTTTGTCTGATTGGTAGGGTAAGTTCAGTGCGGAGTAGGTCACAGAGGCGTGCACCGGTTAGTGCTGCGCATAGCTCCAGTCTCGGTACAGAGAGCTGTTGTTTTGGGGAAACACGTGAACAAGCTAATATGAAACTCAGCTCGACTAGAACCCATCCACCATCTTCTAATCTTAAGTATGCAACAGCACCATAGGCATGTTCCGAAGCATCACAAAAGATATGGATGTCTTGAATTGTGGTGGTAACATCCATCTCTTTGGAAGTATAGCAGTGAGGGATGGTAATTTGTGGAAGATAACAGAGTTCTTCCCAGATTTTCCAAGCTGTCAGGAGGTCCTGAGGAAGAAGAGGATCATTCCATTCTCGCTCCTTTCTCCATAGTTGTTGAACAAGAATTTTGGCACGAGTGGTGAAGGGTAGGAGGTACCCTAATGGGTCATACAGATGAGCAAGAACTCGGTAGATGTGACGCATTGTGGTAGGTATGGGATTCCAAGGTTCTGTACTTGTACTTCAGAAGGTCAGGTTTACAACTCCATAGCAGTCCCAGTGTGCGTTCTTGAGAATCAACCCGGTCTATAGGAGCGATAAGGTGAATGTGATCGTATGAGGAGCAGTGGTGATGCTTTGTTGATGGAAGGTAGTGGAATGCCTTGCAGATGCTTATATTTTCTTTGAAGGGATAGCACAAGATAAGTGTGATCTGAAAGTGCTAACTGGCAAGCAGTGAAGTCATGAATGATGGTGAAAGTCTTCTCAGTGTATGCAACTGGAGGGATTTCGCAGCTGACAGATGAACCATAAAGAGTTTCAACATCTTGGCTAATAGTTCTAAGTGATAATTTCTCTGTTTTACCATCTAGGTGGAGATGTTGAGCAGCTGGCCCTAGCAGAATGGTACACTGAGAACCATCATCAAGAACAGCATATGTTCCACCAAGGTTTTCTTCCCATTATGGAGAAGCACCTTCGGAACTTTCAGAAGTACACCATTGCAGTCACTCAGACGGTCAATATATATTGTCCTCACAGTGGGACTAGCAAGATGGTGGGATTTTTGATTTGAATACATCACATAGTATTTGCAGATTAATCACAGAGCCTATAATTGATTAGATATTTTTTGTAATCACTTGACAGCCCTAATATTTACCTGTTGTGTTTCTTGTTATTTCATTTGTACACCTTCTTTGTTTAGTCATTACCGTTTACATTAACCACAAATTAATTCCAGCTGATAATGCACTTGCATTTAACTATCCCGGGTCTGTTTATGTTCAGCATTATATTTCTGTAAAATCTCTAACAACAATAAGACAAGGTTAGTGCAATAATGACAAGCAAACATTGTTTTTTCAGTTACTTTTATTGTTCATTTCGTTAAGAAATAAGAATAAGAAATTTGTTTCGAATTTCATTAGATTTAACATGCTGTAAAGTTATTAATTCAGTTGGTACACGGTATCTTACCTGACGGGGAAAGCCATTGTGTGGGAGGGGGCCGCCCCATAATGCACTGCTTATAATGCTTTTGATGACGTCATCAATTGCATCACGGAGATACCACGTATAAGGGGGAATGCATTGATTATTTAAGTTTGTTGTGCTCTTAGTTTGTAAATGGTGGAAAGAACAGAGTGTGGTGTAGCTTTCAAGCGTTAAGAGAAATATGTGTTTCTTTTCTATAATGATGTTTTGTGATTCTTGTATCTTTATAAACGATATCTGGGGAGAGTACCACCTGAAGGGAGGATGGTCTAGTCCAGGTAACCCTAAAGCCAGGTAAAAAGGTACATAGGTCAGTTCTCTTGGGGGAAGCGAGCAGCTAGTGTTGATCTTTCCTCAGTTCCTATGTAAATATTTTTGTTTGTTTTTTTGTTTTTGTACACATTTTTTGGAAGCTCTTAAATAAATGTCCACCTAAGGGGACTTCAACACAAGCTCCTGAGTCTGCCTCCTACTTTTGAGACACTCTGGCAACAATTACCTTACAAGTGGTGACAGTGGTGGGATCCAGGCCAGTAGAGGGCAGTAAAAAATCATGACCAGAGGAAAAAAGACCATCAGTGCTATGGACAGTCATCAAGAAGATGGTGTGGAATATCTTGATGACCTGCGGGGGGCTACAGGGGGTCAATCCCAAGACCCATAAAGCATAGCAGAGTCTTCAGCCTTTTGCATTGCCTAATGGAGCAGCAGTCTGACCGGAAGGCCAGATGGGAGCAGGACCGGCGACGTCAAGAGGATCACTGGAAAAGGCCCAAAAACCACAAAGACGAAGACATTGAACATTACTTGACAACATTTGAAAGAATTGCTTATCCATGTCTAGAGGGGACTGGGCATTGCATCTTGCCCCACTTCTCACAGGCAAGGCCAGAACAGCATATAGTCGCAATGGACACTGATGAAACAATGGACTATCGTATCAGGTATCGGTCCAGTAAGGTGGAGGATGAGGAGACAGCAGCTGAACCCCGAGCTTTGCACATGGGTTAAGGAGCGCAACCCTACAACTTCCAAGGAAGGAGCAGAACTGGCAGAAATTTTCCTGGCAGCCCGACGCACATCTGAAGCCTTTCTCAGTACCAATCCCAGACCCCATACAGCAGCCTCTGCACTGGGTAAGCCAGCAAGGGGTAATGGGCAGAGAGACAGAAATTTCAGGCACAGTCAGAACAGTTAAAGTAGTGGTAAAGGCAAAGAGTTCAGAAATAGAGGCCCCTTAGTATGTCACTTACTATGTATGGGGCGACAGTGGCTCAGGTGGTAGACGGGGTCGTCCAATGATCAGAGGGCTGGTGGTTCGAATCCCGCTCTGTCCCGGTTGCTGTCGTAGTGTCCTTGGGGCCGTTTGGCGCACATTGGCAGCCACGCTTCTGTCAGTCTGCCCCAGGGAAGCTGTGGCTACAAATGTAGTTTACCACCACCGGTGAGAATGTGTATGAATGAATAATGGGTGCTGTAAAAAGTGCTTTGGGAACCACTCTGTGCCTTGAAAAGCGCTATATAAATCCAATCCATTATTATTATTATTATTATTATTATTGTCACTCTTGTGGTCACTTTAAGGCAGACCGTCCAAGTCAGCACGTGAGTAAGACGTACATGTGTTTTGCACCTAAGTCAGCAGTCAGTCTCCAGGATGATAGTGAGCAGCCAGAAGATTGGAGTGAGGAATGGACTGCTTGTGTATTTATTGAGGATAAGCCATATGTAGCTCTACTGGGCTAGTAATTTCACCTTGGTTAGGCCAGACTGTCTTCCCAGAGATGTTATTTTCATTAAGGGAAAGGTTAGTGTCTGGTGTATTCTTGGAGACAAAGTAGAATAGGCCCTTCTTGTAGATGGCCTCTGTGTTGGTGGACCAGTCCAGTTTATTATCCAGTGTGACACCCATGTACTTGTATGAACCCACTAAATCCACATCTGTCCCACCGATGCTGACAGGAGAAGGCAGGGGCTTGTTCCTCCTGAAATCCACCACCATCTCCTTCGTCTTTGTCACGTTCAGCTGCAGGTGGTTCTCCCCACATGACTTCACAAAGTGGTCGACCAGGTCCCTGAACTCAGCCTCCCTCCTGCCCTCAACACACCCCACAATGGCCGTGTGGGCAGGATGTGGTGGATGGTGGTGGGGGGTTGTTGCTCGGAGAAACAGTAGAGGGCCTGCCGGGGGTGGGGGGGTTGGAGTCGAACCTATTGAAAAACAGGTTCAGCTTGTTGGCATGTTGTTAATTCCCCTCAGTTGCACCCCCACCCCTCCTCTGGAAGCCGGTGATCTCCCTCATCCCACTCCAGACGTCCCTGCTGTTGTTGTCTTCCAGTTTGTGCTCCAGTTTTCTCCTGTAGTTGTCCTTTCTCTCCCTGATGCTGCATTTGAGCTCCCTTTGTACCCGTTTAAGTTCTGCTTGGTCCCCTGATCTAAAGGCCCTCTTCTTCTCGTTGAGAAGGGCCTTCAGGTCGCTGGTTACCCACAGCTTGTTGTTTGGGTAGCAGCAGACCTCTTTAGTGGGGATACAGTCAGTCAGGCCATCAATGTCCTCACCATGTGGCTCATACAGAGCATCCCAGTCTATGGCCTCCAGCGCTCCACGCAGTGTATCCATGGCCTCAGGAGACAATTTCCTCACTGTGACTGGGTGCTGCTGAACCACAGGCTTGTATGATGGTCAGAGCAGGACTAGGTTGTGGTCTGACCTGCCCAGTGGTGGCAGGGCAGTGGAGCTGTATGCATTCTTAACATTTGCATATGTGGCCGGAGCACGGCTTACTCCCCCTCACAGTGGGGCGCTGTGTCCCCCTGTGGCACTGATTATTATTATGGGCGGGGAGCGCACCTCTATATATAGGAGCCTGGGTACACCTGGCGCCCTCTTTCTTCCTGTTCCGCTCGTCCGTGGTGGTGGCTGTGGTCTGGAGTGGCGTGGTGAAGCCGTGTGGCGTGCCGGCATCAGAGCGTCTCCAGCGTGTCGCCAGACTAACGCACGCCCTCTCCTTCAGCGCAGTGTGGCGTGCCAGCATCAGAGCGTCTTCAGCGTGTCGCCAGAATAACGCACGCTCTTTCCTTCAGCGCATTGTGGCTTGCCGGCATCAGGGCGTCTTCGGCGTGTCGCCAGAGCGACGCACGCCCTCTCCTTTGGCACACGGGTAAGGGGCATTTGCGCACACTGCTGCTTTCTCTCAACTCACATGTCGACTGTTTGGTGATATGGCTGTTTCTGCTGCAGTGTGGCGGACTGCTGGGGTCACGGGGCTGAGTTGCCCTGCTGGGGGCCCTTCGGCGTTGCTGTGCGGTCTCCACGTGGTAAGTCGGCGTTGTCCGCCCCTCCTTTCAGCCTGTTGTGCCGCTCCCGACTGATTGTATTGTCCTGCTCTGTTGTCTTAGACCATCTCCTCTCGGCGCTCCGTAATGTCCTGCTGGTGAGGTTCAGAAACTATTAAAGCCACCACCTCCTGGACCCACTGCTGTTTTGGCTCACTGGGACTGTTCTGACTTCTCAGCTCTTCTGAGCAATGATGGAGTGATTTATTAAGGCTCCTCACAGAGCTGGTGTCAGGGCTTAGTGTTACTTTAAGGGTTTTGTCGGTTTATTACTTATCCTCGAAAAGATTTATTTTGTATTCATTTGTTTAAGTTGTTTAATGAACATTATTTACTTTTTGTTGTTGTTTAATGAACGTTACTTACCTTTGTGTGATGGCTTGTTTCTTGTTTTTCTCTTAATTACTTAAAGTATATTGTGTTGTGTGTGTGTGTGTTTGTGCGTTCGTGTGTGTGAGAGTGTTAGGTGGGATCAACGGCCGTATTAACTGGGGGGCCAATTTTATAATTTGTTTTCTTTTCTTTGTGGACAGGTGCTGAGGGCCAGGCGGCGACCCAATCCCTGGTGGTGGTCTTTTTCTTCACGAGCTCCTTGTCTGTGTGTGTTTGCAGTGTCACGGGTGTTTTTGGTTAGTTATTCCTCCCCCTTGATTTGATTTTGGGCCGCCGTAGCGAGCCTCTACAGCCTTGTTCATCCCGTTCTACGGCCCCAGTTTAAGTAATTATGAGCCAGCATTGATGTGATTATTTTATGTGATTGCAAAATAAACATATTTTATATTTTTCTAAATATGTCTCTGCCCGTGGTATACGAACCAGCGTAGACCTGTGTAATATAGTAAAGGCAATTAACAATTTCATATAAACTATCTCCTGGGGCGAAACTCCCCAGGTAGCGTTGTCGGTACACCTTTTCCACCCTCCACTTGCCACACATACAGTAGGTCCAAAGTCTTACATGGCTGAAGTCACCTGTGATGATGATGAAGGCCCCGGGGTGTTTTGTTTGTAATCCAGCAGTCACAGTGTGGATGGCGTCACACGCTGCTTCTGCGTTTCCAGAAAGAGGAATGTAAATAGTTATGGCGATGACACTGGTAAACTCTCTCGTCAAATAATATGGACAAAGTCGGACGGCGACGAGCTTGATGTCCGGGCTGCAGACACGCTCTTTCACAGAGACGTGCCCAGGGTGACACCACCTGTTGTTCACAAGCACGGCAAGGCCCCCTCCTTTCTTCTTGCCGGTCGCAGTGATGTTTCTGTCGGCTCGAACTGTCTGGAAGCCGGAATTGGTGACGTTGGAGTCCGGTATCTGCTCGTGCAGCCACGTTTCCGTGAAACACATCATACTGGACTGCCTGTACTCCCTCTGTGTCCTGGTGAGCGCTTCCAGTTCGTCCACTTTATTTGCCAATGACCTCACGTTTCCAGTGATGACTGCAGGGATGTAGGGCTTAAACTTCCTCTTCTCCATCCTCCGTTTAACCCTTGCTCTGCAGCCTCGCCGTCTCCTCTTTAGCTCCTCCGGTATGGTGGGTCTCTCTCCGGCCAAGAGTGTTGGGTACCTCAGGGCCATCAGCTGGTTGCGGGTGTAAACAATGCCGGCGGTGTTGCAGGCATGGCTCCCAGTGATCCAAAGAGACCCAAGTACAATTAAAAGGAGTATAAAGTGTCCAACTCGTTGCAAAAGCCGTTGTGCATTGCGGAGATGCGCAGGACAGTGCAAAAATAAAGATAAAAAACAAACAACAAACGCAATAAAAACCACATAAAACCGACAGTAATCAGAAGGTGGGCTATTGATAAGAGTTCATGAAGGAGGTCTTTGCAGCAGGGTCAAAAAGTCCTTCTCCTGCTCCCAACCTCAGACTCTAGTCTTTTGGCTAAGTGGCAGGGTCCATATGAAATCACAAAAAAGGTGGGACCGGTGACTTATGAACTGTATCTTTCATGTGAATCTGCTGAGGGAATGGGTGGACCAGCCGAAGGCTTCAGCACAGTTATGGGCTCTGGCTGTGGCTGATGAGGAAGATCTGCAGGAGCACTAGCGGGGGCCAAAGTATTGCCAGACCTTACTCACCTTACAGCCGATCCTCGGGAAGAGGTGGAGGAGATGATGCCTCCTGAACTGTTCAGCTTACAACCTGGTTGTACAGACCTCATTCAACATGAGATTCATTTTCTGTCACCCACACAGCGACCTATCAGGGAAACATCCTGCAGAGTACCAGCGAAGCTCATACCAGCGTTGAAGCAAGAAGTGGAGGATATGTTGGCTATGGGGGTCATTGAACCATCTCGCAGTGTCTAAATGCTGTCACAGCTTTTGACCCATACCCGATGCCGCGAGTTGATGAACTGATTGATCAGTTGGGGAATGCAACCTTCCTGTCGACCCTTGACATCTGTAAGGGTTATTGGCAAGTACCCTTGACAGAGGCCTCTGAGGACTTGATCACTTTCAGAGTGCCAAGCGGACTTTATCGGTTCTGGGCGATGCCATTTGGACTGCATGGAGCCCCAGCTACTCCAGAGGTTGGTGGACGAGGTGCTAAGAGGAGCAGATGACTACGTCGCGGCCTACATCGATGACATTGTGGTTTTCAGTAAGATGTAGGAGGAGCATTTGGAACACCTTTCCTTTTGCTGCATCAGAGTGCCGGGTTGGTCATCAATGCCAGGAAGTGCCACATCACCAAAGCTGGTGTGATCCGTCCCCAGGTCGGAAAAGTGGAGGCTATTGTGGCTTGTCCATTACTGTCAATCAAGAGACACGTAAAATCATTCCTGAGGTTAATTGGCTAGTATCGCAGATTCATCTCAGGTTTCTCTTAATGCTCTGCCGTTCTCAGTGACTTGACTCGAAAATCCAGCCCTGCTAAGGTTAATTCAAGATTCAAGATCTCTTTATTGTCATTTCACAGCACTGTAAAATGAAATTACGAGCAAAAACTCACAGATTAAAAACACCACAGAATAAATTAAGTAAGAAGATAAATAAATAAGTCTGATAAGTCTAATTTGAGAATTAGTGGGATTAGTTTGATTCTGAGTTCAATCGTGATGGCAGTGGGGTTGAAGCTATAAATAGAGAGAGATAGAGAGAGAAAGAGACACGGATGCACAGCAGCAGCAAATCATTAACTAACTATAAACTGTAATGGACATATGGTAACAATAATGACAGCAATATATGTAGTGGACGTCGTGCAGGACCACAGCAGCAGCCACGATCCATGAGAACCTGCTGGACGAGAGAGCACAGAAACTCCGGGGAAGAAGTTTAGTTAGTAATATGCATTAACATGCATTAATGAGACATGTATGTTTACAGATGGTGATGGTGATGGAGAGAGAGAGAGAGAGAGAGAAGATTTGAGTAGAGTTTTCAGTAAAGGGAGATGTGACTACATCTTCAACCAATACCTTGCCTGACTAGGCATAACCCTGAAAGAGACAGACAGAGAGAGCGAGAGAGAGGGGAGGGAGGGGGAGTCCCCCAGCAGTTTAGTCCTATAGCAGCATAACTAAGGGATGACCTGAGCCAGCCCTAACTATGAGCTCTATCAAAAAGGAAAGTCTTAAGTCTACTCTTAAAAGTGTTGACCATATCTGCCTCCCGAACCCAAAATGGTAGTTTGTTCCACAGAAAAGGAGCTTGATAGCTGAAACCTCTGGCTCCCAAAGTACTTTTGGAAACTACATGAACAACAAGGAATCCAGCATTCTAAGAGTGCAGTGTTCTAGAGGGGTAGTAAGGTACTATGAGCTCTTTTAGACATGATGGTGCTTGACCATGAAGAGCTTTGTATGTGAGGAGAAGAATTTTAAATTCTATTCTAGATTTAACAGGTAGCCAATGCAAAGAAGCCAAAATGGGAGAGATGTGATCTCTGATTTTGGTTCCTGTCAGAACACGTGCAGCAGCATTCTGAATTAACTGCAAAGTCCTAAGAGAGTTATTGGAGCAGCCTGATAACAAAGAGTTACAATAGTCCAGCCTAGTAGTCCAAGTAACAAATGCGTGGACTAGTATTTCTGTATCTGCTTGAGATACAATGCGTCTGATTTGTGCGATGTTACGTAAGTGGAAGAAAGCAGTCCTTGAAATTTGTTTTATGTGGACATTAAAGGACAAATCCTGATCAAAAACAAATACGAGATTCTTTACGGTGGAGCTGGAGGCTGTAAGTCTCTAAGAAAGAGAATTTCTGAGGTTCTTGGGTCCAATTACAAGAACTTCAGTTTTGTCTGAATTTAACATCAGAAAATTGTAGGTCATCCAACTTTTTATATCCTTAAGACATGCTTGAAGTTTAGTTAACTGATTGGTTTCATCAGGCTTGATCGATAAATATAATTGGGTGTCATCGGCATAACAATAAAAATTAATGGAGTGATTCCTAATAATGTTCCCTAAAGGAAGCATATATAAACTGAATAGAAGTGGTCCTAGCACAGAACCTTGTGGAACTCCGTGACAAACTTTGGTATGCATGGAGGATTCATCATTGACGTGAACAATCTGAGATCGATCTAAAAAATACGATTTAAACCAGCTTAGGGCGGTTCCTTTGATGCCAATTTGATGTTCCAGTCTCTGTAAAAGAATTTGATGGTCAATGGTGTCAAATGCGGCACTAAGATCTAAAAGGACAAGTACAGAGATGAGTCCTTTGTCTGATGCCATTAGGAGGTCATTTGTAACTTTGACTAGTGCGGTCTCTGTGCTATGATGCACTCTAAATCCTGACTGAAAATCCTCAAATAAACTGTTTTTATGGAGAAAGTCACACAGCTGATTGGCTACAGCTTTCTCAAGTATCTTAGAGAGAAAGGGAAGGTTTGATATCGGTCTGTAATTGGCTAAAACTTCTGGATGTAAAGTGGGCTTTTTAAGAAGAGGTTTAATTACAGCTACTTTAAAGGACTGTGGTACATATCCTGATAATAAAGACAGATTAATCGTATCCAATAAAGAAGGGCTAACTAGAGGTAAAGCATCCTTGAGCAGCCTGATTGGGATGGGGTCTGTTGTGGAGAAATTGCTGAAGTCAAAGGTCAATGGTGAGGTCAGGAGGGAAGAAAGTGTTCAGGAGCCTCTGATGTCTTATGCTGTAATATTTATTGACACTTGGCCAAGGAGAATTAGAGACACTCTCAAAGTACATCAGAAGTGTCTGAGTCGGTCTCACATTCTGCCCAACTCATCCTGGTGGATAGACTTTAAACCCCAAGATAACACCACAAATACTATACGCCCAGAATTAGTCAAAGAGAATGTTTTTACCCATGGAGGTGTTATTGTCAACATATTCTAGTCTGGAGACACAGATGTCTGTTTACACAGATTGGAACGTCAACAGCCAGCTATCTATTATGTCTAAGAAGGCAGCAATAGGTCTCTTTGACCCTGGCCACCACAGTGTTGAGATAGACTGGCACCTCCTGTTCCCAGTCAAAGCCAAACAATTAATACTGCTGAGGACCTCAAGGCCCACACGTGACCTCGTGTAACCTAAGGATAGAAAATTCCATAACAGGGTCTAAGAGACCGGTTGACGGCTTAGATGAAGAAATTACTGAAGTAATTTGATGAAGGTCGATGGGAGAAAAACAGTCTAAATATATATCAGGTTTTACAGCTGTTTCCAAACTTGCTGTGTAAGAAGGCAGATCTGTGCCTGTTGAGGACAAGAGGTGATGAATTTTGTCTCTAATAGTTATAATTTTATCATTAAAGAAGCTCATGAAGTCATTACTACTTAGACCTAAAGGAATAGATGGCTGAATAGAGCTGTGGCTCTCTGTTAGCCTGGCTACAGCGCTGAAGAGAAACCTGGGGTTATTCTTATTTTCCTCGATTAGTGAAGAGTAATAGACTGCTCTGGCATTACGGAGAACCTTCCTGTATGTTTTAAAATTATCTTACCAGATTAAACGAAAGTCTTCCAGTTTAGTGGCACGCCATTTGTGTTCAGATTTACGTGCCTCTTGCTTTAATTTGCGAGTCTGCTTTCTATACCATGGTGCTAACCTCCTTTGTTTAATTATCTTCTTTTTCAGAGGAGCAATAGCGTTGAGAGTTGTTTGTAATGAGCCTGTAGTACTATCAACAAGATGATCTATTTGTGAGGGGCTAAAGGAAGCAGACAAGTCCTCTGCTACATTGAGACATGGCATTGAATTCAATACTGAAGGAACCACTTCCTTAAATTTGGCCACAGCACTATCAGATAAACATCTGCTGTAGGAGTTTCTGCCAAAAGGCTTATAGTCCAGTAATATGAACTCAAAAGTTATTAAAAAAATGGTCAAACAGAAGAGGATTCTGTGGAAAGATTATTAGATGTTCAATTTCAATGCCATATGAAAGAACAAGATCAAGAGTGTGGTTCAGACAATGAGTCGGTTTATTTACACTCTGACAGAAGCCCATTGAATCTAATAAAGAGATAAACACAGTACAAAGACTATCATTGTGGTTGTCCACGTGAATATTAAAATGACCTACAATAATTACTTTATCTGTTTTAAGGAGCCTGATGCAAATTCTGCAAATTCAGATAAAAATTCAGAGTAAGGACCAGGAGCACGATATACTATAACAAATAGAATTGGCTGTAATGTTTTCCAGGTTGGGTGAGTAAGGCTAAGAACAAGACTTTCAAATGAATTATAATTTAGTTTAGGTTTAGGATTTCTTAATAGAGAAAGAGTTGTACCAATAGTCCATCCAGCTAACCTCACCACTCTCCTCAGGGCTTTTCTTTCGCAGTGCTGCAGTTTTCAAACCAGAGAGAGATGTTGCTGTTCAGAACACTCTCTATGGTGCCCCTGTAGAAAGTGGTGAGGATGGATGGACTGAGGTGGGCCCTCAGCTGCTGCAGGAAGTGCAGACGCTGGTGTCCCTTTTTGACAAGGAAGGAGGTGTGCAGGTCCCAGGACAGGTTGTGAGCCACATGAACTACCAGGAACTTTGTGTGATGAACAATCTCCACAGCAGTCCCATTGATGTGGATCGGGGCGTGCATGGGCTGACTTCTCCTGAAGTCAATCACCATCTCCTTCATTTTCTCAACGTTCAGGGCCAAGTTGTTTGTCCTGCCCCAGTCTGTGAAGAGTTTCACCTCCTCCCTATATGCCCACTCATCACTGTCCTTGATAAGACCCACCACTGTCGTGTCGTCCGCATACTTTATGATGTGATTGGTGCCGGAGTGTGCACGACAGTCAGGGGTCATCAGTGTGAAGAGAAGAGGGCTGAGAATACATCCCTGCGGGGAGCCAGTACTGAGCGAGATGGTGGCGGATGTGTTGTTGCCTACCCGCACAAACTGGGGCCTATCTGTGAGGAAGTCCAGTATCCATATATTTATGCCCAGTGCTCAGACGCACTGGGCATAAACTGAAGTGGGTCCAGTGAAGGGGGGAGGGCAGATGTGATGTGGTCCTTGACTAGTCTTTCAAAGCACTTCATTATTATGGAAGTGAGTGCTACAGGTGTGTAGTCGTTCAGACTAGTAATGGTGTTTTTTTTTGGAACTGGGATGATGGCTGAGGTTTTATAGCATGAAGGCACAGCGACTTGTCTCAGGGAGGTGTTAAATATGTCAGTGACGACATGAGACCGTTGGTCCGCACACTCCTCAAGCAAGCAGCCTGGTATCCTGTCTGGGCCTGCAGCTTTCCGTGGGTTGATTTTCTTCAGCACCCGGTGGACATCTGCTGGGTCCAGACTCAGCACCTGATCGCCCTGCTGTGGAGTGGCTTTCCTCGCTGGTGTGGTGTTTAGTGCCTCAAAGTTGCAGCATTTGCTGAGTGTTTGTGCAGTGAACCTGTATTGCAATGCCCAGATTTTGACACTTTGAAATATTACCTTATTGGGAACGAGTTTGTGCTAGAGACTGACCACAGAGCCTTGCAATGGATATATAGGATGAAAGACACTAGGGTCTGTTTATGTTCAGCATTATATTTCTTTAAAATCTCTAACATCAATAAGCTAATGTTGCAATGTGCAATAATGACAAGCAAATGTTGTTTTTCAGTTACTTTTATTGTTTGTTTCATTATACATTTCATTAGATTTAACACACTGTAAAGTTATTAATGAATGAAGGTTTATTATCCTAGAGAGATGGCAGCTAGACTGCACTCACGACGGGGTCCACCAAGCGTGTCAGCACACGAACCGTGAGCAATACACTGGTATCAGGGATCACAGCCATCGGCATCAGCCTGGGCCTGAGTTTTGTACGGCTGTTAGCCGACTTGAAAAGCCTGCGTTCAACAGGGGCTCCTCTCTCTCTCACTGAGGCTATTAGGTTTCTACCAGTAGCAACAGTGCAGAAAGAAACGGCCCAAACACAGCAAGCACGTATCATGACACAAGACAGGTAAGCTTGATTGCTTTTTATTGTTTGCACATTTATATGGATGCTGGTCCAATGTATTTTTTTATTAATTCAAGTTAATTAATTTATTTTATACTGCTTTGGTTTGGAAGGAAGAGTGTTTTTTTTATGTTATGTCACCTTTTTTATCAAAGGTTTATTTAGGAACATGCTGCATCTGTTTGGGGGGCCCCCAAATAGCATCTTGCATAGGGTCCCCAAACAGTTAGAAATGGCCCTGCTTTGTAAGTCAAAGGTTACCCTGGTTTTGACAATATGGTGCAAAAGCTAAAGGCCTAGACTGTACTCCCACAAAGAGCAATATTTATGACTTGAGCTCAGCCAACCTACACCCACGTCATCATAAACATAAACCAAAACCACCGAAATTGAGGAGGATGAGCACAGCAAAGTCATAGTACATCAATCTCTTTGGAGACAAAAACAGCAGCAGAGGTGAGGAGGAAGGAGGGGTCTGCAGGAAGGATACAGATAAATCAATTGTATGACAGAAAACTTTAGTCAGAACACTGCCAGAGCTCAGCAGCTTCAACTCTCTCTGGTGATGGAGACCTTGGAGGGAAGTGAACTCTGCTTTCCACAACTCCTTAACACCTCCTGCAGGAAGACAATAAGTCCTCACTTTGAGTCCATGCTGTCTTACATTCTGCTGTCTTTCATCTCTCTGCTCACTGCAGCTCTTAACCTGCTGGTCATCATCTCTATCTCCCACTTCAAGTAGACATTCTTCAATTTATGAAACTGATAGATAGTGATAAAACAAATATATGTGTGTGTATATATATATATCTATATATCTATATCTATCTATCTATCTATCTATCTATCTATCTATCTCTCTCTCTCTCTATATATATATATATATATATATATATCAAATAATTAAAAAAAACATTAAGAGGATTTTTTCCAAGAAATGTTTTTGTATTTGAGTCTTTGCTCAAGTAGCTTTTATCTGAATGATGTTTGATATTATAAATAATCATAATGATATATTGTTGGTCTTCCTTCCCAGGCAGCTCCACACCCCCACCAACCTCATCCTCCTCTCACTGGCTGTCTCAGATTTCTTCTTGGGCCTCCTCATGTTCTTTCAAGTTATGCTCTTAGATGGCTGCTGGTTACTTGGTGACCTCATGTGTGCTCTGTATCAGTATATAGATTATATTGTTTCTGCTGCCTCAGTAGGAAACATGGTGATAATATCTTTTGACCGCTATGTGGCTATTTGTCATCCTCTGCATTATTCCACTCAAATCACACAAAAAAGAATTCAAGTCTGTATTTGTCTGTGTTGGATATGTTCTGTAATCTTGCAAAGTTTGATTCTTATTGATATCCTACAACAACCAGGCAGGTATCACTCCTGCTTTGGAGAATGTGTATTTTTTATTAACTACATTGCAGGAATTGCAGATCTTTTGTTTTCCTTTGTTTTTCCCATTACTATTATTGTTGTTTTGTATATGAGAGTATTTGTGGTGGCTGTGTCTCAGGCTCATGCCATGAGGTCCCACATTGCAGCTGTTACACTCCAGAAATCAGGGAAAGTAACTGCTAAAAAATCTGAACTCAAAGCAGCAAAGACTATTGGTGTTGTTGTACTTGTTTTTCTATTATGTCTATGCCCATATTATTGTGTCGCTCTTACAGGCCAAGATAACATGATGAATGCTTCATCTGCTGCCTTTGTAATATGTCTGTACTATTTTAACTCCTGTTTAAACCCTCTGATCTATGCACTTTTTTATCCGTGGTTTAGAAAATCAATTAAGCTCATTGTTACACTGAAGATACTGCAGCCAGACTCCTGTGATGCTAACATGCTGTAGAGTCTCTGCATGGTGCCTGAAGCTAGACCTTCAGTATGAATAGAAAATAGTGATGAGAAATTGAATAGTGCAGATCATATTTGGGTCATTTTGCTTGTTTATGTTATAATTAGTGGTGGGCATAGATTAATTTTTTAAATCTAGATTAATCTCACTGTAATCTTGGAATTAATCTAGATTAATCTAGATTAAAATGGCTCATTTGAATTCTGCCGAAGGCATTCATAATATGTGTGTGCTACCTAAATAATGACTAAAAGTAAGTCTTTGAGAACAGGTTTCTCAAGCCAGGTGGCGTATTAGACCAGGGGCTCATCTCCTGTTTCCAAAATGCACCACAAACTGCTTGAGAAAGCTGTTCTACTATGATAATTGGTGATGAAAATAAATAATGTTCAATAAGATGTACTTGTGTTTACTAACTGTTTATTCAGTTAAACATGAATTTTGAACTGTAGGCCTACATAAGAGGTCATGATGAACTGTTTACAGTCAGTAGCTTTGTGTCAATCAGTCCAAGCTCTATTTCTCCTTCTTCCACCAGTCACTCAGGCAGACCAGCTTGTTCACATTTTCTGGTGACAAACTAGATCTCCTCTTCTGCACAATATGGCCTGCTAAAGAAAAAAGTCTCTCGCATGGGACAGTTGTGGCAGGAGTCCCCAAGTATTTACGGGCAATGTGGGCCATCTTACCATAGACAGCAGTGTGCTCCGACCACCACTTCAGTGGACACTGATCTAAGCTGGCACTGGGCTCTACCTTGTACCTCTCCACAGTATTGTCTTCTGGTGTCTCCTCATCTGATTCTGAGTCTGATCCCATCAGTAGCAGGGCTGTTTTCTTCTTGGGTGGCTCAGGGTTCTCCTCCCCGAGTGGCTGCAGAGCAGGTTCTTCTCCCTTCACCAACTCACTTAGCTTTGCCCACACTAGCTCCCTCTCTGCTCTGGGCAAGCACTTGAGGCCCTTAAATCGTGGATCTAGAGCAGTCGCCACCTTTGATGAATAAAAAATAATAATTATTGATTGATGAAAATTTCACTTTCCAAATCCAACCTCCATATTTCTTCATGACTTAACAGTTTATAATGGTCAAACAATGCAGTTATCTTCTGGTCAGTCTGACATACCTTAAGCCATTCCAGGTTTATTTTCTCCCTCCGCTGGTTGAGGTCCTTGGTGAAGGCAGCCTTGAATCGCACAATATAGGCAGGATCATCATCTGAGATCTTCATCGCTTGCTGGAGGTGGCACAAGGCAGGTAGAACCACAGAGCAGGATACATACTTATCCCCACCAAGGAGCTCAGTGATGTACCTACACAGACAGACAGACACACACACACACACACACACACACAGAGACAGACAAACAGACAGACACACACACACACACAGACAGACAGACAGAGACACACACACAGACAGAGAGAAACAGAGCAATAAATAATTAATGACTAATTCATTTAACTCAGATTACACATTTTTAAAGTTCTTAGTCACATTACATTTAGGGGCACGTGTTTCTTAAATACAAAGTGACATTTAAAAGAACTTGTATGCCAATTCATGAACACGCTATCTTTGTAGACCATACCTGCATGGCTCCAGCAGTTTCTCTAGCTTTGCCAACTTCTCATATTCAGCATTTGTTGGGAGGGCCAGATTGTGCTTCTGCTGAGACAGCGTTGTGTGCAGTGCGTCTCTGTTGCGCCTCACGCGCTTGATCATCTCAAGGGTGGAATTCCACCATGTTGGAACATCTTGCACGAGTTGCTCCTGATCTTGTCCAAGGGAGGCTTGCTGGGCATTCAGCTCGTCTGAGTTGGCCGGACTGTGTTTGAAATGTCCGACCACTTTACGGCACTTGGCCAGTGCACCATCAAAACCACCTTCCTGAAGTGACATTACAATAGCTCTCTGTACAACATGCGCAACACAGGGCAAATGCTCGAATGGCAGTATCCTCCCTGCTGCCACCATATTAGGAGCGCTGTCTGTTCCAATAGTGCTGATTTTGTCAGTTATCCTCCACTGATTAGCGACGTTGAGAAACTGCCTGGCACACGCTTCTGCAAAGTGACGCTCCTCTGTTTTCATCACACCTAACAGACAGACAAAGTAGATCAGAATAAGTTCACTAGTAGTAGTAAACAACTAGCAATCATCAAGAAGCAAACATAATGTTGTGGTGGTAATTCATGGTGTCATGGTAATTAATAAGTAATTAAATTAAATTATGTAATTTAAAATTCAGTGTTGGGCAGTAGCTTCACTACTTGTAGCTAAGCTAGTAACTAACTACAATTCTCAGTAGCTTGGTGGTAGCTTCACTATTTCTTGAATCAAGTAACTTTTCAGTAGCTTAACTTCTTGGTTGATCAAGTAGCTTGGCCACTATTTCTGGGGTATTTTTGTGGCTAAACACAGCGCAGCCATTTGTAGTATAGAACATATCCCTGCAACATACTTGAACTTGTAGGCCTATCTTTGGAATTTTGAGACTTCTTATTAATCACACATTTGCTTGAAATTTGGTTCAACTTAAACATGTATGTTGAAATTAGTGCAACTTAAAGTAGCTTCCTTTGTAGTGAACTACTTTTGCTGTGTTTGTGTAACTTAGCTTGTTAGCCTACATTTGACTGGGTGGTAGCTTTTGTGTAGTGAAGCTTTATTTATGGTAGAGTAACTGATAGCTTAGCTCACTACAATTTCCAAGTAGCTTGCCCAACACTGTTAAAATTACATAACGTAGCCTACCTAAAGCGAAGGATTGAAGTTCCCAGCTGGCATCGATGAAGTGTACAGTAACGCCGAGGTAGTTATCGTTGTTGACAGATGTCCAGTGGTCCCCAGTCAGTGCTACACACGTCGCCTCTACTATCTTCTCATCTTTTGCAGCTTTCTCTGCGGCGTGCTGGTCATGTATTCTCCTCATGATAGTTCGCCTCGCAGGTAGTTTGTAAGATGGGTCACCTGTGGCCGCCTGGAGAACAAGCTCAAGCCCATCATCTTCAACCACGCTGATGGGCCGGCAGCTGGTGGCAATCCACTGAGCGAGGAGGTTAGTTAGCTTGGCTGATAGAGCTGTGCTGACGGGCTTGCCTCGGTTGCACTCAAACATAGTAGTTTGACGAACACGACTCTTCCCCTGCGCTACATCAGTGCTTGGCCCGGCATCTTTCGCATTAGCTAAGGGATGCTTTGCGTTTAGGTGGTACTTGAGACTGGAAGAACTCCTACAGTAAACTAATTCCGCATTGCACAAGGTGCAAACAACCTTAGTCTTGTCGAGGTTTCCATTGGGAAGCTTCTTAAAAATAAATTTTCCCTGAAGCAAACCCAGTGGCTTCATAGCTGCATCCATGTCAGCACGTCACGTTTGATGTGGTAATTTCACAGTAGGCATACACAGGTTCGAAGTCTGACTCGTTCTTGCCCCCTACAGTGCAATTTGGCCAGGTATACATCCGCGCTAAAATATCAAGGTGAAAGTCATCATAGCTTGCTTAGTATAGACCCAGCTCCCAACCCAACTTTGAGAATAGATTAACGGCGATATTTTTTTTATCGCCCGATAAGAATCTCGCGTTAACGCAGCACATTAACGCCGATAACGGCCCACCACTAGTTATAATATATAGAGGTTGAAACTTAACTGTGTGGAAAAGGCAGGACAGACACAAGGTAGAAATGCGTGGAGGGTGATCAAGGTCACGCAAAGGTAGGAAGCGGGGGTGAATGCATGCTATGTCAGCAGTTTTGATATATGTTATACTAGAAATTTCAGAAAACCCAGCCCCAAATGACTTGATTGGATACTAAGAATCATGTGATTTTGATATTATTATTTTATTGAAGGAGAATGAAAATGGGTGGTACCAATGTTGCGATTATACCATTATAAAAGATAATGTTTTGTGCTAAGATTTCCTTCATGAACAAAATCTGGTTCTATTTTCTGTGAAGAGAATAAAATCTCTGCTCCACTCAACTCTGAAGCTCTCCAGTGCCTTCTTTGTAGATAAGATTGAATTTATGAACAAATATTGCAGGAATCGGGACTTAGTTTCCGGCTCAAGATCCAGACTTCTCACACACAAGACTTTAACAAGACATTTCACTAAAAGCCACAGATGTCAATCTACTAGACAGTCGGGGTATCAGCAAAGTCAGTAGCCTTCAAATTCTGCATGTAAGTACAAAATTTCACAGCAATCAATCAGTAGTTTTTGAGATATTTCTCTCAGGAGAAAAGTGGAGCCAACTGGTAAACTGACATTCCCATCCCTGAAACCATACCACTAACATGGCTGAAAAGACAACTGAATATAAAGGAAAATTCACAAAATATGAATTAGAGCCCTCACAAAAATGTTAAATTTTAACACAGTATAGGTACATTAGCTTTAGTATAGCTCTGGTTAAAGAGAGGTATATTTAATTGACTTGTGAAGAAATAAAGAAACAGTGCCTTGGAGATCTGTGTTTTTCCTTTTATATTTATATACAGTAGATTTACTTTTCTTTCTAGTTCTTCAATGATTTATTGAAGTTGCAAGGAATCAGTAAACAACAATAAACCAAAGAAACAAATGTTTTTTTATTTGGCTGGTATGCGACAAATTAATTCATGATCTGTCATTTTTTGTATTTCTTGAGGATCTGAGATTTAGATATCATGCAATTTCCTGTCCTTCTAATGTGGACATATATATCTTAAATATACTTCTAGACAACTGGACAATTTTCGCATTTATTTTCAAACTTACTGTGCTGTAGAAGAAGTACACAGCCAGCACAACATTTTTTAAGGTTTCTAAGAATTTAAGAGTTAATTCTTATGGCTTTGATTGTCTTACTTATATTTTCACTCTTGTTACATTACAAACAATCTATCTACCACAAAAGGATGTTGATCACAGATTAAAATGCAACAACGGACCATGTAAATTTTACACGACAAAAAATAAGATAGATTGGCATGAAATTTGGTAAAGGTATCCGTTGTGCCCTGTACTGAATTACTGCAGACAGGTAAACAAGCAAAGTTACTCACTTGGTCATTTAGGTGTGTCTCATTCGCTGGCATTGCCAGCTCACTTGCTCACTTCCGCATTGCTTTGTGTAGTCGTATGGAAAGTTCCGCCAGTTCAGTCCGGCAGAAAAGAACTATTTTAACTAATTCTGCTGCTTTTTAAGTTAATTTAAGTCCACGTTCCACATCCTAGGCTGTGTCTTTCTTAGTCGGGCTGTTGTTTTTAACGATCGAAAGGTTCGATCAGAGTTTGCCACCTCCGAGGCGCCATTGGAGTGTTTACGCACTCACTTTTCTGCGTTTTCCATCACCACTGTATGGGCAAATCTCTACATCTACTGGATAATCCCCTCACAGACATTTCGGCCCACGGCTGAAGGCTGTTTAAAGAAATCTTGCAACAAGTGACCCCGGAGAGTGCTGCCATCGTAAGCGGAGGCTCACCTGTGCTTCTCACCACCAGCGGGCCCTGTCTGTGGGCCCTCGCCGGTAAGTCTCCTTCTGCCTCCGGTTGCTGTTTCGCCTTCACACCGCTGTGGGCTCCAGGACGGAGCCCTGGCGAGTAAGTGTCCTGCACGGCACATCTCTCCTCCGTTGCCTCGGTCTGCATATAGCTCTCTGGCTGTCTCTGGCTGTCTGCTGGCTTCTGTGCTCCCTCTCTCTTTTTAAGTGTACCTGTATCTGTAAAGTTATGGCTCCACTCTCCTCTCCATCCGGCTGCCTCAGCTGCGTCTGTCTGGCTGAAAAGATCCAGGAGTTGGAGAGAAGAATCTCTAGCCTCTACCAGATCCAGGAAGCTGAGAAGCTGCTGGACACCATCATCTTCGCACCACCACACCCCGACTCCATCGGCGCAACGGAGCCTGATCCCACCGCTCCGAACACTGCTGCTGCGACCACCTCTCCTCCTGTGCCCGCTGTCACCACTCACTGTCTCACCGGGAAACCTGCTTCACCCCCCAAGTCTGTCTCCATTCATTGCGCTCCCACGGCTGCTCCTCCACCCTTCATCCCTGATGTCTCCTGGACAAGGCTCGGAGCTAAACCAAAGGCTAAACCTAAGGCACCGGTTAGCTCCACTCCATCTCAGCAGGAGCCCTGGTCCCAGATCAGTGCCTGCACCGGGAAAACAACATTTCCACCACAGGCTCCTCCCTTCCACCTTCACCTGGAGAACAAGTTCAACATTCTTGACCTCCACGATTTCCCCTCCTTACCCATGGGATCCCAGCCTACGTTCTCCCGGCTGTCCCATGGGTCTCGCAGCTCTCGTCGTCCCCGTCCTGTTCACCTGCCGTGCCGGAGCACTCCCACACCGGATCCCGCCGGCGGTCAATACCGTGCTTCACGCCTGCACCGCAGCTGGCCCGTGTCGATCCCATCTCATCCCCACTGTCCTCCCCGGAGAACTCCCCTCCATCGTCTTGTCCCCCTCCGCCCACGCAGTCTCCACGTCCACTTTTCCCTCCGACGACTTTAATCGTAGGCGACTCCATCGTAAAAAACATCCGCTTTTTCAATGCAGTCACACGGTGTTTCCCCGGTGCGAAGGTCCTCGACATTTTAACACATCTCCCCACTCTGTTAAAAACTCTGCCAACCTCCATCCAGAGAGTTATAATCCATGTCGGTACAAATGACACATCCCTCCGCCAGACGGAGCTCACGAAGAATCACTTCATCCGACTTTTTAACTTCTTGAAAAACTGTGAACTGTCTGCATTTATCAGCGGTCCCATCCCCACTACTGGCCGTGGATGTGGGCGTTTCAGCCGAGTCCTCAGTTTGCACACCTGGCTCCAGTCCGCGTGCCAAGCTCACAGCTTTGCCTTAGTGGACAATTTTAATCTTTTCTGGAACCGTTTGTCCTTTTTTAAATTGGACGGATTACACCTCAACCACATAGGTAGCCGTATGTTAGCGGCTAATCTGCAGCACACAGTACATTCCTCCCCATGTGACTGACTATTTATTTCTCCCTCACACATACCCCCCTCTCCCTCCGTGGTGCACTCACTGTCGACGGTCTCTCCCCAGAGCTCCCCCTGCTGGCCGCACCTGTCATCGACTTCCTCAACCGCTGGTCTCCCCATCATTAAGTCCCCTCTCTCTAATAATCACAGTAACATCCAACTGCTCCCTATTCCTGTCCATATTACAAACAGACACCACTCTGGCAGAAATACCACCCGGACTGTTAATCATTCTGTATTAGCCAGCCCATCTATGCTGGCTTCCACCCACACCAAATATTAGTACACATCTGTCAGCTTCGGACTTCTTAACATCCGCTCACTTACAAACAAGGGACACCTCATCCATGATCTCCTCACTGACTGCAAGCTCGACTTCGTCTGTTTGACTGAAACCTGGCAACAACCAAATGACTTTTCCTCACTTAATGACTCCACCCCACCGGACTTTACTTACCTCTCCCACCCCCGTAGCCATGGCCGTGGCGGAGGTATTGCAGTCATACACCAGAAGAAGTGGAAAGTCCTACCGCTGTCTATGCCGGCCTTCTCCTCATTTGAACATCTTGCATTTACACTCCCTGGACCCACTCCCACCATCATTACCACTTTCTACCGCCCCCCCCAAGCCCCACAGTGACTTCTTAAATGATTTTGCCATCTTACTCACTCATCTTTCCGCTCTATCACCAAATATAATACTACTTGGGGACTTCAATATACACATGGACAACATTAATCTACCCCTCACCAGAGACTTTTCATCATGCCTGGACAGTTTTGGACTCCATCAATTCATCAACTTCCCAACACACACAAAAGGACACACTCTGGACCTAATCTGCTGCTCTGGTCTCACCCCCTCCAACTGCACAGCTGATGATCTCCATGTGAGTGACCATTTCCTCATCTCTTTTAGCACTGCACTTTGCCTCTGAAGAATCAAATCATCACGCTTCATCTCATTCCAGAACCTACAGAACATCAACATTGACACCCTCCGCTTCAACATTGACAATATTCTGATCCCGGACTGCTCTAACACCACAGATGAAATGATTGCCCACTACAACATAAGTCTAAACAACATCCTAAACTCCCTCGCTCCAGTCAAAACACACTCTGTTTCCTTCTCTACAACTGCCCCCTGGTATACCCCCCATCTCCGCTCCCTGAAAACTAAAGGCCGCCAACTGGAACGACTCTACAAGAAAACTGGACTCACTGTTTACAAAGAAATGTACATAACCCACATACGCCATTACAAGGACTCCATCACTCAAGCCAAAACAAACCATTACTCTGCTCAGATAATCTCCAGTGAAGGAAACACCAGATCACTGTTCACACTGCTCAATAGAACTCTCCAGCCGCCTGACTTCTTACCTCCCCACCTGTATTCAACTGACACCTGTAACTCCCTAATGCAGTTTTTTAATGACAAAATCTCCAACATTCACCAACACCTAGACTCAGGCTCACTCCCTTTCCCCTCACCTGCACTTCCTCTCCTCTCACCAGCACCTCTGCCACCCTGTCAGCTCTTTTCTAGTTTCCAACTCCCTGATGACCTTCAAATCTATGACCTCATCCGGAAATCCAAACCCTCTACCTGTCAGCTTGACCCCCTCCCCACCACCCTGGTCAAATCATGCCTCCCTTCTGTGCTTCCCCTCATATCCGCCATCATCCACTCTTCACTCACCACTGGAACTGTTCCCTCATCCCTCAAAACTGCAGCTATCACCCCTATCCTGAAAAAACCTGGTTCAGACCCCAACAATTACAATAACTTCCGCCCCATCTCCAACTTACCTTTCATATCCAAAATCCTTGAAAAAGTAGTCGACACCCAATTACACACCCACTTAACACAAAACTCCCTCTATGACCTTTCCAATCTGGTTTCCGCCCCCGCCACAGCACCGAAACTGCACTCATAAAAATCACCAACGATCTTCTTACTGCAGCTGACTCTGGTTCACTTTCCATCCTCATCCTTCTTGACCTTAGTGCAGCCTCTGACACCATCTCCCACCCCATCCTCCTTGGTAGACTAGCCTCCATCGGCATCACCCACACCCCCCTTCACTGGCTCCACTCCTATCTCTCAGGCCGCACTCAGTTCATCCAGCTCAAATCCTTCAAGTCGGACCCCTCCCCAGTCACTACAGGTGTGCGAGCTGTATTTTTCGTAGGTGGAAGTAGGAAGATCGAGTGATGTTATTGATATGAGATTGGAATGATAAAGTGCTGTCAAGGACGACACCCAGACTCTTAACCTGAGGGGAGGGGGAGACTGAGGAGCTGTCGATGAGAAGGGGGAAACGGTCAATTTTGGATAGTGTAGATTTGGTGCCAATTAGAAGAATTTCTGTTTCTTCTCTTCATCTCTTATCTTCTCCCCCTTGGCACCATCTTCCGTAAATTCAACATCCATTACCACTGCTACGCGGATGACACCGAGCTCTACCTTTCCAGTAAACCTAACTCCACACTCCCACCCTCTTCCCTCATCACCTGCTTATCTGAAATCAAATCCTGGTTCACTTCCAACTTCTTGAAATTAAACAGTGAAAAAACAGAAATTCTTCTAATTGGCACCAAATCTACACTATCCAAAATTGACCGTTTCCCCCTTCTCATCGACAGCTCCTCAGTCTCCCCCTCCCCTCAGGTTAAGAGTCTGGGTGTCGTCCTTGACAGCACTTTATCATTCCAATCTCATATCAATAACATCACTCGATCTTCCTACTTCCACCTACAAAATATCAACCGACTCCGTCCCTCCCTCACCCCAAACACCACCTCCATCCTTGTCCATAGTCTTGTCACCTCCCGTCTAGATTATTGTAACTCTCTCCTCTTCAGTCTCCCCCACAAGTCTCTCCATAAGCTTCAACTGGTTCAAAATTCTGCTGCACGTGTCATCACCAAAACCCCTTCTTCCCACCATATCATCCCCATCCTACAGCAACTTCACTGGCTCCCGGTCACACTAAGAATCCAATTTAAAATCATTCTGTATACTTTCAAAGCTCTCCACAACCTCGCCCCTCCATACCTATCTGACCTCCTCCACATTGCCACTCCAGCTCGCTCCCTCAGATCCGCTTCCTCTCTCCACCTCACTGTGCCCCCTGCTCACCTTAGCACCATGGGGAGCAGAGCTTTCAGCTGCTCTGCTCCCCGACTCTGGAACTCTTTACCACCTGACATCCGTAATACCGACTCTCTCCCTCTTTTCAAAACTAAACTCAAAACCCACCTGTTTAAAATTGCTTACCCACTCCACCACCCCTAACTCTAACACTCCCTCATTCTGCACAGTTTTATTCATTTGCTTTTATTATTTATTAATTTTTTATGCTTGAATGTTGTTTATTTCATGTTACTGGTGTTTTGATGTTGTTTTTTGATGATTTTAACTGATACTTTCTGTAAAGTGTCCTTGAGTGGCATGAAAGGCGCTTCTAAATAAAATTTATTATTATTATTATTATTATTAAGAGCCAGGGGCTTGCCAGGCTCATATTTGGCTGAAATAGTTGTGTTTTTGTCTCATCTGCTGTTACTAACTCTCTGCTTTTTGGTGGTTATAATGGCAGTAAGTGCGTCGTTAGGCGGTCACATTTATTAAGTTAAGTTGACAGGTAGTGCTGAGTGCACTGCTACTGTGAAATAAATTTGATTTGTTTAGTGTGAGTAACTTCAAGACATATTTTATCCTAAAATGCTTAAATAATCACTTTCTAATCAATCACTTTCTAATCTTATTTCAAGTTGGTGATGGTCTGAAATCTAGGACAGTGTCACTATTTTAGAACTTAAAATAAGTTAAATTCACTTGATATACAGTAAGGGGGATGTCATGAACAGTGAAAAAACACTTTTTGCCACTTTTGAGCATTACAGGCTTATTGTGATACACAACACCTTCTAATACTAGTAAAATATAGCTCAAAAGGAGTTTTCCTAGCTAATTTCAAGATCACTTTTATCTCAAAAGTCCTACATATCACATCTTATTTCAAGAAATCTTGACAAGCCGATTTTCACTCGTTCCACTGGCAGATTTTTTGCTTATTACAAGCAAAAAACATCGGTAACACTTTAGAATAACGGTCGCTTATAAAGCATTAGTAACTCTTAGTAAATAATGAACTAATAATAAACTAAACATTTACAAACATTCGTAAGTGAGTAGGAAATGCTATGTTTATGTTAAATATGTAAGTTATTCCTCATTTGAGTAGCATTAATAAATGATTGTGTAATAATTGAACAAATAATTTAGTAAACAATTACAAACTTTTACAAACATTTGTAAATGAGTAGGAAATGCTATGTCTATATTAATTATGTAAGTTACTCCTCATTTGAAAAACATTAGTAAATGATTATGTTATAATTGAATAAATAATTAAGTAAACAATTACAAACTTTTCATGTCTTTTGCCAAAACCAAACCAAACAAGTTCAATTTTCTCCAATGTATTGTGCATCATTTGTAGACTTAGTATAATATTGAAAATATTATTTTTAAATAATTAGTAAACTATTTCTAAGTAGTCGTAGATATGTTACTATTACATTAAGAGTAGCTTGTAAATCATTAAGTGTGATTGAAATGAAAGCCACAGAAGCATTAACAGAATGTGTATAGACACATGCTAATGTGTTAAATAACATTTACTGGATGTCTATATCTGCTGCATCCAGGAGTAATAGATAATGAACTTATTATGAACAAAACATTTAGATAGTTTTTATAAATGATTAGGATATGTTATTTAGAATGCATTGCCTTGGCAATGTATACTTACAATAAGTATACAGAAAACATTAAACATTTATTCATTATTGTTCATATGTCACTAAGCTTTTGTTTATCATTTATGCAAGCCTCATGGGGAAGACTGCAAATGGCCCAGATTCCTTTCCTGTTATGAATTATTTCTTAATACTTTATCAATGATATGCAAAACATCTACAAAGTTAATTCCATCCCCTAATCTGAAGTGGAAACATGCCCTCTTACACAAACACTTACCTCAATATCTGTACCTCACCATAAGATCTTATAAATGATCAGTTAGAGTTTGGACTTTATTTACAAACCCTTTTACATCCCCTAATCTAAAGTGGAAGCATGCCCTCAAGTTGAACACTTACCTCAATATGTGTAACTTAGTATTACCTTTTACAAATGATCTATTAGTGTTTACAATGTATTTACAAAGCTTTTTTCCTCCCCTAATCTAAAGTGAAAATGTGTCCTCATATTCAGACACTTACCTCAATATGTGTAACTCACTATTGCCTTTTACAAATGATTTGTTCATGTCAACAATGTATTTATAGACTTTTGCACAATAATTACATTATTTCATTTATTATAAGGTTGATAAGAAAAAAGGAATCATACAGAATACAGAACAAAAATGCATTAACAGACATTCCATTTCTAAAACATGAGCTAGTAAACTAGACTTTGTACATTTTGCCAATGTCATGGAAGAGGCGGCCTAGGGGTCCATTACGATGACCTTTTCCCAGCCACTCCTGCCATTCAATCACTGTCAGATGATCCCTCAGCAGCTCTTCTGTGCGGTTTCCACGCAGCCTCCACAGTTTCTTTATATGTTCTCCAGGCTCTCTCTAAATGTTGAGTGTGTGCTCCTGTTTGGGCATTCACAAATGACACACTATGGTTCACTGAGAAATGTCTGTATCCTAGCTGGGGCAGTTGTCTATAGGCCCGCCACTCATCACTGATGATGGTGGATCCTCTCCTTGCATGGTGGGCTAACAGTGGGATCAGGTCTCTCCTTGTTCTCTTTTCCACCAGCCGGAGAACTGGCTTTGTCCCTGTGCCTCGTCTTCTTACCCCCAACATACCAAACACCCACTTCTTCCTTTTCCAGGCACCGGCCACTCTGCCCCTACCATACTGCAAAACAAAAGCAAACAAATTACCCAGAGCCCATAAGCAATGTATGAAAAACATCTTCATAGATCAAAGACTGATTCTAAAAGCGACGTAAATAACCAGGCTAATACTACGACATGTAATTGTAGGCCAATTTTCACAATAATTGTACTTGCCTTTCTCTTGTGCCGGAAATTACTTTCATCTATTACGATGAATTGCCTTCGTCCCCCAATGCGTTACCCTGTTCTGCTTCTTAATTTTTATATTGCAGCGACACAGACGTCACGGATCTTTTTCGTCATCTTTGTCAAGGATGCAGAACTGCCAGTGATGCCATCTTCCAGCATGTCAATCTGACGTAGGCGAAGTCCTTGAGAAAACCTTGAAATATATGAAAATGCATTAAATAAAGAAGCAGTGAGATATTTTATTACAATAGCCAATATATGAAGACTCAATTGACTTTATCTGCTCCATATAAGCCTATTTGTGTAAAATCATGTCTTTAAACATGACACCACAACTTATACCTGTTGCTTGTATAACCGAGGTTGGTTTGACCGCTCACGGGTCTTGAACCTGCCACCTTGTCAACTACAACAAATCCACGGCATGGGAGTCAAATGCTCTAACCACTGAGCTGAAAAGCTCAGGCTTCCAGCTCAGTGGTTAGGAGTAGGGTTGTGAGGATTTACCACGTACTGCCGCCAGCAGAGGTTAAGAAAGTGTAAATTAAATGCTGTAGGAGCTCATGAGCATAAATAAATTAAAAGATACATCTGCATGCCGTAATTTTACACTGGCGGGTTATATATTATTGTAGCCTAATTAAGAACATAAATATGGTTATAGGAATAGGCTGGTCCAACTGGAAAGTTAGGAGAATGGGGGTTGAGGAAGCAGCTTCTCACATTTCTCACATTTGAACCATACTTGAAAAATAAAAGGGAAATAAATACTATAGCCATCTAAGAGCTTTGAACGTTTTGTTTGTGTTGTAACCATTGTCAACCAGCATCCAGCCAACCTGGGCAACATGCAGCACTACAGACAGGGAGTAAAGTGTGCTAGCAAGGAAACTTAAACACTTTGTTACAAGTTACAGTAATTCTTAAGACTTCAGGAGAGAGATTTAACCACACCACAACTATCCAGCAGCTGTGACATGTAACAAAACATGGTGAAACAAATACTGTAGATGTCATCAAAAAGAAAAGAAAAATATACTAACCTGTACACAAATTTCATCCAGTTGAACAGGGTGACCTTGGAGTGGCTGAAAATGGACTTGTCTCTAACAGACTTTTTCGTTTTTCTGTGGCATTTTTGACACCTCCTGTAAAGAAAGGGTGTTGGGGAGTCAAGGGCATATAAAAATTTGAATGGTTCATCCCATTCTCTTGCAAAACAGTTTGCCTTACCTTAATCTAAATACTTAGCCAACTAATCACTTAACCAATCGCCTATGACAGTGGTTCCCCAACTCTTAACTGCCATGTACCACCAGCACCGGCTCTCTATAATAATATATTATTGCTACATAAACATAATACATAGGCCTAACCATGTAGTGAAAACTGTGTTGTGGGCCTATTGCGGATAATGTAAAATCCACTTCTTGTCTGTACCTGAACTTTATGGTGGTGAGACTTGAGAATCTATGCACAGATTTTTTTCTATGTATCCCCCAATGTTTAGCCAAGTAGGCTATTCCCCCCCCCCCCCCCAATCAGCCAGACTAACAGGAGGAACTCTCTGTCTAAATTAAATTTAAAAAAAAAAAGGGGGCTAGCAGTTTTTTGAGTGTAAAATTGCCGTTTTACACCCAATGCACTTTGCAGAAAGCCAACAAAGAAAAACGCACTGTCTGTCATACGACAGTCAAGGCTGTTAACATGACTTACCACTTAAAGCGGTCGCGGCAGTCACTGGTTTTTAGCTTCATTCCATGTCCACATTTGTTGCATTTTATCTTCTTCGCCAGGAGTTTTTTCATCTGCAACCATTTGATTAGCTTCAAATGTTTTTTAACTGTTTCCTTTCCCTCTGTAAGCTCTTTCATTTTTGTAGCTAAGCGAGTCATGTTTTCGTTATGATTCTGCCTACGCCCGCCAGAACAGAAATCAATTTAATCCTAGTCCCGCCAGAAATAGCAAATGAAAGGTAGTATAGGTATGTGGTCCCTCCCACTCAACCAATCTGGCCCAAAATATAAAATAGGATAAAATATTAGGCTAGGCTTCAAGTCAAGACTTGCATTTTTAAAATACTTTGAACATATTTTAGTACTGTCAATACATTTGAATTAACCGGACGTTCTCAAGGCACTACTTTTCTGTTTTACCTATTATATGAGAACGCTCTGATTGGTTGTATGAGAAGCGAACTTTGTCAGAGTGGGAGGGAGAGAGATTTTGACAGGACAAGCAACGGGATAGAATAAGTCGGTAGCCCAGCCTAGTCACTTTGCTCACTTGTTAGACATGGTTACACGGAGGCCCATGACACGGCGGCGGCAGCGCAAAATGAGGGCAACTCAAGATTCTACAGCTCCTCACACATCAAAGACGGTTGTACTTGAAACTTTGGCCACCAGCGAGGATGAATCTACCCCCTGTACAGGTAAGCATTTTCATGTGCTTGGTATATTAATTGGAAATTTAAAAAAAAATAATGCAACACATATAACATGCAAGTTGTACCCTACTTTGTACCACCATAACCCAGTCAATAGGTTATGAGTATAACCTTATGCTTAAGTGCTCACATATAGTAGAGTGGCCGACACCAAGGAACCGGCTACGGTGTCTGCTGCATCATTCAACCAACTAGCATAGCCAAAAGTTCGCTAGCAATGCTAACCGACTGTTAGTTTATTTTGTCAGGTCAGCGTTTAATTTTATTCTTTATTCTGGATCAGTGTGCCTTAAAATCCATCTCAGTCAACATCACAATACATTTTAATTAGCTGTGAAATCAATATTATAACCACCATCCGATTTAAAAAAAAAAAAAAAAAATGGGTTCCAATGTTAAAAGTTAGTGTCAGTTGATGCTAGCTAACGTTAACTAGCTACTGGTAGGCTATCCGAGTGTTCCATATTTCTAAAAAGATGCATTCTGTCACGGTCTATTTATGATGGTGCGTGATAGGTGTTCCTATGAAGATTACATGTTTTTTGTAAGATTTAAGGTTTATGAATTAAAACTTGAAAACTGCAAGCTGAGTTCGTCATGTCAGTAGGCTACAGACTCTCAAAATGCCAGCTGTTACACAGGCATTGTTACATGTGACAGCAAAGCGAGCAAGAGAGAAACAAGGCAAGATTTCTGAAAGTCTGTGTTCATGTACCCTCAGTTAGGCTACTGAACGTCAGGCTACGAAGGAGCAAATCATAACAGTGTGCTAGATGTAGATAGGTTTAAAGCAATTTAGTTTAGGCTGAAGTCATTTGTAAATTGGTAAAAGTAGCCAACTGTAAAGTCAGTTTTGTTGTTTACTGGGAAACAGTACATGGTCATGGTTAGGCTAAATAGTTTAATTTTAGTTGACATGACATTGATAAGACACAGTTTGTATACCATAGGTAGCCTACTATTTAAAGGAAAACTACTGACATTCTGTCTCCCTCTTTGTCTCTCATGCAAGCACCGACAGCCCCAATTGTAAAGACACAGCTCGACAAGGCCAAAAAAAGAGAAGATTCTCAAGCAAGGAAAATAGCTGAGCTGACGGAAGAAAGGGACTCTCTTTTGAAGCAATTGTCACAGTGTAAGTATTGCAGTTAAATTACCTGTATTACTTAACCTATGGGCCCTGTGAGAGGTATCGGATCACAATTTTTAACTTCACAACACAGACAGTTGTTTTGCCAAGCGTACGTCTAGCCAGGAGCCATTGCCCGAACCCTCGGTGGGGAATGACCAATCACAACACTCTGTGTGTAGAGTCTTGTTGGGCGGACTTAGGCCTAGTGGTTGTTTGAATTGGCTTGTTTGTTGCTCTGATTGGCCATAGCCAGAGCCGTGGTCATGGCGCTATCCTATTATGTGCAGAGGCAGTTTTAAAGACAACGCAGATGTATACTTTATATGCTGTAGTCTGGCTTGTCAGGCTACTACAGACACGCATGCAGACATGCAGAATCATCATAACAAATCCATGTTGTAAAACCCTTACATGCCAGGCAATCAAGCAAGTGTTGTACATAACGACAATATAATGATAGCAACAAACATAACATGATGATGTCACAACTGTATGTGTTTTAATGTTATGCCTTTTCTTTTGCATTAGACAAAAAAAAAGTGCTGCAACTGAAAATCTTTCTCTGTCTGACTCCGAGATGTCAGACTCATCAACATCTTCTGAGACATCTTCTACATCTTCCTCCTCCTCCTCATCATCATCATCATCATCATCATCATCATCATCTGATGGGGAGAAGAAGAAAAAGAAGAACAACAAAAAGAGGAAGCACAGGAAGTACCGGAAGGATAAAAAGAAGAAGGGGAAAGAGAAGAAAAGGGACAAGCATTTCATGAGGAGAGGTATTTTTCAGTTTTTGTACATCTTGTTTGGGTTTCTTGTTAATGTTCTTGTAGCCACAACACCAGAGGACATCATCAAACGCTACAAAAAGGTGCTACAGGCTTTCCGAGGAGGAAAAAACCTGCAAGAAGCGTACAGATCAGTAGGAATTGATCGTAACACTATTTGCGCAGGAGCAGCGATTGTAGAATTGTCTGTAGTCTCTCCCACTAAGTTTGAGGAGCTATTAGCAAGCTATTCTCATGGAGATAAGCTCATGTCCTTCACACAGAAGTGCACAGATGCCATTCAAAACGACCCCACACTGATAGAGGAGGTGGAGAACCAAAAGAAAAGTGGGCAACTCCTCCCCATCAAAAAGAGGTCCTAAGTTTGTACTAGCCTGGCTCGTGGTGTAATTGTTATGCTAAGAATTTGATCTTGAGGAGTTGACTTTGGTTGAGGTTCTCCTTTCAGTACTGTTCGTACTAATTGTTCCACATGCTCTATATTTTTCGTCAGTATACCTTTTTTTTTCTTATTTTTCGTATTTTAATTGTTCAATGTGTCTTTGAAAATAAAGTACACATATCGTTGTTGAAAGACTGGAATTGTTACTGATGTGAACAAAAGGGTAGATTTTTATTTTAGGAATGCAGAAACTTTGGAATAGCCTATGTATTAGCCTACATGTGGACATCATTTGCAAAAGGCAACCATTTCTATATTACAAATTGCTTCCACTTCATCTTTAAAAAGTTTTGTAAATTGTAAACATTAACAGATGATTTGTAAAAGGTAATAGTGAGTTACACATATTGAGGTAAGTGTCTGAATATGAGGACACATTTTCACTTTAGATTAGGGGAGGAAAAAAGTTTTGTAAATACATTGTAAACACTAATAGATCATTTGTAAAAGGTAATACTAAGTTACACATATTGAGGTAAGTGTTCAACTTGAGGGCATGCTTCCACTTTAGATTAGGGGATGTAAAAGGGTTTGTAAATAAAGTCCAAACTCTAACTGATCATTTATAAGATCTTATGGTGAGGTACAGATATTGAGGTAAGTGTTTGTGTAAGAGGGCATGTTTCCACTTCAGATTAGGGGATGGAATTAACTTTGTAGATGTATTGCATTTCATTGATAAAGTATTAAGAAATAATTCATAACTGGAAAGGAATCTGGGCCATTTGCAGTCTTCCCCATGAGGCTTGCATAAATGATAAACAAAAGCTTAGTGACATATGAACAATAATGAATAAATGTTTAATGTTTTCTGTATACTTATTGTAAGTATACATTGCCAAGGCAATGCATTTTAAATAATATGTCCTAATCATTTATAAAAACTATCTAAATGTTTTGTTCATAATAAGTTCATTATCTATTACTCCTGGATGCAGCAGATATAGACATCCAGTAAATGTTATTTAACACATTAGCATGTGTCTATACACATTCTGTTAATGCTTCTGTGGCTTTCATTTCAATCACACTTAATGATTTACAAGCTACTCTTAATGTAATAGTAACATATCTACGACTACTTAGAAATAGTTTACTAATTATTTAAAAATAATATTTTCAATATTATACTAAGTCTACAAATGATGCACAATACATTGGAGAAAAGTGAACTTGTTTGGTTTGGTTTTGGCAAAAGACATGAAAAGTTTGTAATTGTTTACTTAATTATTTATTCAATTATAACATAATCATTTACTAATGTTTTTCAAATGAGGAGTAACTTACATAATTAATATAGACATAGCATTTCCTACTCATTTACAAATGTTTGTAAAACTTTGTAATTGTTTACTAAATTATTTGTTCAATTATTACACAATCATTTATTAATGCTACTCAAATGAGGAATAACTTACATATTTAACATAAACATAGCATTTCCTACTCACTTACGAATGTTTGTAAATGTTTAGTTTATTATTAGTTCATTATTTACTAAGAGTTACTAATGCTTTATAAGCGACCGTTATTCTAAAGTGTTACCAAAACATCTTGTATTTGTTGTTTTTTTACTTATTTTTGAAGGGGCATTTTTCCAGTGTATTTTTCAGATTGATCTGAGTTTGTTCATGTTAATGATGAATCCTCCATGCACACCAAAGTCAGTCACAGAGTTCTACAAGGTTCTGTGCTCAGATCACTTTTATTCAGCTTATATATATTTCCTTTAGAGAACATTATTCAGAATCACTCCATTAACTTTCATTGTTAATGGCCTCTGCCTTCTCTCTCTTTAAGTCAACCAGTCATGGCGGATGACCGTCCACCAACAAGCTTTGTTCTGATCGAGGTTTCTGTGTGTTAAAAGAAAGTTTTTCCTCGCCACCATCGCCAAGTGGTAGCTCATGGTGGAACTGTTGGTCTCTGTAGATAATATCAGAAAGAGTACGGTCTAGATGGAAAGTGTCATGAGATAACTTTTGTTATAAATTGGCGCTATATAAATAAAATTGAATTGAATTGAAAAAATAAAGTAGATCAATGGAGGGAATGTTAGATTCCGCCTGACCTAAAAAGCTACATGAGCAGAAACGTGGCAAAACATGGTAAGTAGGTTTCCACCTGATTTCCTCTGTAAATCAAAAATATATATATATCTTCACCATCATCATCCCTGTCTTTTTAATGTCATGGACGCTGTAAGATTCCGTCGCGACAGAGCTCCTAACCCACAGTGCATCGCAGAAAGACAAAAAGTAAAAGTAAAAGTTACCAACCCTACCGGCTATCACTGTGGGAGGCAGAGGCTGTTTTCTGGGACGGGGTTCACTGTAATGTGGGTAATGGAGAACTAGGCAGGTTGTAGTGACTTTACATGATACATTTATCAATTATTTAAGTTTCAAAGCTCAAAATCCACTTTTTTAGCACAACATGTTTGTCTCAAACATTGCCAAAACAGTTATGTGGGCTGTTTCTTTTACTGAGGTTTAGAGAAATTGATTTGTGCTGAACTTAACCTGAACTTAACATCTAACTGAATAAAAGCACAAAAAGTACAGGAGAGTGCAATATACTCCAGGTCCCTTAGGAGGGGTTGAGGGCAGTAAAATGTGGGATAACTGCCCTGAATAATAATAATAATAATAATAATAATAATAATAATAATAATAATAATAATAATAATTATTATTATTATTATTATTATTATTAGTATTATTACATAAATAAAATGTATTCATCCTAATCATCACCTTTGCCAGCTGTGGGAAATGGACAAACTGCTGCCTCCTGCCTATGCTCTGCCTGTACACATCTAGTCTGGAGGTCACCTCACTTTGCACTGAACCAGAGTAACACCATTTCCTTGCAGTTTTAATGTAACTTTGTTCATGTTTTCAAAGAGGTTTGCAAGGTACATGATGTCGCAGCAGCTGGATGACACCTGTTCTCCCAGAGTTGCATCGACCTCCTCCAGAAACTCCACGACGGTGTCAAACAGCACACAAAAACGAGCAAGGCCCCCTTGAGAGCCAGTGGACATCAGTGTGGAGAAGAAGACTTCTTAACTGCCTTGACAGCCATGTTGAGAGACTCATTGAAAACTGGAGTTTTACATTTGGCCACAAGGTTGTGGTGGTGCAAGACACAATGGACTGTCATCACATGCAAGACCTGCTACTTCAGCAGAGCAGTGAAGCCACGGTACCTTCCAACCATAGAGGGGCACCATCAAGGTTCAAGGTTTAAGGGTTCAAGGGGGGGTTTATTGTCATTTCAACCATATACACAGTACACAGTGAAACGAGAGTATTTTGCTAAGGACTATGGTTTTGCATATAACATAGAACATAGAACATAGTGCAGCCAGAACTACAATAAAGTGCACACACATTACCAAAAACAAGAAGGGCTATATTCATATATATACAGTATGGCTGTATGAATATATACAGTATGATATTGATAGATAGATTGATAGATACGGTAGATATTGAATAAAACAATTAGGCGGCAGCAGATAAATAAGGTGCAATGTGCATGGATATATGTGCACGTTTACATTTTGCTGTTCAACAGTCTGACTGTCTGTGGGAAGAAACTGTTTCCCATCCTGACAGTGTTAGACTCTAAGCTGCAGAACCTTCTATCAGAAGGCAGCAGGGAAAACAGTCCGTGGGATGGGTGAGATGGATCATCTACAATGCTCCTGGCTTTGTGCACGCAGCGTGTGTTATAAATGTCCGTGACTGAGGGGAGAGAGACCCTGATGATCTTTTGAGCAGTCCTCACAATGCGCTGTAGGGTGGAGACAGTCGGAGACGGTGCAGTTGCTGAACCACGCTGTGATGACATTTCCGCTGCTCTCGATGGTCCCTCTGTAGAAGGTGGTCAGGATCGGAGGTGGCAGGTAGCTCTCCGCAGCTTCCGCAGGAAGTAGAGACGATGTTGAGCTCTCTTAGCGTTGTGTCTGATGTTCAAGGTCCATGTGAGGTCCTTTGCGATGTGGACGCCCAGGAACTTGGAGCTCTGGACAATCTCCACAGGGGAGCCGTTGATGTTTAGCGGTGTGTGGACATGTTGGGCTCCTCTAAAGTCAACAATGACCTCTTTTGTTTTGTCCACATTGAGGGACAAGTTACCAGTTAGTGAGCTGTTCTACCTCCTCTCTGTACAGGACCTTGTCGTTTCCACTGATCAGCCCCACCAAGGTTGTGTCATCAGTGAACTTGATGATGTGATTTGTGCTGTTCACTGCAGTACAATCGTAGGTGAGCAGAGTGAAGAGCAGAGGGCTGAGCACGCAGCCTTGAGGGGCTCCTGTGTTCAGCACTGTGGTGTTGGAATTGTTTGGATTTGAGCCACTTTCTTTCAGCAGCTCTGGGCTTGGTGTGCAGCGATCGGAGGGTATCATTCAACCATGGGTGAGATTGGTTGGATCGAGCAGGCCTCGTTGATAGAGGACACAGTTTGTCCAGACATGATTCTGTGGCATCGTTAACCTTCAGAGAGGAGAATGTACTGAGTGGAGGTAGAGCAGAGACGACAATAAAGTGGGTTGGAAATAAGTTGTTGAGTTTGCGGCAGAACGTAACCATTGGTGGAGGAGCAGAGGGTTACCTGACAGAGTGACATTAAACTGGATAAAAAAGTGATATGATAGGTGGAGAGGCATTACCACCAGGGCATCTGTGGCACAGTTTCGAGTAAGAATCAATTTAGCTATTAGCAAGGAGATGTTGTAGGATGCCACCAGCCCACTATCGTTCCTTCGTTTTCCTGGCAAAGAGACTGCTAATGGTGCTCCCACCGTGCTTCTCTTTGAGGGCCTGGAAGAAGGGATGCTACTTATCGGCCTTATCCGGGTGGATCTTCATATGATGCTCCTTGAGACGTGAGGATTTCATCGCCTCATTCGAAAAAACTTGTTCACATAATAAACACATTGGAAGTTATGCATTTGTTAGAGAAGGTGGAAGGAGAAGGAGAATGTTCTGTGCCATTTTGCTAATATGTTGTTTGCTAGCGTTGCAAACTGTAAAAAAAAAAATAACCGTGCAAATGTATCACTTTATGGCCACATTATGTGGTGTAACTTATTTGACATTATGGCAGAATTAAATTAGCAGATTTTTGAATTTGGGGCATTCTAGACAAAATAAACTTTTCATGCTCCATGTTTTGTGATTTCACATTTTCTTTTATTCATTGGCTTAAAGATGAAGGATTTTAATGTTTAATTAAGACTTTTTAGTTCACCACATTTATAACGCTGCCGAGAAAACTTGCGATGTCTAAGCTGAAATCAAATCGGCCGATGGTATCGTCAGGTGTCAGGTGTTTTAGAATATTGTTCATGTTTTATTGTATAGGCTAGTTTGTGTACATATGCATTATGTTTATATGCATTGGCAATGTTGTATTGCAGTCATGTCAACAAAGCCACTTGGTTTGAATTGTGTTTTAATGTGCATCAGGGGAAGTCTGACAGTGGACTATCCGTCTTGTACAGTAAATGTGTAACCACTGCGGTAACAAGGTGTTCACGGTTTATCCTTTAGAGAAATTAATGTTTTTAAGGATGAGGAGGAAGGAGGGCTCTGCAGGAAGGATAGAGATAAATCAGTTGTATGACAGAAAGCTTTAGTCAGAATGCTGGCAGAGCTCAGCAGCTTCAACTCTCTCTGGTGATGGAGACCTCTGAGGGAAATGAACTCTGCATTTCACAACTGCTCAACACCTCCTGCAGGAAACCAATTAGTACTCACGTTGAGTCCATGCTGGCTTACATTCTGCTGTCCTTTATCGCTGTGCTCACTTCAGCTCTTAACCTGCTGGTCATCATCTCTATCTCTCACTTCAAGTAGACATTCATTAATTTACAATGACTATGATAGATAGTGATGAAAAAAGAAAATACAAATGAAAAAACAGAGACAGAGGAATTTTTCCAAGTTATGATTTTGTATTTCAGCCTTTGCTCAAGTTGCTTTTATCTGAATTATGATTGATATTATGAATAATAATGATGATGATATATTGTTACTCTTCCTCCCCAGGCAGCTCCACACCCCCACCAACTTCATCCTCCTCTCTCTGGCTTTCTCAGATTTCTTTGTGGGCTTCCTCATGGCCTTACAAATAATGGCCTTAGACGGATGTTGGTCCCTTGGTGAATTTTTGTGTACTCTTTTTCACTATCTAGGATATATTATTACCTCTGCCTCAATAGGAACCATGGTGATAATATCTATTGACCGCTATGTGGCTATTTGTCATCCTCTGCATTACTCCACTCAAATCACAAAAAAAAGAGTTCAAGTCTGTATTTGTCTGTGTTGGATATGTTCTGTAATCTTTCAAAGTCTGATTCTGAAGCATACCCTGAAACCACCAAGCCAGATATCCTGCTCTGGAGACTGTGTCATTGCCATTGACTACATTGCTGCACTTTTAGACCTTATTTTTTCCTTCCTAGTTCCCATCACTGTTATTGTTGTTTTGTATATGAGAGTATTTGTGGTGGCTGTGTCTCAGGCTCATGCCATGAGGTCCCACATTGCAGCTGTTACACTCCAGAAATCAGGGAAAATAATGGCAAAAAAATCTGAATTGAAAGCAGCCAGGACTCTCGGTGTTGTTATAGTTGTGTTTCTGTCATGTTTCTGCCCATTTTATTGTGTTGCAGCGCAACAAGACTTGAGCAGTACTTTTGCTGCAAATATTGTTATATGTTTGGTCTATATTAACTCCTGTCTAAACCCTCTGATCTATGCACTTTTTTATCCATGGTTTAGAAAATCAATTAAGCTCATTGTTACACTGAACATACTGGAGCCAGACTCCTGTGATGCCAACATGCTGTAGAGTCTCTGCATAGTGCCTGAAATGGTGATGAAAAATTGAATGCTGTAGATCAGGGATGTCCAAAGTATGGCCCAAAGCTTCATTTTTATAATATATTATTTATGGCCTGCTAGGATTGTCAGATACTAGAAGCACTACAGAAGCATTTGAACCTTTAAGGACATAACTGCTGGTGTTATGTACCTGTGGATGTGACACAAAATATTACTTTCTGAATGATCTTGTGAAAGAGAAGAACAAGAGTGATATGTTTTAAACTTTATTGTTAACAGACTTTGCATTACTCATAATAAGTCACAGTCATAGTTTAGAATTAACATGATCTTTAGTTTTGTATCAACTTCATGCAAGTTTAACGTATTCCATACAATTTATTCTTTGTTATCTGACTCCAGATGTGAAAGAAAGGAAGAACTGGCTTTTAGATTTGTTCGGGCCTGATTGGCTTAGAATTGGTTACATTGTCATTTTTTAAAAAAAATAATTGTGACAATGAAAACAAATTGTTAGAGAACAGTGCATTTGTATGTAACTTTTATTGGTCATTTTTTCATTTTTAAAATGTTATTATTGGCCCCCTGGCATCTTCACATTGTCAAATCTGGCCCTCTTTAAAAGAAGTTTGGACACCCCTGCTAGATCATACTTGGGTCTTAACGTTTGTTGATGTTACAACTAATATTCTCTGAGAATGACTGTTAAGTTATTGTGGTTTGTTTATGGCTGTTGTTGTGCTGGCTGTGTACTTCAGAAAACTGAAAATTGTCCAACTGTCTAGTAGCACATTTAACCCTTGTACCCTGTTAACGAAAGATCACACATTTACCAACAAGGGACAAAAGTGTCCTCTTCAAAAACACCATAAAATCATCATATGTTAATATTTTCTTCCCATTTTTTTAAATAAATCTTTTGATCAACTTGAGTCCTGATCATAAATACCAAATATTCAACAATTTTCAGAATTTTAACCCTTTAAATGCCAGTGTTAGGGACGGCATCACAGACTTCTGCTAAAAAAACACATAAAAGTTGAGATCTCCCCCTCCAATGTAAACAACAATGGTCATCTTTGCAGTATCAAGATTAAATATTGATACAAAAATGATTAAAAATAAGACAAGAAATAAACAATTTACACACAAAAAAATATAATTACAAATGTAAATGCATAACAGAAACCAAACAGTGTTACAAATCTTTGCTAATTAAAAATCTTCTCAGGTGTTTTTTAAACAATGATAACTTTGATATTGATTGTAGTGATGTGGGTAGATTGTTCCAAAGAGACAGACCTCTGTATTTTAAGATGTATAGATTAAGGGAAGTCCTACAATATGGAAGATAAAAGTCCTTTGAATGTCTTGTATGATGCAACTGAATGTTTGAGGAAAACTTAAAAAAATTCTGGAAAGAAAATGGCAGGTCATGAGTTAGATGTACATATTTATACATAAACACACACGTTTGATATATATTCACATTGAAAATTGATAACAGTTTGAAATTTTTGAAAAGAGGAGCAGAAGAATCAGTTCTTTTAGCAAAACTAATTATTCTCAAAAAAAAAAAAAAAAAAATCTTTTGGATGAGTAAAATCTTGTTAAGAAAAGTAGGACATGTAGCAGCCCACACAGTGTTACAATACATAATATAAGGATAAATTAAACTGTAATAAAAAGTTAAGACACAGGAATGGTTTATGAATGAACGAACTCTACTTAGAATACCAATTGACTTCATAGTCTTTTTACAGACAAAATCAATATGGTATTTCCATGTTAATTTTTCATCTATTATGACTCCTAGGAATTTAAAGGTACAGTGTGTAAGATTTGGGGCCTCTATTTTCAGAATAAGGCAAACATGGAATATAATATTCATAACTATGTTTTCATGCATGTATAATCACCTGAAAAGGGTCCCCTTTCGTGGAGGCCGCCATGTTAAAACACCTTATTTATACAGTAGTCCAGAACAGACAAACTAAATACTGACTCTAAACAGGGTCCTTAAAGTGTTGTTTCTCCTTTACATTAGGAAGGTGAGGGTGATGTAAGGAGATTACAATGCAGTGATTGGACCACTAAATGCAACTAAATTCTTATTTCAATATTGTCTATAAATATTTTGGCTTTTTCTTTTGTATACTTTTTGTTTTTATTACAAAATATCATAAAATTAGATTTAATTATATTGAGAGAGAGTTTGTTCATCTGGAACCATCTGGAAAGTGATGACAGCTCTTCATTTGCTTCGCGAATCAGTGTGTCAAAATTTTCATGTGAAGCAACAAGACATGTGTCGTCAGCAAATAAAAGAGGCAGTACATTATGGCAGACCCTAGGAAGATCATTCATATAAATCAAAAACAGGAGAGGTCCAAGGATGGAACCCTGAGGTACTCCACAAAGTAGCTTAGCTCTATTTGAATTATAACTATTAACCGAAACATATTGTTCCCTATCATTTAAATAATTGATTAACCATTTGAGAGCAACATCATGAAACCCATATATATGTAATTTTCCAATAAGGATGTTAAAAATCAACAGTGTCAAAGGCTTTTGACAAGTCTAAGAAAATGCCAAGATGGATATACCATATTGATGGATGTACAATATGTTGTTCTCATCCAAATACTTTTTAATTCTTGAATATACTAGTTTCTCTGAAACTTTAGAAAAACAAGGTAAAACAGATATAGGACGGTAATTGGTAAATATACTGGAATCACCTGATTTGAATAACGGGATGACTTTAGCTATTTTGAGGTCACTTGGTACAACACCTGATTTTAGGGACAAAGTTAAAACATGGGTGAGGGGTTCAACAATACAGGAAACTACCCTTTTTACAAGACTAGACCTTATTTCATCATGTCCTGCAGCAGAATCTTTCAATGCCAGTATAATGGCATGCACTTCTTTAGAGGTGGGAGGAACAAACATACTAATGCCAGGATAATGATCATTGATATTCACAAGGAGGGGTTTGTCTACATTTTTTACATTTTTACCTAAAGAGGGACCAATATTTACAAAGAAGTAATTAAAGCCATTTATTATGTCCAGAGTATTAGTAAACTTTCTCACACCATCAGAAAATTGAGATGGGAAAGTATTGAATGCCTTTTTCTTATTCAATAGTTCATTAATGAGGTTCCATGTGGCTTTTATATCATTACAAGACTGTTCAAATTTATCTGAAAAGTATGTTTTTTTTTGCAGTTTGTAATAATTTTGTGAAATGATTCCTATATTTTTTATATACTTCAATATTAAAAGGGGTGGGGCAAAGAACACATTTTTTGTATAATTTATTTTTTTTATAGAGGATCTTTTTAGGCCTGGTGTGATCCAGGGCTTACATTTTTTAGAATTGTAATTCGTGTTAATTTGAACAAGTGGAAAACATTTGTCAAATATAGATGAAAATATTTCCATGAACGTGAGATAAGCCAATTCTGCATCCTGATTGTTGAACACCTCCTCCCATGATGCTTCCTCCAACATGGCTGTAAATGGCTCTTCATTCTTTTTAGTGAATTTACGACATTTCATCCTCATATCAGATTTGTCCTGTAGTTCAGTTTTGGTTGAAAAAAATTTTAAAAAATGGAAAATGATCAGAAATATCTGTTAACAATAACCCAGAATTGATTATATAATCAAAATAATTTGTAAATATATTATCAATCAAGGTTGCAAATGTATTTGTTATCCGAGTTGGTTAAGAGGATGGAGGTAAGATGCATATAGAATATTCAAAAACTCAGTTGATAGATTGGACTCACTTTTGAGAATATCAATGTTAAAGTCTCCAAGAAGAATGCACGCCTTTCCCTTATTGCTTATCAACTCTACAGTATTGGACAGGACATCATTGAAAGTACTAACATCAGTATCTGGTGGCCGATAAGTGCATCCAATTGCAACACTTTTCCCACCAAAAATACTGGAACTTGGTATTTCTATGAAAAGTGATTCTACCTCAATTTTGTCTAAACTGCTACTAAGCTCTTTTCTCTCAATAAACTGAAAACTACTGTCAACAAAGATTGAAACTCCTCCCCCCCTTTTGTTTTTCCTACATGAATGTACAGCATTATAATTAGGTACTGAATAAAAAGATGCTGTATCATCACTGAGCCATGTTGCTGATAGAGCAAGCACTGACAATGCATGATTTAAAGTTGACAGATATTGAATTAGGTGATCATAGCTTTTTGGTAGACTGCGTATGTTAAGATGCAGAGTTGAAAAAACATTCATATAACATATTTAACCTATTTGGATATTGTTTATTTGGAGTCGTCGACAGCTAGAGTCCACAGAGCAAAAGAGTCAGCAATAGAGGTTTGGCATTCACTCCTAACTAATACTAATACTATTAACTAATCCTCCGTGGTTTTCAGGTGTAATATGTGACTGAGATATAGAGTTCTGAATCTAAAGGGGTGGGTTGTGTTTTTTTTTTTTTTTTTTGCTCTGACTTTATATATATATATATATATATATATATATTATTATTTTTTAATATTTTATTTATTTATATGTATTATTTTATTTTAGTTGTTTATTCATATGTATCTGTATATATGCATATGTATATGTATGTATGTGAATATATATTTTATGCTCTATTTTTGTAACGTGGATATACCTATCTATATTTTTTCTTAAAATAAAATAAAAATTTGATCACAAAAAATAAGGTATCAGCGGTAAGGCTGGTAGGAGGAGGAAGAGGAGGCGGAGGGTTGAGTAGTGATTTAAAGGTGGAAAAAAGTTTCCAGGTGTCAGTGACACTGTTAATTTTGTCATTGTAAAAAGCAGTCTTTGCAACAGAGATGCTTTTAGAGAAGGAGGACATGAGTGTCTGGTAGCTTTTGAGGTTATCAGCTAGTTTGGATTTGAGACGTATTTTTTCAGCAGCTCTGAGCTTGGTGTGCAGCAATTGGAGGGTATCGTTCAACCATGGGTGAGATTGCTTGGATCGAGCAGCCCTTGCAGATAGAGGACACAGTTTGTCCAGCTATGAGTTCAGAGTGGAGCAGAGTGAGTCTGTGACATCATTAATCTTAAGAGAGGGCACTTTTACTCAGTAATTTCAGCGTCTTTCCTGCCCCCTTGCTATGCTCCATTTTGTTCTACAGCCTAAACTGCGTTTTACTGACCTGAGCAAGAAAGTTGGTATGCCCACACGTTGTACTTTGACCCTATCAGGGTAGCCCTCAATGCATGAGATACTGAAAATGACACAGGTGGCTTCAGAAATTTATGTCACTTGCAAAGCAAGGGGTAAAACCAGGAAGTTGAAACACTGACCGTGAGGAGCTCCAAAGTTCGCTCCTCACGGTCATAGTTCACAACACGAACCAAGACCTTCACTGACAATAAGATAGATGCTAGCTCAGCATACTGACTGACAGACAAATTAACTCTTGAAACTCTACATGGAGACGTGTTCTTAGGACCACACCTCATATGCAATCCTGAAACCAAAGGGCGTATATTGGCACCACATTTGAAATATGTGAGCGAAACACAAACTGTTACATTTCCAGTCAAACCTCTCGCCCTTTGTTCTCTCTCTCTTCTCCACCACCACCAATTAATTTTCCACCTGTTTAAGGGTGGTGACCCAAGAAACGTTAACGTTTAACTTTATCATTCATGATTATCTTTTATTTGATTTCTAATTGATTTTACCCTTTAGACCATTTGGAATCACCAACATCAAGGTTAACTTGACAGATAAGTATACCCAACCCCCTGACCTGACCAACAAAACCAAGTCATCCTTTGTTCTCCCTCTTAACATGGCTAAACACAGAACTGATAAACTTTGTTAATGTGTATGTTTACTTACTGATGTATTTCCATCTGAGGTTTATTGTTGTTGTAATTGTTTCTGCGGTTAGCTTGAGGCCAGTAAATTCAGTTGATGCTAATTAGGTTTGTTTCACACAGACACAAGGTCGTGGCATACAACTAACTAACTCTTTAGATCACACAGATCACACACGCACACGTAGATCTTTGTAGACACAGCCTCACAGGCGGAGAGGAAACCCAAACCTCCCGCTCCATATATTTCTTTGTAACACTTTTATTTTTTAGTTCTATGCGTGTGCAGGTTGAGCATACACCTGTAGACCAGAGACATACACATTCCTTCTAATGCGCACCCCAACGTGCACACAGTTACACATCCATGGTCTCTTCCATGCTCCTCGGTCTCTTCGTATTATAGTACATGTAGATTAGACCATATTGTGTATATAATGCCTTTTTTTATCTTGTTAATAATGTCTATACACATTCTGGTCTGTTTAATGTGTTAACTTGCTAGCTGTTGATGTGGTCATTTGGGTTGTAATTGGAGGGGGTTCGAATCCTGGTCAGGGTGAAATAACACCAATCCAGTGGGGGCCCTTAGGCAATGTCCTCAGTGCTGCCAGCCTACCTCAGGATGAGTGTAACCGCAAATATTGGAGATATACTGGCTCGGACATTGCCTGGTCAACAAGGTCTGCGTCAGTTGCTGAGGAACAAGAGCAACATGATAAGAAATTGGCTACTGGAACAAGACATCACTGGACAAGGGCTAAGAATATGGAATTGTTGGAATGCTGTTGTACTAGTAACCCCACTGAGAGGGGTTACATACAAAGGATGTGGGCTCCATGGATGTTTTGAAACCCAACATCGAGCCTAACAAATAAACTACTACTAGGCCAGCGTTCCAACATCTGCGATATGAAACTGCTAATATGCTATGGCACGGGCTGCCAGGACGACAGGTCAGAGGTATTGCTGCAATACCAGGGGAGCCAAACACCAGGTAATGGTCGATAGAGCAGTTACCCAAGACCGAAAGACATAGATAGAAGCCACTGATATCAAGACACAGAAGCTCCCCCCAAATCCAGTACCCTGAGGCTGTACACTAAGCGAGGGAAGCCTGGAGGACTGGTGAGTGTCAGAATCACCATCCAGGATGAAACAAACAAGATCCAGAAGTACATCAGGAAGATGGCCCCCAAAGATGAGCTGCTAAGTGAAACCCTCAGGCAGCAGAAACCCAATGGTGCAGAGGTGGAGGATAAACCATCATGGATGAAAAAGACCCTGCATGGCATGTACCACCGACAGATTGAAGAAGTGGCTGACATCAATAAATCCTACCAGTGGCTGGAAAAGGCTGGACTGAAAGACAGCACAATAGCACTAATCATGGCAGCACAAGAACAGGCACTCAGTGCAAGATCAATAGAGGCAGCGGTCTACCAACCCAGACAGGACACTAGGTGCAGGCTGTGTAAAGATGCTCCTGAGACAGTTCTGCACATAATAGCAGGATGTAACATGTTGGCAGGTAAAGCCTATATGGAACGCCATAACCAAGTGGCTGGAATAGTGTATAAGAACATCTGCACTGAGTATGGGCTGGATATCCCAAGGTCAGAATGGAAGACACCTCCTAAGGTGGTTCATAATTCCAACTTCATGGAGCTTTAGTTCCTCTCCGCAGGGTGTAGGCTTCGACTGGCGTAGGCAACTGGCCTCACTTTGCCCTCTTGTTCTGCACCTAAACCATTGTGGCTGGCGTCGACCTCGAGGATAAAGGGGAGAGAGAAGTTAGCTAAAGCCAAGACTGGGGCACTCACTAGCCGTTCCTTTAGCGTCTGGAAGCTGCTTTCACAGCTCTCCATCCAGGCCTCTCCCAGCAACATGTTCCGACCTTTGCAAGCCTTTCCTGCAGAGAGTTCAGCCATGAGGCGATGTAGTGGTGCTGCCATCTTAGAAAACACCTCTACAAAGCGCCTGTAATAGCTGGTGAAGCCTAGAAAAGACCTGAGTTCAGAACCATTAGTGGGATGGGGGCAGTTGGCCATGGTGGAGATCTTACTTGGATCTGTGGAAACACCTCCTCCGAGATTAGGTGACCCAAGTACTGGACTTACTTTTTGAAGAAGGAGCACTTCCCCAATTTAACCTTGAGTCTGTCCTGACGCAGGCGGCTTAGCACCAGATCCAAACGGCTCAGATGCTCTCTCACACTGGAAGAAAACACAATAATGTCATCAAGGTACAACAGTAATTACTGGCAGTGTTGGGCTCCAAACATCCTTTCCATAAGGAGTTGGAATGTACCTGGTGCATTACACAATCCAAATGGCATGCAGTTGAATTTAAATACCCCAAAAGGTGTGCAGAAGGCAGTCTTTGGCTTATCTTGTTCAGTTACTGGTACTTGGTTGTAACCACTAAGTCCATGGTAGAGAACCATTTAGCTCCTGACAGCGCATCCAAGGACTCTATACGAGGGAGGGGAAAGGCATTTTTTCTGGTTTTGCAGTTTAGCTGTCGGTAGTCACCACATAGGCGGAGGCTGCCATCTTTCTTCTTAACCAGGAAAATGAGAGAGGCATAGGGACTGCTACTTTCTCTAATAACCTGGGTGTCTAGCAGCTGGTGTATATGGGTCTTAACCGCGTCAGAGACGGTGGTTATGCGTCGATAGCTTTGTCTCACAGGTATGTCGTCAAGTAGAGGAATGTCATGAGAGATAAGGTTAGTACAACCAAGGTCACTCTCAAAAGCAGAAAACACAGGCTCATGTTTCAGAAGTAGAGCCCTAACCTGGCCCTGCTTGGCCTCTGTGAGCACAGATAAATCAAGGGCTGTAATCTGTTCCTGCACTGTGCTAACTTTCCCCACTTGAGAGGCAGCTGTGGCAGTTATTCATCCTGTCTCAATCTCAACTTCACTGATCCCTGTTGGTAAGCTTACAAACTCAGTTGTTGTCAGAAGCCCTATTGGACAGTGGGGTTGAAGTGTCACAGCAGAAACACCTACATTAACAATTGGTATGTAGGCGGTGCCCCATGTAGGTTCAAGGCTCTAGTAGGACTGAGCCAGCGGACCCAAACTGAGCGGAACACGTGGCAGATATCACTTTGATAGTGCCGGCTGGTATGTGGACTGGTCTCTTACCATGAACATTAGTTAAGCCGGCCTGTGAGCTAGGAGTCTGAATCTCAGCTTGGTGACACAACTGGAGAGCTTTCTGCCATGGCTCAGGGGAGTCCTGTATTGCTGGGAGGTTAAACAAATCAGGGCCATGTTGGTCAAAAAGCTGTCTATAACAATCACGAATAATGTTCATGCCCAAAATTCCTGGGACCTTGGGTGGGGTTGACTGCTCAGGGAGGTCTTTAACTACCAACACACCTCATTGTGGAATGGTTTTAATTCAATTTTCAATTTTATTTATATAGCACCATATCATAACAAAAGTTATCTCATGACACTTTCCATACAGAGCAGGTCTAGACTGTACTCTTTATAATATTATTTACAGAGACTCAACAATTCCACCATGAGCAAGCACTTGGCGACGGAGGCAAGGAAACACTTCCATTTTTTTTTTTTTTGAACTTATTTTTTATTGGGTTTTCAGCGACAACATTTCAGTATATACACTTTTGTCTATCCAGCTGTAGACAACAATTGTACACATTATATCCAAATTAAGATTACAAGCAAATAAGACAAACAAACAAAAGCAAAACAAAATCAAATATCCACTCCAAATTAAATACATTGAATATATTAAATCAAATATACATATTCAGACATTCATATATACACAAGCACACAATGCCCAGCTCAAAATTGTCTGCTCAGTAGCATGAGCTAGAGCCCAACAGTCAGGAAAAGGGAATCCCTTAATAGTCTTATTGTATCAATAAAGACATGACAGGACTTCACCGCGTAGTAAAGACGGACTTTTGGAGCCTTAATAAATATGTTAAGGCCTATGAGAATTAGACCCCAAAGCAGAGACTGGACTGGCGTAAAGGTGCACAAAACGTTTATTCAAACAAAAGTTCCTCTAATAAAATAACAAAAGGTGTCCGGCAAGGCAGACCAGGAAACTCCAGAACGAAAAAACACACGAACGAGGCGAAAACAGGAACTCAGGCACGAGCAGCGAAGCACAGGGAACTAAACAAAACACACGAAGAAAAGAACAAGTTAATCATAAGATGGTGAACTACACAGGAAAGATTCACTGAAATGAACACGGTCAGCTCTACCGACGAGTCGGAATTATCTGGCAGGGGAGTAGGGTGAGGACCAGAGGCTTTATGGAAGTTGAGATGAGTGAGTGGCTGCAGGTGTGCCTCATCAGATCCGCCCTGCAGAGGGGAAGAACAAGGAGGCGGGGAAAAGACAGGCAGGGCAAAGACACACAAAACACAGAACCCTCACAAAATATGTAATGTGCTCCATCTGATAGAGGTCCCAAACCTTCTGGATCCATATGTTATTGGAAGGGGTGGTTGGTTTCAGCCATCTAATAGTTATGCACTTCAGTGCTGCTGTAAGTAATATATTTAAAAGATATTTCTCGGACCTCCCATTCAATCCTTTAGGCACTACTCCTAACAGAGCCACAGTAGGATCTCAAGGTATATCCTGTTGGAAAACCTCTTTAAGAGCATCAAATATCTCTCCCCAGAATGTCTTAAGTTTGGGACATAACCAGAATATATGGGTATGATTGGCAGTATGTGCTCCACAATTCCTCCAGCATGAGCTGGAATGTGACTGGCTCATTCTAGATACTATTACTGGAGTCCTGAAAAATCTAATAATCATTTTCCACTTAAACTTCCTCCATGTATTTGAACTTGTGACCAGGTGTGCCTCAGTACATACCTCCTCCCTCGCTTCTTGTGATATAACCATATCCATTTCTGCCTCCCATCTCTGCTTAATCTGCAAGGTATTTTGTGTATTCATGGATAAAAATATATTGTAGAATCTACTAATCATTTTTTCATGTCCATTTCCATTTTCATTTGTATTTCTATTAGGAACTGTTAGAAGTTTTTATGAGTTTTCCCCATTCCTTGTCAGAAATGTTCTAAGTTGCAGATATCGATAGAAATCCATCTTAGAAACCAGACCATATTCTGACCACCTTCTGAAGCCAAATTATTAAATGTCCAAATTATTAGGTGTGAAGCTCTTCATAGATCCAATGCTGATTAATGGTGATATTTGTTTCGGTAATCCAAAAGTTGACTGTACTTTAATCCAAATTTTAAGAGTATTCTTAGTCCAAATTGCCATTTCCTTTATGGGAGCATCCAGGAAGGGTAGGTCTTGCAGAGATTTTAGTGAGCATAGACTTTTTTCTATGTTAAGCCAATGTGTGTCTATATTGTTCTGAAGCCACACTATCATAGGCTTCATTTGTGCAGCCCAGAAATAATATTTCATATTTGGGAGTTTAAGACCGCCGTTTGATTTAGATAACTGTAGAGTTTTAAGTTGAATTCTATGGCGCTTTTTTGCCATATAAATTTTGACATCATTTTTTCCAAATTATCGGATGCAGATTTTGGTAGATTTTAGGTAACATTTCTGTCTGGGTAGAATGTTCATACGGATACTTTCAACGCGCCCCAGTAGAGACAGGGGGAGTATAGACCACCGTTCTAAATTGCTATTAATGCTCCGGATTATTTTATTATAATTAGCATCAAACATATTCTGCAGAGATGGTGGAATATAAATACCTTCCACTGGCCATTTGAATCCACTCTGAAGCTTTACACTATGTGGGATTGTGCCATTTATATCCATAGCCATAGTTTTCTCCACATTTACCTTGTATCCTGAATAGAACCCAAACTTGGAAATTTGTCTTTTTTAAATGTGGTATCGTTAATGCAGGTTTTGTCAGATACAGAATTACATCATCAGCATAAAGCGATAATTTACGTTCTTTAATTACCTTTTGGGGTATTAATTTTTCATTAATTACAATTATTTTTATATCATTATCATCTCTGATGAGCTGGGCCAGGGGTTCAATACTAATAGCAAATAGTAAAGGTGATAAAGAACAGCCTTGTCTGCATCCACGTTGCAAAGTGAATCTCTCTGATCTACAGCTGTTAACTTTGACAGCAGCCTGAGTGACGAGTACAATGTTTGTATCCAAGTAATAAAGTTAGGGCCAGATCTAAGTCGCTTTAATGTTTGAAATAAATACTGCCATGATACACGATCAAATGCCTTTTGGGCATCTAAGGATATAAATACTGATTCTAACTTCCTATCTTGCTGATGATGATATTATGTTTAGTAAGCGGCGTACATTATCTCCATAATATCTCCCAGTGATGAATCCAGTCTGGTCAGGATGGATTATTTGAGTGATTATCTGATTAACTCGCCTGGCCAGGGCTGCCGTTAATATACGCAGGTCCCCATTCAGCAGTGATATTGGTCTGTAGGACTGACATTCAGTGGGATCTTTACCCTCCTTATGTATCACCACTATAGTTGCCTCATTCCAGGATGGTGCCATAATTTTTGATTCGAGTGCATGCCGGTATGCCTTTAGTAACAACGGTGATAGCAAATCTTTGAATGTCTTGTAAAATTCATTAATATATCCACCTGGACCTGGGTTTTTATTGTGTTTGAGAGATGAAATCACCTGCTTGATCTCCCATTCTTCAATTGGCCTATCTAGCTCTTCTGCTGCCGACGCTGTCAGTTCAGGCAATTTTATGTGGTTCAGAAACTCTGCAAGTTTCGTGTCATCCAAGCAAGTGTCTGTATTCTTATATAAACCTTTATAAAAGTCTGCAAAGGATTCTGCTATTTTAACAGGTTTTGTAACAAAGGTGCCCTGTAACTTTACTCTCTGCACTGTATTAGATGCTTGCTGTTTTCTTAAACTAAATGCTAATAATCTACTCGCCCTGTTGCCATATTCATAGTATCGCTGATTGGTAAATCTCAGTGTTCCCCCAAAGTTTTGTCTGATAGTAAACTATTAACTTCTCTGCAAGCTGCATTCAAATTATTTAGAATACTGATTGAAGCCGTTTTTTTCTGTTTTTGTTCAAGCTCTTATTTTATCCTCCAGTTCTAGACTCTTTTTGTTTTTTCCTGGGACATGAAAATGAAATAATTCGGCCTCTGATATATGCTTTAGCACAATCCCACAGTATCAATGGTGATGTTTCAGGCAAGGTATTGGTGTTCTGTGATGAAGTAGACAAATTCTTTATCGTTCAGAAGAGATGCATTAAGCCTTCATTGCTTGGAGGTTTGTCTGTGGCCTATATTCCACTTAAGCGCTGTGGGTGCATGGTCTGACATTGTAATACGTAATATCTAAAATATCTATTATCCTATAAGACTCACTCTTAGGTGTGAAAAAATAGCCAGTCCTTGAATAGGACATGTGCCTACTTGAGTAGAAAGTAAAATCTTTACTTTTTGGAAATTTGCTCCTCCATACATCCACAAGACCTGACTCTGAGGATAGATGTTTAAGCATTCTGCTCATTTTGGACAAGGGGGCTTTCAAGGCAGGTTGCCGATCCATTAACTGTGACATAACACAATTAAAGTCTCCTCCCATTGACAATAGTCCAGTGCTATACTGTAATACTATATCAAACAGTGTTCTGATAAAGCCTGACTTGTTTTCATTGGGTGCATATACGTTTAAGAGGGATACCTCTATGCCATCAATTAATCCATTGACCAAAACATATCTTCCTTCAGTGTCTTTGTGCACCAACGTTTGTGTGAAATTGATTTGTCTACATATAAGTATGGACACCCCCTTACTTCTCCCGGAGCGGTGTGAGGAATAATATACTTTATCTGCCCATGACTTTTTTAACTTTTCATGCTCCCCATCAGGTAAGTGGGTTTCCTGCAGATATGCTATCTGACAGTTAACCTGTTTCAACTGGTGCAAAATTTTCTTTCTCTTGATAGGATTATGAAGACCCTTAACGTTGTAGCTTATAACTTTTAGTGTGTCCATTATCTATAATATGTGACTGCCCTGCCTATACTGTTTAGGCTGCCATGGGTTTTCACTCTGGTGACGTAATGGTCTGTCTTTTTCCGAGGTGATCAGCTGACTACATCAACCTGATCGGGAGCACCTGGGCCCGGTGTTCCAGCTGGATAAAAGGGCTAGTGGCTGCCTGCCGGGGGTGGCTCGCTTCCTTCGCCAGCGTCCGCACCTTTTTGGTCCATTCGGCGTTTCATTTATTTCTACTTCACAACACCCCATTTTACATGATCAATACACCCACATTTACATGACTGAAACCACTGGCGTACACACCTCATACCTGCGTTACTTTAGGTTGTGTTACTTTATTTAAATAAATATGTTTTTCTATTAGCTATGCACTGCGTCTCTCCCGTTTTTGTTATCTCCTTCGGGCCAAGTCATGACAAATGTGAAATATATATCTTAGTCTTCAGACATGGGATAACCAGGAGGAGAAATGAGGAGCAAAAGCAAATACTTTGCATATAACTCGTCAGCATTGTTATGTGGATCATGGGAAGCGGCAATACTAATAGGGTACAAAGGGAGTGGAAGAAGAAATAACTACAGCTGTGTCTAAAATTTCCATCATTAACAGAATCAGTAAGAATCCTGATGTAGAGAAAAGTTGGTACCCTTGGTGTCACAGGGTCCCCAAAGAACAGATGGACCATAACAACCAAAAGAACAAGATAGCTAACGGAACTGCAGCTAGCTAACATTGCTAAAAATATGGTGGGATCAAGTCCCTGGCCGCAAAAGTAAGAAGCAAGAGTGCACGTCTAGGTTGAATTTGACTGTGCTTGGGGTGCACTAGAATAGAAAAAATAAAAAAATAAATCAGTTCTTGGACTCCTGCAAATCCTAATACAGTTTCAGCATCTCCTTATTATAGTGTAGCAACTCAAATTACAGAGTTAAGATCAACATAAATATTGAAAATATTAAATTTGCACTTTCCAAGGTATAGTAATGAGAAGTAGTTGACTTAACTTGTATGTTAATGTAATAGTGAGGTATTAAACTGTCTCTCATAAGAAGAAAGTGCTTAATTAAGTACGAAATACAATATACAGCTGAAAACTTGGAGCAACAGGTGAATTACTGCTGGGATATAACAGGTGATATTTAAGTATTAGCCTTAGTAATGGTAGTATAGTGTTCACCTTACTGTTATTATCCATACATGTATGGATACATTCAGACCTGAGGTTCTGTGAATGGGATAACCTTCTTCTGGACGAACTCCATGGCCTTCACAGGGTCTAGAAACTCCTTGTCCTCATCCTTATACGAAACACGGAGTCTAGCAGGATAAAGCAAACCATAACAGACTCCTCTCCGTCCTCGGAGCGCCTTCCTTACATCTGTAAATGCAGCTCTAGCCTTGGCCACGGCGGAGGTGTAGTCCGGAAATATGGCAATACGGTTTTCATTGTAGATCAGCGGAGCCCTGTCCCGCTCTCTTCGGAGGATCTCTGTGGCGTCTCCGTCATGGTGCAGCTTGGCGATAATCACTCGTGGCTCCCGGTCTCCTGTTGTCCGGGGAGTTGCGATGCGGTGCAAGCAGTCTATTTTGATGTCCCGGTCCATCTGCAAGGCCTCTTTAATGACTTTTAACACAACTGTCGGTGGTGTTGAGTCCGGCTGTTCATCGATGCCAGTTTTTCGGATGTTGGCAACATCCGTCTCATCCTGCCCTCCATATCCTCACACCGTTCTTATAGGGTGACCACGGTCACCGTAGATTGCAGTGAAACCACCTCGTCTGACCATGTCGACAGTCCGCCTTTCATGTCCTGAATATCCACATTCATATGCTCGATTTCTGTACAGATTGCGGCTGTGTTGTTTGCAATGTCCGATCACATCGCCTGTAGTTACGACTTTAGGGCATTGAAATCCTCCGCCAACACGCTCTTGAGCTCCTCTCTGATAATTATGGAGATCTCTCCCCTTATGGATGACACAATGTCCGCTTTAAATTTGTCAGCTGCCATCCCTGAACTTTCCGTGTGGGTGGGCGTGGGTGGATCTGGGTTACCTGGCGTAAGCGTAGTCTGCCTGGTGCTTCTTGCAGGCCGGGGAGCGTTGGGCCCTAACGTATTTATTTAACTTTTCCGCCATACAGGCTGATACCACTACTCTACTCAGTCGTTAGTATCCCAACGATAATCTCTGTGGTTTAATTACTTATTTTCCAGTTGGAGTGGCTGTTTTAGTCAATAATTATTGCTATTTTTGCATGAGCCCCGAGAAAGGTGTCCTACTTCATGCTCTGCTCAATAGCCCCCCTCCGGAAAAACTTCCTTTTAACAGGCAGAAACCTTGGGCAGACCCAAGCTCATTGGTAGACGGTCAACCACCGTGACCAGCCTAGAAAAACTGGTTCTCACCCACATCAACAACATGGTCCCAGACACTGTCGACCCACTCCAGTTTGCCTACCGCCCCAACCGATCAGTGGACAATGCGGTAGCAGTAGCCCTCCACCACACCCTGCAACACCTGGAAGCACCAGAACGTATGCCAGGATGCTCTTCCTGGACTACAGCTCTGCCTTCAACACCATCCGGCCGGGCAAGCTGATCGGGAAGCTGACAGACCTCGGCGTCCCAACTCCCACCTGCAATTGGATTTTGGATTTCCTGACAGAAAGACCACAGGTGGTGAAGATGGGAAGACGGGTGTCCGCTGAGCTCATCGTCAGCACAGGATCCCCACAGGGCTGCTGCCTCAGCCCCAAACTCTTCACTCTGTACACACATGACTGTGTCTCCACCCAGGACAATGCCATCATCATCAAATATGCGGATGATACTACCATCCTGGGGCTCATCAAGGGGGGAGATGAGTCGGGATACAGGACTGTGGTTAACAACATCCTTGTCTATGGAGAGGAGAACGACCTCATCCTCAACACAGACAAGACAAAGAACAGCATTAGAACAGCAGAGGGAATCATCAGAGACTCACTCCACCCAGCTCACTCTCTGCTCAGACACAAACGCTGCACGTACAACTTCAGACACAGCAGAGCGGACAGTATCATTACACATAAAACTCTTTTTCAATAGCTTCTTCCCCGCCACAGTTAGACTGATGGCAAAACAAAACTGCTGAATATGTGTATATGTACAACACTACCTCGCTTTACCTGTGCAATATGCGACTATTAGCACCTTACTGAACAATGAGAACTCTCTGTCTCTCTCTGTCTCCCCCCCCCCCACCTCAGAACCAGTCTATTTGTCTATTTATTTTATTGATACTTACTACTCTGCACGTCACCACCTGCTGTACAGCGCATCCATACTTTATACATTTATATTGTTTTATTTACATTGTTTTTTTCTTATTATTGTGCCTTATCCTAATGTTGTATATAGCCTCCATATTTGAGCTGATACTTCTCTATATATTTATTCTTCCTATTTAAGTTCTTTTAAGTTTTTTCTGTTGACCACAAGAAAGCCCTGCACAAGAATTCCTATGTGTCTGGACAGTGGTCTGTTCACAAATGGCAAATAAAAAACCTTGAACCTTGAACCTTGAGTTAAAGATAGAGAGGGGCAGATAGAGCGAGAGGGGGGAATAGATAGATAAATAGAGAGAGATAGAGAGAGACAGAGAGACACAGATTTACAGCAGCAGCAAATCATTAACTAACTATAAACTGTAATGGAGATATGGCAGCAAAAATGACAGTAATATTATAAGTAGTGGACGTTGTGCAGGACCACAGCAGCAGCCACGATCCATGAGAACCTGCTGGACGAGAGAGCACAGAAACTCCGGGGAAGAAGTTTAGTTAGTAACATGCGTAAACATGCATTAATGAGACATGCATGTTTACAGATGGTGATGGTGATGGAGAGAGAGAGAGAGAGAGAGAGAGAGAGAGAGAGAGAGAGAGAGAGAGAGAGAGAGAGAGAGAGAGAGAGAGAGAGAGACTTTGACATCAGTCTCTAACTTGCCGAGGTAAGGGATATCTAAACCATTAGCAGCCCTTAATTGCAGCAAATGACAAGACTGAAGCTTCAGAGTTTCCTTTGAAGAAACTTTGTACAATGGTAGATACCATAGACCCTGTGCCAAACAAACACTTTACCTCTACACCTGCCAACTTAATGGCTACCTGGGGACAAGAAGTGATCAGTTGGTCCGTCACTGTATCCTCTACCAGGCTGTCATTTGTTGAGCCACCGAGTCCCCCTTCAAATGTTTGGCTCTGCACATTAGAGGGTGCTAGTAGTTGTGATGTGGTGGTACTGGTAGGGGGACGCTCGACCTGTTGCTGAACTCTAGTTTTCTGTGCAGCACAAAGAAAAGAGACTTAATACCTAAGACCACTATTTGGCCTCCCCTCACGTTCCCAACGAATGTCCTTGGCATTCATACATCAAGCAACGAAAGACTAGAGTCCTCACGGACCTGCCGCTTCAGCTCCCTGCAAAGAGCAGAATCGTTAACATTTTCGACAAATTGGTCACGTAGCAGTACAGCAGAGTTAGACATTCTACCAGGGGCAGCAGCAACAACTTTCTCCATTAGACAATACAGAGCATGGGGAAGACTCTCCTTCCAGCTGCTTTCTTGAAACGAAATCTTCCTGCAATGAGACATAGGATTTTGAACAACCATACAAATCCTGTAGGATGTCTATAATCCGTTCTGGGTCCTCTCGCTCAGTCCCGGGCCTATACCTGAGTATGGTCAAAAATAAAATATTCCTGGTCAAGGGGTCCCAGGTACCTAGCTCTCATACTGGCCCGTACTAATTGTACCCACTTATCCACCCCAGTGCTATGGGTACCTCTAAACAAAGGACATTTTCTCTCCCTAGGGAGGTAAAATACATGCTCTGTAGGAACATGGTTATCAGAGGGAACAGGGTTATTAACAGTCTGTACGGTTGAGGTGCTAGGTCCTTGTTGTCCATCTAACCACTTTTGCAAAAGACAATCCTTCTCTGCCTGGAGCTGCTCCCTCAGTTCCTGCAGTTCTTGAGCCATGACCCCTTAACACTGTTTGTGGCACTTTAATGTCCAAATTTTCAGCCAGGAGAATGTCAGGTCCCTCATGGTGCCAACTGCTGTTTTTCCCAAAAAAAAAAAAAAAAAAAAAAAAAAAAAATATATATATATATCTCTACTAAAACAAACACATCTCTAACGGTGGATCCTGCCGACAACGCCAGTAATTGTAACCGGGCCAAAAGAGGCCTCAGCTAAAATACTAATTAGGTAAATTTGTTTGACAACGACACCTTGGCACTTTCACCCAAAGATTTCCTGGTCCGCATGGGATTATTTCAAGTGTATCTTGCAACGGGATCCCTACACAGGCAAGTCCACACAAATTAAAATCAGAGACTAAGTTTGACATGGTTGCCATAAAAGTGTACACATAAATTAACACAATATTAGGGTAAAACACAAAATGCACTAAAACGAAATAAATAAATAAAACATGCATGATAAAAATGGGCCGCCTGTGGTAAGTCACCTGATTCGCACCATTGCAATCCTACGAACGTTTTGCCACACAGTTTCTCGGTTAAAACTCAACCAAATCAATGTTTTCACAAAATGTTCAAAAACAGGTTGTTCTATGACTGCCTAATATAACTAAAACAGACAATAAAATAAACAATGAATAAAACGCAGGCAAAGCAGCAGTGGCCTCTGCTGTGAAAATGCCAAAACAGTATCGTTAGTATGGTATGTATACACAGTTCACGAAATCTGCAGTGAAGAGTTACCTTGGCTGTAAGCTAATGCTGCTAACGAGTGGACAGTCACGCCGGTAGTTTCATACGAGTGCAGCCCAGGGGGTCTGTAACGTACATACAATAAACAGCTGTGTCTCAGGCGAAGAAGCTGATTTTTCGTTAAAGCTGGTGTTGCAGACTATATACCTTTGTAGCGACGCCAAACAATTTGCAGAGGGGATAACCCGGAAGCAGAAAGGTGAAAGGTTGGAGGTGAGGGGTCGCTATTTACAGTGGCCGTACCAACAGTTTCCGCTAGTTACACATCTACTGTATGCAAATGCAGGGACAGATACATTTCTTCACCCCTCCCCATGCTGTGATCCCCAGATCACAACCTTGTCTATCTGCTTCCGGTTTACATACATTTGGTGAATGAACAACCCCACAACCAAAAGGTATGTGCAGAAATATTCTGAGGAAGCCAGTGAGGCACTGAGAGACTGTTTCAAAACCAGCGACTGGGAAGTGCTCTGCAGACCACACAGGAAAGACACTGACAGTTTGACCAGGTGTATTGCAGACTACATTAACCTTTGTACAGAAAACACTGTGCCTGACCAGGAAGGTACAAACCCTGTTTGACCTCTGAGCTAAAGGCCCTGCTGAATGAAAAGAAGAGAGCTGTCAGTTCTGGTGACAAAGAAGAGCTGAGGATGGTACAGAAGGAACTTTAAAGGAAATAAAGAAGGGCAAGGCCTCCCACAGGAGAAAGTTGGAGGGCTGTTGACACTGCCATCATAAAAAGGAGAAACAATGAATAATCAGACAGTCTTGAGTTCATCTGACTGGCATGCTTCATCTCACCAGAGCAAGCTGCAGTCCCTTTATTTGTAATTTGCGGCACCTGTGTGTAACTCCTCCCATTTCAGCAATCACTGGGAACATCTCTGTGCAATGCTGTTTTAGTCTATGCAACTTCAAACCCTCCCAGGACTGTTTCAGAAGCTGAGCATTTTGCCTTTCAGACTTTGTTAACTTGCTCAGATTTGGTCATTTTACACTGGCTTATGTGCTTCTAAATGTGTAAATATGCTATGTTGGACATCTGGCAGTGCTAGTAGCTGACGGGAGGCTTTAAACTGCTTTACCATTTGTTACCATCTGGCTCATGGATAGCAACAAGAAGGGAGGCCACACGCAGACATCTCAAACCAAAGTAACTTTATTTAACTCCAAAGCAAGGTAACTCTAACCTAAGTAATGGGATGTGTAAAATATATAAGGCATCAGTGGTGTTAGCGGTGTATGGATGTGTGAAAATAAGGTGTAAAGTATGTTGTATGGTGCAAAAGCTAAACAAAGAGAAAACAAAGGCTGAGGGCTCTGCAGCAGATACTGCTGCAGGCCCAGGTGAGAGAGAGAGACACGCCCCGAAAGGCAGCCCTTATATGTGCAGCTGAAGCCCAGCCCAAAAAGGGCAGGCCCAGGCAGACGCCCCTCCAAGCTCTACCTGTGTCTGGAAAACAAAAGACATGATCAAAGAAGGCAGATTGGGAGGGGTCGTCACACCATGTCTGTCAAACATTTCCGGACTAGGCTCTCCAGTGTTTGTTTAAAATCTTCCCCTACCTGATCATTGTGTGGGGCTCTAGCTCTAGGGTTCTTCTCAAACTGAGCCCCTCTCCATGACCACCCCCCTTGTACTGCAGGCGAGGTGGGCAATGCCTCTGGTATCCTGCTCTGGTGTCTGTTTTGGCACAAAGCATTTCATTGCTTTCAAGTGCCAGGTCAGCGCTCACAGAGACAGTCAGTACGTTTACATGCAGCAAAAAATTCGAATTTCTGATCGTATCAGACATAGTTCGGACTTTTAAAATGCATGTAAACACCTTAATCCGACCTACTTCGGACCTACTTCGGACCATAACGGACATCTCAAAATCGGATAAGAACACCTCGATAATTCGTTCATAGTCGGCTTTTTAACGCCATGTATACTCAGCAATCGGATCTAAATCGGATTTTGCATTCTGCGCATGCTCGAGAACTTCCGCTGGGGCTTTCACTCGGAAGTGAAAGGAGACGTCATATTAAATAGCGGTGTTGTTGCTTTTATATGCATTATTAGGAGGAAAATAATACATGAAATGTACGCTACTGTAGCATGGACCATCTCATCGTACGCAATCTTTGTTTGAATGCCGTCAGATAGTTTGTTGTTGCTGATAAGTAGAGGTCAGCCAGACGTGGCTCTTTGTTGAGAGGGCTACAGCGCCACATAGCGTAACGGAGCCAGCCATGCTCCAGCCGTTTATCCGATTCTCTGAACGGCATGTATACTCAGACAAGTGATCTGGTCCTATGCATGTCATTATCTGATACGATCAGAAATTCGAATTTTTTGCTGCATGTAAACGTACTGATTGATTTCCAGTACTCTGATGTCGTCTTCACACCTATGTCTAGGATGCATGCGATTCTTGATCACTTGGTTCAAAACTCTCTACATCTTCTGCAGGTGACTCGATCTGTCTAATATGTAGTCCTTGGTCGTCTACACCCCGTGCACGGTTCTCAACCTCATGGGAAGAGCCTTGCTCTCTGCATCGATATGGGCCTTTTGAGTTGTCTGATGTGCTGTAGTCACTCAAATCGGTGTAGCGATGAGGACGGCTCCTCCCCTTCCGCAATGGGAATGGAGAACGAGATGCAGCTGTCGGCTATGCGACGTGTATTGCTCAGTTGAGGATGGCCCAAGACCACTGATTGTGCTGGGGACTGGGAACTCCCTATCCTGTCCCGGGGTGAGGATCCTGTTCCCTATATTTAAGGTGACAGACTCAGACACTGCACCCCAAGGGGTCTTAAAACCTTTATCTAGAGTCTCTGGCTCATTTGGGGCAGCTTGGCCACCCCATTCAATATCTTCAAGCCTCCGTTGCAGGGGTCTTTCTCGCACTGTTACAGGTTGAAGCTCCAGATTTAGCCATCTGCATCTGGTTCGGCCAGTCCCTGTGGACCTTTGGCTCCGAGCACACGGAGCTAAATCGTTTAGTATAGGTAGAGCCTGGGGACTTTCTTAACAGGGGAGAGCGGGTATTGCTATAAAGAGGTGAGATTTCAGCCTGGGGTGTAATTAAGTTTTGATTCTTATACCACAACGTATCTTGGTAAGGCATAGACAAAGTCAAAACCTCTGATGAGGGAAACTGTTGAAGTGAAATCTCCAATTCACAACAACTGCAATGCTAATTGCTACCACGTGCATTGAAGCAATCCACAATATATAGCCCGGCAGATCACAAAAGAACAACTAATTTCAAAAACTAAATCTCATAAGAAAAAACTAAAATTTGAAATTAATAACTCTGGATTATTATTAAAGCTGGTGTTTAGATGTCCAAATGTTGGGCATCTAGTAGAGAAGTTAATTATTAGCAAAACAAAATTAATAGAAGAAATCATTAACTTAATAAAACTTGACAATAACAGGGCATCACCCTGGAATCAGGGACCAATAACCAAAATAGGCCACAGTCTCAAAAAGGTTAAAAAAAATAAAAAAATAAAAAAATAAAAACACCTTAAAAAAATTCACACCTTCATATGGTTCACTGGGAGACTATGACGTGCTGCTGTGGACGCCTCTCTTTGGTTCACTGGATAGTCCGTTTGCATTTCCCTACTGTAAGTGAACCGCACAAGGGTTCACTTGCAAGCGAACCGAGACCCACGTTTTCAGGTCGACCAGAGTTCGCTTGTTTGGTCTGCACCAGAGTCTGGATGAGCTTTCACAAATGACCAAACTATCCGAGGAAATCCGAGGTCCGTTTAAAGTGGACCAAACAGCTCTGGTGTAAAAGTGCCCTTCTGCTCTGTGGTTTACACTTAAGCGTCTCTCTGTTTAAGCCACATGGCTTACATCCCAACAGCAATGTATTTAAATTGTTTTCCTTTTTGCTGTTTTTATGACCCGAAGCTTGCACGGAGTGTTTTATTTTGAAAATCAACCGGATTCTCTCTGCAGGTTTCTGTGTCTGACTACTGGCCAGCTTGAGCTGCTATATGCAGATTGGGGTGTGGACTGCTAGTAGGGTTGCAAAGGGGTGGGAAATGTCTGATAGATTTCCAGCAACTTTCCATGGGAAGTTAAGCTTGGGAATTTTGTAAATATTCTAAATTGGGAACTTTCCATGGGAATTATGGAAATCTATGACAATTAATGGAAATTTGTGGGAATTAACTGGAAATTGAGGATAATTTACTAATTGGGGATGACTCAAATCGTCAATAAAATTATGCTAGCTAAAGTTTATTTGGCATCTAACTTATCAGCTAGCTATTTACTGTATGAATGCATTTCCATGTGCTATTTGCAAGTTAAACATTAATACCATACATCACATATGTGTACCCCATGATATCATCAAAACTTAATTCACGTTATGTAGTCCACTGACTGAAATGTGTGGCTTCAATAGTCTTGTGGTCTGGTCCAGGGTTCTATAAATCATCTGTGCATGTGATGGAGGAATGCACATTGAGGAATAAAATAGATATTCAAGTGTACTTGCATAAAATCTGGTTGTTTTAGTCATGATTATGCTAAAATATATTTTCCCAAACTATGTTTAAGTTCCCTGTCAAGGGCCAACCATCAATTTTGTCAATTCACTGTTTATTCCGTTTATTCCCATAAATTCCTGTTAATTCCCATAAATTCCTGTTAATTCCCATGGAAGGTTTCCATCTTTGAAAATTCCCAGAACTTTGGAACCCTGGCTGCTAGTAGCACTCATTAAAAATAGAACAGCCACGTATTCAGACCCGCTTCTGGAATATTTCTGAAATGGACCACATTGCCCCCCAACAGAACAACCGGGACATCAACACCGGCCTCCTCACACTATACTGCTCTCCACTCCACACTTTAAGAAGGATCACCACCAAGTCCACTGCCCTGTCTTCCTATAACAGCTGAACAGGTGACTAAGAAATTAAGAAAGATCAAGTTGAGGACAGCCAGAGGCCTGGATGGCATCAGCTCCAGACTGCTAAAAGATTGTGCAGATCAGTTTTCTGAGGGTTTTTTTTTTCTTCACTTTTTCAACCTGAGCCACAGTCTGGGTAGAGTTCCAGCCCTGTTAAAAAGATGTGGAGATGGTTATCAGAAAGAAATGAGCGAGACTATCACAGATTTCACGATAATTTTGTCATGCTTCTATGAAGCCTATATAGTTGCCAATTTATTAGGTACACTGAGCTAACACTAATGCAGTAAAACAGTCCTGCAACAAATCCTACCTTTATTGATGTTATAATGTTCAGTTTTTTAAGTGCGTTTCCACTACCAAAAACCATGCACCCCAGGGAACCTTACAATTACAGGCAGTGGGACGGATAATGCAGTCATCTACCTACTACACAGATACCTCTTGCACCTGGAAAACATTGAAAGCACTGTGGTAGTCATGTTTTTAACTTTTCAAGTGCTTACAACACAATACAGCCATCACTGCCAAGGGGGAAGCTAGAAGCTGGAGTTGGCTGCCACCTGGCTTCATGGACTATCAACTACCTCACCAGCAAGATCCAAGATACAGCATACTTTTCTTGTCTGTCTGTCTGTATTAAGTGTTTAGTGTCATAACTCGTATGTCAGCAACTGTAAAAAATATTTGTTTTTAAGATAATAAGTTTTAAAGCCGACTGGCAGGAGAAGTTCAGAGTAACTTGTGGCTAAAAGCTACAAATTTTGAGTTTGGCAAGCAGGTCTCTTTGCATTGGGCCATGGTTTCTGGGGTGGCGACTTGTTGATCTCCACGGTCCCTCTGTAATCTGTGGGCCTGGTGATTCACCTGCACACAACTTGTTTTCACCGGGCTGTGACTTGTGTGACGGCGTTGCACTGACACGGTCCCTTGTTGCTCTACGGATACAGTATCTGGGTGTCAAAAGCTCTGACAGCCTCCCTGCACCTGCTCTGGCCTGACCGGACAAAATCTGCGTCTGAGAAGGATATTGCTATTGATGGTTTAAATGTTTATTGTACGGATAGACAAAAGAAAGGTGGTGGGGTTGCTATTGTTGTAAATTTCCATGGCTGCCGAAGTCGGTTTGTGGATTGCTTGAAAAGAAAAGAACCGCCACTCATCTTGCATTGAATAATTAGGACTTTATTCACAGAAACAAGTGAGTTTGGGATGCATCCTCTGATCGGATCCCTTGATCCAATTCCCCAGGCCGAATCCTCTCCTGTTCTCCCAGGCTAGCTTTATACCTCCAGACAAAACCAACAAACATCCTTAGAATGTCCCTTTATGGGACCTACATCTGTTGTCACCTTTTGGTGGCTGACTTTACCATCTCAACCTTTACCATTTAAGGACACAAGATAGCCTATTCAGAGAAAAAAACAACAGGTTGGCAAGAACTTATTCCTTACTTGGAAAGAGAAGTCATCTTGCAAATTCTTTTAAAAACACACTTCACATTCAGCTGCTTCAACAGATGAGATCAATAAATTACTCTGAAAGGTGTGTAAGAAAGGTGTGTAAGAAAGTACACTACACTATTCATATCAATCACTCACTTTGTGTTACTGTGATCTTTTCTGAATCAGTCAGCAAGCAATCTGAAATCCTAGCTCTGAAAACGGAAATTGCTAAGGGCCTTTGTATAACTGCTGTAGGATGCTATAGGCCTCCCTCTGCCACACCTACTGCACTGCAGTCCTTGAGCGATTTTCTACCTAGACTTAACTATACTGAGATTATTTTAGCTGGTGATTCTTTAAACCTGACACAGTTGATTAACTCCCCTACGCGTCCAAATCCTGAGTTCCCAGAGATCACTTTAATTGACCTGATTTTAAGTAATGTTCCATGTAATTTTTTATTGGTTTACAAGAGAAATCTTAAAAAGCTTAATTATCAGGGTTTTTATTTAAGATTTGCTTCATTTCAATTGGAACATGATTGAGCTGATGTCTGATGTTGAGTCAGTCTGGTCAGCTTTTAATGATGGTTTTACCCAAATTGTGAATATGTGGACTAACTTTAGAGTTAAAGGGCGGGATAACCCTTGGTTTTCACCTGATATTTCTGTTGTCATTCAGGAATGCAATTTAGCCGGGGCTAAGGCAAGGTTGACTGAATTGAGCACTGACTGGCTTGTTTTTAGACAGTTGAGAAACAATGCTCCTCTGTAATCAAAAAGGCAAAATCTGAGTTTTATCTATCAATTACCACTGATAGTTTAAACGACCCAAAAAGGTTCTGGAAAGTCATTAAGTCCCTTTCTGTGAGTAATGTCTCTTTACCAACCTGTATTATGAAGGACTCGGTTGCTGTTTATGACCAAACTGATATGATGAATTATTTTAATAAGCATTTTATATCTTCTGGTTTATCCACGTCTATGCTGCCAAATGTATCATCTATTGATGATACACAGTCTAACAAATGATGTATGCATTCAACCAAAGGACAACCTAGCCATGGTACATAGCTGAGATAGCTACCATTCATTTAATCTGGGGTACTACTACGGTTGCAACAAAGTGTTGCTAACTTTAATAACAAACTGAACTGAAGATACACTGTACTTTGCATGCCACTTAACACAAATGGCTGCAATTAATTTAAGGTACAGTGGGCCATCTGACATGTGGTTATGGTAGCTAAAGTTAATGTTAGTTAAGTGTTGCTTACCATAGCTAACCACAATTAGAATTTAACCTAAGCTATTACCTTACTAGATTCTTGGTAGGTAATTGTTGTGTCTAACAGAAGAATGTGGGAATTCACTCTGAAAAACGACAAAGAAATAGCTAGCGACCACGATGGTTACTTTATTACCAAGCAGGTGAAAACAGTCATCTTGTGCTGCACCTGAGCCACTCCCTGTAACATTTTGAACACTGCAATAACCATTACAGTGCCACCTCCTGGTGACAACCGTTAATTACATGCACCCCCAAAAACAGCATTGGCACAACACAGTACATTGTGCTCCTATTAAGTACTTTATACACCACAGGAATGCATTAAATGCATTACCTAACATAATAGGTAATGCTAAATAATAATAAAAATCACATCACTTCCACTTCCGATTACAATAGAAGTATATGGGAGTGACACAACTCTCATACTGAACTGCACTGGTTACACCTACATAGTTTGGTGCCCCTTTTAATAATTTGGAATCACCAACATCACGGTTAACTTGGTTGGGATAGTCTGATGCAAAACCTAAATACACGTAATAGACTGTACTCCTACAAAGAGCAATATGTACAGCTTCAGCTCAGCCAACCTCTACCCACGTCATCTGGCAGATGGCCAAAGGTGGACATAAACATAAAGTAAACTCACCAACATTGAGGAGGACAAATACAGAAGGCATACTTCAATCTCTATGGAGACAAAAACAGCAGCAGAGGAGGAAGGAGGGGTCTGCAGGAAGGAAAGAGATAAATCAGTTGTATGACAGAAAGCTTTAGTCAGAATGCTGGCAGAGCTCAGCAGCTTCAACTCTCTCTGGTGATGGAGACCTCTGAGGGAAATGAACTCTGCCTTTCACAACTGCTCAACACCTCCTGCAGGAAACCAATTAGTACTCACTTTGAGTCGATGCTGGCTTACATTCTGCTGTCCTTTATCGCTGTGCTCACTTCAGCTCTTAACCTGCTGGTCATCATCTCTATCTCTCACTTCAAGTAGACATTCATTAATTTATTAAACTGATAAAGTAATGTTTTTATATTTCAGTCTTTGCTCTAGTTGCTTTCATCTGAATGATGGCTGATGATATATTGATTGATTGATTGATATTATGAATAGTATAAATGACGATTTATATATTGTTGGTGTCCACAGGCAGCTCCACACCCCCACCAACTTCATCCTCCTCTCTCTGGCTTTCTCAGATTTCATCGTGGGCTTCCTCATGGCCTTACAAATAGTGGCCATAGACGGATGCTGGTCCCTTGGTGACATCTTGTGTCCTTTGTATCACTTTCTCGGATACATTATTACCTCTGCCTCAATAGGAACTGTGGTGATAATATCTATTGATCGCTATGTAGCTATTTGTCATCCTCTGCATTACTCCACTCAAATCACACAAAAAAGAGTTCAAGTCTGTATTTGTCTGTGTTGGATATTTTCTGTAATCTTTCAGGGTATACTGCAGAATCAGACTTTAAAACTACAAGTCACAAACTCCTGCTCTGGAGACTGTATGGTTGTCGTTGACTACATTACTGTACTTGCAGACCTTATTTTTTCCTTCATAGTTCCCATCACTATTATTGTTGTTTTGTATATGAGAGTATTTGTGGTGGCTGTGTCTCAGGCTCATGCCATGAGGTCCCACATTGCAGCTGTTACACTCCAGAAATCAGGGAAAGTAATGGCAAAAAAATCTGAATTGAAAGCAGCCAGGACTCTTGGTGTTGTTATAGTTGTGTTTCTATTATGTCTCTGCCCATATTATTGTGCTCTTATTGCAAATGAAAATTTCCTTACTGCTTCATCTGCAAATATTGTTATATGTTTGGTCTATTTTAACTCCTGTTTAAACCCTCTGATCTATGCACTTTTTTATCCGTGGTTTAGAAAATCAATTAAGCTCATTGTTACACTGAAGATACTGCAGCCAGACTCCTGTGATGCCAACATGCTGTAGAGTCTCTGCATGGTGCCTGAAATTAAACTCTCAGCATGTACAGAAAATTGTACTTGGTCATGGTGATGAGAAATTGAATAGTGCAAATCATATTTGTGTCTTAACGTTTGTTTATGTTACAATATAATATTCTCTTAGAATGACTGTTTATTTTTCAGTACAACAGTAAAGTTATTTGTGGTTTGTTCATGACTGTGACACATTTTCGTGCTGGCTGTGCACTTCAGCACAGTGGGGTTTGATAAGAAATGTGAAAACTGTCCATATCAGATCCTCAAGAAATGCAAAAAATGACAAATCATCAATTAATTTGTAGCATACCAGCCAAATAAAAACATTTGCCTATTGTTCTATTGTTGTTTACTGATTTGCACCTTCAATAAATCATTGAAGAACTAGAAAGGCAGATAAATCAAATATAAAAAAAGAAAATACATGAAATCTCCAAGGCACTGTTTCTCAGCCTTATTACTTCCTGAAATCAATTAAATATACCTCTCTTTAACCAGAGCTAAACTAAAATGTATGTCCCATACCGCCTTAAATAAAAATTAATTTAAACAACATTATTTATATTTTGTGAATTTTCCTTTACAGTCACTGGCCTTTTTTGCCATGTTAGTGGTATGGCTCTAGGGATGGCAATATCAATGTGCCAGTCAGCCCACCCCTCTTTTCCAGATTGAAATACCTCAAAAAGTACTGATTCATTGCTGTGAAATTCTGTACTTATATTTATATTTATCTCTGGAGTTTGAAGGCTACTTACTTTACTAATCCCCTGACTTTACTTCTGTAGTGCCACCAGTACACTGTAAAAGCCGATGAGTTAGTTGAACTCAAACCATTTGAGGAAACCGATTGCCTTAAACCATTTAAGTTTGCCAACTTAAATAAAAAAAAATCTGTAGTTTAATTGTTTAAGTTCCAGTAACTCAAGTATTTATTGTTAAGGTACCTTAGGTAAATTAAGTTAAAAGTACCATTCCACTCAGTTCAATGAACTTAAAACTAATAAGTATATTTCACTTGTATGTAACAGTTCTACAAACTAATTTAAAATGTGTTAATTGAATTGATCAGAATTAAATAATATTAACTTAAATGGCTCTATTGTCTATAAATCTTATCCCGTAAGTTGAAACTACTCTGTTTTCTTTCACTACATAAATTACTACATTCTAGTTCTGACAACTCAGTTCATTTGAGGAAACCGATTGTTTTAAACAATTTGAGTTCTATTAACATAAAACAAACTCAAAATGTGTGTCATAACTTAATAGTTTTATTAAGTTGAACGCTTAACACCCAAAATAAAATCAAAACAGACTTGCCTCTCTGGGGCTCAGATCAATCACAGTATCTTAACAGTGTCGAAACTGGTGACACCTTACATGCATAGTAAAATTATTAAGCATTAAAAGTTTTACTAAGTTGAATGCTTAACACTGAATCAAAACAGACTTGCCTCTCTGGGGCTCAGATATGCATAGTACAAATATGCATAGTAAAAATGATTAACCATAACTACACTAAACACTTGTCTAAACAAAATAAACAGATTGGCCAGCCACAAGGTTTTTTTTTTTAATATATATTTTTTGGGGCTTTTTTCAAGCTTTATTTTTGATAGAGACAGCTGAAGAGTGACAGGAATGTGGGGAGAGAGAGACGGGGAATGACATGCAGCAAAGGGCCGCAGGTTGGATTCCAACCCTGGGCCGCTGCGACAAGGCTTAATACATGGGGCGGATGCTCTACCAACTGAGCCAACTGACACCCCGCCACAAGGTATTTTGTTTAGAAACTGCCGACAACAAATGCTTTACAACAACTTTTCTTTAGGACTTTACTCCAGCTCATTTTTTAAGGCCTATAGTTTAGGCCTGAGTTGCTTCCTGCCATCATCCAGGTCAAGGAGGATAACCTGAATGAACGCGAAGAAACCACTGAGCTTCTCCGGGTACTTCAAATGCAGTGCATACACCAATCCAAACAAAATCACCAGCGCATCCGTCCATGATCTGTGTGACATCACAACCATATCTTCAAGAACAATGGACACCTGCTGGGTTTCGAAGGGAACTTGAAGCACCTCCTCCTCGTTCACCACTGCCACCAGAGCCCCTGCTCCCTCCTGGGCAGCTTCCATGTCATCCTAAAAAAGGAGAAAGGAATGTCTAAGTATAATTTTACAAATCAAGCTCAGTCTGATGATAAAAAAAAAACACCTATAACATTATCCCTTCGAGATTTTGGTATGAAAGTTTAAGAAAAATTAAAGAAAGAATTTCTAAACTATAACTGAATGGACTTATTTAGGAATGTAGTGTTTCATTACTCTTCTATACTACTATATCTTATTATAACGCCCATTAGTTGCAATAATGAAATCCCCATTTTTTTCTTGCTCAACAGGTAGCTCAGACCAGAGTGCACACACAACAGATGAGAGCTCCTGCTAAGTTCAATAACTTACTGTGAAGTTGATAAATCAACATTCTGATTTGAGTTATGGTTTTTAAAGGATTCCCACTTTCATGAGTGAGTTGTTTTCCACGAGCTCTGCCTTTTGGGTCTTTTATATTGACAAGCGAATTCTCACAACATTGCTCTATGCAGATTTGTTTTTTAAAAGAATGGATTCTGAAGATGGCCTGCATCAACAGCCCAAGGAGCAGGATGTAGGTCTCCAAGTGTGGAGGGCATGACATCAGCGGCTTTTTCACTGTTCATCTGATGGAGGACAAACCCATCTTTTCAGTCAGATAAACTAAATGAAGTCATACTACCTGGGTAGATGGACATTGACAAAATATTGAACACTGACAAACAGTGAAGACTGGCTAAACACAGACTCTCTTCTTTAATTTCTTTTTGGGCCTATTTTAATCACTTTCACATTATGCAATTGTTTTTTCCCTGTATTACTATTTAAAGTTACTGAGCTATATCCAAGGTTTGATTATTCACTTTTCTATACAAAAAGAGATCCAGGAGGCACTGAAAGGTTTTATTTTTTGTGGATTTACATATTACCGATAAAGTCAATAAATATAGTTTCTTCTCTTTTCAAAACCTTGTCCAGGTCCAATGTGTCCTCCTTAAGTGTACTTACTTCTTCTGATTGGCCCAAGATGAGAAAGTAAAATGAGTGTCATCTTTTCACATGTACCAAATGTACATTTAACATAAGTGATACACAGTGTTACATTGTGCTAAGCTAAGAGTACTTGTTAATGAAGTTTACTACCACCATGAGGGAAGAGTCTGTGTCTTCTGGAATCAGATATTGGCCGTATTTAAAATGTAATGTCCACAGCTTGATATAAAATAAATAAATAAAAAAATCTGAGCAATAAATCAGAATTTAGTACCAAGAAAGTGAAACTAGCAGACGCTCAGTTATTTTACAAACTGATTTGGAAGCAGATAAACTGTTAGATTAATTTTAAATTAATTTTAATGTGCATGATGAGACCTAATTTGAACCACATGTTAAAAAAAGAAAGTGATCTTCACATGCTCGGATGTTAATTACACTGAGAAGCAGAACACAAAAATACCTTGCATGTTCTGAAGACTTCTGATGAATCTTCCTTTAAGTAGTGTGGTAGGCCGGCCAGGGCTGCTGTTCGAGCTGCACAGATATCATTTTTGTCCTGTTGCACAAAGACAGCGTATGCAAGGGGATGTTAGTTTTCACTGTTCACATTCAATAATGTAATGCATGAAATAAAAATTTAAAAAAAATTACCTGTTCCTCAAATGCCATCATAATCGCTTCCATCTTCTGTCCAAAAGTGCCTGTCTTCCTCTTTTTGTAGAGCTGTAGCAGCTGACGTGCATCAAGTGAAGCATAGAATGTAGATTTGTGATCCTGTGGAATTCACTGTAGAGCTGCATGAAAACCAAAAGACAAGACAAGGCAAGGCAAGTTTATTTGTATAGCCCATTTTAAAAACAGTTTGTGTCAAAGGGCTTTACATAGCATCATAACAACATCCTTTGCCCTTTGACCCTCGCATCGACTGAGGAAAAACTCCCAAGAAAAAACAGGAGAAACCTCAGGATTGCTTTATTCAGCTTCTGTAACGTGAAATATTTTTTTGCAATTAAACCTTTCAAACAGTGTGCCAGCTCCACAGGGACCACACCTTCAAACAAGTCGTGGAGGACATCCAGCGGAAATCCTGTAATGGGATGGAAATAGGAAAGATGATCAGAGAGAACACAACTGTGTTTTACACCATAATTCTCCTCAGTTTCATTTGTCTGTATTTCTTGAACCAGGGTATCATGGGAAGCTTTTCTTCTCATTTCAAAACCACCAGTCACTGCATCTGAGCTCTGCATTTCTGTCTGGTTGGCAAGGCAGAATCTGCAGAAATATGTAGACTTGAAACTCTCACTGAAACCTGCTAGCCCATGGGCTGCAAGGTTATCAGCCAAAACAGAGTAGACTGTGCCTTTGAGACAGTCACCAAATGCTTCGATGTAGACACCCACTTCTTAAAGTATTTTTAGATCACCCAAGAGAGGTGCAAAAACCTTCTCATATCCAAGCTGTCGTACATCATTTGAGTTGCACAAAAGGGCCAACTGAGTACAATGGAGGACTGAGCGATACTTAACTGGTATGTAAGCTGGTACTGGTATGTCCAGTACACTGCACATATTTTGTGAATTTTTTTCGATGTTCCTAGAGGATTGCAATTTCAAAATCATCCACATAGAGGATTATCGATAATTTCTTACCCTCATCTGAAAGAAGCTGATTTTCCTGATATTGGGAGCCATCACAATATGAAAAATACTGTCCAGGCATATGTGCTGTTGTTTCTTTGACTTTCTCAAGTACATCAGGTTTTTGCAACAACTGTTGTAAAGATGTGAGAATAGGCACATACATGTAGGTGCATTGTGATGACTCAATTAGGTATTCTACAGGCTTAACATACGGAAACTTCTCCTCAAAATAAGATTTTCTCCTCTTAGCTGTTGATAGTGGTTGATAGAGGTTCAGAGGATTTATGCAAAACATTACTCTCTGAAACTGTCTGGACAATCTCACTTACAAGTGTGTCAGTGAAAGAACAGTCATGTTTTTTCAGTATTTTGATAACAGATTCTCTGACAACAGGTTCCGACAGTGAAAACAACTGATCAATGTGCTCAATAATTTCCTATACTGCCCTCTGTGATACATGGAGAATAGCTTGCATTTTCAAAAAGAAAGCAGCCAGATTGTACTGCAACTGCTCTGCTAATCCCTCAGTGCTCGTGCCTGCTACTGAGGCAGTTTCATCATCATCATGCTCCACAGAGTCGTGTTCAATGTCACTGTCCTGGGAAACATCTGGAACATTTTGCACGACAACTGCTACATCATAGTCTGATGCATTTTGATGTTCTCTGCATTTGTGTGCATTGTATGTGGAGTAAACATTTGTTTTAAACTTACAAGCCATAAATGGACATGGCACCATTTCCTTCTTTCTTAAATGTCCCCTTAGATGATTGTACATTTCCCTCTCAACAAATGGCTGCTTAAATTCACAAACAGGGCAATGAAATGCTCGATCAAACATCAAATCATGACCGTCACCACCTACCACTCTTCTAGCTGAATGATTTCTGGACAAATGAACCTTCAGTGAATTAAAAGTACTAAATGTGCACATGCAACTAGTATACAGGCAAGGCAAAGGGGAAACCATAGAATACTGGCCATGGTAGAGCCTATAATGTCTCAATAACTGTATTTTCAAGCAACTAGAAAACTCACATAATTTACATTTCCACATATTTTCATCAAACAATTACATCTTTCTACAAGTCTGCTCGGTAAACACGTTTTTCTGTCCACTGCAGAAATTAACTTTTCTCACTGACCAAATGAATACACTTTTATCAGCAGTTATCACCCAGCACAGAGCAAAAAAGTTATGGAAAGCGCCACATGAAGTCGAGGCTCCTGCTTCACGGAGGGTACTACACGGGAAGCTTGAAACCTAACAACTAGGTTGTATTTGCAAGCAGGTGAACAGACATACAGACTCAGCAGCCGTCTCTCTATGACGAATTTAGCTGCAAAAGCACGGCGGTTATTTTTTTTTTGAACCACGCTGCTTGCTAATGCACAACATTTGAAAAGAGCTCACGTTACCCTCTCTCCAGCGCGCACGTGCAGCACGTTCTGCTTTTTCCAACTCAAACACTAAGACTCTAACTTTTTTCAAAGTCTGAGTTATGTTAACTTTATTCTTTTATTAACATGTACTGTTAGGTTTTACAGTGTAGAATGACATATCTGGCATTTAGTAAAATGTGTTAACTGTAAGATGAATTGCCACGAGACTTAGTCCAGGCATTGATTGCGCCCTGATAGTGCCTAATTTTCCTGTTGCATCATCAGAAAGTCAAAAATTGACAGTATCAAAATTTACTTGATAGAAAGACACACACGACTCATTGTCTGAACCACACTCTTGATCTTGTTCTCTCATATGGCATTGAAATTGACCATCTAATAGTCTTTCCACAGAATCCTCTTCTGTCTGACCATTTTTTAATAACCTTTGAGTTCATATTACTGGACTATAAGCCTTTTGGCAGAAACTCCTACAGCAGATGTTTATCTGATAGTGCTGTCGCCAAATTTAATGAAGTGATTCCTTCAGTATTGAATTCAGTGCCATGTCTCAATGTAGCAGAGGACCTGTCTGCGTCCTTTAGCCCCTCACTCAGATAACAACCTGACCCTGAATGTCCATAAAACGAAAGAACTTATCATGGACTTCAGGAAGATCAGACAGGACCACACCCCCCTCCTCATCAACAGAGAACAGGTGGAGACTGTCACCACCTTCAGGTTTCTGGGCATCCACATCTCCGCAGACCATTCCTGGACTCACAACATCAGGGTCCTGGTAAAGAAAGCTCAGCAGCGGCTACACTTCCTGCGTGTCCTCAGGAAGAACAATCTGGACACGAAGCTGCTGCTGGCCTTCTATCATTCCTCGGTGGAGAACATACTGACGTACTGTCTGGGCGTCTGGTATGCAGACTCCACAGCTAAGGACAGGAAGGCAGTGCAGAGGGTCATAAACACTGCCCAAAAGATCATCAGCTGCCCTCTGGCCAGCCTGGAAAACATCTCCACATCCTGCTGTCTCAGAAAAATCAAGGCCATTACAGGAGATCCCTCACACCCTACCCCCTGTTTGATCTGTTGCCGTCTGGGAGACGCTACAGGTCTACAAAGTCCCACACCAGCAGACTGACAAAGAGCTTCTTCCCCTGGGCCATACAAACTGCAAACACCTACAGACACACGCACAGCCCCCCCCCTCTGGACAATAACCACCCAACCTACCTACCTCCTCCTACCTCCCTTTTCAGCACCTTTGACAGCTCTGGTCTATGTGCCACGTCTGCGCCTTACATAACCATTGTAACTTATTCAAATTTCTGTATCCATATTTAATCTATTTATTGCACTACTTGCACAGTTACAGTATGTTGTGTTATTTTTGTTTTCTGTCCCCTGTGTTATACTTGCTTTTTAAGATTAAACAATGTTGTTTTTTTGTTTGTGCACGGTAGCTCTGCGGGAATACCCTCGCATACCCGTAAAATGACAGTAAAGACTATTCTATTCTATTCTATTCTAGATCATCTTGTTGATAGTACCGCAGGCTCATAACGAACAACTCTCGACTCTGTGCACCTCTGAAAAAGAAGATAATTAAACAAAGGAGGTTAGCACCATGGTATAGCCAGCAAATTCACAAATTAAAGCAAGAGGCACAAAAATCTGAATACAAATGGCGTGCCACTAAAGTGGAAGAATCTCGTTTAGTCTGGCAAGATAATCTTAAAACATACAGGAAGGCAAACTAACAATCAGGGTATGGAAATGTTGACATTGTTTTTTGTGTTCATTTTAGAGAAAGGAAGGTCTGGTGCTGGCTGAGTTTATTCCTCACTTTATGTTGATGCCCTTTGCCTGTAATGTGGCCATAAAAATAGTAAAGTTAAAGTATTTTGTTTGCACTAATTTAAGAGTCAGAGCTTTAATAATAATAATAATAATAATAATAATAACTTTATTTATATAGCACCTTTAAAAAACAGAGTTTACAAAGTGCTTTACAGAGCAGCAGTGATTGACATAAACAGTGAAAAAAAAACAAATGATAAGGACAATTACTAAACATAGAAAAATGTATAGGTACAATTTAAAGATAGAGAAAAGAGAATAAAAAGTAAAAATAAAAATAGGTAGGAAATAAATAAAAATCACATAAAATACAATAGATAAAAAATAAAAATAGAAATAAAAAATAAAAATAAAAATAGATGACATCACAAGAAGGCCAATCTGTAAAAATTAGTTTTAAGAAGTGATTTAAAAGAATTCACTGACTCGGCAAGCCTTAGCTCCTCGGGCAGGTCGTTCCAGAGTTGAGGGGCCCTGATCGAGAAGGCACGATCACCTCTTGTTTTTAACCTCGACCCTGGAACAACTAGAAGTGACCCGTCCGAGGACCTAAGGCTGCGAGATGGCTCATAGGGGGTTAACATGTCTGCAAACCGGTTAGAAGCCTAGCTGCTGCATTCTGTACAAGTTTGAGGCGTGAGAGAGATTTTTTATTGATACCAGAGAGGAGTGAATTGCAATAGTCCAGTTTTGAGAAAATCAAGGTATGGATTATTTTTTCTAGATCGGATTTAGGGAGCATGGGTTTGACTCTGGATATGGTTCGCAAATGAAAAAAGCAGGCCTGGACAAGTTTATTAATATGAGGTTGAAAAGAGAGGTGAGAGTCAAACAGAATGCCTAGGTTTCTGGCAGATGACGTGATATTAGCGTGAAGTGGACCAAGGGTATTGTCTACAGGAAGGGAGAAGTGTGGTGGGGAGAACAGTAAAACCTCAGTTTTTGAGTCATTGAGTAGTAGAAAGTTTTGAGCCATCCAACATTTAATGTCATCTAGACAGTCATACACAGCAGCTAGGCTTCCCGGGTCATCAGGTCTCAGCGGTAGGTATATCTGTGTGTCGTCTGCGTAGCATGGAAATGATAAATTGTGTCGACGAAGGATATGGCCTAAAGGAAGCATATAAATGGAAAATAAAACTGGACCTAAAATTGAACCTTGTGGTACACCATAGGCAGCCACAGCTTTAGCAGAAGTGTTACTGCCTATTGCGACCGCATAGGTTCTATCTAAAAGGTAGGAATAAAACCAGTTAAGAGCAGTGCCCTTGATGCCGACCCAGGTCCTAAGACATTCAATTAAAATTCCGTGGTCTATGGTGTCGAAAGCTGCGCTCAGATCTAAAAGTATTAAAATTGCACTCTCGCCCCTATCAACTGTTAAAAGAATATCATTAGTCACCTTAAGGAGTGCAGTCTCTGTGCTGTGTTGAGCTCTAAAACCTGACTGGAATTCTTCAAAGAGGTTGTTGTGACACATGAAATCTAAAAGCTGGGATGAAACCACCTTTTCTAAAATTTTAGATAAAAATGGAAGTTTGGAAATAGGTCTAAAAGTATTAAAAACTGAGGGGTCAAGGTTAGGTTTCTTTAAAAGAGGCTGGACAACAGCATGTTTAAAAAAGGCAGGAACGATGCCTTCAGATAAAGAACTATTAATAATCAATAAAATGCTGGGTCCACGGTATCTAAAACCTCTTTAAGAAATCTAGTGGGGAGGGCATCAAGGCTGCAGGTAGCTGACTTCATTTGCCTTATTGTATCATATAAATAGGACAGAGTGACTGGGCTAAAATTGCTAAAACAACAGTGAGTGTCTCTACCGGTAATTAAAAAGCAGTCTGTGGGGTTAATCTGTTGTCATATAGTCAGGATTTTGGTTTTAAAAAAGGATAAAAAATCTTCACACAGCTCTGCCAATGCATCCATGAAAGGGCAGGTGGAGGGGGTGGTGACTGCATCTAAAACCTTAAATAAAATCCTGGGATTGTTTTTATTTGTTAAAATTAAATTAGAATAAAACCGAGCTCTAGCATCTTTAACTGCTGTCTGATATAGTTTCAATGCATCTTTCCAGTTTTCAAAAATACGATTAAACCTGTTTTTTTTCCATTGCCGTTCATTTCTTCTGCAGTTTCTTTTCAGGTCATGGGTGACATCATTCAGCCAAGGTTGTGGAATGGAAGGGTTGTTTTTAACTTTGTAGGGGGCAGCAGAATCCAGGGCTGTGTGACAGGTTTGGTTAAAAAGGAAGACCAGCTTCTCTGTACTAAAATTTGTGTTTAAAGCAGTTAAAAACGCTGTAGTAAAAAGCTCGGAAAACTGGCTAGTAGAGGAGGAGATAAAAACATGACGGCAGACAGGTAAAACATGACTAAGAAGTGAGGGTGATAAAACTATACGAAATAAAACTGCTTTGTGGTCCGACACACAGATATCCTTTGTAGAGAGGTTGTCTGGGCTGAGGCCGTGATGAAGAACCAGATCGAGGGTGTGACCTTTGGTGTGAGTGGGTTCTTGTACGGCCTGAGTGAGGCTAAAGGAGTCCAAGGTGTTGTGGTAGTGATTTTATGCACTTCATTCACAATTTTTATTTTATTTTCAATATTATATGTTTTCTGAGTGTATACATTCGTATTATAACTGAATCACAGATGATTTGACCTAATGGCCTCTGCCACAAAATGAGAGTTCTCTGCTACAAGATAAGAGTTGGTGAACACAAAATGGAGGGGAAGCAGACAAATGTAGCAAGTTTGGATATTCTGGCAACACGCCCAGACATGTAGAGGGCAGTGGCCTTGAGGCCTAGCAGGTGCATTAGACAATCTCACTCTTTTGATTTTTTCTTTTTTTTTCTGTTTCACAGACTGTTAATGTAGGCTAATAGCACCATGGTTGATGTGATGACAGATGACAAATGAAGAATGAAGTTATGTCACGTAATACTGATAAAGAGCCAGACGCCAGAGGCCAGTGGATGATTGTAACACAGGCTTCTTGATTGTTGATTATTAAAACATAGTTTTTAAAAAATAGAATAAGACATGTCTGAAACATAACAGTGTAACACAATTTGTCAAGATGTTTTAAAAAACAGGACAGACAGCGGGAGAAAGTTTAATGGTGTATTGTTAAGAAGAATAGTGATAAAAAAGAAATGATGATGGCATTGCTGCCCCGGGGTTGACACCATTAGGTAAAGTCCCTTGGGTTTTCCCCACCCTTTGGGTTTTTCCCATGAGGGGTTTTTTGACCGATTACACCGGTAGAAACAGGTGGGGAAAACCCGGCCAGCCCACTGGGCAGGGCTTAGAAAGAGTATATAAAGAGATGCCCCGAGAGGCATTTTTCAGACCTTTCTCGTAGAGGGCTCCTGCTTGTTTTGTCTGTACAGATAAATAAAAGCGGATTCTGTTCACAAACTCTTTGATTCCTGAGTGCTGATTTCCAACTGCAGTGGAGGGCATCACTCTCTTAGCACATTCACACTAAAAGCTGAAGGTTGAGTTGTTGCAACACAGTCAAAGTAAAAAGAAGAATCATAAGACACCACAGTGTCCATAAAATCAGTAATGAAAGTCTGCGATGGGCAGCAAACGTCCATCCATCCATCCATTTTCTCCCGCCTATCCGTTTCCGGGTCGCGGGGGCAGCAGTCTAAGCAGCGAAGCCCAAACTTCCCTCTCCCCAGACACCTCGGCCAGCTCCTCGGGAGGGACACCAAGGCGTTACCAGACCAGCCGGGAGACATAGTCCCTCCAGCGTGTTCTGGGTCTTCCCCGGGGCCTCCTCTCGGGGGGACATGCCCGGAACACCTCCCTAGGGAGGCGTCCAGGAGGCATCCGGAACAGATGCCCGAGCCACCTCAACTGACTCCTCTCGATGTGAAGGAGCAGTGGCTCTACTCCGAGCTCCTCCCGAGTAACTGAGCTTCTCACCCTATCTCTAAGGGAGCGCCCAGCCACCCTGCGGAGGAAACTCATTTCAGCCGCTTGTATCCGCGACCTCGTTCTTTTGGTCATTACCCAGAGCTCATGACCATAGGTGAGAGTCAGAACGTAGATTGACCGGTAAATCGAGAGCTTTGCCTTTCGGCTCAGCTCCCTCTTCACCACAACGGACCGGTACAGCGACCGCATCACTGCGGAAGCCGCACCAATCCGCCTGTCAATCTCACGCTCCATCCTTCCCTCACTCGTGAACAAGATCCCGAGATACTTAAACTCCTCCACTTGAGGCAGGACAACTCCGACAACACGGAGAGGGCAAGCCACCCTTTTCCGGTCGAGAACCATGGCCTCAGACTTGCAGGTGCTGATTCTCATCCCAGCTGCTTCACACTCGGCTGCAAACCGCCCCAGAGCATGCTGTAGGTCCTGACCTGAAGAAGCCAACAGGACAACATCATCTGCAAAAAGCAGAGATGAGATCCTGTGGTTCCCAAACAGAACCCCCTCCGGCCCTTGGCTGCGCCTAGAAATTCTGTCCATAAAAATTATAAACAGAACCGGTGACAAAGGGCAGCCCTGCCGGAGTCCAACACGCACCGGGAACGGGTCTGACTTACTGCCGGCAATGCGAACCAGACTCCTGCTCCGTTCATACAGGGACCGGACAGCCCTTAACAAAGAGCCCCGGACCCCATACTCCTGAAGCACCCCCCACAGGAAACCACGAGGGACACGGTCGAATGCCTTCTCCAGATCCACAAAACACATGTGGACTGGTTGGGCGAACTCCCATGCTCCCTCGAGCACCCTATGAAGGGTATAGAGCTGGTCCAGTGTTCCCCGACCAGGACGAAAACCGCATTGTTCCTCCTGAATCCGAGGTTCGACTATTGGCCGGATTCTCCTCTCCAGTACCCTGGCGTAAACCTTCCCGGGGAGGCTGAGAAGTGTGATCCCCCTGTAGTTGGCGCACACTCTCCGGTCCCCCTTTTTAAAAAGAGGGACCACCACCCGGTCTGCCACTCCAAAGGCACCGTCCCCAACCGCCACGCAATGTTGCAGAGGTGTGTCAACCAAGACAGTCCCACAACATCCAGAGACTTAAGGTACTCAGGGCAGATCTCATCCACCCCCGGTGCCTTGCCACAGAGGAGCTTGCAAACCACCTCAGTGACTTCGGCTTGGGTAATGGGCGAGTCCACCTCTGAGTCATCAGCCTCCGCTTCCTCAATGGAAGACGTGATGGTGGGATTGAGAAGATCCCCAAAGTATTCCTTCCACCGCCCGACAATATCCCCAGTCGAGGTCAACAGCTCCCCGCCCGCACTGTAAACAGTGTTGGCAGAGTACTGCTTCCCCCTCCTGAGGCGCCGGACGGTTTGCCAGAATTTCTTCGGGGCCGACCGGTAGTCCTCCTCCATGGCCTCCCCGAACTCCTCCCAGCTCCGAGTTTTTGCCTCCGCAACTGCTCGAGCTGCAGCACGCCTGGCCCGCCGATACCCGTCAGCTGCCTCAGGAGTCCCAGAGGCCAACTTGGTCCGATAGGACTCCTTCTTCAGCTTGACAGCAGCCCTTACTTCCGGTGTCCACCACCGGGTTCGGGGGTTGCCGCCACGACAGGCACCAGAGACCTTGCGGCCACAGCTCCGAACAGCCGCATCGACAATGGAGGCAGAGAACATGGTCCACTCAGACTCAATGTCCCCTGCCTCCCTCAGAATCTGGGAGAAGCTCTCCCGGAGGTGGGAGTTAAAGACCTCCCTGACAGAGTGCTCGGCCAGGCGTTCCCAGCAGACCCTCACAGTACGTTTGGGTCTGCCAGGTCTGTCCAGCCTCCTCCTCTGCCAGCAGATCCAACTCACCACCAGGTGGTGATCAGTTGACAGCTCAGCCCCTCTCTTCACCCGAGTGTCCAAAACATAGGGCCGGAGATCAGATGAAACAACAACAAAGTCGATCATTGACCTCCGGCCTAAGGTGTCCTGGTGCCACGTGCACTTATGGACACCCCTATGCTCGAACATGGTGTTCGTTATAGACAAACCGTGACTAGCACAGAAGTCCAACAACAGAGCACCACTCGGGTTCAGATCTGGGAGGCCGTTCCTCCCAATCACACCCCTCCAGGTATCACTGTCATTGCCCACGTGAGCGTTAAAGTCCCCCAGCAGAACAACGGAGTCCCCAGTCGGGGCCCCTCTCAGAACCCCCCCCCCCCCCAGGGACTCTGGGAAGGCCGGATACTCCGTACTGCTATTCGGCCCGTAGGCGCAAACAACAGCAAGAGCCCTCTCCCCGACCCTAAGGTGCAGAGAGGCGACCCTCTCGTTCACCGGGGTGAACTCCAACACATGACGGCTAAGCTGGGGAGCTATGAGCAAGCCCACACCAGCTCGCCGCCGATCACCATGGGCAACTCCAGAGAAGTGGAGAGTCCAGCCCCTCTCGAGGAGCTGGGTTCCGGAGCCCAAGCTATGCATGGAGGTGAGCCCGACTATCTCTAGCCGGTACCTCTCAACCTCCCGCACAAGTTCAGGCTCTTTCCCCCCCAGTGAGGTGACGTTCACGTCCCAACAGCCAACCGCTGTGTCCGGGGATCAGGCCGTCGGGGCCCCCGCCATCGACCGCCGCCCGATCCACTCAGCACCGACCCCCTATGGCCACCTCTGTGGGGGGTGAGCCCACAGGAGGTTGGGCCCACGTCACCGCTTCGGGCTGAGCCCGGCCGGGCCCCGCGGGCAAAGGCCCGGCCACCAGGCGTTCGCATACGAGCCCCAACCCCCGGTCCTGGCTCCAGGGTGGGGCCCCGGCTGCGCCATGCCGGGCGACGTCACGGTCCTTGTTGTTTTGTGTTCCATAGAGGGTTAGTGAACTCCTCTTGGTCTGGCCCGTCACCTAGGACCTGTTTGCCTTGGGAGACCCTACCAGGAGCATAATGCCCCCGACAACATAGCTATTAGGATCATACGAGCACACAAACCCCTCCACCATGATAAGGTGGCAGTTCAAGGAGGGGGGCAGCAAACGTGTATATTAAAATCACCCAAGATCAGAATTTTGCTATGTTTAGCTATAAAACCAGAAACAAACTCAGCAAAGTCTTGGATAAAAGCATTATTTGGCCTTGGTGGTCTATAGATAATTAAAACCAGTACTGGGTCTTTAGGGTTAATAATAAAACAAACGTGTTCAAAAGAGGTAAAACTGCTCTGTGGGCTCTGAGTGCACTTAAAAACTTCTTTATAAATAACTTCAACTCCCCCTCCTCTGCCAGAAAGTCGGGGTTGATGGAGGAAGGTATAGTCAGGAGGGGTTGCTTCAATGAGAGGGCTATGATCACCTTGAGTTAGCCATGTCTGTGTTAAAATAAAAAAGTCTAATCTGTTAGCAGTGATAAAATCATTACATAAAAATATTTTGTTATTCAGAGATCTGATGTTTAAAAGGCCAAAGTTAACCAGTTTAGAATAGAGGGCAGGGGGTGACCACGGAATCAGAGGAATATGTATGAGGCTTCTGTGGTTTGCAGTTGAAGGATGAGATAGTGAGCGTTTCAATGTGGGTCTGTGATGTTTGACGTGTGTAGGGATTATTGCAGGGTGATCAATCCTGATGGAGTCGGTTGGTTGTGAAGACAGGAGGGTCCGATAGGGGGCGGAGTGATGGCAATCAAGGTGTTGTGTCATAGAGGAGGTGTGTGTCTGTGAATCTGGAACTAGTGTAAACAGTCAGTCACATAGATGATGAAGTGCAAACTGCACTCTGGGAGAGTAGGCAGGAAAGACAGCAGTCTGGGAGAGTAGGCAGGAAAGACAGCAAACCATCCAGGGCTTGAGAAACTGTAGCACCGGGAAGGCAGTGTGTGATGGCATTAGCGAAGCGGATATGCCTGGTAATGGAGTCGCCAATTGTGACTGTGTTGGGGAGGAAAAGAGGACGAGGCGTTGGAGAGGATGGAAAAGGTGGAGAAGGTGCAGGTGGACTCCCCTGAGTGGACTGGGGGCGATCGGACACCTGAGCTGGGTTTGCTATCGCAGGCTGGAAGTGGGTAGTCTGGCCAGGAGAGCGGCCCGATGAGACGGACGCTCCAGCCCCAGCCCCGACAAACTGCCCAACCGATGCGTCCCTTTCTCCAGGGCCTCCGGCGCGACAAAGCACACCCTCCTTCAGGATCCTACGGCATGAGGCGGAGGTCATCGCTCGTGAAGGTAGCTTGCGGTCCGTCTTCACGGTCGAGTGGCACCTCCGTCAGACACCTGCGTGGAGGAGACTACAGTGCCAGTGGGCGCCGACTTCGAGGAGGGGAACCCACACGGAAATGCCGCATAATCAGCCTGGGCAGCCGCTGGACGAGCTGGGCTGTTAACAGTCAGCGGGTCGTAGCGGTTGGAAAGGCTTAGACAAGGGGGCGAAGTAGGCACCACCAAGACCCCAGACCACCACTTCAGACCAGGATGGCTTGGGTGTTGAGCAGGAGGATGGTTGTAGACCGCCGGATTGCTGTGGACAGGTCGGGTCCCAGGCGACTGTGTCCTGGAGGGCCGCAGAGAGTGAGTCGATTCGCCTCGACATGCCGAAAGCCACATCCATGTAGCTGGCTAGAAGTGAGTCTTTTTTCTTTAGATCAGCTGAGAGCCGTTGGATGTCATCTTTCAGGTCAGCAATCTTTTTATTTGCTTTTTCCAGTAAAAGGTGCTCCTCGCTCGTCATAGCAATTGTTTGTAGTGATGATTTAAGAGCACTTTTCCTCTTTTTACTTTATATGATACAATGTTTGTCAGAGATAATTGTATCCTGTTTCAGTCAGTTCAGTGATTGCTGTTTGTGTGTATTTTAGTGAAAGAAAACCTATTTTCAATCAAGATTTGATAATGTATAAGTGTTTATATTCTTACCCAGAAGGCAAACAATTGTTATTTTTTTGCCAAATAAATATATAAATGTGTAAATGCAGCAATGTCTCTCCTCTTGCTGTTTCAAAATCTCACTTCACTTTAATTTAAGATTGTTACAATGATATGCTTAATCCCTAATCAAGCTGCCTCATTATTTCAGTTTTTGCATGATTGCATGACATGTCCTTAAGTATATCTGATTTAAAAAAAAAAAAAAAAAAAAATAGAAAAAAAACAACCGAACCGAACCGAAAACCATGACCCCAAAACCGTGATATGAACCGAACCGTGGATTTTGTGAACCGTTCCACCCCTAATGTATATGTATGGACAGCTTGTGTGTATGCGTACACACACCTGGCAAATAGGGTGATTCTGATACTTGGCAAATGAGTACAATGTATATTTATATTTGTGCTCTCAATTATATTTCTCATATTTCTGTTATTTCCTTTCTTCCCTAGACTCTACCTGGCAGCCCTCCACTTCAATGAAAGTGCTGGGCGTCCCTAAGCTACAACATCAGCTGGTGAGTCGCTATTCAGATTGAACTTCCCAACAACAGCAAAGGCAAAGACAGTGAAAGTAGGACCAACCATCGGTAAGTTTTACAACCTTTTATCAAAAATGGCAATAAGTCAAAGAATGTGCAAAAATCAATTATACAAGTGAAACATAAATAACATAAAACAGGGCTCTTAACTTATGTAAGCTGGATAATTTCACAAAGTATACCATTTTTTTCCGTCCTATATTATCTTATAGGTTATGTTGGACCTCATCTTCAAGGTTTTCCTAGATTCTGGCCCATACGTGGATGAGGTGCTGAAGATCCCCATCCCTGAGGATCTCACAGCCCAGTTTGCAAGACCAGAGAAGCAAGAGGTTGTAGCCGGCTACGTGTTGAGGTTCAATCAAGGACCGGTCTGACCCTGCATAGCTTTCTTGAGTGCCTGGGGACTCCATATCCGTCGCACCACACAGCTGAGCAGTACCACCCTGATTCTCCGGCTGAGAAATCCCCAACACCAGCTTACAGAGCTCCTGTAGGCCTAGTATCTGTAACAGCTAAAACAAAGTGTACATAATGGTTAGTCTAAACTACACGGTGACATGCTTTTATAATGTGTCCACCTTTTCTTCTGAAATTATGTGAAACCTAAATGCTGACCAAAAGTAGTATATTGAATCAGTTTGTTTTCAAAAGTGTTTGAAGGAATCATGACAATAATGGTTAATTCTATATGAACTGTTTTGCGTGCTTTCAGTGTTTGATATGTAACATGATAACAAGTAACAAACATGACAGATTAACAGTAAGCAATGTAAGATAGAGGGAATAGTATTTTATTGTACTTTAATCCTTACTCATTTATATTACAATAGTAACAGACTACTTATATGCATAAAAGAACTCACTGCTCTATTCCCCTCAGACGTAGAGGCCCATAGTCTGCTCTGTAGATTACACACAGGTTCACGGCAGGCTAAGGTGGTCAACCATGCATGTTGGTGGGATGGAACCTGCAGTAGTCTTCTTGTAACCTAGTACACTTGAAACAGTAAGTCGCATTAGATTATAGAAATTATGAAAATTATTAAGTACACAGGTTACAGAATGCAACAATTTATTCAAGTTCATGTCAATAAGTACATAGTATCTCTATGCTTCAATATCTGGTAAACATACATGTTATGAGGTTTCAGACAGACTGACACTGCCTGCTCTGGCAAAGCTAGCTCCAGTCACCTCATTTGTATCCAACAGACTACTCATATGCATAAAATAACTTACTGCTCTATTCCCCTTAGACATAAAGGCCCATAGTCTGCTCTGCCAAATGTCTGTAATAAAGTAACGTGGCTAATAGAGTTCAGACAAAAGAATGACTTACTAATAAGTGGCTGGTGAGTGTCTAAAAAATTAGTTTCCCACCTGTATGGTTGTGGAGAAAACATGCTGGCTGAGCTTGTATGTTACTGGTGTAAGCGGAACAGCTGAGTAATGTTACGCAATGCCTCACTGGCCTGTCCCATCTTCTTAGGTGGTGCAGACTGTGAGGGAAAGAGTGTGAGCAGTACCCTGAAGAAGGCAATGTTGGATTCCACTAGAACAAAATAAATCAAGTTTTATTTCAAAGTTCTCTAACCTTTAGGCCACCACTGCCCAATGGTTATGGTCAGGTAATAGAAAATGCTTTGCAATGAACAGCACTGTCACTCTGTTATCATTTAATCAGTGTTATGCATTGACAACAGTTCTATTAATTGTGTCTGTTGAAACAGCTACATGTATTAAAGACAGCAAAATGACTTACCTGCACCCAGGCTCATGGGTGGCTTCAACACTTTCCTCCAAACACCATAAAACTGCACCATGGAGCAGAAGTCGGCCCATCTCTTTTCTTTACTTCATTTATGAACTTTTTGTTGTCCTTATCCAGAATCCGCTGCAGCTCATCCATCACCTGCAATGCAAATAAGTGCTAAAATCTGCAACAATGCTAGCTTTGTGGAGAAGCCAAAAACAACAAGTGCATCACTTACATGATGAAGCTCTTTGAAGCATGGATATGCCTCAAAAATCTTTGCTAGTCTGTCCTCTTCTTTCAGAATGTCACTGTCAATAAAGGCTCTTCTTGCTTGAAACTCAAGGTCAAGGATCTGGCAGACAGCATCTTGGTTGGGTTTTGGTTTCTTATACATCTGCTACAGAGTCTTGTAATGCCTGGCCTGTGTTGCCAGACTATCTTTGTCTGCTAAAAGGAAATACAAATCAGCAACAGGTTATACGATTGGAATCGTATGGTATCATCTGAATGATACGACAGGTTTAAACCAGCAAACATGGCATTTTTATTGTTATACTTTAATTTTTACACACTGGAATCAAACAAGTGAAAAACTACTGTCACATCACAATACATCAAAGCCTAATCATGACTTCAATGTAACGTTTAAATACCTGTAATATATCATTATATACAAAACTATGATAGAATTACCTAGCCTACGTGTCCATCATTATTGCCAAAATTACAATTTTTCACTCACCTGAACTCTCGCCTTCAGAACTGCTCCCAGGTGGCAAAAGAATTGTTGATCCACCACTTGAGTCTGCATCATAATCTTCTCCCTGGTCACTTGGAGAGAAGTCAATGCCTGCCTCTTCTGTGGGGACTTCACATTCAGAATTCTCTTCTGAAGATAACTGTACATGCTCACCTGTGGTGAAAAAAGTCACTTATTGAAAAAAACATTTTGAATATCACATAACTTTTTTTTTAATAACTTTTCAAGAAAATAATATGGCTAAAATTGTCATCACTTACGTGTTTGATGGGTTGATCTTTATCCTGCAGCATGGGATATTACTCACCTAGTCTCTTAGCCATTGTGGTGACCTCATGCTTTGAAGGGTACTGGAGCTCCTCTCCTTCAGTACGTTTACATGCAGCAAAAAAAATGAATTTCTGATCGTATCAGATAAAGACATGCGTAAGACCGGATCACTTGTCTGAGTATACATGCCGTTCAGAGAATCGGATAAATGGCCGGAGCATGGCTGACTCCATTACGCTATGTGGCGCTGTAGCCCTCTCAACAAAGAGCCACTTCTGGTTGACCTCTACTTATCAGCAACAACAAACTATCTGACGGCATTCAAACAAAGATGGCGTACGAAGAGATGGACGATGCTACAGTAGCGTACATTTCGTGCATTATTTTCCTCCTAATAATGCATATAAAAGCAACAACACCACTCTTTCACTTCCGGGTGAAAGCCCCAGCGGAAATTCTCGAGCATGCGCAGAATGCAAAATCCGATTTAGATCCGATTGCTGAGTATACATGGCGTTAAAATGCCAACTATGAACAAATTATCTAGGTGTTCTTATCCGATTTTGAGATGTCCGTTATGGTCCGAAGTAGGTCCGAAATAGGTCGGACTAAGGTGTTTAAGCATTTTAAAAGTCCAAACTATGTCTGGAGGTACTCCTTGAGGTGATCCTTGAAGTGATGACACAGTTCCTGTTTCACCTGGGCCAGCTTTGTCTGGTAAAGTGGCATTCTCATCCTCAGAAAAAAAATCAAAACACAACGCAGAAAGCGAGGGGGAGTCCTCATTAAACTGAAAACGTCTCTGGCTTCCTCCCTCTACGATTTCTCTCGTTTACCAGCCGGATCCTTCACAGACTACAGTGGCTACGATTTCTACAGAGTACAGATATCGGTGGCTCCGGCCAGTTCTCCGGGACACCGGGGTGCTGCTCCCGTGTTGTCAGCCAGTGCGGATCTCCCAGTGGGGCTGTGTACCAGGGAATCTCTGCTCGCTCAGTTGCTTCTCTCGCCAGACTGACCGATGCTCAGTTCACATGGCGCTGATAAATACCAGATCTCTTACAAATAAGACATTTATTTTAAATTATTTTTTTACAACACATGATCTGGATTTCCTCTTGTTGACAGAGACCTGTGTAGCCCTGTATAAAAATCATATAAGCTTACAGAGCATAAGAATAACCTAACAGTATAATAACATGCTATATTAAAAGTTAATAAATAAATAGAGTTCATAATATTTAAAATGGTTAAAATGTGTGCTGGTTAAAAGCATAAATATAATATGTAAAGTTTAATAAATAAGACTATTTACAGTTAAGAGATAAATTCATAAAAGTTCTTTAAGTTCATTAAGTGGGTTAAAATATCTGTGATCCGAGAGCATAGAAGAGAGGAAGAAGCCGTGTTTACATGGGCAATCTAACCTGTTTCCTGTCAAATGTCAAATGTTTATCCCTGTTTTGCTTTTGGTTGTGTTAATATTCACGAGCCAATCACAGTAAAGTCTCTGTAAAAGGGGTGGGATTGGTGGCGCAGGTAGTGTCGGGAGTTATTGAGCACACATGAGAAGAAAAACGCTGTCAACAGAGAGCTAAGAAAGGAGGCATCGTGGTGTGGGGAGCATTTAAGTTTTATCGTAGAGGTCGACTACTCGTGGTCCTGATATAAACTTTTGTGTGACCTGCAAGAGGTGAATATAATCTGTATGCCTGTATTTGTGCTATATCTAATTGTTATAGTTTAGAGAAACTGGATGTGTAACATGGTTAGCGACGTGCTAATTAGCGGTAGCATTCAGTGCTAATGTGCCTTTATATCATAGCTGTAGCATTAAGATATTTCTGAAGCTAAAGCAAGCTAACGTGAAGTCGACATGAGATAGTGTTTGATATTATGGCTCATTTCGGATAATATGCTTTAAGGAGACGGACGTTGGAGAGAGAGAGAGACGGGGTTTTCCAACCGATGGTCCTGCTGTTCGTTCGTGTTCGGGCGTGGTCTGTCCTGCTGTGCTGCGTATTCCTTCGTGTGACTTCGCCGTACCATTGCCCACGTGTGTTTGGATTGACTGTCTGTGCCATTTACATTGTGAGACTCTCATTCCCATTCCCATTATACCCCTACCAATTTAGCCCCTGGATCTGATTTGTGAGTACTAATATACCCTGCACGTGCTTTTTATTTGTACTCAGCCTGAGTGAAACGGCCACTACAGTTTTAGGCCACACCGCACACGAGCTTCCTAAACAGGCCTGCAACGGGTTTCAAATCTTATTTTAAAGTGTTTCATAAGAGTGTATGTGGGCCCACAGATAACATTGAGTTTCGAGTGGTTGTAAGTAAATCAAAAAATGTTGTTTTGAAAGGTAATTTGAATGAGTTTGAAAAGTATTGAATATTATTAATTTTGAATTATATAAAACAAAGGCTTTCATTTTGAAAGATAGTGTTTCTGTTTGTAACAAGAGTGTGTAAAAGGTACTGAAGGTATATTATTTCAAGTGTATCGAACTGAAAAGGTGTCTTTCTTTTCAAGTTAAAGAAAGTGTGGACCCAAAAGAAACTGAATTTTATTTTGAAGATCTTTTATTTACATTTGAGTAATTCAGTGCAATTTCATTTGTTTACTTCATATTAAAAGATACATTCATTTTTATTGTGAATAAATACCTGTGAGGGGATCATTGTATTTAAAGAACAGTTGTGGTGGTCATTATTAAAATGAAACCTTATTAAAAGGTACACTCTTAAAGCAACATATACAAAAGTTGTATTTTTTCTACAACGAGCCCAGGCCCAGTCTCATTGTATTAACCACTCTCGCTTTGCTTTTACACATGGGACCTGGGTTACACCTGGTTGAATCCAGGTGAGAACAGTGCCTTTTCGGAGCTCCTCCCTCCCGGCTGTTCCTTCTTCAGCACCCCGCAAGCTGCCGATCGCGAGGAGGTCTGGATGCTATATTTAAGGAGAGCTTCAGATGCCGGACGATAATCGCTAATAATTACACTAGCTTCGAACTGCAGCTGTTTGTGATCGACCTCACCTGCCCTGTGTTGTGTGCCACAGTTTATCACAAACCCAGATTTAATAAGGACTTTCTTCAAGAGTTCTCTGAGTTTTTGTCTGAGTTTATCCCAAAGTTTGATAAACTGTTGATTTGTGGAGACTTTAATACATGTTTGTTGTGCAGCAAATCAACTGGCCAACGAATTCAAAGGCCTTTTAGATTCTTTTGATCTCACTCAATCTGTTAATGCACCAACACGTGAGTATGGGCACACTCTTGACCTTGTCATTTCTCATGGGCTTTCAGTTTCCCTCAGAGAAATAGTCGACACTGGTATCCAGACAGCCTACTCTCCACTTTCCATTCAACATGTTCTGCGATTCTTGACTCTGTTGCCCCTTTTCGGCAAAAAACTACCAAAACCAAGTCAGATCCCTGGTTGAATGACTACACCCGTCTGCTCAGACAACAATGCAGACAGGCTGAACGGCGGTGAAAAAAGGATAAACTGCATACCCCTGGGCTGGTTAAGGGACAGTTTGGCTGCCTACCAGAGAGCTGTAAAGGAAGCCAAGTCCAAATATTTGTCCTCCATTATAGCTAACAGCTCTCATCATCCAAGACTGCTATTTAATACTATTGATTCTGTCGTTAATCCATGCCCCACTGTCCTGTCCGATGCCTCCACTGCAACCTGCGAAGAGTTTGTGCCCTTTTTCACTGATAAAGTGGCATCTGTCAGGCAGAATATCTGTAATATGAATATGTCCCTTGATGATGTCTGTGCTCCTCCGGCACAGACTGCTGTTTTCGAGCGGTTTGAGACCATTTCTCTGTCGTCTTTTACTAAGGTGGTTAGTGGCATGAAACCCACGAACTGTCCCTTAGATATCATTCCAACCAAGTTTTTGAAGGAGGTTCTGAGTTCTGTTGGGTCAAGTCTGCTTGTTTTTATAAACACTTGTCTTAGCTCAGGGTCTGTTCCAGCTGCCTTCAAACACGCTATGGTTAGGCCCCTCCTAAAAAAATGCATCTTAACCCCTCTGTGCTCTCCAATTTTAGACCTGTCTCCCACTTGCCTTTCCTTTCTAAGGTTTTAGAAAAGGTTGTTTTTATTCAATTACAGACATTTTTGAAGATCAATTCTATTCTTGATAAATTTCAGTCTGGTTTTAGACCCAACATAGCACCGAGTCAGCACTGTTAAAGGTGCACAATGATAATGCCTTGTCTGTGGATGCTGGGAATCCTGCTGTGCTGGTGCTGCTGGACCTCACAGCGGCCTTTGATACAGTCAACCATGCAGTCCTTGTCTCTCGCCTAGAGCAGCACATTGGCATCCGTGGCACCGCTCTCCAGTGGTTTAGGTCATACCTGGCAAACAGGAGTTTCTCTGTCGTGATTGGCGACCACTGCTCCTCAGATGCATCCCTGCCCTGTGGGGTGCCACAGGGATCTATTCTCGGCCCTATTCTGTTTTCATTGTATATGCTACCTCTGGGATCAATTATAAAAAAACACAACCTGTCTTTTCACTTTTATGCCGACGATTTGCAGATATATTTGCCCATGAGACCAAACGAAAACACTGCACTTACTAAGCTGCTGGACTGCATTACAGATATAAAGCAGTGGCTGGCACAGAACTTTTTGCATTTAAATGACAGTAAAACTGAATGCATTTTGTTTGGTTCACCATCTATGTCGAATGTTTTCACCACAAACTCTGGCACTCCGGCCCCCCTTTTTAAATCACATGTCAAAAATCTTGGGGTAACATTTGACAGTGGGCTCAAATTTGACAAACAGATAAGCTCTGTTGTCAGCATGAGCTTTTTTCAGCTCCGTCTCTTGGCCAAAGTGAAATCTTTTCTCAGTCGGCAGGATCTCGAGAAGGCAATCCACGCTTTCATCAGTTCCAGACTGGACTACTGCAATGCCCTTTACGTTGGCCTCAGTCAGTCCTCAATTTCTCGTCTCCAACTTGTGTAGAACGCTGCTGCCCGATTTTTAACAAGCACGTCCAGACGCGAACACATTACCCCTGTGCTGTCGTCACTCCACTGGCTTCCAGTCCATTTTAGAATTGTTTTAAACTTCTGTTGTTTGTTTTTAATGCCATTAATGGCTTGACCCCCTCTTACTTTTTAACTTTTCGCAATTGTGGCAGAGCCCTGCGCTCTTCGGGTCAGCTTCTGTTAGAGGTCCCTAGGTCAAGACTTAAACAGTGGGGCGATCGTTCTTTTGCCGTCGCTGCCCCCAGACTGTGGAACAAACTGCCCCCTGACATTCGCACCACTACTGATCTCAGCCTTTTTAAATTGAAGCTTAAGACCCACTTTTTTAGATTGGCGTTCAATTCTGACTAGGGCAGTCCTGTTTCATATGTGTACTCACTCTGTCTGCTCCTTTCTATGTATTTCTGGAAGGCTTTTAATACCCTGCAGCGCTGCAGCACTACAGCACTTTGAATTGTATTTGTATGTTATGTATGTGTGATGTATTGTTTTATGGCTTTGTTGTAAAGCACTTTGGGTACCTTTCGGCTATTGTAAAGGGCTATACAAATAAATTTGATTTGATTTTGAAATGACAGACACAATTAGAAACAACATGTTACGGTTTAGGGAACTGGATCCTGATGCAGACAGACACAAAAACTAGTGCAGTAAAACAAAAAAGAATTTATTAACTCACGGAGGCACCACAGGAACACACGGCATGGACACAGATGAACCAACAAAGGACAAAACCGTGAAAACACTGAGGTCAAATACATGAGGAAACGAGACACGGGTGGGGCAATTGCATACACGTGAGACACAGGAAGACAAGACATGGAACTTCAAAATAAAACAGGACATGGACAAGGAAGTGGAGACAAACCATGGCACTAGGTATTTTTTTTTTTTAGAAAAAAAAAACAAGTAGGCAAAAACTTACCTCTTGGCTAATAAGAGCCCACAGTTGTTTCCTCCTGAGAAAGTTCTCTGGCCCAGGAAAAAGGTCTCTTAAATCATCCTGACTGAGGGTGTGGAGTAAGGCCTCATCTATGCTGGCAGCTGTAAACAAAGTCAAATCATTAAAAAACCTTTTAGAATTAAAAACTATATATCATTTTTTTACCTATAAATTTAGCACTAATCAACTTGACAAGGTAAATAAAGTCCAATTGCGGTGTCTGTGTTATTCCATCTATTATCTAAGAATAAATCTAAATAAAAAAATAGACACTTGGAGTTTTTAGATAGCAAAACAGCTTAAATACATTTTGTTTCTGAGATCAGTATCATCATGCATAATCAAATGGTAATACACATCAATATTATGTAGCATATGCAGCAACACCTAAACATACCATTTAGAACCGAAACAGTAACATCATCCAATTCCTCCATGATGTTAAGGCCTTTTTAGTTGCTCGTGGAAGGCACGAAAAAACATCACAAGTCATAGATAGGTAAAGTTGGATCACTCTAGATCAGTTTTTCAGTCTTTCAGCTGTCAAAAGTGACACGGAATCTGACACCTGGATAAGCTGCTCAAGGGTGACTGAGCAAAGGCTAAATTCAATATGTGGAAATGACAAACAATAAAGCAAACAGTAACTTAAATGTCATTATTCAACCATTTCCCACCATAAAGCTACTCCAGCTTAGCTAGCCTTGGCTATGATGAGGAGATATTTTAAATATACTTTCTCGTATACTCTTCGTTCACAGATTCAAAACAATTATAACCTAAATCATGTCAAATCATTAAAACACGATGACAGCAGATAAATACTTCAGGTGGAACACTGTACATCTCTATTTACTTTTTTTACAGAATGTGCTCAGCAGACCTAGCTAGCCAGGTCTGTAAAGTAATTAATCCGCGCTATCTTTCAATGCTTGTTCACCAGGTAAAGCTACTGTGTGGCATCATGCAGGCCTCCCTCTCATCAACACACAGAGCTGCGGTCACAGACTATGGCTGCGGTGACCTGGTCGCTTCATGTGTATTAGCGCCCCTCCTGGCAAGTTACTGTTGTTTTTAGTATATCCACATTCATAGAGCACATGATAAAAAAAAATTAAAGCGGAAAATTTATCAACGTTTTCAATTAGTCGCAGGAGAAAAAGCATAAGAAAACACTTCTAACCATGTTGTAGCACCAAACCTGCAAAGTCATCTAACATTAGCTAAGTTAGCTAGCTAGATTTTAGATTGAAGAGGCCGATTTATTCATTGATATGGCTGCAGTTTTCGCGATGAGTGGAATAAATGTGAAGAGTAAAACTGTAATGTAATTGTAAAATTTATAACTTTTTATAAATTTTTAATACAACGTTGTTTTCTCCTTACCACGGCAGAATCCAGTCCAGATGGTCTGTTGTTCTCCCAACTGTCGCAGGGCAGATGTGACCACATGAAGGTAGTGAGGAGGGGTTGGTGCAGACCATGTCAGTCTGTGTAAAACGTGTAAAAAACTGATAATAATGACATACAAACATACATAATTGGCGAATACTAGAACTATAAATGATATTTTAATATCTAGGCCGGTTGTTGATCTCTGTATAATCACATCACTATGCAAATTAAATAATCTTGCTATGATCCACCCCCCCTCCAGATTTGGTATTGACCTCTCTAGTCAGTATGTGCCCGCCAAAATAAAGTTCAAATGATTCAGATTGAAGCGGTTATGCAGTGCTGCTCATACTACAAAGATCAAATACCTGGACTACTCCCTTTTGCTATTTGTGTTTTTCTAGTGTAGACTCATTTTTCAGATTAGTGGAGATTTTTCCATGGCTTAAACATCTTCTGTCAGCATTCATCTGTCCAGCGGATTTCTTTTTCGACGGAACATGGCCTGTTGGAGGTGTGTGATTTGCTTCGTTTTCGTTGCCTTAACATTTAAGTCCCTCATATTAACACAGCACATAGTCGCAGTCCCGATTTCCGTGTTATATGCGGGATTGATGGCTGTACCGCTGAATACAGAGTCTTCATCTCCTTTTACTACCATATTAGAAGCACACATGCTCTATATTTTGCCACTGGACACCAACCTACTGGATGGATGACATCAGCTACATCTGACCTATCTCGGGTTGGAAGTGAACATTTTGACATCCCAGTTTTTTCTGACTGTGCCACTGAAACATGGGGAATGCAAAGGACCAACAGTGAAGATAACACACCTGTCATCTCAAATGAAATGTTGAACCCAGAGCCTACATGTCATCAGATTCCACACCCTGATAATCAGGTAAGGTCCAATATTGTCAATTTTGTAAGATAATATTATCCAACGTTTGATGTGAACCAGTCTATATGTACATAGTATATTAATGTATATTATTAACACAACATATTTACAGGAAGGAGCTGGTGCATCAAGTGCAAATTTTAGACGTGCAGCTGCATTTGCCATCAATGTGAGGGAGAGATGTCACCTGTCTCAGGCATTGCACATAACCCAGTGTTAATATTATCATCATTATTATAATGTTACCATTATGGTAACATGTTTATCCTTTGATAATATTAAAAGTGCTGTAGGAAAATTGATTTTATAAAGCAAGTGTTAAAAATGCTCTATATTCTTAAATTATTCAGTATAGAGTGTTTAGTCAGTAAACTGCTTAGTAGGACACCATTTTTATAACTGTATACGCATAATTGCATCAATAGCAGTATTGTAAAGAAATGCAGTGTGAAAAATATTCTGATAAACATGGTTTATAGTTTTGGTAAGTGAAACTGGTGTCCATAGGTACCCAATGTTTGTATACTTTTGTAAACCATGTAATGCACATTTGTAACCATTTTGACTGTATGTTTATGCAGTTCTGCTTTTGTAGCTACAGTTAAGGCACATACCTTACTGTACGTCATGTTGGTACCACAAATGAGATCAATCACTTTCAAATTGACAACACAGCACAGCTGATTGACTGATGTAATTTTCAGGATCTTACTGACAGTTACATTGAGAATACAGACTTTGTGTTTATGATACATTTTATTTAATATGTGGAAGCCAAATAATAATTTTGAGTATATATGTATGTTTATTAAAATATGTAATTTCCCACAGTGGAAAGGTGCATGAAAGGCTTGAAATGCACCTTAAAAGTGTTTGAACAGTGCTTTGATTCTGGAAAAAGTGTAAGAACCCTGAGAGGGTGTAACCTGACATTTCTATATCTGGATAATTTCATATTCCCACTGTCAGAGCAACAACAGCCCCATATTTATCCTCAATTTCAATATTTTTCAAAACTTAATGTTAGCTTTAATTGTTGTAATGCTGGTGCTATTAGGATGTAATTAGTATTAGTGTTAGCATCTTTTAGTAACTACAGGGGGGGACATATTTTGATGTAATTTTGAATATGCAAATGCTCCACATTGTTTAAGGACAGTGACCATTTTGGTATGAAATCTTCAAATTAGTCTTATGCTAGTTGTATTGGACAACTATCATGTATCTTACACTTCATTCTTGACTGTGTTTCAGAGGAGCGTCAGCAGCATTGTTTCTGAAGTCCAGCAGTATCAAACTACTCTTCTGAGCACCTTGACGGACACAATGAAGAGGATCTTTGAAAGACATTCAGACAGCGTGGAGTAGCTACAAGAGGAAGTACTGGCAACATTAGACAATTTTCAAGATCCTTTCTCCTTGATGGCCACCACATACATGCAAGACAGCACCATCCAGAGGCTTTTCAACCCAGTTAAACCAGAGGAGGTAGTTATGTCTCAGAGGGTTTGTCGAGTTAAGAAAGGACAATCAAGAGTTCTTGGAATTAAAAACAGAAGTTTTTACTATATATCCCTGGTTAAGAGTCTTTAACAGCTGTTGTCCAATTCTAGGATTTTTGATATGTTCCGTACGACGCCACAGAGTTGCCACAAAGATGGATTTTTGTATGATATTGTTGATGGGAGCCTTTTCAAATCCCACCCACTGTTTTCAGTGAAACCTTCTGCTTTAGAGATCATTTTATACACTGACGAAATAGAGATCTGCAATCCCCTCGGGTCACATGCTTCAGTAAATAAAATACTGATGGTTTATTATACTTCAGGAAACATAAACCCCAAGTTTAGGTCAAAGCTGGCTGCAATCAGACTCCTTGCTATAGCAAAAGATGATGATATTGACAAGTGTGGTGTTGATTTTGTATTAGAAAGAATTGATGAAGACTTAAAGTTGCTGTATAATGGTGTCACAATCCAAACACAGAGTGGTGGATTTGAGTTATTTGGTGCTGTAGTTTCAGTGTGTGGTGACACACTTGCGCAGCATGAGCTTGCTGGTTTCAAGGAAGGAGTTGGTATTGCATACAGTAAGTGTAGGCATTGTGAATGTACCTTTGAGGAAATGCAAATTAATTTTAATGAAGAGAGCTTTACAAAAAGGACAATGGAAAAACATATTCAACAGTGCCGTGAAATAGAAAAGGCCAGCACAGACTTCTTGAAATCAGCCCTCAAAACCACCTATGGTATAAACAGAAGAAGCAAGCTTGTTGATTTTCCAGCCTTTGACCTCATTCGACAAACTCCACAGGACATAATGCACATCATTCTTGAGGGTGTTGCACCAATGGAAATTAAGTGTGTGTTAAAATACCTTGTTCTGTCTGGACAGATGGAGTTGGATGTGTTCAATTCAGCCATGCAGAGTTTTCCTTTGTCACCGGTAGATGTACATGACAAACCCTGCCCTATAAGGGTCAGTACCTTGGCATCAAATAATAACAAACTTAAACAGTCCTCAGGGCAAATGCTGATATTGCTGAAGATCATGCCTTTTCTGCTGAATACTATAGAGAAAAAATAGTATGTTCAGTTTGTTTTGGACTTAATTGAGATAGTTCAGATACTTTTTGCTCCTGTCTTATCTGTGCAGACTGTATTACAACTGAGAAGTGTTATGGAATTTTCTATCCTTAGGTTACACGAGGTCACGTGTGGGCCTTGAGGTCCTCAGCAGTATTAGTTGTTTGGCTTTGATTGAGAACAGTAGGTGCCAGTCTATCTCAACACTGTGGTGGCCAGGGTTGAAGAGACCTATTGCTGCCTTCTTAGACATAATAGATAGCTGGCCGTTGATGTTCCAATCTGCGTAAACAGACATCTGTGTCTCCAGACTAGAATATGTTGACAATAACACCTCCATGGGTAAAAACATTCTCTTTGACTAATTCTGGGCGTATAGTATTTGTGGTGTTATCTGTAGAGGTTTAAAGTCTATCCACCAGGATGAGTTGGGCAGAATGTGAGACTGACTCAGACACTTTTGATGTACTTTGAGAGAGTCTCTAATTCTCCTTGATCAAGCTTTAATAAATATTACAGCATAAGACATCAGAGGCTCCTGAACACTTTCTTCCCTCCTGACCTCACCATTGACCTTTGACTTCAGCAATTTCTCCACGGCAAGAAGTATGATTGAACAGCATCTGAAACAGTTTAAGCAACTTTGTCCTGAGAATAATGTAATTCCTAAGCAACATTACCTGCTGCATCTCCCTGCCCAAATTGTTTCCCTGGGCCCAATGATAAGACACATGTGCATGAGATTTGAGTCAAAGCACTGTTTTTTTCAAACAGTGGTCATCTAAATTGAATTTCAGAAATGTCTGTAAGTCACTTGTGAAACATAATCAGCTTTTTGAATACTGTCAAAATGAAATGGGTATGGACCAGCCGATTTTTTTACATGAGAAAGAATTGAGTCCTGTCTCAGAAGTAGCAAATATGGAGTATGTTAATACAAAGATGAGAGATTTTGGGGGGATTTATGGCATACAACACACAGTCAAAGTAAAGTGGCTTATTATCAATGGGAACAAGTACATAAGTGACAGGTCTCTAATAATCACCAATACAAATGAGACAGTGCCTGTCTTCGGATTTATAAAAAACATTTATGTGGTAGACAGTTCATGTATTGTTTTGACTACCAGCTTTATGAGACAGCGGGTTGGAATAGAGATCTTTTAGCCTATGAAGTTGTAGTGCCTAATCTTGCTCAAGCAACAGAGTTGATTGATGCTGAAAAGCTAGTGGATCATACATCCTATTACCCTGTCAGTTTCAAAAACACCACGTATGTTCTGACAAAATATTATCTTGGTGATGTTGCTGCACTTAAACATTGAAATGAATGTGAATAAACATGTTACAACTGTGGCCAGAGTGTGTGTGAATGCTTACTGGGGAGGTCTTGAAACAAGTTTTCTAAGCTAAGAAGTGGTTATGAAAGAGTATCTGACATAATTCGGCTAACTTTCTGAAAAATATATAGTTTTAGGATGTACTTACTAACTAAGAAATAAAAAGACAAATATTCTCAAAACAAGAATAATCTTACACATTCTGTGCTTGCATAGTATATTGCTCTCAAAACAAGACCAAAAAGACTTTTTGGCTAGATACAAGATTTGAAGACTTGGTTAGATTGCTAATTTTTGCAGTGTAGATTTGGACTACCTCATGGATGTTGCTCAACAAGAGCTTTCCCTTGCAACAGTGGCATCAAATCACATAAACATTCCACAGGAACTCATTAACAGTCTACAGGAGATAATCAACACCCTTAGCTTGCCTGGTCAATCTTCTGAGGAACCATCAGTTCATGTGTCAGATATTGTAACTGCCACTGTGGGGAAGCTGGGACGGCCACGCCTGGAAATTCACCCTGATGATATTAAAAGTCTCCTTTCCACTGCACTTCCTTTAGAACCTTTGGCCTAGTTGTATGGCGTTTCAAGAAGTACCCTGAACTGGCGGATGAAAGAACATGGCCTCTCTGTTCGTGGATGCTATTCGGAAATATCTGATGATGAACTGGATCGTGTTGTCAGGTCCATAAAATCAGTAATGCCCCATGCTGGGTACAGAGTGGTGAAAGGTGAGCTGTTAGCCAGAGGCTGCCGTGTGCAGTGGCATAGGGTGAAGGCTACTATGAAGCGAGTGGATGGAGCTGGAATTTTGGTCAGGATGATACAGATTGGATTTGTAGCTCGCAGAACCTACTGTGTTCCTGCATCATTGTCTCTGGTCCATGTGGACACTAATCATAAACTGATCAAGTAAGTGTTTGTCTTGTTCTCGTTCTTTCTACTCACTCACTCACTCACAGTTTACAGGGTTCGTACAGGTGCTTCAAATCCTTGAAATTTTTTAGTTTAAATGTTGCAGATCCGTGGCTTGTAATAAGCTGATGGAATATGTCAACAGAATGCTTTGTTGACATGCTGGTTAACTAGCCAGACGGGACCATGCTGCCAATTTCAGCTTTATAGAACAATTGGCTGTAGTAAATGACCACTTTTCAGTTTGTCATTATGTAAAAGAGCAGCTTATTCCTCCTTCAAATGTAATAGTGATATCTATTAAGTGAATGAGTTTTCCAGCTGCCTTCTGTATCCACTGTTACTGTCAGCCAGTTTATGCCACTGATCTACAATTTTATTTTTCAGTAGTGGTTCATACAGCCTCTCTCTCCTGCTAGCGGTCAGGAACAAAACAGCTTTTTTGTTTACTTGAATGCATTTTTTTTTATTGGGAAGTATAGTGACTTGTTCTTAAAATAAAACAAAACGAACCTAAGCCACTTGAGGGGGGGCTGCTGTACTGGTACTCGTAGTTGACGCGTCGTCTTCCGGGTCCAATGAATGAATTACACACATGAGCATTGTATGCAATCACCAACGTTTATTCTCGGTCTTGCGCTCTTACCAAATAAGCAACCTCAGCCGAATTTTACATACACTTATATGAACTCTATAACTTGAATGTAAACGTAAACAAAAGGCTCACGTTTGCCACAACGCAATAATGAAAACGGCGGCGGTGGCGGTCAAAAACTGTGTACTTCCCCAGTCAGCAGCACACCTGCCGAGTAATTACCTGGTGCTCTATTTAACACCTGCCTGCATAATTCAGAGCGCCACCTACTGTGGCTTTCAGGTAGCACCTTAATAAACACAAATGCACATATAACCAAATGGCTCTAACAGGAAGTATAGGACACTTTACATCAAGAATTTGTGTTTGAGCATTTATATATATATATATATATATATATATATGTGTGTGTGTGTGTGTGTGTGTGTGTGTATGTATATATATATATATATATATATATATATATATATATATATATATATATATATATATATATATTCAACTTCACTAAAACTATTCATGCCATGAATACAGTTAATCCTGCAGAACAACAAAAGATAGTGTGCTGAAAGAATTAAAAACTAGAAGTGTTTTGGGAAGGGACTGAACAGCATCAGTGTTCCTCCACAAACATTCTCCAAGTCTCTGAACTTCACTGGAAGTATTAACACCATTGTTCCAAAAGATATTCCCTATTTTTTTTTTTTTTTTATTTAGAATCACTATTATCACTTTACACAGTTTCCATTGCTTACAAAGTTATACAGTGATTCCACTTTTTTTTTTTTTTTTTTTTTATATGGAATATACATATATTAACAAAACAAAACATATACAACATATATACTGAACAAAAATATAAATGCAACACTTTTGTTTTTGCTCCCATTTTTCATTAACTGAACTCAAAGATCTAAAACATTTTCTATATACACAAAATAACCATTTCTCTCAAATATTGTTCACAAATCTGTGTAAATCTGTGATAGTGAGCATGTCTCCTTTGCCGAGATAATCCATCCCACCTCACAGGTGTGGCATATCAAGATGCTGATTAGACAGCATGAATATTGCACAGGTGTGCCTTAGACTGGCCACAATAAAAGGCCACTCTGAAACGTTCAGTTTTGTTTTATTGGGGAGGTCTGGGGGGGTCAGAAAACCAGTCAGTATCTGGTGTGACCACCATTTGCCTCACGCAGTGCAACACATCTCCTTTGCATAGAGTTGATCAGGTTGTTGATTGTGGCCTGTGGAATGTTGGTCCACTCCTCTTCAATGGCTGTGCGAAGTTGCTGGATATTGGCAGGAACTGGAACACGCTGTCGTATACGCCGATCCAGAGCATCCCAAACATGCTCAATGGGTGACATGTCCGGTGAGTATGCTGGCCATGCAAGAACTGGGATGTTTTCAGCTTCCAGGAATCGTGTACAGATCCTTGCAACATGGGGCAGTGCATTATCATGCTGCAACATGAGGTGATGGTCGTGGATGAATGGCACAACAATGGGCCTTAGGATCTCGTCACGGTATCTCTGTGCATTCACAGTGCCATCAATAAAATGCACCTGTGTTCGTCATCCATAACATATGCCTGCCCATACCATAACCCCACCGCCACCATGGGCCACTCGATCCACAACATTGACATCAGAAAACCGCTCACCCACACGATGCCACACACGCTGTCTGCCATCTGCCCGGGAAAACCGGGATTCATCCGTGAAGAGAACACCTCTCCAACGTGCCAGACGCCATCGAATGTGAGCATTTGCCCACTCAAGTCGGTTACGACAACAAACTGGAGTCAGGTCGAGGCCCCGGTGAGGACGACAAGCATGCACATGAGCTTCCCTGAGACGGTTTCTGACAGTTTGTGCAGAAATTCTTTGGTTATGCAAACCGATTGTTGCAGCAGCTGTCCCAGTGGCTGGTCTCAGACGATCTTGGAGGTGAACATGCTGGATGTGGAGGTCCTGGGCTGGTGTGGTTACACGTGGTCTGTGGTTGTGAGGCCAGTTGGATGTACTGCCAAATTCTCTGAAACGCCTTTGGAGACGGCTTATGGTAGAGAAATGAACATTCAGTTCACGGGCAACAGCTCTGGTGGACATTCCTGCTGTCAGCATGCCAACTGCACGCTCCCTCAAAACTTGCGACATCTGTGGCATTGTGCTGTGTGATAAAACTGAACATTTTAGAGTGGCCTTTTATTGTGGCCAGTCTAAGGCACACCTATGCAATAATCATGCTGTCTAATCAGCATCTTGATATGCCACACCTGTGAGGTGGGATGGATTATCTCGACAAAAGAGAAGTGCTCACTATCACAGATTTAGACAGATTTGTGAACAATATTTGAGAGAAATGGTTATTTTGTGTATATAGAAAATGTTTTAGATCTTTGAGTTCATCTCATGAAAAATGGGAGCAAAAACAAAAGTGTTGCATTTATATTTTTGTTCAGTGTATTAAAAAAGGAAGAAGAAAAAAAACAAACAAACAAAAAAAAAATAATAATAATAATTAAAAAAAAGAAGGGCGTTTAGGTGCAATATACCTTTTCCACTTTTCCCAAATTTCCTCAAATTTATTTTTCTGTAACCTCACAGAGAAGGTGATTCTTTCCATCACAAAGATGTCATAAATAATATCATACCAGTCCTCTATAGATGGGCTGTTTGGCTTAAGCCATTTCTTTGTAATTGCTTTTCTCGCTGCTACACTTAGTAGACCGAGCAGGTATTTTGTTTTAACATTAGCAGATGTTGAATGTTGATACCCAAAGAAAAGTTCATTCCAATTAAAAGGAACTTTCGTCCCAAATATTATCACTAATTCTTTGTGGATCTTACGCCAGAAAGCATTTACGACTGGACAGGCCCAAAACAAATGATAATGATTCGCTTCTTGAGAGCCACATTTTCTCCAGCAGCTGGAGGAACCTAAGTAATGGGACTGTTGAACAGGTGAAATAAAATATCTACTAAGACTCTTCCAGCCAAACACTCTCCAAGAGGTTGAGCTTGATATCTTCCATTGGAATTCACAATATTTTATCCAAGTTTCCTCTGTAATAGAGCTATTAGTTTCCCTTTCCCATTTTTGTTTAATGTAGGTACTACTAGTTATCTTAATTCCTTGAAGTGCCTTGTAAAGTCTCAAGATTATTCTAAACCCTGAGTTAACCCCATAGGCACTAATAATAACATTTAACAAATCATTCTCAAACACTTTTTGGCTTTCAGGAATACAACCATTAATATAGTGGCGTACCTGAAGAAATCTAAAGAAATCACTATTATTTAGGCCATGTCGTCTCTTCAAAACTTCAAAACTGTTCACTGACCCCTGACTAAAAAAGGTGCAATATGCAGAGAGGCCTTGATTAGCCCATTTCTCATAACTAATATCTAATTTTCTTGGAGTAAAGTCGAGGTCATATGGGCACCATCTCAAGATCCTTATCTCTTCAAGTAGGCCGCTTTTACCAACAACGCCTAGCCAAGTTTTCAGACTTAAGTTGATCCATTTATTGCTTGTTTCCATAAAATTTCTAATCAATCTTTTATCTGTTTCCCCTGACATTCTTTCTTCAATTTCTTTCCATCTCGCCTGGTAATTGGAGTCGCACCAACAAAACAAAATCCTCAATTGGGCTGAAATATAATACTGTTTTAAACATGGAAGTAACCCCCCCCTATCCTTCTCTAATTGGAGAGTTTGAAATTTTATCCTTGGTTTTCTCCCCTGCCAAATAAATCTTGATAGTTGCTTATTCCATTCGTTAAACTGTTTATCACTTATTTCGACTGGAAGAGTCTGAAACAAGTACAATATTCTAGGTAAAATATTCATTTTTACTAATTCAATGCGTGACTCGAAACTCAAAATTGGAATTAAATTCCACCTCCTTATATCTTCCTATATTTTCTGGTTCAGTTGGTTGAAATTTAAGTCATACAACTTTGCTGAATCTTTAGCGATGTTTACCCCTAAATATCTCATATACTCTAAGTCCGAATTTAGTTGAAAAATGGAGCTTATATTTTGGCTAGGCCTATAATTAAAACTAAGTATTTGAGTCTTTTGAATGTTTATTTTGTATCCTGAGACTGCGCCAAAAACATCTAAAAAAGAGATTAGTTTTTAATGAAAATGTCTTCGGCAAACAGAGAAATTTTATGTTCTCGTCCTAGCATGTTTATACCTATAATGCTATTGTCCTGTGTAACGCCTAGGCTTAAAGCTTCAATAAGTAATGCAAAAAGTAAAGGACTTATAGGACAGCCTTGTCTAGTTCCTTTTTCTAGAACAATTGAGTTTGAGACGTTACCGTTTATTTTTATTCTTGCCCTTGGGTTATTATATAATGCCCGAATAGTTGCAATGAAGGTTTGATGGAATCCGAATTTCTGTAATACTCTATATAAAAACTCCCAACTGACCCGATCAAAAGCCTTTTCTGCATCAAGGCTCAGCAGTACTGCCTGGATATTATTGTTTTTTATATGTTCAATCAAATGAAGTGTTCGGCGGATATTGTCCTGTGTCTGCCTTTGTTTAATAAAACCTGTCTGATCAAGACTTATTATCTGGGGGAGGACATTTTCCAGTCTTTTTGCCAAAATATAGGTAAAAATCTTATAGTCCTGATTCAGTACACTTATCGGCCGATAGCTTCCACATTCAAGCCTATCCTTAGCCTCTTTTGGTATCAAAGAAATCACTGCTTCACTCCAGGAGGGTGGAGTTATGCCAGTCTTGAGTACATGATTATATGTGATTTTCATAATGGGAATTAAGAGATCTTTCATTTCCTTATACCACTCAGATGGGTATCCATCTGGGCCTGCTGCCTTGTTTGGTTTCAAGTTTGAGATTGCTTTTTTAATTTCTTCATCAGTGATTTCCTTGATTAGAGTCCCATTCTGATCATCTTTTACTTTTGGCAATTTTATCAGGTTGAAGAAGGCATCTAACCTTGTTTCATCTATTTTCGGCTGAGAGTATAGATTTTTAGAAAAAGTTTCGAATGACTGATGTATTTCCTTTATTTTATTATGTACAAAATTTGTTGTAGGATCTTTTATTTTAAAAATTGTGTTTTCTACTTGTTGCTTTTTTAATCTATAAGCCAATAATTTAGTCGATTTCCCTCCCGCTCCATAATGTCTTTGTTTCAGAAAGATTAACTTCTTCTTAATATCATTTGAGTAGAATTCATTGAGTTCGTTCTTTTTCCTATCAATTTCGGTTTTTGTAACTTCATCTAGTGTCCTTTTATGTATGTCTTCTAATTGTTTTAATTCTGCTTGTAACCTATCAATCTTTTCCCTCCTCTGTTTTTTAAGATTTGAACAATATCCAATAATTTTCCCCCTCAGCACAACTTTGCAGGCATCCAAAGAATTGGTGGGGACACTTCCCCATTATCATTTTCCTCGAGATAGTCTTTTATGTCCTTTCTTATTTGCTGCCTACTGTGATTCAAAATCCCTGTATTTAATCTCCAGACAGTATTCTTTTTCTCAGAACTTAGAGCTACCATCAGTGAGACTGGTGCATGATCTGACAGATCCCTGGTCCCAATATCACAGTTCAACACTCTATGCAAATCTCTTTGGAACATAAAAAAGTAATCAAGCCTGGAATAAACAGAGTGAGGGTAAGAAAAAAAGGTGTAGTCCTTTATGGCCGGATTCAGTTCTCTCCATATGTCTAAAAGTCCCAAGTCATCTAGCATTAATTTAATGTTTTTGGTAGTTCTTTTCTCTCCTGTAAAGCAGGGTCTTGATGAATCCAGAGCAGGTTGGAGTCTAACATTAAAGTTGCCCCCACAAATGAGGATACCCTGAGCTTCAGAAATTAATAATTCAAAAATATGTTTATATAAATCCCAATCAGACCCTGGAGGGACATAAACATTCAAAAAGGTAAGTAGAACACCCTGTAAATATCCCCGGACCAGTACAAATCTTCCATCAGTATTTTTTTTTTCATGTATGCACTCAAAGTTTAATTTACTAGAAATTAAAAGTACTACCCCTCTCTTTGAGCCCTGTCTACAGGAGGATGAATACTGATTAAATTTCCATTTCTTAAGTTTGTCATGTTCCAAATTTGTCATATGTGTTTCTTGTAAGAGAGCAACTTCTACTCCCTCTCTCTTTAGCTTCGCCATCACTTTACTCCTCTTGATTGAGCTTCCCAGGCCATTTACATTATATGTATTTACTTTAATTGTTTTGACATTTTGCATCGTGTACCACTAAATGTTTTGAGCACCCTCATGCCTAAGACTAACTCATATTTTACACCCCTAGTACTACTAAAAACGGTAGCACAAACACAAAAAATACACAACACTTAAACATAACAATACACACAAAAAACAAACCGAACTTCCAACGATAAGGCCTCTTCTCTGGCCTTGTGACTCTGATGTAAAGTGAGTCTAGAGGGAAAATCTCTTCCTCTTGTACATGGAAGAGGGCCCTCTTCAGCTCTAAAGCTGTAGCATTGGTCCATCATGTCCTGAGGTGTCCCGACATCAAAAACTATACTTAATATGCCCATAACCTTAACTCACTGAAAACCTCCGTTATATTCAGAGAGAATCGACTTACCACCAGTCCTATAATTAATCTTCTCAGTTATATTTGCAGCTATGAGCATTTCTGACACAGTGAGATCGGAGAATTACTTATCCGAAGTCCCGGCGCGGAAAGCCTGGAGCTGGTCCTTGACGCCCTGTGTGAGGCTTGCATCCTCGCGGTTTCCCCGTCTCCCCCCGTGTCGCCAAGTCAGCTGGTTGACTCGATCCAGGAGGGACGCCGGAGATTTTAACACTGTCACCGGTATCCCTCTCTCTGCCATGTCTGCCGTTGCCACATCCGCTGAGTTGTAGGTCACCGTGCCTTCTTTGTAAAACACCCTCAGCCTGGCCGGGAACGGAGTTTGAAATCTGATGTGTCTTTCCTTCAGGGCGGCTTTCGCCTCTTTATATTCCTTTCGTTTTTTCAGCAACTCCGGTGCGTAGTCGTGGTCCAGATGTACCCTCTTTCCTTGAAAGTCGAACCCTTTCACCTGCCAGGCTCTTTTCAGCATCTCATCCTTCGCTCTATAATTTGCAAACTTAACTACAATGGACCTCGGCGGCGCTTTGGTCGAGGGCTTCGGGGGCGAGCGACCGGTGTGCTCTCTCGATGTGTAGCACTGTGGTGGGGGGGAGCTCCAGACCCTTCTTTAATAAATCCTCCACAAAAGAAATCATTGTAGCCGCATTGTCTTCTGCTCCTTCTTTTACCCCATGTAGCCTGATGTTATCGCGCCTTAAACGTCCCTCCAAGTCGGTCAGTTTGGCCTCCGCCTGCACTTGAAGTTTCACCAATTGTATTAAAACATCCTCCATTGACTGGATCCGGGTCTCCACCACACTAATCCTCTCCTCCGTTTCTTCCACTCTTTTGGTCATTTTGTCAATGTGCTCTTTAATGCTGTTTAATTGCTGAATGGAGTCTCTCCTGAATTCCCTTAGCTCTTTTAGGATTACACCTAGGTGCACATCGTGGTTTAGCTCCGAGTCTGTATTACTACTGGCATGTGGCAGCTGGCCGTCGTCTTCCTCGTCGAGGTCTTTACTTTGTGCGGGTCTCTTTTTTTCCTTTTTAGGCATTTTGCTTGCCCATTGTATCTACCCTTCACTTTCACTACTCTTTTCTAGAAACCGAGTTATATCGGGCAGTTTTTAATTGTTTTTGTCGGGGACCTGTCGCTCTATGCAACCATCGCGTGGTCCGCCAGACCGGAAGTCGATATTCCCTAATTTGATAATTTGATGATGATGGTGGGAAGTGCTGTGTCACTCATAAATCCAAAATTGGGAAGGTGTACAACTGGTTTGAGATCTGGTAACTTCAGGCCATTGCACATGATTTACACCATTTTCATCCTCATCAAAGCATTCAGTGAGCCCTCATGCCCTTTGTCAACACTCCACATATTTTCATGTTTTTTTTTCCTTTGCCAGTCACATCTAAAAAAAATGTGTATTTGCATTCTTTGCAGATTTAATATCGTGATATTTGGTGGGATCGATGGTTTCTCAAGAAGGGTATGTTAAAGTCCCATCTTCACAAAAAAAGAAACAAATGTGTCATTGATGAGGCTTAATGATATAGAACAATCTTTTTTAACATAGTTCCTGTATCTTGATGCTGCTGCAAACAACAAAGCCTCAACTGCATTCTCCTTCTTCTTGGATGGTGTCCATAAACATGGATGGCCCTCAAGGTAGGAAGAGTATCAAAGATCTGCTAACAGGCCATTAGTCTTTGTCCTACAGTTCATTCCATAAGTCTGTGAATAGTGCAACATTTGTTATTTTGACTCTGTACTCCAGCACATAGGATATGAATTGGAATGCTGACTATGAGGTTAAAGTGCACACTCTGAGCTTTAAATTAAGGGTGATTACATCCAAATCAGGCAACTATGTAGGAATCTAAATACTTTTTATGCATAGTCCACCTATTTCAGTTGGCTTAAAGTAACAGAAAAAATAAACATATATTTCAAAATTAAATTGTCAAAACTTTCTGGATAGAAATTTTAATACAGATCAGCTTTCCAATTCAGATGGTATGTGCTGGAGTACAGAATCAGAAAAACAAAAAATGTTGCACTGTTCACATACTTACAGAATGAACATCGTATGGGCTATGCTCTCCACTGGGCTTTACTATTGGCTAATCCCTGAGTCCCACTCCTGTAGAATGCATGACAACTGCTCAAATTATTGTAGCTGTATTGAGCACGTGGTGACCAGGGGGTGGAAAATGTGGACATTGCCCGATGCATATTCTCTGTGCGAGGAACTGGACGTGGTAGCTTCCTCGCTGGTAAAAGCGTCCACAATCAAAGGTACAAGACATGCGCTTTAACATGAGCACTTTCTTTGAACTGTTGTAAGCATCCTTTTACAGTATGTGTCAATTTTTGTTTTTTGTTTGTTTATTTCTTAGAATAGAGAGGTTGTGGCGTGATGTGTGGTCAGTGGTCACCTGCAAGTACTATGATGTACTACATGCTATGGAAGAGGAGCGACTGATTGACCTCTCAGATGAGATGCACATCTTCTGTGTGTATTATGTATTTCTGCCACGGCTGAAGTCTGACCTGGAGTGTTTCATCGGTAGTTGGAACAGGCATCCCATCAGAACTGAAGGGAACTTCAGACTCTATAGAAGCCTGCACCACATCTTATTGCTGTTGTCATGTTGTCTTTAAAATCGTTGTAATCTACACAATGTGCATTGGGAAACGTGATGGTGTTAGTGCACGCACTAACAAGTGGGTAACAAATAGTGTGGTTCGGCATCCATTCCACACATGTGGTCAAACTCAACGGTGATCTTGAAAGCTGCCCTCTCTGCAAGTAGTAGGTGCTTATGTGACTGTCCAGTCAACCATTTCATAACAACCGGGACAGAAAGCACATCCTGCTCAGCCATAGCAGTTCCATCTAGGAAAAAAAAAAAAAATCACATTAGCTGAATAAAATGACAAAAGAAAAAGTGATATTACTACATGATCAAATCTATAGTTGTGTAATTACTTAAAAAATGACCATTTTGCCGCTACACCACCACAATGGAGTTGAAATTAGACAATCAAGATTTATGATTATATTATTATGTATTTGTCATACAAATGATTGTATGGGTGTCAAAAGACCAAAGATAGATTTATCTCCCAGTTTCTGCGTAAGGTGTAAACACTTACCCTCAAGTTCTTGCAGGTAATCCTGGAAGTTATTAAGGATTTGGGCCTATTTTGCATATTTCTGTGTGCCGCTGTGACTCATTGTTGGCACCAGGTGCGACACGATTTAGTACAAGTCCATCTAAAAAAACAAAGGAAAACCAAAATAGAGATTCCAGACTATATGATTCTGATCAGGAATTTCACATGTATCACCCTCATTTTATTCCTCAAAAACATACTATTATTAAGAGCTCCACCCTATGTAACTACTGAGGAGCTGACATGCCTCCAGCTCAGGAGATCAAGAGAACTTACCTTGTCATCATCACCAACCACAAAGAGGCCCCGGCAAAGTGTTCTTTTGTTTTCCATAACACCAAGTAGGCCATAAAGTTGTAGTCCCTCACAGAGCTGCATTAGCATCACGGTTCATCTTGCTGCTGAGTGCAGTAGAATAGCTCTTCATATGGATATAAAAAAGAAAGAATCGATGTCATGTACAGGACTCTCACATGTATTTGTCATGGTAATTGTAAAACTATAATTCAGTTGAAATTATTTCAACTGAATTATAGTCCATTACTTATTTTTTGGGAGTGGTGAGGGTAAAGTACGCAGGCCAGAGGTGAAGCATAAATAAGAGTGAGTGAAATGAGAAAATTCCATAAATTACATTCAGATTTTTTAACACATCACATAGCCATTTCATATTGTATAATTTTGATTGTGTCAGTTAAGTACAAAATACTTTGGCAATCCCAAACTATCAGGTCTGGAAAGCCTTTCTAAAGTTTCATCGACTTTCAAGGCACCTTATGATAATAGAATCCTGTGGAATCCCAATTACTTTGCTACATCTAAAGAAGTCAAATGTTTGGCCAGAGGGTGGCACTAGAGTAAAGGTCATGAGGTCACCAGAGTATAAATGTTCTCAAATATACCAATCAAATACATTATATTGTGCGTAAATTTGACACTTCTGTTCTGATAGTGGTACAACAGGAGAGGTCATAAGACCACAAGTATTAAAAGGTTTCAGAGTGAGGGTGAATGCATTTACATGCACACCAATAAACCAATCATTGTCTGATTTCTGGAGGTACCCGATTACTCAAGTAGCCATGTAGACAGCATAATTTGATCTCCTTTTAGATAAAGGCCATTATCTGGTTTCTTTCGTTGTATTACATCTGTTACAAGTGAAGGATATGAATATCATTAATCTGCTAGATGATAAACAGTTTATGGCACAACCCTGGTGCCATGTCAAACACTGTGATGTTTAAAAGACAGTTTTGAAAACAAGAAGTTCAGAGTTTTGTTGGGGGTTTTGGAAAGAAATCCAATTCTTGACAGAATCATGTAAATTAGGTTTTTTCCAATAATGGATTACTGAAGTGCATGCACGACACGTCAAATCAGATTACCATTACCTGAATGTCCCCAGTTATCGGATTAATGTGACCATGTCAACTCAATCATTGTGCTCACCAAATTTCATTGCAATAGATTAAGTGTTTCTTGGAGATAAGTTTTGGACACTGAGTGACCGACCAATAGTGATCCCTCAACCAAGCCTGCCCACAGGGTAAAAATGAATGTGAGCTGGCACTTGCTCTGTCATGACAATTGCTCTTATGTTACACAGTACATCAAAATACTACACAAACCTTGTTATTTTGTCTTTGTGGTCCATGTTGATAGGTCCTGTGTAGTTGCAGTTAAGAATTTATTCAGTGAGAGACGACAAGTTGGATGTTTCTTCAACCTATAAGAAATTAAGAACAACATTTACCTCCAAACACCCACTGTTGAGGAGGTACAGGTTATCATCAGGGGCATCGATAAGGATGCATGAACCAGGAGACGTGCTTGAGCCAAGAAATATGTAGGTTTATTTTCCAAATCTTCCAAATCACTTACACAACAAAAAGACACAGATGGACTGATGGACCTAAAAGAAAACAAACTAAGGATTGGAAATTACTATCAGTCAGATTAAGCCTGCCTCTTAAATAAAGATAAATATAGCTCTAAGTTTAACTTAAGGTAAATACTACGTGTGAACACCTCACCAGTGCTGTCGCCCCACGAGAAAGTGAAAAAGAATGACTGAATGGGTGTGCAGGCCTTAAATAGGGAGTGCCAGCGAAGGGATCAAGGGAATCAAGGTAAAACGAACCCATGAGTGATGAGAACATGAAAGGAAGTTAAAAAGACTTCTGCTTCAATACAAGTCAATGGAGAACCCTACAAAATGTGTTCATGGTCTCAATCGTTAGTTTAAAGCCTTCTTCAATACAGTATGATGTTAATTTATCAAATTTTGGCCTCACTGATTTTGAGGCCCTGCCTTATCATCAAATATAAAATCAGAGTCCACAAACCAATGGGTGACGTCATGGCTGTTACGTCTACTTCTTATATACAGTCTATGGCGCAAAATCAATCAGTTGAGATCGGCACACAGTGCATGCTGGTTGGATTTGTGTCCAACTGGATCCCGACTTGCACTGATGTCTTGCACATGTGGACAACGTTAATTACACAAGATCAAGGCAGCTGCGGGTTTTGGAGTCAGTCAACGCAGTTGCTCACCACTGGCTGCAAATGCCTGACTGTCGCATCATATAACAGCTGATTGGTTCAGATGTTGTCTCACTTATATGACGTGATCAGAAACTTTCTATCTTTGCTGAAGTTGAGAGATTTTATGGCTGATATGGAGCTTATTGCCTACTTTTGTATAATAAACTGCACACAATAAACGGTAGTTTGAGAGGGACAGGTCTGCACAGATGATTAATAAATAGTGAACTGATGTGAAGCTGAACAGAAATCACAGATCACTTGTACAGCATTTTAATAGGCTGCATGTCGGAATAATAACAAATAAGGACTCCGCACAAACCAATATATGTCTGATGACTTTCTAATATATTTTATTTCTGATGACTTTCTAATAAATTAGAATCGGATCCAACAGGATGTGAGGGTTTCTGTGACTTCCTGAAGCCTACATACTGAAGGCTGCTGGAAACGTGTCCGAGTGGACCGCAGCTTTTTATCTCCACGTCTTGCTGCTGCCGCCTGCTCTCATTCGCTTTACAGGCGAGGCGCAGTTCATCCCGATTGAGCCTAAGAATTTTGCTTCTTGGTGTTGCAAGAGAGGAGGTCATGTATTCACCAAAGTCAATAGGATTCTTCCTCTGTTCATCATTAATGTGCACAGTAACTTAGAAAATATGTTGCTCAAATGATCACATTCACAGCTAGGATCTGCAGTGCTGAATTAAGTGTATTCATAATATCCCTGAAACTATCATTTTGGTTGGACAACATACCATTTTGATCAATGAAGAAACCTCTGGGTCATGTACATCATCTCTGGTAATGTTTTCCAGGTTTCCAGTCACAAGGAAGTTGTAGCACCATTCTTGTAAAAACTTTGGTGCTGGGCCACCCTGTGCAAGGCTTCCAGCAAATATTTCCCCTGCAACTCTAGAATAACAGTGAAAAAAGCAAAAGCAAAAACAGACAATGCATCTTTATTATTTATTGCATGACTACAGTATGTGTTCTGTATGTGTGTGTATGCATAAACATGCAACTCAGAAATTTTGCTAATCTCAGAAACATACCGGAACAGGCCATTGTCCAGGGCATTTAACGAGGCATTTTTCCTTTTCCATCCTCTCCCTCAAACAGCTGACAGAACAGATTAAATATCTGAGATAGCTAAACTAACTTTTTCATAATTTGCAGGAAATAACCACACAGAAACAGGTGCTGCACCTAAGTGGAGAGCCAACATTGATGCAGGCGTGATGTTTAAAGGTTGTACAGTCTACCTACACTCTACACTACTTGGTTTGAGATGGCCCATAATGTGGTAGACCCTCCACAAGAACATGCAAACTGAAGGGGGGAGTGGATAGGGAGAGGGAATAAGGGCCTGTTTGAGAAAGGTCCAATCACAATTCACAATGCCAGACCCCAGTCTCATCCAAAAAGATTCTTTGAAATCATGCAAGATGGATGGTGTTACGCCCCTGATCTGGGGGAATCAGAGACATAACATGGCTTGCTTCTCCCCATTCTCCCACACCCAAGAAGGCCAGTGTCCACAGGAAATTTTATATTTTAAAGTAGCCTTTTTATTTTTCTTCAGGGGGAGAACAAAAGCCAAAACAACAAACAAAAGAATCTATCTCCCTATCTTCCCTATGCAAACCAAGATTAACAAAAAGACAACCTCTTTCCTAACTCCTACGGGAAAAACACGAGAAAAAGGTTTAAAGTAAATGGCTTCTCCCTCCTACAGGGCTACCACACACACAGGTTACTAACTTTCACAATATGTACAAAGACACTCAGTTTGTAGATTCACTAATTTATTACACACAGAAGTAGCAGTTAAGCCAGACACTAGACCCAGTTGGTTGTGGGTGAATCGGTGGAGAGAGAGAGAGGAAAACTGCAGTCAGTCGGTGCTTCAAAAAGGCTCCTCTCTTCACTCTGGCCAATCCTGCAGCAGCAATCAGGCACCTCCAGCCAGTCAGCAGGTCCAACCTGCACACACACACACACACACACACACACACACTCAGAGGCAACTGCTCACACACTCGGAGGAGGAGGGACAGAGTAGCATCACATCTTCACAACATAATGACCCAGGGTCATAACAATGGAAACAGGAATCCGATAATTCCGTCAATGTTCTCTAGCCATGGAGGCCAATTCAGAAAGATTTGATTTTTTACATAAGTACCATTGTATTTTAAATTAAGTAATTAACAGAGGTGATAGTTTGAATAGATTCACTAACAATTCATTCATTCATTCATTTATTCACCGCTGAAGGGCTAAATCCGATGCCAGGGCATTACATTGCTTTACATGGAGGGCAAGAATCTGCAAAGGCAAGGATTTGAAGCAATTCTTGCATTCAGCCTTTGGCATGACTGAAAACTCTGGGGCATCATCAGGAAGAGGAGTTAGATCAAATTCTTCCTGTAAAGGAAGAATGTACAGCATGGTTTTCCCTCCTGCACTGGCACTTCTGATCGTGCTTCCTGTGTACCCCTCTGATTTAGGGGGTACTAAAGATAAACGGCGCCTTCCATTTCCACCTGTTGAAAAATTGCAAAAGTTACTGGAAATATTTCACAGCAGGTTCAAACTATAAATCAATTACATCTGCATATGAGTTTTATTTGACTTTTACCAGCTGCTTTGTATAGAAGCCATCCTCCAGTGCTTGTTTTCATCTTCGGATATGCACTTCCAAACAAGTTGGAGACCTACAATATAAGTCTATATTATGACTATTTTCAACAGTTTTTTTATTTTTGTGATAGTCAAAGGCAGAGGGTGTGTGTAAAAGAAGAAATAATGATTACCTCTATATGAGTCATGTCCTCAGGCATGGAGAGAGTTCTTCTCCCCAGTCCAGCCTGCATGTGCTGCAGGTCCTCTACTGGTGAGGGGGTTATGTCACAGCTTTTGTGAAGAAGAAAAACTGTAAAATTGAACGGGTTCCACCCTTTGACTAGCTTTGCTGGCTTTTTAATGCTTACTGCACTTCTGTTTGACCTGCACCTAAAAAATTCTGGGAAAGAAAATGAACAGTACTGAACAGTATGTTCCAACAATGAGAATTATTTATGACAAATAAAATGGGATTCTTCTGAAAACTACTACAACGATACGTTATACTCTGGAGTCACTGGTGCTACAAATATAGTGATTATTAATCACGATTCTAATGTTAGACCTGGCCATTTCTTGATCCATGCTTGGGTGCGCTCTGTCCCTGACTCTTACTGTATCTGTGCTGGCCTTGTCCATTGACTGGTTAAAATTGAAAGTATGTTCTGTACAGCTGCTGTGGCAGCATCAGCACCAGGCGTAGACCCTTGCTGGAGGATGAAGATGAACCAGTTTAGCAGTGCTAGCATTGCATCTTATGTCAACCTCTGTAGATAGTAGACATTATTTTCTCAGCTCTAAATCGTAAACATTAGCAAAGACCATTGTGTGCATTATTAGATCAACACAAATCACAATTTGTCATTTCATATATTTAATCTAATATATTCCCAAATGTTGTTCGTCAGTGTTTTTTTTTAGGGCTGCACAATTAATCACATCACAATCAGAATATGGCCAACTGTAATTCTGAAACTGCTGGAAGACACAATTATTTGTTTAAGGAAAAAAATGAAAAATTATCATTTTGAATACTGTCATATTCCAGGGATGTCCTGGGATTCAACATTACATTCAACAGACAAAACATCTTTGTTAGCCACAGATCCCTGCAAAACACACAACATAGTCATGTTGACGTCTTCCAGTGAAAATGCGAATAATGTAAAAATCACCATTTACCTCTACAGTACATCTCAATTTTATGTCAATTGCAATAGCAGTCAAAATAATCTCAACTACATATTCTTTCTAAATCGTGCAGCCCAAGTGTCAATGCACACCCAGTGAACTGCAGGTGATGTTGGTGAGACAAGTCTAGGGCTGTCACTAAACTTATTTACTGGCACCAGCACCTGGCTGGTGTTGACACTAACAAACAATTTTAAATAATACTAAACTTTGGTAGCTTGAATAAAAAAAACACACAACTATAAAGCAAGCCATACATTTTATGTTGCTTGCTTTTGTTCAGTTCCTGGGATCATAGATGCAAACTTATGGCATTAGTGGCATCGTGATATTAGGTGGGTCATAACTAATCTGCTAACTGGCCTACCTGGGACTGCATCGCGTTCGGCTCACCTCTCACCTCTCTCAGTGTTGTTATTCTCCTGCAAAGATAAGAGAATGACGGCACGTGACATCACATACACACACACACGCGAAGAGCAATGTTAAACTAATGAACAATGCCCCAGAACTTTCTCTGTATTCTGTATATATCTATCTTTATCTTTATTCTATTGTATTTTTTTTTTATATATAAATCCTAAATTTAACTATTTTTGGTACCTTTATGTTTGCACCTAAAAAAAATGTAAGTTTTTTTACCTTTCTCATATTTGGGCCGTTATTTGATTTTGGTTTTTTGTTTTTTTCGTTTTTTGATGCTGAGAGCAAAAAACCTTTTTCCGTTTTTGGTTTAAAACGAAAAAAGGAAAAGGGGGCACTGTTTCCGTTTTTTCGTATTTTGGTTTTGACAGAAAAACGGATTATACTTTGGTACCCGGACCATTTATCCAAAAATTTTAATTTTAATTTTTGGGGTTTAATAGTTCTCCTTCAATCTCTATGGAGACAAAAACAGCAGCAGAGGAGGAAGGAGGGGTCTGCAGGAAGGATAGAGATAAATCAGTTGTGTGACAGAAACCTTTAGTCAGAACGCTGCCAGAGCTCAGCAGCTTCAACTCTCTCTGGTGATGGAGACCTCTGAGGGAAATGAACTCTGCATTTCGCAACTGCTCAACATCTCCTGCAGGAAACCAATTACTCCCCACGTTGAGTCCATGCTGGCTTACATTCTGCTGTCCTTTATCGCTCTGCTCACTTCATCTCTTAACCTGCTGGTCATCATCTCTATCTCTCACTTCAAGTAGACATTCATTAATTTATAATGACTATGATAGATAGTGATGAAAAAAGAAAATACAAATGAAAAAGAAAAACAGAGACAGAGGAATTTTTCCAAGTTATGATTTTGTATTTCAGTCTTTGCTCAAGTTGCTTTTATCTGAATGATGACTGATATTATGAATAATAATGATGATGATATATTGTTACTCTCCCTCCCCAGGCAGCTCCACACCCCCACCAACTTCATCCTCCTCTCTCTGGCTTTCTCAGATTTCTTCGTGGGCTTCCTCATGGCCTTACAAATAATGGTCTTAGATGGATGTTGGTCCCTTGGTGAATTTTTGTGTACTCTTTTTCAGTATCTAGGATACATTATTACCTCTGCCTCAATAGGAACCATGGTGATTATATCTATTGACCGCTATGTGGCTATTTGTCATCCTCTGCATTACTCCACTCAAATCACACAAAAAAGAGTTCAAGTCTGTATTTGTCTGTGTTGGATATGTTCTGCAATCTTTCAAAGTCTGATTCTGAAGCATACCCTGAAACCACCAAGCCAGATATCCTGCTCTGGAGACTGTGTCATTGCCATTGACTACATTGCTGCACTTCTAGACCTTATTTTTTCCTTCCTAGTTCCCATCACTGTTATTGTTGTTTTGTATATGAGAGTATTTGTGGTGGCTGTGTCTCAGGCTCATGCCATGAGGTCCCACATTGCAGCTGTTACACTCCAGAAATCAGGGAAAGTAATGGCAAAACAATCTGAATTGAAAGCAGCCAGGACTCTTGGTGTTGTTATAGTTGTGTTTCTGTCATGTTTCTGCCCATTTTATTGTGTTGTAGGGCAACAAGACTTGAGCAGTACTTTTGCTGTAAATTTTGTAATATGTTTGGTCTATTTTAACTCCTGTTTAAACCCTCTGATCTATGCACTTTTTTATCCGTGGTTTAGAAAATCAGTTAAGCTCATTGTTAAACTGAAGATACTGCAGCCAGACTCCTGTGATGCCAACATGATGTAGAGCAGGGGTGTCCAAAGTACGGCTCGGGGGCGATTTCATGCCGTCCGAAGCTTTACAATAAGTTTGGACACCCCTGCTCTACATCATACTTATGTCTTAAAGGTACAGTGTGTAAGATTTGGGGCCTCTATTTTCAGAATAAGGCAAACATGGAATATAATATTCATAACTATGTTTTGATGCATGTATAATCACCTGAAAATAAGAATCTTTTCATGTTTGTTACTTAAAAAATATCCTTTTATATCTACAGTGGGAGAGGGTCCCCTTTCATGGAGGCCGCCATGTTAAAACACCTTATTTATACAGTAGTCCAGAACAGACAAACTAAATACTGACTCTAAACAGGGTCCTTAAAGTGTTGTTTCTCCTTTACACTAGGAAGGTGAGGGTGATGTGAGATTACAATGCAGTGATTGGACCACTAAATGCAACTAAATTCTACACACTGTACCTTTAACGTTTGTTTATGTTACAACTAATATTCTCTGAGAATGACTGTTTTATTTTCCAGTACAACAGTAAAGTTATTTGTGGTTTGTTTGTGGATGTGACACATGTTGTTGTGCTGGCTGTGTACTTCAGAAAATTGAAATGTTAGAAGAATGTATAAATAAATTGCTATCTAATTTTCAGATCCTCAAAAAATACAAAAAAATAAATGACATGGTTTAATATTTAGCTTATCAGCCAAAGAAAAATAAATAATTGTCTTTTGGTCTATTGTCATTTACTCATTCCTTGCAACTTCAATAAATCATTGCAGAACTAGAAAGAAAAGTAAATTAAATATAAAAAGGAAAAAAAACATGAGCTCTCTAAAGCACTTGTGGCAAGTGGAGGGTGGAAAAGGTGTACCGACAACGCCACCTGGGGAGTTTCGCCCCAGGAGATAGTTTATATGAAATTGTTAATTGCCTTTACTATATTACACAGGTCTACGCTGGTTCGTATACCACGGGCAGAGACATATTTAGAAAAATATATAATATGTTTATTTTGCAATCACATAAAAAAATCACATCAATGCTGGCTCATAATTACTTAAACTGGGGCCGTAGAACGGGATGAACAAGGCTGTAGAGGCTCGCTACGGCGGCCCAAAATC